>OW052184.1:94351404-95081113 GCA_932526625.1 Rhingia campestris
TCATTTTTTTGACTCAAAAAATCGATATTTTTTAAAATTTTTTTTGGGTACTCAGAATTGAAGAGGGTATTAAAATTAGTTAATAAAAACTATTTGCGAATTTTTAAATATATTTTATAGGTGTTTTAGGAACATTTAAAGGTAATGTTTGATTTTAGCGGTTCATGTCGTCATATTGACACAAATGCGTGCACCGATTTTAATGATTAACCCCTTATATTGAAGCTTAAGATATCTAGTTATATTATAAAATATAAACTATACAAATTCCCAGACATTTATGGCAATTTGATGCCATGAACTGCTAAAATCAAATATTTCCCTTTATTTCTTCCCAAAACACCTGTTATATTGGTTTAAAAATTCACAAATAGTTTTTATTTACTATTTGGGATACCCTCTTCAATTCTGCATACCAAAAAAAATTTTTAAAAAATATCGATTTTTTGGGTTGAAAAAACGATCATTTTTTTGACTCAAAAAATCGATATTTTTTAAAAAATTTTTTGGGTACTCAGAATTGAAGAGGGTATTAAAATTAGTTAATAAAAACTATTTGCGAATTTTTAAATATATTTTATAGGTGTTTTAGGAACATTTAAAGGTAATGTTTGATTTTAGCGGTTCATGTCGTCATATTGACACAAATGCGTGCACCGATTTTAATGATTTACCCCTTATATTGAAGCTTAAGATATCTAGTTATATTATAAAATATAAACTATACAAATTCCCAGACATTTATGGCAATTTGATGCCATGAACTGCTAAAATCAAATATTTCCCTTTATTTCTTCCCAAAACACCTGTTATATTGGTTTAAAAATTCACGAATAGTTTTTATTTACTATTTGGGATACCCTCTTCAATTCTGCATACCAAACAAAAATTTTAAAAAATATCGATTTTTTGGGTTGAAAAAACGACAAGGGGTACCCCTTATCATTTTTTTGACTCAAAAAATCGATATTTTTTAAAATTTTTTTGGGTAGTCAGAGTTGAAGAGGGTATTAAAATTAGTTAATAAAAACTATTTGCGAATTTTTAAATATATTTTATAGGTGTTTTAGGAACATTTAAAGGTAATGTTTGATTTTAGCGGTTCATGTCGTCATATTGACACAAATGCGTGCACCGATTTTAATGATTTACCCCTTATTTTGAAGCTTAAGATATCTAGTTATATTATAAAATATAAACTATACAAATTCCCAGACATTTATGGCAATTTGATGCCATGAACTGCTAAAATCAAATATTTCCCTTTATTTCTTCCCAAAACACCTGTTATATTGGTTTAAAAATTCACGAATAGTTTTTATTTACTATTTGGGATACCCTCTTCAATTCTGCATACCAAAAAAAATTTTTTAAAAATATCGATTTTTTGGGTTGAAAAAACGACGAGGGGTACCCCTTATCATTTTTTTGACTCAAAAAATCGATATTTTTTAAAATTTTTTTTGGGTACTCAGAATTGAAGAGGGTATTAAAATTAGTTAATAAAAACTATTTGCGAATTTTTAAATATATTTTATAGGTGTTTTAGGAACATTTAAAGGTAATGTTTGATTTTAGCGGTTCATGTCGTCATATTGACACAAATGCGTGCACCGATTTTAATGATTTACCCCTTATATTGAAGCTTAAGATATCTAGTTATATTATAAAATATAAACTATACAAATTCCCAGACATTTATGGCAATTTGATGCCATGAACTGCTAAAATCAAATATTTCCCTTAATTTCTTCCCAAAACACTTGTTATATTGGTTTAAAAATTCACAAATAGTTTTTATTTACTATTTGGGATACCCTCTTCAATTCTGCATACCAAAAAAAAATTTTAAAAAATATCGATTTTTTGGGTTGAAAAAACGACAAGGGGTACCCCTTATCATTTTTTTGACTCAAAAAATCGATATTTTTTAAAATTTTTTTTGGGTACTCAGAATTGAAGAGGGTATTAAAATTAGTTAATAAAAACTATTTGCGAATTTTTAAATATATTTTATAGGTGTTTTAGGAACATTTAAAGGTAATGTTTGATTTTAGCGGTTCATGTCGTCATATTGACACAAATGCGTGCACCGATTTTAATGATTTACCCCTTATATTGAAGCTTAAGATATCTAGTTATATTATAAAATATAAACTATACAAATTCCCAGACATTTATGGCAATTTGATGCCATGAACTGCTAAAATCAAATATTTCCCTTTATTTCTTCCCAAAACACCTGTTATATTGGTTTAAAAATTCACGAATAGTTTTTATTTACTATTTGGGATACCCTCTTCAATTCTGCATACCAAAAAAAAATTTTAAAAAATATCGATTTTTTGGGTTGAAAAAACGACAAGGGGTACCCCTTATCATTTTTTTGACTCAAAAAATCGATATTTTTTAAAATTTTTTTTGGGTACTCAGAATTGAAGAGGGTATTAAAATTAGTTAATAAAAACTATTTGCGAATTTTTATATATATTTTATAGGTGTTTTAGGAACATTTAAAGGTAATGTTTGATTTTAGCGGTTCATGTCGTCATATTGACACAAATGCGTGCACCGATTTTAATGATTTACCCCTTATATTGAAGCTTAAGATATCTAGTTATATTATAAAATATAGACTATACAAATTCCCAGACATTTATGGCAATTTGATGCCATGAACTGCTAAAATCAAATATTTCCCTTTATTTCTTCCCAAAACACCTGTTATATTGGTTTAAAAATTCACGAATAGTTTTTATTTACTATTTGGGATACCCTCTTCAATTCTGCATACCAAAAAAAATTTTAAAAAATATCGATTTTTTGGGTTGAAAAAACGACAAGGGGTACCCCTTATCATTTTTTTGACTCAAAAAATCGATATTTTTTAAAAAACTTTTGGGTACTCAGAATTGAAGAGGGTATTAAAATTAGTTAATAAAAACTATTTGCGAATTTTTATATATATTTTATAGGTGTTTTAGGAACATTTAAAGGTAATGTTTGATTTTAGCGGTTCATGTCGTCATATTGACACAAATGCGTGCACCGATTTTAATGATTTACCCCTTATATTGAAGCTTAAGACATCTAGTTATATTATAAAATATAAACTATACAAATTCCCAGACATTTATGGCAATTTGATGCCATGAACTGCTAAAATCAAATATTTCCCTTTATTTCTTCCCAAAACACCTGTTATAATGGTTTAAAAATTCACAAATAGTTTTTATTTACTATTTGGGATACCCTCTTCAATTCTGCATACCAAAAAAATTTTTTAAAAAATATCGATTTTTTGGGTTGAAAAAACGACAAGGGGTACCCCTCATCATTTTTTTGACTCAAAAAATCGATATTTTTTAAAAAAATTTTTGGGTACTCAGAATTGAAGAGGGTATTAAAATTAGTTAATAAAAACTATTTGCGAATTTTTAAATATATTTTATAGGTGTTTTAGGAACATTTAAAGGTAATGTTTGATTTTAGCGGTTCATGTCGTCATATTGACACAAATGCGTGCACCGATTTTAATGATTTACCCCTTATATTGAAGCTTAAGATATCTAGTTATATTATAAAATATAAACTATACAAATTCCCAGACATTTATGGCAATTTGATGCCATGAACTGCTAAAATCAAATATTTCCCTTTATTTCTTCCCAAGACACCTGTTATATTGGTTTAAAAATTCACGAATAGTTTTTATTTACTATTTGGGATACCCTCTTCAATTCTGCATACCAAAAAAAAATTTTAAAAAATATCGATTTTTTGGGTTGAAAAAACGACAAGGGGTACCCCTTATCATTTTTTTGACTCAAAAAATCGATATTTTTTAAAATTTTTTTTGGGTTCTCAGAATTGAAGAGGGTATTAAAATTAGTTAATAAAAACTATTTGCGAATTTTTAAATATATTTTATAGGTGTTTTAGGAACATTTAAAGGTAATGTTTGATTTTAGCGGTTCATGTCGTCATATTGACACAAATGCGTGCACCGATTTATATGATTTACCCCTTATATTGAAGCTTAAGATATCTAGTTATATTATAAAATATAAACTATACAAATTCCCAGACATTTATGGCAATTTGATGCCATGAACTGCTAAAATCAAATATTTCCCTTAATTTCTTCCCAAAACACCTGTTATATTGGTTTAAAAATTCACAAATAGTTTTTATTTACTATTTGGGATACCCTCTTCAATTCTGCATACCAAAAAATTTTTTTAAAAAATATCGATTTTTTGGGTTGAAAAAACGACAAGGGGTACCCTTATCATTTTTTTGACTCAAAAAATCGATATTTTTTAAAATTTTTTTTTGGGTACTCAGAATTGAAGAGGGTATTAAAATTAGTTAATAAAAACTGTTTGCGAATTTTTAAATATATTTTATAGGTGTTTTAGGAACATTTAAAGGTAATGTTTGATTTTAGCGGTTCATGTCGTCATATTGACACAAATGCGTGCACCGATTTTAATGATTTACCCCTTATATTGAAGCTTAAGATATCTAGTTATATTATAAAATATAAACTATACAAATTCCCAGACATTTATGGCAATTTGATGCCATGAACTGCTAAAATCAAATATTTCCCTTTATTTCTTCCCAAAACACCTGTTATATTGGTTTAAAAATTCACGAATAGTTTTTATTTACTATTTGGGATACCCTCTTCAATTCTGCATACCAAAAAAAAATTTTAAAAAATATCGATTTTTTGGGTTGAAAAAACGACAAGGGGTACCCCTTATCATTTTGTTGACTCAAAAAATCGATATTTTTAAAAATTTTTTTTGGGTACTCAGAATTGAAGAGGGTATTAAAATTAGTTAATAAAAACTATTTGCGAATTTTTATATATTTTATAGGTGTTTTAGGAACATTTAAAGGTAATGTTTGATTTGAGCGGTTCATGTCGTCATATTGACACAAATGCGTGCACCGATTTTAATGATTTACCCCTTATACTGAAGCTTAAGATATCTAGTTATATTATAAAATATAAACTATACAAATTCCCAGACATTTATGGCAATTTGATGCCATGAACTGCTAAAATCAAATATTTCCCTTAATTTCTTCCCAAAACACCTGTTATATTGGTTTAAAAATTCACAAATAGTTTTTATTTACTATTTGGGATACCCTCTTCAATTCTGCATACCAAAAAAATTTTTAAAAAATATCGATTTTTTGGGTTGAAAAAAACGACAAGGGGTACCCCTTATCATTTTTTTGACTCAAAAAATCGATATTTTTTAAAATTTTTTTTGGGTACTCAGAATTGAAGAGGGTATTAAAATTAGTTAATAAAAACTATTTGCGAATTTTTAAATATATTTTATAGGTGTTTTAGGAACATTTAAAGGTAATGTTTGATTTTAGCGGTTCATGTCGTCATATTGACACAAATGCGTGCACCGATTTTAATGATTTACCCCTTATATTGAAGCTTAAGATATCTAGTTATATTATAAAATATAAACTATACAAATTCCCAGACATTTATGGCAATTTGATGCCATGAACTGCTAAAATCAAATATTTCCCTTTATTTCTTCCCAAAACACCTGTTATATTGGTTTAAAAATTCACAAATAGTTTTTATTTACTATTTGGGATACCCTCTTCAATTCTGCATACCAAAAATTTTTTTTAAAAAATATCGATTTTTTGGGTTGAAAAAACGACAAGGGGTACCCCTTATCATTTTTTGGACTCAAAAAATCGATATTTTTTAAAATTTTTTTTGGGTACTCAGAATTGAAGAGGGTATTAAAATTAGTTAATAAAAACTATTTGCGAATTTTTAAATATATTTTATAGGTGTTTTAGGAACATTTAAAGGTAATGTTTGATTTTAGCGGTTCATGTCGTCATATTGACGCAAATGCGTGCACCGATTTTAATGATTTACCCCTTATATTGAAGCTTAAGATATCTAGTTATATTATAAAATATAAACTATACAAATTCCCAGACATTTATGGCAATTTGATGCCATGAACTGCTAAAATCAAATATTTCCCTTTATTTCTTCCCAAAACACCTGTTATATTGGTTTAAAAATTCACGAATAGTTTTTATTTACTATTTGGGATACCCTCTTCAATTCTGCATACCAAAAAAAAATTTTAAAAAATATCGATTTTTTGGGTTGAAAAAACGACAAGGGGTACCCCTTATCATTTTTTGGACTCAAAAAATCGATATTTTTTAAAATTTTTTTTGGGTACTCAGAATTGAAGAGGGTATTAAAATTAGTTAATAAAAACTATTTGCGAATTTTTATATATTTTATAGGTGTTTTAGGAACATTTAAAGGTAATGTTTGATTTTAGCGGTTCATGTCGTCATATTGACACAAATGCGTGCACCGATTTTAATGATTTACCCCTTATACTGAAGCTTAAGATATCTAGTTATATTATAAAATATAAACTATACAAATTCCCAGACATTTATGGCAATTTGATGCCATGAACTGCTAAAATCAAATATTTCCCTTAATTTCTTCCCAAAACACCTGTTATATTGGTTTAAAAATTCACAAATAGTTTTTATTTACTATTTGGGATACCCTCTTCAATTCTGCATACCAAAAAAAATTTTTAAAAAATATCGATTTTTTGGGTTGAAAAAAACGACAAGGGGTACCCCTTATCATTTTTTTGACTCAAAAAATCGATATTTTTTAAAATTTTTTTTGGGTACTCAGAATTGAAGAGGGTATTAAAATTAGTTAATAAAAACTATTTGCGAATTTTTAAATATATTTTATAGGTGTTTTAGGAACATTTAAAGGTAATGTTTGATTTTAGCGGTTCATGTCGTCATATTGACACAAATGCGTGCACCGATTTTAATGATTTACCCCTTATATTGAAGCTTAAGATATCTAGTTATATTATAAAATATAAACTATACAAATTCCCAGACATTTATGGCAATTTGATGCCATGAACTGCTAAAATCAAATATCTCCCTTTATTTCTTCCCAAAACACCTGTTATATTGGTTTAAAAATTCACAAATAGTTTTTATTTACTATTTGGGATACCCTCTTCAATTCTGCATACCAAAAATTTTTTTTAAAAAATATCGATTTTTTGGGTTGAAAAAACGACAAGGGGTACCCCTTATCATTTTTTGGACTCAAAAAATCGATATTTTTTAAAAATTTTTTTGGGTACTCAGAATTGAAGAGGGTATTAAAATTAGTTAATAAAAACTATTTGCGAATTTTTAAATATATTTTATAGGTGTTTTAGGAACATTTAAAGGTAATGTTTGATTTTAGCGGTTCATGTCGTCATATTGACACAAATGCGTGCACCGATTTTAATGATTTACCCCTTATATTGAAGCTTAAGATATTTAGTTATATTATAAAATATAAACTATACAAATTCCCAGACATTTATGGCAATTTGATGCCATGAACTGCTAAAATCAAATATTTCCCTTTATTTCTTCCCAAAACACCTGTTATATTGGTTTAAAAATTCACGAATAGTTTTTATTTACTATTTGGGATACCCTCTTCAATTCTGCATACCAAAAAAAAGTTTTAAAAAATATCGATTTTTTGGGTTGAAAAAACGACAAGGGGTACCCCTTATCATTTTTTGGACTCAAAAAATCGATATTTTTTAAAATTTTTTTTGGGTACTCAGAATTGAAGAGGGTATTAAAATTAGTTAATAAAAACTATTTGCGAATTTTAAAATATATTTTATAGGTGTTTTAGGAACATTTAAAGGTAATGTTTGATTTTAGCGGTTCATGTCGTCATATTGACACAAATGCGTGCACCGATTTTAATGATTTACCCCTTATATTGAAGCTTAAGATATCTAGTTATATTATAAAATATAAACTATACAAATTCCCAGACATTTATGGCAATTTGATGCCATGAACTGCTAAAATCAAATATTTCCCTTTATTTCTTCCCAAAACACCTGTTATATTGGTTTAAAAATTCACGAATAGTTTTTATTTACTATTTGGGATACCCTCTTCCATTCTGCATACCAAAAAAAAATTTTAAAAAATATCGATTTTTTGGGTTGAAAAAACGACAAGGGGTACGTACCCCTTATCAATTTTTTGACTCAAAAAATCGATATTTTTTAAAATTTTTGTTGGGTACTCAGAATTGAAGAGGGTATTAAAATTAGTTAATAAAAACTATTTGCGAATTTTTAAATATATTTTATAGGTGTTTTAGGAACATTTAAAGGTAATGTTTGATTTTAGCGGTTCATGTCGTCATATTGACACAAATGCGTGCACCGATTTTAATGATTTACACCTTATATTGAAGCTTAAGATATTTAGTTATATTATAAAATATAAACTATACAAATTCCCAGACATTTATGGCAATTTGATGCCATGAACTGCTAAAATCAAATATTTCCCTTTATTTCTTCCCAAAACACCTGTTATATTGGTTTAAAAATTCACGAATAGTTTTTATTTACTATTTGGGATACCCTCTTCAATTCTGCATACCAAAAAAAATTTTTAAAAAATATCGATTTTTTGGGTTGAAAAAACGACAAGGGGTACCCCTTATCATTTTTTGGACACAAAAAATCGATATTTTTTAAAATTTTTTTTGGGTACTCAGAATTGAAGAGGGTATTAAAATTAGTTAATAAAAACTATTTGCGAATTTTTAAATATATTTTATAGGTGTTTTAGGAACATTTAAAGGTAATGTTTGATTTTAGCGGTTCATGTCGTCATATTGACACAAATGCGTGCACCGATTTTAATGATTTACCCCTTATATTGAAGCTTAAGATATCTAGTTATATTATAAAATATAAACTATACAAATTCCCAGACATTTATGGCAATTTGATGCCATGAACTGCTAAAATCAAATATTTCCCTTTATTTCTTCCCAAAACACCTGTTATATTGGTTTAAAAATTCACAAATAGTTTTTATTTACTATTTGGGATACCCTCTTCAATTCTGCATACCAAAAAAAATTTTTAAAAAATATCGATTTTTTGGGTTGAAAAAACGACAAGGGGTACGTACCCCTTATCATTTTTTTGACTCAAAAAATCGATATTTTTTAAAATTTTTTTTGGGTACTCAGAATTGAAGAGGGTATTAAAATTAGTTAATAAAAACTATTTGCGAATTTTTAAATATATTTTATAGGTGTTTTAGGAACATTTAAAGGTAATGTTTGATTTTAGCGGTTCATGTCGTCATATTGACACAAATGCGTGCACCGATTTTATTGATTTACCCCTTATATTGAAGCTTAAGATATCTAGTTATATTATAAAATATAAACTATACAAATTCCCAGACATTTATGGCAATTTGATGCCATGAACTGCTAAAATCAAATATTTCCCTTTATTTCTTCCCAAAACACCTGTTATATTGGTTTAAAAATTCACGAATAGTTTTTATTTACTATTTGGGATACCCTCTTCAATTCTGCATACCAAAAAAAAATTTTAAAAAATATCGATTTTTTGGGTTGAAAAAACGACAAGGGGTACGTACCCCTTATCAATTTTTTGACTCAAAAAATCGATATTTTTTAAAATTTTTGTTGGGTACTCAGAATTGAAGAGGGTATTAAAATTAGTTAATAAAAACTATTTGCGAATTTTTAAATATATTTTATAGGTGTTTTAGGAACATTTAAAGGTAATGTTTGATTCTAGCGGTTCATGTCGTCATATTGACACAAATGCGTGCACCGATTTTAATGATTTACCCCTTATATTGAAGCTTAAGATATCTAGTTATATTATAAAATATAAACTATACAAATTCCCAGACATTTATGGCAATTTGATGCCATGAACTGCTAAAATCAAATATTTCCCTTTATTTCTTCCCAAAACACCTGTTATATTGGTTTAAAAATTCACAAATAGTTTTTATTTACTATTTGGGATACCCTCTTCAATTCTGCATACCAAAAAAATTTTTTAAAAAATATCGATTTTTTGGGTTGAAAAAACGACAAGGGGTACGTACCCCTTATCATTTTTTTGACTCAAAAAATCGATATTTTTTAAAATTTTTTTTGGGTACTCAGAATTGAAGAGGGTATTAAAATTAGTTAATAAAAACTATTTGCGAATTTTTAAATATATTTTATAGGTGTTTTAGGAACATTTAAAGGTAATGTTTGATTTTAGCGGTTCATGTCGTCATATTGACACAAATGCGTGCACCGATTTTAATGATTTACCCCTTATATTGAAGCTTAAGATATCTAGTTATATTATAAAATATAAACTATACAAATTCCCAGACATTTATGGCAATTTGATGCCATGAACTGCTAAAATCAAATATTTCCCTTTATTTCTTCCCAAAACACCTGTTATATTGGTTTAAAAATTCACGAATAGTTTTTATTTACTATTTGGGATACCCTCTTCAATTCTGCATACCAAAAAAAAATTTTAAAAAATATCGATTTTTTGGGTTGAAAAAACATTTTTTTGACTCAAAAAATCGATATTTTTTAAAATTTTTTTTGGGTACTCAGAATTGAAGAGGGTATTAAAATTAGTTAATAAAAACTATTTGCGAATTTTTAAATATATTTTATAGGTGTTTTAGGAACATTTAAAGGTAATGTTTGATTTTAGCGGTTCATGTCGTCATATTGACACAAATGCGTGCACCGATTTTAATGATTTACCCCTTATACTGAAGCTTAAGATATCTAGTTATATTATAAAATATAAACTATACAAATTCCCAGACATTTATGGCAATTTGATGCCATGAACTGCTAAAATCAAATATTTCCCTTAATTTCTTCCCAAAACACCTGTTATATTGGTTTAAAAATTCACAAATAGTTTTTATTTACTATTTGGGATACCCTCTTCAATTCTGCATACCAAAAAAAATTTTTAAAAAATATCGATTTTTTGGGTTGAAAAAAATGACAAGGGGTACCCCTTGTCGTTTTTTTGACTCAAAAAATCGATATTTTTTAAAATTTTTTTTGGGTACTCAGAATTGAAGAGGGTATTAAAATTAGATAATAAAAACTATTTGCGAATTTTTAAATATATTTTTTAGGTGTTTTAGGAACATTTAAAGGTAATGTTTGATTTTAGCGGTTCATGTCGTCATATTGACACAAATGCGTGCACCGATTTTAATGATTTACCCCTTATATTGAAGCTTAAGATATCTAGTTATATTATAAAATATAAACTATACAAATTCCCAGACATTTATGGCAATTTGATGCCATGAACTGCTAAAATCAAATATTTCCCTTTATTTCTTCCCAAAACACCTGTTATATTGGTTTAAAAATTCACGAATAGTTTTTATTTACTATTTGGGATACCCTCTTCAATTCTGCATACCAAAAAAAATTTTTAAAAAATATCGATTTTTTGGGTTGAAAAAACGACAAGGGGTACCCCTTATCATTTTTTTGACTCAAAAAATCGATATTTTTTAAAAATTTTTTTGGGTACTCAGAATTGAAGAGGGTATTAAAATTAGTTAATAAAAACTATTTGCGAATTTTTAAATATATTTTATAGGTGTTTTAGGAACATTTAAAGGTAATGTTTGATTTTAGCGGTTCATGTCGTCATATTGACACAAATGCGTGCACCGATTTTAATGATTTACCCCTTATATTGAAGCTTAAGATATCTAGTTATATTATAAAATATAAACTATACAAATTCCCAGACATTTATGGCAATTTGATGCCATGAACTGCTAAAATCAAATATTTCCCGTTATTTCTTCCCAAGACACCTGTTATATTGGTTTAAAAATTCACGAATAGTTTTTATTTACTATTTGGGATACCCTCTTCAATTCTGCATACCAAAAAAAAATTTTAAAAAATATCGATTTTTTGGGTTGAAAAAACGACAAGGGGTACCCCTTATCATTTTTTTGACTCAAAAAATCGATATTTTTTAAAATTTTTTTTGGGTACTCAGAATTGAAGAGGGTATTAAAATTAGTTAATAAAAACTATTTGCGAATTTTTAAATATATTTTATAGGTGTTTTAGGAACATTTAAAGGTAATGTTTGATTTTAGCGGTTCATGTCGTCATATTGACACAAATGCGTGCACCGATTTATATGATTTACCCCTTATATTGAAGCTTAAGATATCTAGTTATATTATAAAATATAAACTATACAAATTCCCAGACATTTATGGCAATTTGATGCCATGAACTGCTAAAATCAAATATTTCCCTTAATTTCTTCCCAAAACACCTGTTATATTGGTTTAAAAATTCACAAATAGTTTTTATTTACTATTTGGGATACCCTCTTCAATTCTGCATACCAAAAAATTTTTTTAAAAAATATCGATTTTTTGGGTTGAAAAAACGACAAGGGTACCCTTATCATTTTTTTGACTCAAAAAATCGATATTTTTTAAAATTTTTTTTTGGGTACTCAGAATTGAAGAGGGTATTAAAATTAGTTAATAAAAACTGTTTGCGAATTTTTATATATATTTTATAGGTGTTTTAGGAACATTTAAAGGCACCGATTTTAATGATTTACCCCTTATATTGAAGCTTAAGATATCTAGTTATATTATAAAATATAAACTATACAAATTCCCAGACATTTATGGCAATTTGATGCCATGAACTGCTAAAATCAAATATTTCCCTTTATTTCTTCCCAAAACACCTGTTATATTGGTTTAAAAATTCACGAATAGTTTTTATTTACTATTTGGGATACCCTCTTCAATTCTGCATACCAAAAAAAAATTTTAAAAAATATCGATTTTTTGGGTTGAAAAAACGACAAGGGGTACGTACCCCTTATCATTTTTTTGACTCAAAAAATCGATATTTCTTAAAATTTTTTTTTGGTACTCAGAATTGAAGAGGGTATTAAAATTAGTTAATAAAAACTATTTGCGAATTTTTAAATATATTTTATAGGTGTTTTAGGAACATTTAAAGGCAATGTTTGATTTTAGCGGTTCATGTCGTCATATTGACACAAATGCGTGCACCGATTTTAATGATTTACCCCTTATATTGAAGCTTAAGATATCTAGTTATATTATAAAATATAAACTATACAAATTCCCAGACATTTATGGCAATTTGATGCCATGAACTGCTAAAATCAAATATTTCCCTTTATTTCTTCCCAAAACACCTGTTATATTGGTTTAAAAATTCACGAATAGTTTTTATTTACTATTTGAGATACCCTCTTCAATTCTGCATACCAAAAAAAATTTTTAAAAAATATCGATTTTTTGGGTTGAAAAAACGACAAGGGGTTCCCCTTATCATTTTTTTGACTCAAAAAATCGATATTTTTTAAAATTTTTTTTGGGTACTCAGAATTGAAGAGGGTATTAAAATTAGTTAATAAAAATTATTTGCGAATTTTTAAATATATTTTATAGGTGTTTTAGGAACATTTAAAGGCAATGTTTGATTTTAGCGGTTCATGTCGTCATATTGACACAAATGCGTGCACCGATTTTAATGATTTACCCCTTATATTGAAGCTTAAGATATCTAGTTATATTATAAAATATAAACTATACAAATTCCCAGACATTTATGGCAATTTGATGCCATGAACTGCTAAAATCAAATATTTCCCTTAATTTCTTCCCAAAACACCTGTTATATTGGTTTAAAAATTCACAAATAGTTTTTATTTACTATTTGGGATACCCTCTTCAATTCTGCATACCAAAAAAATTTTTTAAAAAATATCGATTTTTTGGGTTGAAAAAACGACAAGGGGTACGTACCCCTTAACATTTTTTTGACTCAAAAAATCGATATTTTTTAAAAATTTTTTTGGGTACTCAGAATTGAAGAGGGTATTAAAATTAGTTAATAAAAACTATTTGCGAATTTTTAAATATATTTTATAGGTGTTTTAGGAACATTTAAAGGTAATGTTTGATTTTAGCGGTTCATGTCGTCATATTAACACAAATGCGTGCACCGATTTTAATGATTTACCCCTTATATTGAAGCTTAAGATATCTAGTTATATTATAAAATATAAACTATACAAATTCCCAGACATTTATGGCAATTTGATGCCATGAACTGCTAAAATCAAATATTTCCCTTTATTTCTTCCCAAAACACCTGTTATATTGGTTTAAAAATTCACAAATAGTTTTTATTTACTATTTGGGATACCCTCTTCAATTCTGCATACCAAAAAAAATTTTAAAAAATATCGATTTTTTGGGTTGAAAAAACGACAAGGGGTACCCCTTGTCGTTTTTTCAACCCAAAAAATCGATATTTTTTAAAATTTTTTTTTGGGTACTCAGAATTGAAGAGGGTATTAAAATTAGTTAATAAAAACTATTTGCGAATTTTTAAATATATTTTATAGGTGTTTTAGGAACATTTAAAGGTAATGTTTGATTTTAGCGGTTCATGTCGTCATATTGACACAAATGCGTGCACCGATTTTAATGATTTACCCCTTATATTGAAGCTTAAGATATCTAGTTATATTATAAAATATAAACTATACAAATTCCCAGACATTTATGGCAATTTGATGCCATGAACTGCTAAAATCAAATATTTCCCTTTATTTCTTCCCAAAACACCTGTTATATTGGTTTAAAAATTCACGAATAGTTTTTATTTACTATTTGGGATACCCTCTTCAATTCTACATACCAAAAAAAAAATTTTTAAAAATATTCATTTTTTTGACTCAAAAAATCGATATTTTTTAAAATTTTTTTGGGGTACTCAGAATTGAAGAGGGTATTAAAATTAGTTAATAAAAACTATTTGCGAATTTTTAAATATATTTTATAGGTGTTTTAGGAACATTTAAAGGTAATGTTTGATTTTAGCGGTTCATGTCGTCATATTGACACAAATGCGTGCACCGATTTTAATGATTTACCCCTTATATTGAAGCTTAAGATATCTAGTTATATTATAAAATATAAACTATACAAATTCCCAGACATTTATGGCAATTTGATGCCATGAACTGCTAAAATCAAATATTTCCCTTAATTTCTTCCCAAAACACCTGTTATATTGGTTTAAAAATTCACAAATAGTTTTTATTTACTATTTGGGATACCCTCTTCAATTCTGCATACCAAAAAAAAATTTTAAAAAATATCGATTTTTTTGGTTGAAAAAAACGACAAGGGGTACCCCTTATTTTTTTTGTATACTCAGAATTGAAGAGGGTATTAAAATTAGTTAATAAAAACTATTTGCGAATTTTTAAATATATTTTATAGGTGTTTTAGGAACATTTAAAGGTAATGTTTGATTTTAGCGGTTCATGTCGTCATATTGACACAAATGCGTGCACCGATTTTAATGATTTACCCCTTATATTGAAGCTTAAGATATCTAGTTATATTATAAAATATAAACTATACAAATTCCCAGACATTTATGGCAATTTGATGCCATGAACTGCTAAAATCAAATATTTCCCTTTATTTCTTCCCAAAACACCTGTTATATTGGTTTAAAAATTCACGAATAGTTTTTATTTACTATTTGGGATACCCTCTTCAATTCTGCATACCAAAAAAAATTTTTAAAAAATATCGATTTTTTGGGTTGAAAAAACGACAAGGGGTACCCCTTATCATTTTTTTGACTCAAAAAATCGATATTTTTTAAAAATTTTTTTGGGTACTCAGAATTGAAGAGGGTATTAAAATTAGTTAATAAAAACTATTTGCGAATTTTTAAATATATTTTATAGGTGTTTTAGGAACATTTAAAGGTAATGTTTGATTTTAGCGGTTCATGTCGTCATATTGACACAAATGCGTGCACCGATTTTAATGATTTACCCCTTATACTGAAGCTTAAGATATCTAGTTATATTATAAAATATAAACTATACAAATTCCCAGACATTTATGGCAATTTGATGCCATGAACTGCTAAAATCAAATATTTCCCTTAATTTCTTCCCAAAACACCTGTTATATTGGTTTAAAAATTCACAAATAGTTTTTATTTACTATTTGGGATACCCTCTTCAATTCTGCATACCAAAAAAAATTTTTAAAAAATATCGATTTTTTGGGTTGAAAAAAACGACAAGGGGTACCCCTTATCATTTTTTTGACTCAAAAAATCGATATTTTTTAAAATTTTTTTTGGGTACTCAGAATTGAAGAGGGTATTAAAATTAGATAATAAAAACTATTTGCGAATTTTTAAATATATTTTTTAGGTGTTTTAGGAACATTTAAAGGTAATGTTTGATTTTAGCGGTTCATGTCGTCATATTGACACAAATGCGTGCACCGATTTTAATGATTTACCCCTTATATTGAAGCTTAAGATATCTAGTTATATTATAAAATATAAACTATACAAATTCCCAGACATTTATGGCAATTTGATGCCATGAACTGCTAAAATCAAATATTTCCCTTTATTTCTTCCCAAAACACCTGTTATATTGGTTTAAAAATTCACGAATAGTTTTTATTTACTATTTGGGATACCCTCTTCAATTCTGCATACCAACAAAAATTTTTAAAAAATATCGATTTTTTGGGTTGAAAAAACGACAAGGGGTACCCCTTATCATTTTTTTGACTCAAAAAATCGATATTTTTTAAAAATTTTTTTGGGTACTCAGAATTGAAGAGGGTATTAAAATTAGTTAATAAAAACTATTTGCGAATTTTTAAATATATTTTATAGGTGTTTTAGGAACATTTAAAGGTAATGTTTGATTTTAGCGGTTCATGTCGTCATATTGACACAAATGCGTGCACCGATTTTAATGATTTACCCCTTATACTGAAGCTTAAGATATCTAGTTATATTATAAAATATAAACTATACAAATTCCCAGACATTTATGGCAATTTGATGCCATGAACTGCTAAAATCAAATATTTCCCTTAATTTCTTCCCAAAACACCTGTTATATTGGTTTAAAAATTCACAAATAGTTTTTATTTACTATTTGGGATACCCTCTTCAATTCTGCATACCAAAAAAAATTTTTAAAAAATATCGATTTTTTGGGTTGAAAAAAACGACAAGGGGTACCCCTTATCATTTTTTTGACTCAAAAAATCGATATTTTTTAAAATTTTTTTTGGGTACTCAGAATTGAAGAGGGTATTAAAATTAGATAATAAAAACTATTTGCGAATTTTTAAATATATTTTTTAGGTGTTTTAGGAACATTTAAAGGTAATGTTTGATTTTAGCGGTTCATGTCGTCATATTGACACAAATGCGTGCACCGATTTTAATGATTTACCCCTTATATTGAAGCTTAAGATATCTAGTTATATTATAAAATATAAACTATACAAATTCCCAGACATTTATGGCAATTTGATGCCATGAACTGCTAAAATCAAATATTTCCCTTTATTTCTTCCCAAAACACCTGTTATATTGGTTTAAAAATTCACGAATAGTTTTTATTTACTATTTGGGATACCCTCTTCAATTCTGCATACCAACAAAAATTTTTAAAAAATATCGATTTTTTGGGTTGAAAAAACGACAAGGGGTACCCCTTATCATTTTTTTGACTCAAAAAATCGATATTTTTTAAAAATTTTTTTGGGTACTCAGAATTGAAGAGGGTATTAAAATTAGTTAATAAAAACTATTTGCGAATTTTTAAATATATTTTATAGGTGTTTTAGGAACATTTAAAGGTAATGTTTGATTTTAGCGGTTCATGTCGTCATATTGACACAAATGCGTGCACCGATTTTAATGATTTACCCCTTATATTGAAGCTTAAGATATCTAGTTATATTATAAAATATAAACTATACAAATTCCCAGACATTTATGGCAATTTGATGCCATGAACTGCTAAAATCAAATATTTCCCGTTATTTCTTCCCAAGACACCTGTTATATTGGTTTAAAAATTCACGAATAGTTTTTATTTACTATTTGGGATACCCTCTTCAATTCTGCATACCAAAAAAAAATTTTAAAAAATATCGATTTTTTGGGTTGAAAAAACGACAAGGGGTACCCCTTATCATTTTTTTGACTCAAAAAATCGATATTTTTTAAAATTTTTTTTGGGTACTCAGAATTGAAGAGGGTATTAAAATTAGTTAATAAAAACTATTTGCGAATTTTTAAATATATTTTATAGGTGTTTTAGGAACATTTAAAGGTAATGTTTGATTTTAGCGGTTCATGTCGTCATATTGACACAAATGCGTGCACCGATTTATATGATTTACCCCTTATATTGAAGCTTAAGATATCTAGTTATATTATAAAATATAAACTATACAAATTCCCAGACATTTATGGCAATTTGATGCCATGAACTGCTAAAATCAAATATTTCCCTTAATTTCTTCCCAAAACACCTGTTATATTGGTTTAAAAATTCACAAATAGTTTTTATTTACTATTTGGGATACCCTCTTCAATTCTGCATACCAAAAAATTTTTTTAAAAAATATCGATTTTTTGGGTTGAAAAAACGACAAGGGTACCCTTATCATTTTTTTGACTCAAAAAATCGATATTTTTTAAAATTTTTTTTTGGGTACTCAGAATTGAAGAGGGTATTAAAATTAGTTAATAAAAACTGTTTGCGAATTTTTATATATATTTTATAGGTGTTTTAGGAACATTTAAAGGCACCGATTTTAATGATTTACCCCTTATATTGAAGCTTAAGATATCTAGTTATATTATAAAATATAAACTATACAAATTCCCAGACATTTATGGCAATTTGATGCCATGAACTGCTAAAATCAAATATTTCCCTTTATTTCTTCCCAAAACACCTGTTATATTGGTTTAAAAATTCACGAATAGTTTTTATTTACTATTTGGGATACCCTCTTCAATTCTGCATACCAAAAAAAAATTTTAAAAAATATCGATTTTTTGGGTTGAAAAAACGACAAGGGGTACGTACCCCTTATCATTTTTTTGACTCAAAAAATCGATATTTCTTAAAATTTTTTTTTGGTACTCAGAATTGAAGAGGGTATTAAAATTAGTTAATAAAAACTATTTGCGAATTTTTAAATATATTTTATAGGTGTTTTAGGAACATTTAAAGGCAATGTTTGATTTTAGCGGTTCATGTCGTCATATTGACACAAATGCGTGCACCGATTTTAATGATTTACCCCTTATATTGAAGCTTAAGATATCTAGTTATATTATAAAATATAAACTATACAAATTCCCAGACATTTATGGCAATTTGATGCCATGAACTGCTAAAATCAAATATTTCCCTTTATTTCTTCCCAAAACACCTGTTATATTGGTTTAAAAATTCACGAATAGTTTTTATTTACTATTTGGGATACCCTCTTCAATTCTGCATACCAAAAAAAATTTTTAAAAAATATCGATTTTTTGGGTTGAAAAAACGACAAGGGGTACCCCTTATCATTTTTTTGACTCAAAAAATCGATATTTTTTAAAATTTTTTTTGGGTACTCAGAATTGAAGAGGGTATTAAAATTAGTTAATAAAAATTATTTGCGAATTTTTAAATATATTTTATAGGTGTTTTAGGAACATTTAAAGGTAATGTTTGATTTTAGCGGTTCATGTCGTCATATTGACACAAATGCGTGCACCGATTTTAATGATTTACCCCTTATATTGAAGCTTAAGATATCTAGTTATATTATAAAATATAAACTATACAAATTCCCAGACATTTATGGCAATTTGATGCCATGAACTGCTAAAATCAAATATTTCCCTTAATTTCTTCCCAAAACACCTGTTATATTGGTTTAAAAATTCACAAATAGTTTTTATTTACTATTTGGGATACCCTCTTCAATTCTGCATACCAAAAAAATTTTTTAAAAAATATCGATTTTTTGGGTTGAAAAAACGACAAGGGGTACGTACCCCTTATCATTTTTTTGACTCAAAAAATCGATATTTTTTAAAAATTTTTTTGGGTACTCAGAATTGAAGAGGGTATTAAAATTAGTTAATAAAAACTATTTGCGAATTTTTAAATATATTTTATAGGTGTTTTAGGAACATTTAAAGGTAATGTTTGATTTTAGCGGTTCATGTCGTCATATTAACACAAATGCGTGCACCGATTTTAATGATTTACCCCTTATATTGAAGCTTAAGATATCTAGTTATATTATAAAATATAAACTATACAAATTCCCAGACATTTATGGCAATTTGATGCCATGAACTGCTAAAATCAAATGTTTCCCTTTATTTCTTCCCAAAACACCTGTTATATTGGTTTAAAAATTCACAAATAGTTTTTATTTACTATTTGGGATACCCTCTTCAATTCTGCATACCAAAAAAAATTTTAAAAAATATCGATTTTTTGGGTTGAAAAAACGACAAGGGGTACCCCTTATCATTTTTTTGACTCAAAAAATCGATATTTTTTAAAATTTTTTTTTGGGTACTCAGAATTGAAGAGGGTATTAAAATTAGTTAATAAAAACTATTTGCGAATTTTTAAATATATTTTATAGGTGTTTTAGGAACATTTAAAGGTAATGTTTGATTTTAGCGGTTCATGTCGTCATATTGACACAAATGCGTGCACCGATTTTAATGATTTACCCCTTATATTGAAGCTTAAGATATCTAGTTATATTATAAAATATAAACTATACAAATTCCCAGACATTTATGGCAATTTGATGCCATGAACTGCTAAAATCAAATATTTCCCTTTATTTCTTCCCAAAACACCTGTTATATTGGTTTAAAAATTCACGAATAGTTTTTATTTACTATTTGGGATACCCTCTTCAATTCTACATACCAAAAAAAAAATTTTTTAAAATATTCATTTTTTTGACTCAAAAAATCGATATTTTTTAAAATTTTTTTGGGGTACTCAGAATTGAAGAGGGTATTAAAATTAGTTAATAAAAACTATTTGCGAATTTTTAAATATATTTTATAGGTGTTTTAGGAACATTTAAAGGTAATGTTTGATTTTAGCGGTTCATGTCGTCATATTGACACAAATGCGTGCACCGATTTTAATGATTTACCCCTTATATTGAAGCTTAAGATATCTAGTTATATTATAAAATATAAACTATACAAATTCCCAGACATTTATGGCAATTTGATGCCATGAACTGCTAAAATCAAATATTTCCCTTAATTTCTTCCCAAAACACCTGTTATATTGGTTTAAAAATTCACAAATAGTTTTTATTTACTATTTGGGATACCCTCTTCAATTCTGCATACCAAAAAAAAATTTTAAAAAATATCGATTTTTTTGGTTGAAAAAACGACAAGGGGTACCCCTTATTTTTTTTGTATACTCAGAATTGAAGAGGGTATTAAAATTAGTTAATAAAAACTATTTGCGAATTTTTAAATATATTTTATAGGTGTTTTAGGAACATTTAAAGGTAATGTTTGATTTTAGCGGTTCATGTCGTCATATTGACACAAATGCGTGCACCGATTTTAATGATTTACCCCTTATATTGAAGCTTAAGATATCTAGTTATATTATAAAATATAAACTATACAAATTCCCAGACATTTATGGCAATTTGATGCCATGAACTGCTAAAATCAAATATTTCCCTTAATTTCTTCCCAAAACACCTGTTATATTGGTTTAAAAATTCACAAATAGTTTTTATTTACTATTTGGGATACCCTCTTCAATTCTGCATACCAAAAAAATTTTTTAAAAAATATCGATTTTTTGGGTTGAAGAAACGACAAGGGGTACCCCTTATCATTTTTTTGACTCAAAAAATCGATATTTTTTAAAAATTTTTTTGGGTACTCAGAATTGAAGAGGGTATTAAAATTAGTTAATAAAAACTATTTGCGAATTTTTAAATATATTTTATAGGTGTTTTAGGAACATTTAAAGGTAATGTTTGATTTTAGCGGTTCATGTCGTCATATTGACACAAATGCGTGCACCGATTTTAATGATTTACCCCTTATATTGAAGCTTAAGATATCTAGTTATATTATAAAATATAAACTATACAAATTCCCAGACATTTATGGCAATTTGATGCCATGAACTGCTAAAATCAAATATTTCCCTTTATTTCTTCCCAAAACACCTGTTATATTGGTTTAAAAATTCACGAATAGTTTTTATTTACTATTTGGGATACCCTCTTCAATTCTGCATACCAACAAAAATTTTTAAAAAATATCGATTTTTTGGGTTGAAAAAACGACAAGGGGTACCCCTTATCATTTTTTTGACTCAAAAAATCGATATTTTTTAAAAATTTTTTTGGGTACTCAGAATTGAAGAGGGTATTAAAATTAGTTAATAAAAACTATTTGCGAATTTTTTAATATATTTTATAGGTGTTTTAGGAACATTTAAAGGTAATGTTTGATTTTAGCGGTTCATGTCGTCATATTGACACAAATGCGTGCACCGATTTTAATGATTTACCCCTTATATTGAAGCTTAAGATATCTAGTTATATTATAAAATATAAACTATACAAATTCCCAGACATTTATGGCAATTTGATGCCATGAACTGCTAAAATCAAATATTTCCCTTTATTTCTTCCCAAGACACCTGTTATATTGGTTTAAAAATTCACGAATAGTTTTTATTTACTATTTGGGATACCCTCTTCAATTCTGCATACCAAAAAAAAATTTTAAAAAATATCGATTTTTTGGGTTGAAAAAACGACAAGGGGTACCCCTTATCATTTTTTTGACTCAAAAAATCGATATTTTTTAAAATTTTTTTTGGGTACTCAGAATTGAAGAGGGTATTAAAATTAGTTAATAAAAACTATTTGCGAATTTTTAAATATATTTTATAGGTGTTTTAGGAACATTTAAAGGTAATGTTTGATTTTAGCGGTTCATGTCGTCATATTGACACAAATGCGTGCACCGATTTATATGATTTACCCCTTATATTGAAGCTTAAGATATCTAGTTATATTATAAAATATAAACTATACAAATTCCCAGACATTTATGGCAATTTGATGCCATGAACTGCTAAAATCAAATATTTCCCTTAATTTCTTCCCAAAACACCTGTTATATTGGTTTAAAAATTCACAAATAGTTTTTATTTACTATTTGGGATACCCTCTTCAATTCTGCATACCAAAAAATTTTTTTAAAAAATATCGATTTTTTGGGTTGAAAAAACGACAAGGGTACCCTTATCATTTTTTTGACTCAAAAAATCGATATTTTTTAAAATTTTTTTTTGGGTACTCAGAATTGAAGAGGGTATTAAAATTAGTTAATAAAAACTGTTTGCGAATTTTTATATATATTTTATAGGTGTTTTAGGAACATTTAAAGGCACCGATTTTAATGATTTACCCCTTATATTGAAGCTTAAGATATCTAGTTATATTATAAAATATAAACTATACAAATTCCCAGACATTTATGGCAATTTGATGCCATGAACTGCTAAAATCAAATATTTCCCTTTATTTCTTCCCAAAACACCTGTTATATTGGTTTAAAAATTCACGAATAGTTTTTATTTACTATTTGGGATACCCTCTTCAATTCTGCATACCAAAAAAAAATTTTAAAAAATATCGATTTTTTGGGTTGAAAAAACGACAAGGGGTACGTACCCCTTATCATTTTTTTGACTCAAAAAATCGATATTTCTTAAAATTTTTTTTTGGTACTCAGAATTGAAGAGGGTATTAAAATTAGTTAATAAAAACTATTTGCGAATTTTTAAATATATTTTATAGGTGTTTTAGGAACATTTAAAGGCAATGTTTGATTTTAGCGGTTCATGTCGTCATATTGACACAAATGCGTGCACCGATTTTAATGATTTACCCCTTATATTGAAGCTTAAGATATCTAGTTATATTATAAAATATAAACTATACAAATTCCCAGACATTTATGGCAATTTGATGCCATGAACTGCTAAAATCAAATATTTCCCTTTATTTCTTCCCAAAACACCTGTTATATTGGTTTAAAAATTCACGAATAGTTTTTATTAACTAATTTTAATACCCTCTTCAATTCTGCATACCAAAAAAAATTTTTAAAAAATATCGATTTTTTGGGTTGAAAAAACGACAAGGGGTACCCCTTATCATTTTTTTGACTCAAAAAATCGATATTTTTTAAAATTTTTTTTGGGTACTCAGAATTGAAGAGGGTATTAAAATTAGTTAATAAAAATTATTTGCGAATTTTTAAATATATTTTATAGGTGTTTTAGGAACATTTAAAGGCAATGTTTGATTTTAGCGGTTCATGTCGTCATATTGACACAAATGCGTGCACCGATTTTAATGATTTACCCCTTATATTGAAGCTTAAGATATCTAGTTATATTATAAAATATAAACTATACAAATTCCCAGACATTTATGGCAATTTGATGCCATGAACTGCTAAAATCAAATATTTCCCTTAATTTCTTCCCAAAACACCTGTTATATTGGTTTAAAAATTCACAAATAGTTTTTATTTACTATTTGGGATACCCTCTTCAATTCTGCATACCAAAAAAATTTTTTAAAAAATATCGATTTTTTGGGTTGAAAAAACGACAAGGGGTACGTACCCCTTATCATTTTTTTGACTCAAAAAATCGATATTTTTTAAAAATTTTTTTGGGTACTCAGAATTGAAGAGGGTATTAAAATTAGTTAATAAAAACTATTTGCGAATTTTTAAATATATTTTATAGGTGTTTTAGGAACATTTAAAGGTAATGTTTGATTTTAGCGGTTCATGTCGTCATATTAACACAAATGCGTGCACCGATTTTAATGATTTACCCCTTATATTGAAGCTTAAGATATCTAGTTATATTATAAAATATAAACTATACAAATTCCCAGACATTTATGGCAATTTGATGCCATGAACTGCTAAAATCAAATGTTTCCCTTTATTTCTTCCCAAAACACCTGTTATATTGGTTTAAAAATTCACAAATAGTTTTTATTTACTATTTGGGATACCCTCTTCAATTCTGCATACCAAAAAAAATTTTAAAAAATATCGATTTTTTGGGTTGAAAAAACGACAAGGGGTACCCCTTATCATTTTTTTGACTCAAAAAATCGATATTTTTTAAAATTTTTTTTTGGGTACTCAGAATTGAAGAGGGTATTAAAATTAGTTAATAAAAACTATTTGCGAATTTTTAAATATATTTTATAGGT
Source organism: Rhingia campestris (assembly GCA_932526625.1). Classification (NCBI taxonomy): domain Eukaryota; kingdom Metazoa; phylum Arthropoda; class Insecta; order Diptera; family Syrphidae; genus Rhingia; species Rhingia campestris. The sequence goes on from OW052184.1 coordinate 94,376,614, forward strand.
GTTTTAGGAACATTTAAAGGTAATGTTTGATTTTAGCGGTTCATGTCGTCATATTGACACAAATGCGTGCACCGATTTTAATGATTTACCCCTTATATTGAAGCTTAAGATATCTAGTTATATTATAAAATATAAACTATACAAATTCCCAGACATTTATGGCAATTTGATGCCATGAACTGCTAAAATCAAATATTTCCCTTTATTTCTTCCCAAAACACCTGTTATATTGGTTTAAAAATTCACGAATAGTTTTTATTTACTATTTGGGATACCCTCTTCAATTCTACATACCAAAAAAAAAATTTTTAAAAATATTCATTTTTTTGACTCAAAAAATCGATATTTTTTAAAATTTTTTTGGGGTACTCAGAATTGAAGAGGGTATTAAAATTAGTTAATAAAAACTATTTGCGAATTTTTAAATATATTTTATAGGTGTTTTAGGAACATTTAAAGGTAATGTTTGATTTTAGCGGTTCATGTCGTCATATTGACACAAATGCGTGCACCGATTTTAATGATTTACCCCTTATATTGAAGCTTAAGATATCTAGTTATATTATAAAATATAAACTATACAAATTCCCAGACATTTATGGCAATTTGATGCCATGAACTGCTAAAATCAAATATTTCCCTTAATTTCTTCCCAAAACACCTGTTATATTGGTTTAAAAATTCACAAATAGTTTTTATTTACTATTTGGGATACCCTCTTCAATTCTGCATACCAAAAAAAAATTTTAAAAAATATCGATTTTTTTGGTTGAAAAAACGACAAGGGGTACCCCTTATTTTTTTTGTATACTCAGAATTGAAGAGGGTATTAAAATTAGTTAATAAAAACTATTTGCGAATTTTTAAATATATTTTATAGGTGTTTTAGGAACATTTAAAGGTAATGTTTGATTTTAGCGGTTCATGTCGTCATATTGACACAAATGCGTGCACCGATTTTAATGATTTACCCCTTATATTGAAGCTTAAGATATCTAGTTATATTATAAAATATAAACTATACAAATTCCCAGACATTTATGGCAATTTGATGCCATGAACTGCTAAAATCAAATATTTCCCTTAATTTCTTCCCAAAACACCTGTTATATTGGTTTAAAAATTCACAAATAGTTTTTATTTACTATTTGGGATACCCTCTTCAATTCTGCATACCAAAAAAATTTTTTAAAAAATATCGATTTTTTGGGTTGAAAAAACGACAAGGGGTACCCCTTATCATTTTTTTGACTCAAAAAATCGATATTTTTTAAAAATTTTTTTGGGTACTCAGAATTGAAGAGGGTATTAAAATTAGTTAATAAAAACTATTTGCGAATTTTTAAATATATTTTATAGGTGTTTTAGGAACATTTAAAGGTAATGTTTGATTTTAGCGGTTCATGTCGTCATATTGACACAAATGCGTGCACCGATTTTAATGATTTACCCCTTATATTGAAGCTTAAGATATCTAGTTATATTATAAAATATAAACTATACAAATTCCCAGACATTTATGGCAATTTGATGCCATGAACTGCTAAAATCAAATATTTCCCTTTATTTCTTCCCAAAACACCTGTTATATTGGTTTAAAAATTCACGAATAGTTTTTATTTACTATTTGGGATACCCTCTTCGATTCTGCATACCAAAAAAAAATTTTAAAAAATATCGATTTTTTGGGTTGAAAAAACGACAAGGGGTACCCCTTATCATTTTTTTGACTCAAAAAATCGATATTTTTTAAAATTTTTTTTGGGTACTCAGAATTGAAGAGGGTATTAAAATTAGTTAATAAAAACTATTTGCGAATTTTTATATATTTTATAGGTGTTTTAGGAACATTTAAAGGTAATGTTTGATTTTAGCGGTTCATGTCGTCATATTGACACAAATGCGTGCACCGATTTTAATGATTTACCCCTTATATTGAAGCTTAAGATATCTAGTTATATTATAAAATATAAACTATACAAATTCCCAGACATTTATGGCAATTTGATGCCATGAACTGCTAAAATCAAATATTTCCCTTTATTTCTTCCCAAAACACCTGTTATATTGGTTTAAAAATTCACGAATAGTTTTTATTTACTATTTGGGATACCCTCTTCAATTCTGCATACCAAAAAAAAATTTTTAAAAAATATCGAATTTTAAAAAATATTCATTTTTTTGACTCAAAAAATCGATATTTTTTAAAATTTTTTTTGGGTACTCAGAATTGAAGAGGGTATTAAAATTAGTTAATAAAAACTATTTGCGAATTTTTAAATATATTTTATAGGTGTTTTAGGAACATTTAAAGGTAATGTTTGATTTTAGCGGTTCATGTCGTCATATTGACACAAATGCGTGCACCGATTTTAATGATTTACCCCTTATATTGAAGCTTAAGATATCTAGTTATATTATAAAATATAAACTATACAAATTCCCAGACATTTATGGCAATTTGATGCCATGAACTGCTAAAATCAAATATTTCCCTTTATTTCTTCCCAAAACACCTGTTATATTGGTTTAAAAAATTCACGAATAGTTTTTATTTACTATTTGGGATACCCTCTTCAATTCTGCATACCAAAAAAAATTTTTAAAAAATATCGATTTTTTGGGTTGAAAAAACGACAAGGGGTACCCCTTATCATTTTTTTTGACTCAAAAAATCGATATTTTTTAAAATTTTTTTTGGGTACTCAGAATTGAAGAGGGTATTAAAATTAGTTAATAAAAACTATTTGCGAATTTTTAAATATATTTTATAGGTGTTTTAGGAACATTTAAAGGTAATGTTTGATTTTAGCGGTTCATGTCGTCATATTGACACAAATGCGTGCACCGATTTTAATGATTTACCCCTTATATTGAAGCTTAAGATATTTAGTTATATTATAAAATATAAACTATACAAATTCCCAGACATTTATGGCAATTTGATGCCATGAACTGCTAAAATCAAATATTTCCCTTTATTTCTTCCCAAAACACCTGTTATATTGGTTTAAAAATTCACGAATAGTTTTTATTTACTATTTGGGATACCCTCTTCAATTCTGCATACCAAAAAAAATTTTTAAAAAATATCGATTTTTTGGGTTGAAAAAACGACAAGGGGTACCCCTTATCATTTTTTTGACTCAAAAAATCGATATTTTTTAAAAAATTTTTTGGGTACTCAGAATTGAAGAAAGTATTAAAATTAGTTAATAAAAACTATTTGCGAATTTTTAAATATATTTTATAGGTGTTTTAGGAACATTTAAAGGTAATGTTTGATTTTAGCGGTTCATGTCGTCATATTGACACAAATGCGTGCACCGATTTTAATGATTTACCCCTTATATTGAAGCTTAAGATATCTAGTTATATTATAAAATATAAACTATACAAATTCCCAGACATTTATGGCAATTTGATGCCATGAACTGCTAAAATCAAATATTTCCCTTAATTTCTTCCCAAAACACCTGTTATATTGGTTTAAAAATTCACAAATAGTTTTTATTTACTATTTGGGATACCCTCTTCAATTCTGCATACCAAAAAAAATTTTTAAAAAATATCGATTTTTTGGGTTGAAAAAACGACAAGGGGTACCCCTTATCATTTTTTGGACTCAAAAAATCGATATTTTTTAAAAATTTTTTTGGGTACTCAGAATTGAAGAGGGTATTAAAATTAGTTAATAAAAACTATTTGCGAATTTTTAAATATATTTTATAGGTGTTTTAGGAACATTTAAAGGTAATGTTTGATTTTAGCGGTTCATGTCGTCATGTTGACACAAATGCGTGCACCGATTTTAATGATTTACCCCTTATATTGAAGCTTAAGATATCTAGTTATATTATAAAATATAAACTATACAAATTCCCAGACATTTATGGCAATTTGATGCCATGAACTGCTAAAATCAAATATTTCCCTTAATTTCTTCCCAAAACACCTGTTATATTGGTTTAAAAATTCACAAATAGTTTTTATTTACTATTTGGGATACCCTCTTCAATTCTGCATACCAAAAAAAATTTTTAAAAAATATCGATTTTTTGGGTTGAAAAAACGACAAGGGGTACCCCTTATCATTTTTTGGACTCAAAAAATCGATATTTTTTAAAAATTTTTTTGGGTACTCAGAATTGAAGAGGGTATTAAAATTAGTTAATAAAAACTATTTGCGAATTTTTAAATATATTTTATAGGTGTTTTAGGAACATTTAAAGGTAATGTTTGATTTTAGCGGTTCATGTCGTCATGTTGACACAAATGCGTGCACCGATTTTAATGATTTACCCCTTATATTGAAGCTTAAGATATCTAGTTATATTATAAAATATAAACTATACAAATTCCCAGACATTTATGGCAATTTGATGCCATGAACTGCTAAAATCAAATATTTCCCTTAATTTCTTCCCAAAACACCTGTTATATTGGTTTAAAAATTCACAAATAGTTTTTATTTACTATTTGGGATACCCTCTTCAATTCTGCATACCAAAAAAAAATTTTAAAAAATATCGATTTTTTGGGTTGAAAAAACGACCCCTTATCATTTTTTGGACTCAAAAAATCGATATTTTTTAAAATTTTTTTTGGGTACTCAGAATTGAAGAGGGTATTAAAATTAGTTAATAAAAACTATTTGCGAATTTTTAAATATATTTTATAGGTGTTTTAGGAACATTTAAAGGTAATGTTTGATTTTAGCGGTTCATGTCGTCATATTGACACAAATGCGTGCACCGATTTTAATGATTTACCCCTTATATTGAAGCTTAAGATATCTAGTTATATTATAAAATATAAACTATACAAATTCCCAGACATTTATGGCAATTTGATGCCATGAACTGCTAAAATCAAATATTTCCCTTAATTTCTTCCCAAAACACCTGTTATATTGGTTTAAAAATTCACGAATAGTTTTTATTTACTATTTGGGATACCCTCTTCAATTCTGCATACCAAAAAAAATTTTAAAAAATATCGATTTTTTGGGTTGAAAAAACGACAAGGGGTACCCCTTATCATTTTTTTGACTCAAAAAATCGATATTTTTTAAAATTTTGTTTGGGTACTCAGAATTGAAGAGGGTATTAAAATTAGTTAATAAAAACTATTTGCGAATTTTTAAATATATTTTATAGGTGTTTTAGGAACATTTAAAGGTAATGTTTGATTTTAGCGGTTCATGTCGTCATATTGACACAAATGCGTGCACCGATTTTAATGATTTACCCCTTATATTGAAGCTTAAGATATCTAGTTATATTATAAAATATAAACTATACAAATTCCCAGACATTTATGGCAATTTGATGCCATGAACTGCTAAAATCAAATATTTCCCTTAATTTCTTCCCAAAACACCTGTTATATTGGTTTAAAAATTCACAAATAGTTTTTATTTACTATTTGGGATACTCTCTTCAATTCTGCATACCAAAAAAAATTTTTAAAAAATATCGATTTTTTGGGTTGAAAAAACGACAAGGGGTACCCCTTATCATTTTTTGGACTCAAAAAATCATTATTTTTTAAAATTTTTTTTGGGTACTCAGAATTGAAGAGGGTATTAATATTAGTTAATAAAAACTATTTGCGAATTTTTAAATATATTTTATAGGTGTTTTAGGAACATTTAAAGGTAATGTTTGATTTTAGCGGTTCATGTCGTCATATTGACACAAATGCGTGCACCGATTTTAATGATTTACCCCTTATATTGAAGCTTAAGATATCTAGTTATATTATAAAATATAAACTATACAAATTCCCAGACATTTATGGCAATTTGATGCCATGAACTGCTAAAATCAAATATTTCCCTTAATTTCTTCCCAAAACACCTGTTATATTGGTTTAAAAATTCACAAATAGTTTTTATTTACTATTTGGGATACCCTCTTCAATTCTGCATACCAAAAAAATTTTTTAAAAAATATCGATTTTTTGGGTTGAAAAAACGACAAGGGGTACCCCTTATCATTTTTTTGACTCAAAAAATCGATATTTTTTAAAATTTTGTTTGGGTACTCAGAATTGAAGAGGGTATTAATATTAGTTAATAAAAACTATTTGCGAATTTTTAAATATATTTTATAGGTGTTTTAGGAACATTTAAAGGTAATGTTTGATTTTAGCGGTTCATGTCGTCATATTGACACAAATGCGTGCACCGATTTTAATGATTTAGCCCTTATATTGAAGCTTAAGATATCTAGTTATATTATAAAATATAAACTATACAAATTCCCAGACATTTATGGCAATTTGATGCCATGAACTGCTAAAATCAAATATTTCCCTTAATTTCTTCCCAAAACACCTGTTATATTGGTTTAAAAATTCACAAATAGTTTTTATTTACTATTTGGGATACTCTCTTCAATTCTGCATACCAAAAAAAATTTTTAAAAAATATCGATTTTTTGGGTTGAAAAAACGACAAGGGGTACCCCTTATCATTTTTTGGACTCAAAAAATCAATATTTTTTAAAATTTTTTTTGGGTACTCAGAATTGAAGAGGGTATTAATATTAGTTAATAAAAACTATTTGCGAATTTTTAAATATATTTTATAGGTGTTTTAGGAACATTTAAAGGTAATGTTTGATTTTAGCGGTTCATGTCGTCATATTGACACAAATGCGTGCACCGATTTTAATGATTTACCCCTTATATTGAAGCTTAAGATATCTAGTTATATTATAAAATATAAACTATACAAATTCCCAGACATTTATGGCAATTTGATGCCATGAACTGCTAAAATCAAATATTTCCCTTAATTTCTTCCCAAAACACCTGTTATATTGGTTTAAAAATTCACGAATAGTTTTTATTTACTATTTGGGATACCCTCTTCAATTCTGCATACCAAAAAAAATTTTAAAAAATATCGATTTTTTGGGTTGAAAAAACGACAAGGGGTACCCCTTATCATTTTTTTGACTCAAAAAATCGATATTTTTTAAAAATTTTTTTGGGTACTCAGAATTGAAGAGGGTATTAATATTAGTTAATAAAAACTATTTGCGAATTTTTAAATATATTTTATAGGTGTTTTAGGAACATTTAAAGGTAATGTTTGATTTTAGCGGTTCATGTCGTCATATTGACACAAATGCGTGCACCGATTTTAATGATTTACCCCTTATATTGAAGCTTAAGATATCTAGTTATATTATAAAATATAAACTATACAAATTCCCAGACATTTATGGCAATTTGATGCCATGAACTGCTAAATCAAATATTTCCCTTAATTTCTTCCCAAAACACCTGTTATATTGGTTTAAAAATTCACAAATAGTTTTTATTTACTATTTGGGATACCCTCTTCAATTCTGCATACCAAAAAAATTTTTTAAAAAATATCGATTTTTTGGGTTGAAAAAACGACAAGGGGTACCCCTTATCATTTTTTGGACTCAAAAAATCAATATTTTTTAAAATTTTTTTTGGGTACTCAGAATTGAAGAGGGTATTAATATTAGTTAATAAAAACTATTTGCGAATTTTTAAATATATTTTATAGGTGTTTTAGGAACATTTAAAGGTAATGTTTGATTTTAGCGGTTCATGTCGTCATATTGACACAAATGCGTGCACCGATTTTAATGATTTACCCCTTATATTGAAGCTTAAGATATCTAGTTATATTATAAAATATAAACTATACAAATTCCCAGACATTTATGGCAATTTGATGCCATGAACTGCTAAAATCAAATATTTCCCTTAATTTCTTCCCAAAACACCTGTTATATTGGTTTAAAAATTCACGAATAGTTTTTATTTACTATTTGGGATACCCTCTTCAATTCTGCATACCAAAAAAAAATTTTAAAAAATATCGATTTTTTGGGTTGAAAAAACGACAAGGGGTACCCCTTATCATTTTTTTGACTCAAAAAATCGATATTTTTTAAAAATTTTTTTGGGTACTCAGAATTGAAGAGGGTATTAATATTAGTTAATAAAAACTATTTGCGAATTTTTAAATATATTTTATAGGTGTTTTAGGAACATTTAAAGGTAATGTTTGATTTTAGCGGTTCATGTCGTCATATTGACACAAATGCGTGCACCGATTTTAATGATTTACCCCTTATATTGAAGCTTAAGATATCTAGTTATATTATAAAATATAAACTATACAAATTCCCAGACATTTATGGCAATTTGATGCCATGAACTGCTAAATCAAATATTTCCCTTAATTTCTTCCCAAAACACCTGTTATATTGGTTTAAAAATTCACAAATAGTTTTTATTTACTATTTGGGATACCCTCTTCAATTCTGCATACCAAAAAAAATTTTAAAAAATATCGATTTTTTGGGTTGAAAAAACGACAAGGGGTACCCCTTATCATTTTTTTGACTCAAAAAATCGATATTTTTTAAAATTTTTTTTTGGGTACTCAGAATTGAAGAGGGTATTAAAATTAGTTAATAAAAACTATTTGCGAATTTTTAAATATATTTTATAGGTGTTTTAGGAACATTTAAAGGTAATGTTTGATTTTAGCGGTTCATGTCGTCATATTGACACAAATGCGTGCACCGATTTTAATGATTTACCCCTTATATTGAAGCTTAAGATATCTAGTTATATTATAAAATATAAACTATACAAATTCCCAGACATTTATGGCAATTTGATGCCATGAACTGCTAAAATCAAATATTTCCCTTAATTTCTTCCCAAAACACCTGTTATATTGGTTTAAAAATTCACAAATAGTTTTTATTTACTATTTGGGATACTCTCTTCAATTCTGCATACCAAAAAAAAATTTTAAAAAATATCGATTTTTTGGGTTATCATTTTTTGGACTCAAAAAATCAATATTTTTTAAAATTTTTTTTGGGTACTCAGAATTGAAGAGGGTATTAATATTAGTTAATAAAAACTATTTGCGAATTTTTATATATATTTTATAGGTGTTTTAGGAACATTTAAACGTAATGTTTGATTTTAGCGGTTCATGTCGTCATATTGACACAAATGCGTGCACCGATTTTAATGATTTAGCCCTTATATTGAAGCTTAAGATATCTAGTTATATTATAAAATATAAACTATACAAATTCCCCAGACATTTATGGCAATTTGATGCCATGAACTGCTAAAATCAAATATTTCCCTTAATTTCTTCCCAAAACACCTGTTATATTGGTTTAAAAATTCACGAATAGTTTTTATTTACTATTTGGGATACCCTCTTCAATTCTGCATACCAAAAAAAAATTTTAAAAAATATCGATTTTTTGGGTTGAAAAAACGACAAGGGGTACCCCTTATCATTTTTTTGACTCAAAAAATCGATATTTTTTAAAAATTTTTTTGGGTACTCAGAATTGAAGAGGGTATTAATATTAGTTAATAAAAACTATTTGCGAATTTTTATATATATTTTATAGGTGTTTTAGGAACATTTAAAGGTAATGTTTGATTTTAGCGGTTCATGTCGTCATATTGACACAAATGCGTGCACCGATTTTAATGATTTACCCCTTATATTGAAGCTTAAGATATTTAGTTATATTATAAAATATAAACTATACAAATTCCCAGACATTTATGGCAATTTGATGCCATGAACTGCTAAAATCAAATATTTCCCTTTATTTCTTCCCAAAACACCTGTTATATTGGTTTAAAAATTCACGAATAGTTTTTATTTACTATTTGGGATACCCTCTTCAATTCTGCTTACCAAAAAAAAATTTTAAAAAATATCGATTTTTTGGGTTGAAAAAACGACAAGGGGTACCCCTTATCATTTTTTTGACTCAAAAAATCGATATTTTTTAAAATTTTTTTTGGGTACTCAGAATTGAAGAGGGTATTAAAATTAGTTAATAAAAATTATTTGCGAATTTTTAAATATATTTTATAGGTGTTTTAGGAACATTTAAAGGTAATGTTTGATTTTAGCGGTTCATGTCGTCATATTGACACAAATGCGTGCACCGATTTTAATGATTTACCCCCTTATATTGAAGCTTAAGATATTTAGTTATATTATAAAATATAAACTATACAAATTCCCAGACATTTATGGCAATTTGATGCCATGAACTGCTAAAATCAAATATTTCCCTTTATTTCTTCCCAAAACACCTGTTATATTGGTTTAAAAATTCACAAATAGTTTTTATTTACTATTTGGGATACCCTCTTCAATTCTGCATACCAAAAAAAATTTTTAAAAAATATCGATTTTTTGGGTTATCATTTTTTGGACTCAAAAAATCGATATTTTTTAAAAATTTTTTTGGGTACTCAGAATTGAAGAAAGTATTAAAATTAGTTAATAAAAACTATTTGCGAATTTTTAAATATATTTTATAGGTGTTTTAGGAACATTTAAAGGTAATGTTTGATTTTAGCGGTTCATGTCGTCATATTGACACAAATGCGTGCACCGATTTTAATGATTTACCCCTTATATTGAAGCTTAAGATATCTAGTTATATTATAAAATATAAACTATACAAATTCCCAGACATTTATGGCAATTTGATGCCATGAACTGCTAAAATCAAATATTTCCCTTAATTTCTTCCCAAAACACCTGTTATATTGGTTTAAAAATTCACAAATAGTTTTTATTTACTATTTGGGATACCCTCTTCAATTCTGCATACCAAAAAAAATTTTTAAAAAATATCGATTTTTTGGGTTGAAAAAACGACAAGGGGTACCCCTTATCATTTTTTGGTCTCAAAAAATCAATATTTTTTAAAATTTTTTTTGGGTACTCAGAATTGAAGAGGGTATTAAAATTAGTTAATAAAAACTATTTGCGAATTTTTAAATATATTTTATAGGTGTTTTAGGAACATTTAAAGGTAATGTTTGATTTTAGCGGTTCATGTCGTCATATTGACACAAATGCGTGCACCGATTTTAATGATTTACCCCTTATATTGAAGCTTAAGATATTTAGTTATATTATAAAATATAAACTATACAAATTCCCAGACATTTATGGCAATTTGATGCCATGAACTGCTAAAATCAAATATTTCCCTTTATTTCTTCCCAAAACACTTGTTATATTGGTTTAAAAATTCACGAATAGTTTTTATTTACTATTTGGGATACCCTCTTCAATTCTGCATACCAAAAAAAAATTTTAAAAAATATCGATTTTTTGGGTTGAAAAAACGACAAGGGGTACCCCTTATCATTTTTTTGACTCAAAAAATCGATATTTTTTAAAATTTTTTTTGGGTACTCAGAATTGAAGAGGGTATTAAAATTAGTTAATAAAAACTATTTGCGAATTTTTAAATATATTTTATAGGTGTTTTACGAACATTTAAAGGTAATGTTTGATTTTAGCGGTTCATGTCGTCATATTGACACAAATGCGCGCACCGATTTTAATGATTTACCCCTTATATTGAAGCTTAAGATATCTAGTTATATTATAAAATATAAACTATACAAATTCCCAGACATTTATGGCAATTTGATGCCATGAACTGCTAAAATCAAATATTTCCCTTAATTTCTTCCCAAAACACCTGTTATATTGGTTTAAAAATTCACAAATAGTTTTTATTTACTATTTGGGATACCCTCTTCAATTCTGTATACCAAAAAATTTTTTTAAAAAATATCGATTTTTTAGGTTGAAAAAACGACAAAGGGTACCCCTTATCATTTTTTTGACTCAAAAAATCGATATTTTTTAAAAATTTTTTTGGGTACTCAGAATTGAAGAATTTTTAAATATATTTTATAGGTGTTTTAGGAACATTTAAAGGTAATGTTTGATTTTAGCAGTTCATGTCGTCATATTGACACAAATGCGTGCACCGATTTTAATGATTTACCCCTTATATTGAAGCTTAAGATATCTAGTTATATTATAAAATATAAACTATACAAATTCCCAGACATTTATGGCAATTTGATGCCATGAACTGCTAAAATCAAATATTTCCCTTAATTTCTTCCCAAAACACCTGTTATATTGGTTTAAAAATTCACAAATAGTTTTTCTTTACTATTTGGGATACCCTCTTCAATTCTGCATACCAAAAAAAAATTTTAAAAAATATCGATTTTTTGGGTTGAAAAAACGACAAGGGGTACCCCTTATCATTTTTTTGACTCAAAAAATCGATATTTTTTAAAATTTTTTTTGGGTACTCAGAATTGAAGAGGGTATTAAAATTAGTTAATAAAAACTATTTGCGAATTTTTAAATATATTTTATAGGTGTTTTAGGAACATTTAAAGGTAATGTTTGATTTTAGCGGTTCATGTCGTCATATTGACACAAATGCGTGCACCGATTTTAATGATTTACCCCTTATATTGAAGCTTAAGATATCTAGTTATATTATAAAATATAAACTATACAAATTCCCAGACATTTATGGCAATTTGATGCCATGAACTGCTAAAATCAAATATTTCCCTTAATTTCTTCCCAAAACACCTGTTATATTGGTTTAAAAATTCACAAATAGTTTTTATTTACTATTTGGGATACCCTCTTCAATTCTGCATACCAAAAAAAAATTTTAAAAAATATCGATTTTTTGGGTTGAAATAACGACAAGGGGTACCCCTTATCATTTTTTTTGACTCAAAAAATCGATATTATTTAAAAATTTTTTTGGGTACTCAGAATTGAAGAGTTTGATTAGTTAATAAAAACTATTTGCGAATTTTTAAATATATTTTATAGGTGTTTTAGGAACATTTAAAGGTAATGTTTGATTTTAGCGGTTCATGTCGTCATATTGACACAAATGCGTGCACCGATTTTAATGATTTACCCCTTATATTGAAGCTTAAGATATCTAGTTATATTATAAAATATAAATGAAAAAACGACAAGGGGTACCCCTTATCATTTTTTTGACTCAAAAAATCGATATTTTTTAAAATTTTTTTTGGGTACTCAGAATTGAAGAGGGTATTAAAATTAGTTAATAAAAACTATTTGCGAATTTTTAAATATATTTTAGAGGTTTTTTAGGAACATTTAAAGGTAATGTTTGATATTAGCGGTTCATGTCGTCATATTGACACAAATGCGTGCACCGATTTTAATGATTTACCCCTTATATTGAAGCTTAAGATATCTAGTTATATTATAAAATATAAACTATACAAATTCCCAGACAATTTGATGCCATGAACTGCTAAAATCAAATATTTCCCTTAATTTCTTCCCAAAACACCTGTTATATTGGTTTAAAAATTCACAAATAGTTTTTATTTACTATTTGGGATACCCTCTTCAATTCTGCATACCAAAAAAATTTTTTAAAAAATATCGATTTTTTGGGTTGAAAAAACGACAAGGGGTACCCCTTATCATTTTTTTGACTCAAAAAATCGATATTTTTTAAAATTTTTTTTGGGTACTCAGAATTGAAGAGGGTATTAAAATTAGTTAATAAAAACTATTTGCGAATTTTTAAATATATTTTATAGGTGTTTTAGGAACATTTAAAGGTAATGTTTGATTTTAGCGGTTCATGTCGTCATATTGACACAAATGCGTGCACCGATTTTAATGATTTACCCCTTATATTGAAGCTTAAGATATCTAGTTATATTATAAAATATAAACTATACAAATTCCCAGACATTTATGGCAATTTGATGCCATGAACTGCTAAAATCAAATATTTCCCTTTATTTCTTCCCAAAACACCTGTTATATTGGTTTAAAAATTCACGAATAGTTTTTATTTACTATTTGGGATACCCTCTTCAATTCTGCTTACCAAAAAAAAATTTTAAAAAATATCGATTTTTTGGGTTGAAAAAACGACAGGGGTACACCCTTTATCATTTTTTTGACTCAAAAAATCGATATTTTTTAAAATTTTTTTGGGTACTCAGAATTGAAGAGGGTATTAAAATTAGTTAATAAAAACTATTTGCGAATTTTTAAATATATTTTATAGGTGTTTTAGGAACATTTAAAGGTAATGTTTGATTTTAGCGGTTCATGTCGTCATATTGACACAAATGCGTGCACCGATTTTAATGATTTACCCCTTATATTGAAGCTTAAGATATCTAGTTATATTATAAAATATAAACTATACAAATTCCCAGACATTTATGGCAATTTGATGCCATGAACTGCTAAAATCAAATATTTCCCTTAATTTCTTCCCAAAACACCTGTTATATTGGTTTAAAAATTCACAAATAGTTTTTATTTACTATTTGGGATACCCTCTTCAATTCTGCATACCAAAAAAAATTTTTAAAAAATATCGATTTTTTGGGTTGAAAAAACGACAAGGGGTACCCCTTATCATTTTTTGGACTCAAAAAATCAATATTTTTTAAAATTTTTTTTGGGTACTCAGAATTGAAGAGGGTATTAAAATTAGTTAATAAAAACTATTTGCGAATTTTTAAATATATTTTATAGGTGTTTTAGGAACATTTAAAGGTAATGTTTGATTTTAGCGGTTCATGTCGTCATATTGACACAAATGCGTGCACCGATTTTAATGATTTACCCCTTATATTGAAGCTTAAAATATCTAGTTATATTATAAAATATAAACTATACAAATTCCCAGACATTTATGGCAATTTGATGCCATGAACTGCTTAAATCAAATATTTCCCTTAATTTCTTCCCAAAACACCTGTTATATTGGTTTAAACATTCACAAATAGTTTTTATTTACTATTTGGGATACCCTCTTCAATTCTGCATACCAAAAAAAAATTTTTAAAAAATATCGATTTTTTGGGTTGAAAAAACGACAAGGGGTACCCCTTATAATTTTTTTGACTCAAAAAATCGATATTTTTTAAAATTTTTTTTGGGTACTCAGAATTGAAGAGGGTATTAAAATTAGTTAATAAAAACTATTTGCGAATTTTTAATATATTTTATAGGTGTTTTAGGAACATTTAAAGGTAATGTTTGATTTTAGCGGTTCATGTCGTCATATTGACACAAATGCGTGCACCGATTTTAATGATTTACCCCTTATATTGAAGCTTAAGATATCTAGTTATATTATAAAATATAAACTATACAAATTCCCAGACATTTATGGCAATTTGATGCCATGAACTGCTAAAATCAAATATTTCCCTTAATTTCTTCCCAAAACACCTGTTATATTGGTTTAAAAATTCACAAATAGTTTTTATTTACTATTTGGGATACCCTCTTCAATTCTGCATACCAAAAACATTTTTTAAAAAATATCGATTTTTTGGGTTGAAAAAACGACAAGGGGTACCCCTTATCATTTTTTTGACTCAAAAAATCGATATTTTTTAAAATTTTTTTTGGGTACTCAGAATTGAAGAGGGTATTAAAATTAGTTAATAAAAACTATTTGCGAATTTTTAAATATATTTTATAGGTGTTTTAGGAACATTTAAAGGTAATGTTTGATTTTAGCGGTTCATGTCGTCATATTGACACAAATGCGTGCACCGATTTTAATGATTTACCCCTTATATTGAAGCTTAAGATATCTAGTTATATTATAAAATATAAACTATACAAATTCCCAGACATTTATGGCAATTTGATGCCATGAACTGCTAAAATCAAATATTTCCCTTTATTTCTTCCCAAAACACCTGTTATAATGGTTTAAAAATTCACGAATAGTTTTTATTTACTATTTGGGATACCCTCTTCAATTCTGCATACCAATTCACGAATAGTTTTTATTTACTATTTGGGATACCCTCTTCAATTCTGCATACCAAAAAAAAATTTTAAAAAATATCGATTTTTTGGGTTGAAAAACGACAAGGGGTACCCCTTATCATTTTTTTGACTCAAAAAATCGATATTTTTTAAATTTTTTTTGGGTACTCAGAATTGAAGAGGGTATTAAAATTAGTTAATAAAAACTATTTGCGAATTTTTAAATATATTTTATAGGTGTTTTAGGAACATTTAAAGGTAATGTTTGATTTTAGCGGTTCATGTCGTCATATTAACACAAATGCGTGCACCGATTTTAATGATTTACCCCTTATATTGAAGCTTAAGATATCTAGTTATATTATAAAATATAAACTATACAAATTCCCAGACATTTATGGCAATTTGATGCCATGAACTGCTAAAATCAAATATTTCCCTTTATTTCTTCCCAAAACACCTGTTATATTGGTTTAAAAATTCACGAATAGTTTTTATTTACTATTTGGGATACCCTCTTCAATTCTGCATACCAAAAAAAAATTTTAAAAAATATCGATTTTTTGGGTTGAAAAAACGACAAGGGGGTACCCCTTATCATTTTTTTGACTCAAAAAATCGATATTTTTTAAAATTTTTTTTGGGTACTCAGAATTGAAGAGGGTATTAAAATTAGTTAATAAAAACTATTTGCGAATTTTTAAATATATTTTATAGGTGTTTTAGGAACATTTAAAGGTAATGTTTGATTTTAGCGGTTCATGTCGTCATATTGACACAAATGCGTGCACCGATTTTAATGATTTACCCCTTATATTGAAGCTTAAGATATCTAGTTATATTATAAACTATACAAATTCCCAGACATTTATGGCAATTTGATGCCATGAACTGCTAAAATCAAATATTTCCCTTAATTTCTTCCCAAAACACCTGTTATATTGGTTTAAAAATTCACAAATAGTTTTTATTTACTATTTGGGATACCCTCTTCAATTCTGCATACCAAAAAAAATTTTTAAAAAATATCGATTTTTTAGGTTGAAAAAACGACAAAGGGTACCCCTTATCATTTTTTTGACTCAAAAAATCGATATTTTTTAAAAATTTTTTTGGGTACTCAGAATTGAAGAATTTTTAAATATATTTTATAGGTGTTTTAGGAACATTTAAAGGTAATGTTTGATTTTAGCGGTTCATGTCGTCATATTGACACAAATGCGTGCACCGATTTTAATGATTTACCCCTTATATTGAAGCTTAAGATATCTAGTTATATTATAAAATATAAACTATACAAATTCCCAGACATTTATGGCAATTTGATGCCATGAACTGCTAAAATCAAATATTTCCCTTAATTTCTTCCCAAAACACCTGTTATATTGGTTTAAAAATTCACAAATAGTTTTTCTTTACTATTTGGGATACCCTCTTCAATTCTGCATACCAAAAAAAAATTTTAAAAAATATCGATTTTTTGGGTTGAAAAAACGACAAGTGGGTACCCCTTATCATTTTTTTGACTCAAAAAATCGATATTTTTTAAAATTTTTTTTGGGTACTCAGAATTGAAGAGGGTATTAAAATTAGTTAATAAAAACTATTTGCGAATTTTTAAATATATTTTATAGGTGTTTTAGGAACATTTAAAGGTAATGTTTGATATTAGCGGTTCATGTCGTCATATTGACACAAATGCGTGCACCGATTTTAATGATTTACCCCTTATATTGAAGCTTAAGATATCTAGTTATATTATAAAATATAAACTATACAAATTCCCAGACATTTATGGCAATTTGATGCCATGATCTGCTAAAATCAAATATTTCCCTTTATTTCTTCCCAAAACACCTGTTATATTGGTTTAAAAATTCACGAATAGTTTTTATTTACTATTTGGGATACCCTCTTTAATTCTGCATACCAACAAAAAATTTTAAAATATATCGATTTTTTGGGTTGAAAAAACGACAAGGGGTCTTATCATTTTTTTGACTCAAAAAATCGATATTTTTTAAAATTTTTTTTGGGTACTCAGAATTGAAATATTTGACTTTATTTCTTCCCAAAACACCTGTTATATTGGTTTAAAAATTCACGAATAGTTTTTATTTACTATTTGGGATACCCTCTTCAATTCTGCATACCAAAAAAAAATTTTAAAAAATATCGATTTTTTGGGTTGAAATAACGACAAGGGGTACCCCTTATCATTTTTTTTGACTCAAAAAATCGATATTTTTTAAAAATTGTTTTGGGTACTCAGAATTGAAGAGGGTATTAAAATTAGTTAATAAAAACTATTTGCGAATTTTTAAATATATTTTATAGGTGTTTTAGGAACATTTAAAGGTAATGTTTGATATTAGCGGTTCATGTCGTCATATTGACACAAATGCGTGCACCGATTTTAATGATTTACCCCTTATATTGAAGCTTAAGATATCTAGTTATATTATAAAATATAAACTATACAAATTCCCAGACATTTATGGCAATTTGATGCCATGAACTGCTAAAATCAAATATTTCCCTTTATTTCTTCCCAAAACACCTGTTATATTGGTTTAAAAATTCACAAATAGTTTTTATTTACTATTTGGGATACCCTCTTCAATTCTGCATACCAAAAAAAATTTTTAAAAAATATCGATTTTTTGGGTTGAAATAACGACAAGGGGTACCCCTTATCATTTTTTTTGACTCAAAAAATCGATATTTTTTAAAAATTTTTTGGGTACTCAGAATGGAAGAGGGTATTAAAATTAGTTAATAAAAACTATTTGCGAATTTTTAAATATATTTTATAGGTGTTTTAGGAACATTTAAAGGTAATGTTTGATATTAGCGGTTCATGTCGTCATATTGACACAAATGCGTGCACCGATTTTAATGATTTACCCCTTATATTGAAGCTTAAGATATCTAGTTATATTATAAAATATAAACTATACAAATTCCCAGACATTTATGGCAATTTGATGCCATGAACTGCTAAAATCAAATATTTCCCTTAATTTCTTCCCAAAACACCTGTTATATTGGTTTAAAAATTCACAAATAGTTTTTATTTACTAATTGGGATACCCTCTTCAATTCTGCATACCAAAAAAAAAATTTTTAAAAAATATAGATTTTTTGGGTTGAAAAAACGACAAGGGGTACCCCTTATCATTTTTTTGACTCAAAAAATCGATATTTTTTAAAAATTTTTTTGGGTACTCAGAATTGAAGAGGGTATTAAAATTAGTTAATAAAAACTATTTGCGAATTTTTAAATATATTTTAGAGGTTTTTTAGGAACATTTAAAGGTAATGTTTGATATTAGCGGTTCATGTCGTCATATTGACACAAATGCGTGCACCGATTTTAATGATTTACCCCTTATATTGAAGCTTAAGATATCTAGTTATATTATAAAATATAAACTATACAAATTCCCAGACAATTTGATGCCATGAACTGCTAAAATCAAATATTTCCCTTAATTTCTTCCCAAAACACCTGTTATATTGGTTTAAAAATTCACAAATAGTTTTTATTTACTATTTGGGATACCCTCTTCAATTCTGCATACCAAAAAAAAATTTTAAAAAATATCGATTTTTTGGGTTGAAATAACGACAAGGGGTACCCCTTATCATTTTTTTTGACTCAAAAAATCGATATTATTTAAAAATTTTTTTGGGTACTCAGAATTGAAGAGTTTGATTAGTTAATAAAAACTATTTGCGAATTTTTAAATATATTTTATAGGTGTTTTAGGAACATTTAAAGGTAATGTTTGATTTTAGCGGTTCATGTCGTCATATTGACACAAATGCGTGCACCGATTTTAATGATTTACCCCTTATATTGAAGCTTCAGATATCTAGTTATATTATAAAATATAAATGAAAAAACGACAAGGGGTACCCCTTATCATTTTTTTGACTCAAAAAATCGATATTTTTTAAAATTTTTTTTGGGTACTCAGAATTGAAGAGGGTATTAAAATTAGTTAATAAAAACTATTTGCGAATTTTTAAATATATTTTAGAGGTTTTTTAGGAACATTTAAAGGTAATGTTTGATATTAGCGGTTCATGTCGTCATATTGACACAAATGCGTGCACCGATTTTAATGATTTACCCCTTATATTGAAGCTTAAGATATCTAGTTATATTATAAAATATAAACTATACAAATTCCCAGACAATTTGATGCCATGAACTGCTAAAATCAAATATTTCCCTTAATTTCTTCCCAAAACACCTGTTATATTGGTTTAAAAATTCACAAATAGTTTTTATTTACTATTTGGGATACCCTCTTCAATTCTGCATACCAAAAAAATTTGTTAAAAAATATCGATTTTTTGGGTTGAAAAAACGACAAGGGGTACCCCTTATCATTTTTTTGACTCAAAAAATCGATATTTTTTAAAATTTTTTTTGGGTACTCAGAATTGAAGAGGGTATTAAAATTAGTTAATAAAAACTATTTGCGAATTTTTAAATATATTTTATAGGTGTTTTAGGAACATTTAAAGGTAATGTTTGATTTTAGCGGTTCATGTCGTCATATTGACACAAATGCGTGCACCGATTTTAATGATTTACCCCTTATATTGAAGCTTAAGATATCTAGTTATATTATAAAATATAAACTATACAAATTCCCAGACATTTATGGCAATTTGATGCCATGAACTGCTAAAATCAAATATTTCCCTTTATTTCTTCCCAAAACACCTGTTATATTGGTTTAAAAATTCACAAATAGTTTTTATTTACTATTTGGGATACCCTCTTCAATTCTGCATACCAAAAATTTTTTTTTAAAAAATATCGATTTTTTGGGTTGAAAAAACGACAAGGGGTACGTACCCCTTATCATTTTTTTGACTCAAAAAATCGATATTTTTTAAAATTTTTTTTGGGTACTCTGAATTGAAGAGGGTATTAAAATTAGTTAATAAAAACTATTTGCGAATTTTTAAATATATTTTATAGGTGTTTTAGGAACATTTAAAGGTAATGTTTGATTTTAGCGGTTCATGTCGTCATATTGACACAAATGCGTGCACCGATTTTAATGATTTACCCCTTATATTGAAGCTTAAGATATCTAGTTATATTATAAAATATAAACTATACAAATTCCCAGACATTTATGGCAATTTGATGCCATGAACTGCTAAAATCAAATATTTCCCTTTATTTCTTCCCAAAACACCTGTTATATTGGTTTAAAAATTCACGAATAGTTTTTATTTACTATTTGGGATACCCTCTTCAATTCTGCATACCAAAAAAAAATTTTAAAAAATATCGATTTTTTGGGTTGAAAAAACGACAAGGGGTACCCCTTATCATTTTTTTGACTCAAAAAATCGATATTTTTTAAAATTTTTTTTGGGTACTCAGAATTGAAGAGGGTATTAAAATTAGTTAATAAAAACTATTTGCGAATTTTTAAATATATTTTATAGGTGTTTTAGGAACATTTAAAGGTAATGTTTGATTTTAGCGGTTCATGTCGTCATATTGACACAAATGCGTGCACCGATTTTAATGATTTACCCCTTATATTGAAGCTTAAGATATCTAGTTATATTATAAAATATAAACTATACAAATTCCCAGACAATTTGATGCCATGAACTGCTAAAATCAAATATTTCCCTTAATTTCTTCCCAAAACACCTGTTATATTGGTTTAAAAATTCACAAATAGTTTTTATTTACTATTTGGGATACCCTCTTCAATTCTGCATACCAAAAATTTTTTTTTAAAAAATATCGATTTTTTGGGTTGAAAAAACGACAAGGGGTACGTACCCCTTATCATTTTTTTGACTCAAAAAATCGATATTTTTTAAAATTTTTTTTGGGTACTCTGAATTGAAGAGGGTATTAAAATTAGTTAATAAAAACTATTTGCGAATTTTTAAATATATTTTATAGGTGTTTTAGGAACATTTAAAGGTAATGTTTGATTTTAGCGGTTCATGTCGTCATATTGACACAAATGCGTGCACCGATTTTAATGATTTACCCCTTATATTGAAGCTTAAGATATCTAGTTATATTATAAAATATAAACTATACAAATTCCCAGACAATTTGATGCCATGAACTGCTAAAATCAAATATTTCCCTTAATTTCTTCCCAAAACACCTGTTATATTGGTTTAAAAATTCACAAATAGTTTTTATTTACTATTTGGGATACCCTCTTCAATTCTGCATACCAAAAATTTTTTTTTAAAAAATATCGATTTTTTGGGTTGAAAAAACGACAAGGGGTACGTACCCCTTATCATTTTTTTGACTCAAAAAATCGATATTTTTTAAAATTTTTTTTGGGTACTCTGAATTGAAGAGGGTATTAAAATTAGTTAATAAAAACTATTTGCGAATTTTTAAATATATTTTATAGGTGTTTTAGGAACATTTAAAGGTAATGTTTGATTTTAGCGGTTCATGTCGTCATATTGACACAAATGCGTGCACCGATTTTAATGATTTACCCCTTATATTGAAGCTTAAGATATCTAGTTATATTATAAACTATACAAATTCCCAGACATTTATGGCAATTTGATGCCATGAACTGCTAAAATCAAATATTTCCCTTTATTTCTTCCCAAAACACCTGTTATATTGGTTTAAAAATTCACAAATAGTTTTTATTTACTATTTGGGATACCCTCTTCAATTCTGCATACCAAAAAAATTTTTTAAAAAATATCGATTTTTTGGGTTGAAAAAACGACAAGGGGTACCCCTTATCATTTTTTTGACTCAAAAAATCGATATTTTTAAAATTTTTTTTTGGGTATGCAGAATTGAAGAGGGTATTAAAAATAGTTAATAAAAACTATTTGTGAATTTTTAAACCAATATAACAGGTGTTGGCTGGCTTTCCCACATCCAATTTATTATTCCAGTTCCTAACTTATCTAATAGAGTAGCATCTGCTTCACCTGTATTCGAAATTTCATTAAGATCCATCAAACACTTCAAAAGTTATAAACTTTTCAAATTCGAGTTTGTTACGGCTATGGAAAATTGTGCAAGCAAAACCCGATTTTTGTGAAATACCAGGCGACCAGGAAAAACAGCAGGCATCTGCTGTAACTTACTTTTTTATTTTCCTCCATAACTCTGCAACGGTTTGATGGATCTTAGTGAAATTTGGTGTGGTGATAGATTATTGGTTTCTCCTCAAAATAGATGTGTAGCCATAACTCCTCCTAAAGTGGGCGGGGCAGGGCAAGTGTTTACATTTTTAATTCAGTTGGCTGGCTTTCCCACATCCAATTTATTCGTCCAGTTCCTAACTTATCTAATAGAGTAGCATTTGCTTCACCTGTGTTCGAAATTTCATTAAGATCCATCAAACGCTTCAAAAGTTACACTCTTTTCAAATTCAAGTTTGTAACGGCTATGGAAAATTGTGCCAGCAAAACCCGATTTTTGTGAAATACCAGGCGACCAGGAAAAACAGCAGGCATCTGCTGTAACTTACTTTTTTTATTTTCCTCCATAACTCTGCAACGGTTTGATGGATCTTAGTGAAATTTAGTGTGGTGATAGATTATTGGTTTCTCTTCAAAATAGATGTGTAGCCATAACTCCTACTAAAGTGGGCGGGGCAGGGCAAGTGTTTACATTTTTAATTCAGTTGGCTGGCTTTCCCAAATCCAATTTATTTGTCCAGTTCCTAACTTATCTAATAGAGTAGCATTTGCTTCACCTGTGTTCGAAATTTCATTAAGATCCATCAAACGCTTCAAAAGTTACACACTTTTCAAATTCAAGTTTGTAACGGCTATGGAAAATTGTGCCAGCAAAACCCGATTTTTGTGAAATACCAGGCGACCAGGAAAAACAGCAGGCATCTGCTGTTATTTACTTTTTTATTTTCCTCCATAACTCTGCAACGGTTCGATGGATCTTAGTGAAATTTAGTGTGGTGATAGATTATTGGTTTCTCTTCAAAATAGATGTGTAGCCAAAACTCCTCCTTAAGTGGGCGGGGCAGGGCAAGTGTTTACATTTTTAATTCAGTTGGCTGGCTTTACCACATTCAATTTATTCGTCCAGTTCCTAACTTATCTAAAAGAGTAGCATTTGCTTCACCTGTGTTCGAAATTTCATTGAGATCCATCAAACGCTTCAAAAGTTACACACTTTTCAAATTCAAGTTTGTAACGGCTATGGAAAATTGTGCCAGCAAAACCCGATTTTTGTGAAATACCAGGCGACCAGGAAAAACAGCAGGCATCTGCTGTTATTTACTTTTTTATTTTCCTCCATAACTCTGCAACGGTTCGATGGATCTTAGTGAAATTTAGTGTGGTGATAGATTATTGGTTTCTCTTCAAAATAGATGTGTAGCCATAACTCCTCCTTAAGTGGGCGGGGCAGGGCAAGTGTTTACATTTTTAATTCAGTTGGCTGGCTTTACCACATTCAATTTATTCGTCCAGTTCCTAACTTATCTAATAGAGTAGCATTTGCTTCACCTGTGTCCGAAATTTCATTAAGATCCATCAAACGCTTCAAAAGTTACACACTTTTCAAATTCAAGTTTGTAACGGCTATGGAAAATTGTGCCAGCAAAACCAGATTTTTGTGAAATACCAGGCGACCAGGAAAAACAGCAGGCATCTGCTGTTATTTACTTTTTTATTTTCCTCCAAAACTCTGCAACGGTTTGATGGATCTTAGTGAAATTTAGTGTGGTGATAGATTATTGGTTTCTCTTCAAAATAGATGTGTAGCCATAACTCCTCCTAAAGTGGGCGGGGCAGGGCAAGTGTTTACATTTTTAATTCAGTTGGCTGGCTTTCCCACATCCAATTTATTCGTCCAGTTCCTAACTTATCTAATAGAGTAGCATCTGCTTCACCTGTATTCGAAATTTCATTAAGATCCATCAAACGCTTCAAAAGTTATAAACTTTTCAAATTCAAGTTTGTAACGGCTATGGAAAATTGTGCCAGCAAAACCCGATTTTTGTGAAATACCAGGCGACCAGGAAAAACAGCAGGCATCTGCTGTTATTTACTTTTTTATTTTCCTCCATAACTCTGCAACGGTTTGATGGATCTTAGTGAAATTAAGTGTGGTGATAGATTATTGGTTTCTCCTCCAAATAGATGTGTAGCCATAACTCCTCCTAAAGTGGGCGGGGCAGGGCAAGTGTTTACATTTTTAATTCAGTTGGCTGGCTTTCCCACATCCAATTTAATCGTCCAGTTTCTAACTTATCTAATAGAGTAGCATTTGTTTCACCTGTGTTCGAAATTTCATTAAGATCCATCAAACGCTTCAAAAGTTACACTCTTTTCAAATTCAAGTTTGTAACGGCTATGGAAATTGTGCCAGCAAAACCCGATTTTTGTGAAATACCAGGCGACCAGCAAAAACAGCAGGCATCTGCTGTTATTTACTTTTTATTTTCCTCCATAACTCTGCAACGGTTTGATGGATCTTAGTGAAATTTAGTGTGGTGATAGATTATTGGTTTCTCTTCAAAATAGATGTGTAGCCATAACTCCTCCTAAAGTGGGCGGGGCAGGGCAAGTGTTTACATTTTTAATTCAGTTGGCTGGCTTTCCCACATCCAATTTATTCGTCCAGTTCCTAACTTATCTAATAGAGTAGCATTTGCTTCACCTGTGTCCGAAATTTCATTAAGATCCATCAAACGCTTCAAAAGTTACACACTTTTCAAATTCAAGTTTGTAACGGCTATGGAAAATTGTGCCAGCAAAACCCGATTTTTGTGAAATACCAGGCGACCAGGAAAAACAGCAGGCATCTGCTGTTATTTAGTTTTTTATTTTCCTCCATAACTCTGCAACGGTTTGATGGATCTTAGTGAAATTTAGTGTGGTGATAGATTATTGGTTTCTCTTCAAAATAGATGTGTAGCCATAACTCCTACTAAAGTGGGCGGGGCAGGGCAAGTGTTTACATTTTTAATTCAGTTGGCTGGCTTTCCCACATCCAATTTATTCGTCCAGTTCCTAACTTATCTAATAGAGTAGCATTTGCTTCACCTGTGTCCGAAATTTCATTAAGATCCATCAAACGCTTCAAAAGTTACACACTTTTCAAATTCAAGTTTGTAACGGCTATGGAAAATTGTGCCAGCAAAACCCGATTTTTGTGAAATACCAGGCGACCAGGAAAAACAGCAGGCATCTGCTGTTATTTACTTTTTTATTTTCCTCCATAACTCTGCAACGGTTTGATGGATCTTAGTGAAATTTAGTGTGGTGATAGATTATTGGTTTCTCCTCAAAATAGATGTGTAGCCATAACTCCTCCTAAAGTGGGCGGGGAAGGGCAAGTGTTTACATTTTTAATTCATTTGGCTGGCTTTCCCACATCCAATTTATTCGTCCAGTTCCTAACTTATCTAATAGAGTAGCATTTGCTTCACCTGTGTCCGAAATTTCATTAAGATCCATCAAACGCTTCAAAAGTTACACACTTTTCAAATTCAAGTTTGTAACGGCTATGGAAAATTGTGCCAGCAAAACCCGATTTTTGTGAAATACCAGGCGACCAGGAAAAACAGCAGGCATCTGCTGTTATTTACTTTTTTATTTTCCTCCATAACTCTGCAACGGTTTGATGGATCTTAGTGAAATTTAGTGTGGTGATAGATTATTGGTTTCTCTTCAAAATAGATGTGTAGCCATAACTCCTCCTAAAGTGGGCGGGGCAGGGCAAGTGTTTACATTTTTAATTCAGTTGGCTGGCTTTCCCACATCCAATTTATTCGTCCAGTTCCTAACTTATCTAATAGAGTAGCATTTGCTTCACCTGTGTTCGAAATTTCATTAAGATCCATCAATCGCTTCAAAAGTTACACACTTTTCAAATTCAAGTTTGTAACGGCTATGGCAAATTGTGCCAGCAAAACCCGATTTTTGTGAAATACCAGGCGACAAGGAAAAACAGCAGGCATCTGCTGTTATTTGCTTTTTTATTTTCCTCCATAACGCTGCAACGGTTTGATGGGTCTTAGTGAAATTTAGTGTGGTGATAGATTATTGGTTTCTCTTCAAAATAGATGTGTAGCCATAACTCCTCCTAAAGTGGGCGGGGCAGGGCAAGTGTTTACATTTTTAATTCAGTTGGCTGGCTTTCCCACATCCAATTTATCCGTCCAGTTCCTAACTTATCTAATAGAGTAGCATTTGCTTCACGTGTGTTCGAAATTTCATTAAGATCCATCAAACGCTTCAAAAGTTACACACTTTTCAAATTCAAGTTTGTAACGGCTATGGAAAATTGTGCCAGCAAAACCCGATTTTTGTGAAATACCAGGCGACCAGGAAAAACAGCAGGCATCTGCTGTTATTTACTTTTTTATTTTCCTCCATAACTCTGCAACGGTTTGATGGATCTTAGTGAAATTTAGTGTGGTGATAGATTATTGGTTTCTCTTCAAAATAGATGTGTAGCCATAACTCCTCCTAAAGTGGGCGGGGCAGGGCAAGTGTTTACATTTTTAATTCAGTTGGCTGGCTTTCCCACATCCAATTTATTCGTCCAGTTCCTAACTTATCTAATAGAGTAGCATTTGCTTCACCTGTGTTCGAAATTTCATTAAGATCCATCAATCGCTTCAAAAGTTACACACTTTTCAAATTCAAGTTTGTAACGGCTATGGCAAATTGTGCCAGCAAAACCCGATTTTTGTGAAATACCAGGCGACAAGGAAAAACAGCAGGCATCTGCTGTTATTTGCTTTTTTATTTTCCTCCATAACGCTGCAACGGTTTGATGGGTCTTAGTGAAATTTAGTGTGGTGATAGATTATTGGTTTCTCTTCAAAATAGATGTGTAGCCATAACTCCTCCTAAAGTGGGCGGGGCAGGGCAAGTGTTTACATTTTTAATTCAGTTGGCTGGCTTTCCCACATCCAATTTATCCGTCCAGTTCCTAACTTATCTAATAGAGTAGCATTTGCTTCACGTGTGTTCGAAATTTCATTAAGATCCATCAAACGCTTCAAAAGTTACACACTTTTCAAATTCAAGTTTGTAACGGCTATGGAAAATTGTGCCAGCAAAACCCGATTTTTGTGAAATACCAGGCGACCAGGAAAAACAGCAGGCATCTGCTGTTATTTACTTTTTGATTTTCCTCCATAGCTCTTCAACGGTTTGATGGATCTTAGTGAAATTTAGTGTGGTGATAGATTATTGGTTTCTCTTCAAAATAGATGTGTAGCCATAACTCCTCCTAAGGTGGGCGGGGCAGGGCAAGTGTTTACATTTTTAATTCAGTTGGCTGGCTTTCCCAAATCCAATTTATTCGTCCAGTTCCTAACTCATCTAATAGAGCAGCATTTGCTTCATCTGTGTTCGAAATTTCATTAAGATCCATCAAACGCTTCAAAAGTTACACACTTTTCAAATTCAAGTTTGTAACGGCTATGGAGAATTGTGCCAGCAAAACCCAATTTTTGTGAAATACCAGGCGACCAGGAAAAACAGCAGGCATCTGCTGTTATTTACTTTTTTATTTTCCTCCATAACTCTGCAACGGTTTGATGGATCTTAGTGAAATTTAGTGTGGTGATAGATTATTGGTTCCTCTTCAAAATAGATGTGTAGCCATAACTCCTCCTAAAGTGGGCGGGGCAGGGCAAGTGTTTACATTTTTAATTCAGTTGGCTGGCTTTCCCAAATCCAATTTATTTGTCCAGTTCCTAACTTATCTAATAGAGTAGCATTTGCTTCACCTGTGTTCGAAATTTCATTAAGATCCATCAAACGCTTCAAAAGTTACACACTTTTCAAATTCAAGTTTGTAACGGCTATGGAAAATTGTGCCAGCAAAACCCGATTTTTGTGAAATACCAGGCGACCAGGAAAAACAGCAGGCATCTGCTGTAACTTACTTTTTTATTTTCCTCCATAACTCTGCAACGGTTTGATGGATCTTAGTGAAATTTAGTGTGGTGATAGATTATTGGTTCCTCTTCAAAATAGATGTGTAGCCATAACTCCTCCTAAAGTGGGCGGGGCAGGGCAAGTGTTTACATTTTTAATTCAGTTGGCTGGCTTTCCCTCATCCAATTTATTCGTCCAGTTCCTAACTTATCTAATAGAGTAGCATTTGCTTCACCTGTGTTCGAAATTTCATTAAGATCCATCAAACGCTTCAAAAGTTACACACTTTTCAAATTCAAGTTTGTAACGGCTATGGAAAATTGTGCCAGCAAAACCCGATTTTTGTGAAATACCAGGCGACCAGGAAAAACAGCAGGCATCTGCTGTTATTTACTTTTTTATTTTCCTCCATAACTCTGCAACGGTTTGATGGATCTTAGTGAAATTTAGTGTGGTGATAGATTATTGGTTTCTCTTCAAAATAGATGTGTAGCCATAACTCCTCCTAAGGTGGGCGGGGCAGGGCAAGTGTTTACATTTTTAATTCAGTTGGCTGGCTTTCCCACATCCAATTTATCCGTCCAGTTCCTAACTTATCTAATAGAGTAGCATTTGCTTCACGTGTGTTCGAAATTTCATTAAGATCCATCAAACGCTTCAAAAGTTACACACTTTTCAAATTCAAGTTTGTAACGGCTATGGAAAATTGTGCCAGCAAAACCCGATTTTTGTGAAATACCAGGCGACCAGGAAAAACAGCAGGCATCTGCTGTTATTTACTTTTTGATTTTCCTCCATAGCTCTGCAACGGTTTGATGGATCTTAGTGAAATTTAGTGTGGTGATAGATTATTGGTTTCTCTTCAAAATAGATGTGTAGCCATAACTCCTCCTAAGGTGGGCGGGGCAGGGCAAGTGTTTACATTTTTAATTCAGTTGGCTGGCTTTCCCAAATCCAATTTATTCGTCCAGTTCCTAACTTATCTAATAGAGCAGCATTTGCTTCATCTGTGTTCGAAATTTCATTAAGATCCATCAAACGCTTCAAAAGTTACACACTTTTCAAATTCAAGTTTGTAACGGCTATGGAGAATTGTGCCAGCAAAACCCAATTTTTGTGAAATACCAGGCGACCAGGAAAAACAGCAGGCATCTGCTGTTATTTACTTTTTTATTTTCCTCCATAACTCTGCAACGGTTTGATGGATCTTAGTGAAATTTAGTGTGGTGATAGATTATTGGTTCCTCTTCAAAATAGATGTGTAGCCATAACTCCTCCTAAAGTGGGCGGGGCAGGGCAAGTGTTTACATTTTTAATTCAGTTGGCTGGCTTTCCCAAATCCAATTTATTTGTCCAGTTCCTAACTTATCTAATAGAGTAGCATTTGCTTCACCTGTGTTCGAAATTTCATTAAGATCCATCAAACGCTTCAAAAGTTACACACTTTTCAAATTCAAGTTTGTAACGGCTATGGAAAATTGTGCCAGCAAAACCCGATTTTTGTGAAATACCAGGCGACCAGGAAAAACAGCAGGCATCTGCTGTAACTTACTTTTTTATTTTCCTCCATAACTCTGCAACGGTTTGATGGATCTTAGTGAAATTTAGTGTGGTGATAGATTATTGGTTCCTCTTCAAAATAGATGTGTAGCCATAACTCCTCCTAAAGTGGGCGGGTCAGGGCAAGTGTTTACATTTTTAATTCAGTTGGCTGGCTTTCCCTCATCCAATTTATTCGTCCAGTTCCTAACTTATCTAATAGAGTAGCATTTGCTTCACCTGTGTTCGAAATTTCATTAAGATCCATCAAACGCTTCAAAAGTTACACACTTTTCAAATTCAAGTTTGTAACGGCTATGGAATATTGTGCCAGCAAAACCCGATTTTTGTGAAATACCAGGCGACCAGGAAAAACAGCAGGCATCTGCTGTTATTTATTTTTTTATTTTCCTCCATAACTCTGCAACGGTTTGATGGATCTTAGTGAAATTTAGTGTGGTGATAGATTATTGGTTCCTCTTCAAAATAGATGTGTAGCCATAACTCCTCCTAAAGTGGGCGGGGCAGGGCAAGTGTTTACATTTTTAATTCAGTTGGCTGGCTTTCCCACATCCAATTTATTCGTCCAGTTCCTAACTTATCTAAAAGAGTAGCATTTGCTTCACCTGTGTTCGAAATTTCACTAAGATCCATCAAACGCTTCAAAAGTTACACACTCTTCAAATTCAAGTTTGTAACGGCTATGGAGAATTGTGCCAGCAAAACCCGATTTTTGTGAAATACCAGGCGACCAGGAAAAACAGCAGGCATCTGCTGTTATCTACTTTTTTATTTTCCTCCATAACTCTGCAACGGTTTGATGGATCTTAGTGAAATTTAGTGTGGTGATAGATTATTGGTTTCTCTTCAAAATGGAATTGTAACCGTAACTCCTTCTTTAGTGGGCGGGGCAGGGCAAGTGTTTACAGCTTTATTTCAGTTGGCTGGCTATCCCACATCCAATTTATTCGTCCAGTTCCTAACTTATCTAATAGAATAGCATTTGCTTCACTTGTGTTCGATATTTCATTAAGATCCATCAATCGCTTCAAAAGTTACACACTTTTCAAATTCAAGTTTGTAACGGCTATGGAAAATTGTGCCAGCAAAACCCGATTTTTGTGAAATACCAGGCGACCAGGAAAAACAGCAGGCATCTGCTGTTATTTACTTTTTTATTTTCCTCCATAACTCTGCAACGGTTTGATGGATCTTAGTGAAATTTAGTGTGGTGATAGATTATTGGTTTCTCTTCAAAATAGATGTGTAGCCATAACTCCTCCTAAAGTGGGCGGGGCAGGGCAAGTGTTTACATTTTTAATTCAGTTGGCTGGCTTTCCCACATCCATTTTATTCGTCCAGTTCCTAACTTATCTAATAGAGTAGCATTTGCTTCACCTGTGTTCGAAATTTCATTAAGATCCATCAAACGCTTCAAAAGTTACACACTTTTCAAATTCAAGTTTGTAACGGCTGTTTACATTTTTAATTCAGTTGGCTGGCTTTCCCACATCCAATTTATTCGTCCAGTTCCTAACTTATCTAATAGAGTAGCATTTGCTTCACCTGTGTCCGAAATTTCATTAAGATCCATCAAACGCTTCAAAAGTTACACACTTTTCAAATTCAAGTTTGTAACGGCTATGGAAAATTGTGCCAGCAAAACCCGATTTTTGTGAAATACCAGGCGACCAGGAAAAACAGCAGGCATCTGCTGTTATTTACTTTTTTATTTTCCTCCATAACTCTGCAACGGTTTGATGGATCTTAGTGAAATTTAGTGTGGTGATAGATTATTGGTTTCTCTTCAAAATAGATGTGTAGCCATAACTCCTACTAAAGTGGGCGGGGCAGGGCAAGTGTTTACATTTTTAATTCAGTTGGCTGGCTTTCCCACATCCAATTTATTCGTCCAGTTCCTAACTTATCTAATAGAGTAGCATTCGCTTCACCTGTATTCGAAATTTCATTAAGATCCATCAAACGATTCAAAAGTTACACACTTTTCAAATTCAAGTTTGTAACGGCTATGGAAAATTGTGCCAGCAAAACCCGATTTTTGTGAAATACCAGGCGACCAGGAAAAACAGCAGGCATCTGCTGTAACTTACTTTTTTATTTTCCTCCATAACTCTGCAACGGTTTGATGGATCTTAGTGAAATTTAGTGTGGTGATAGATTATTGGTTTCTCTTCAGAATAGATCTGTAGCCATAACTCATCCTAAAGTGGGCGGGGCAGGGCAAGTGTTTACATTTTTTATTCAGTTGGCTGGCTTTCCCACATCCAATTTATTCGTCCAGTTCCTATCTTATCGTATAGAGTAGCATTTGCTTCACCTGTGTTCGAAATTTCATTAAGATCCATCAAACGCTTCAAAAGTTACACACTTTTCAAATTCAAGTTTGTAACGGCTATGGAAAATTGTGCAAGCAAAACCCGATTTTTGTGAAATACCAGGCGACCAGGAAAAACAGCAGGCATCTGCTGTAACTTACTTTTTTATTTTCCTCCATGACTCTGCAACGGTTTGATGGATCTTAGTGAAATTTAGTGTGGTGATAGATTATTGGTTTCTCTTCAGAATAGATCTGTAGCCATAACTCATCCTAAAGTGGGCGGGGCAGGGCAAGTGTTTACATTTTTTATTCAGTTGGCTGGCTTTCCCACATCCAATTTATTCGTCCAGTTCCTATCTTATCGTATAGAGTAGCATTTGCTTCACCTGTGTTCGAAATTTCACTAAGATCCATCAAACGCTTCAAAAGTTACACACTTTTTAAATTCAAGTTTGTAACGGCTATGGAAAATTGTGCCAGCAAAACCCGATTTTTCCTAAAATACCAGATGGGGCTGGAGATTTGTTAGCTGTGTGATAGTTATTGTATCCAATACTTAGTTCCGCAACTCAAAATAAAAACACCATCGAATTTATTTTTGAAAATTTATTTACCTCTATATTTATATAAACGTTATTAATTATATTCACTTATTGGCCATAATAACTAAAACTACATGATGAATAAAAATAAACCACTTTGTTTAAAATAATAATCAAAATACAAAAATAAAAATAATAATAAAAATATTTTATATATAATCACATGGAAAAGATAGAGAGAAACATTGAAAATAGAAAAACGAAAATGATAATTTAAATAATAAAATATATAAGCAACTACACTATATTCTGTTGCATTTGTCTAACAACTAAACAAAAAACATTGCATTCTAAGAAAATATTTTATCGTTTGTTTTCTTGTTTGTCTATTCGTTTTTTTTTATTATACTTAGTCTACATTTGATACGAAGGAAGAATTGAAAAAAATCATCGTATTGTGTAGAGATATATGCTGGTGTTTGAACGCAGTTTCAAAACGTAAACAAACAGTGTTTTGACATTAAATTACATTTAACAAAACAATTATGTTTTATTCATTTTTATTTTTAAATTTATCTTCAGATGATTATTTCATTTCATTTGTATTATTTGTTTTATTTTGTGTGTAATACGAAGGAGTATACAATATAAGTAGGTAATGTGAATAAAATTAATTTTATTTTTTTTTATTTGTTTTAACAAAATACCAAAGATGTTTTGTTTGTTGTTAAATGTGTGCATAGTTTTTTTTTTTATTTAAAAAAAAAGATATTACTAATTTTTCTACGATCCAACCAAGGGGATTGCAGCCGCTTAACAAGACTTCACCAATGTGTTATATTTAATTTTAGTTTTTTTTTTTAATTTTCTTTGTAAAAAATCTTAAGATTGCTTTTTCTTTATTAGATTTAATTTTTTTCTATTAATTTTGTTTATTAAATGCCTAGCAAGAGATACAACTAAATTAAATTAACAAAAATAAAAAACAAAGAAAAGGTTAAACAAAATTTTACAACACAAGGATTAAATATTTATTGTGTGTGTGGTCTAGGATTCTACAGCTAGAAAATTGTCCGAATTTAATTTTACTTATTTGCTTCATTTATTTATCTGTTTTATTTTATGCATTTCGCGATATATATCTAAAAAGTGTTAATTTGTTTTTTCATTCGTAATTTATACGTTATATCATTATTGTTATTATTTATGTTTTTGTTTAGTATATAATTGTATATAAAGACTTGAGGCTTTTTATTGTAATTTTTTTACCATTTTTAGCTTTTTTTTCTCTCGAATATTTTGTTTGAATTTTGGTGGATTATCAAAAAATACATAATGTACGTATGTATGTAGGTATGCTTGTATATATATAGATTTGTGTGTGTGTGTTTTTTTTTTCAATTATTTGACAAGTGAAATATGCAAAAACCGATTTTTTGTAGGCAAATGGAAATTAAGCGATTCCATTTGAAATGTTTCCTCTTTCATTATTTTTTTTTAAAATTATATTTACATGTTGTATGCGACGTAAATTGGATCCAATTGATCGGCCAGGAAACCATCACGTAAATGCATGCGTTGCTTTTCGCCACGACTGTTGATTGGTACCACACCTGAAAGAGACAAGCAAAGTTTGAAGTAACCTGCTGCAAATAATTTGCATTTTTATACTGGGTACTCAATCATTAACTTTCAAAACGATAATCGTTGGCGATAGTAAAGGAGCCTTTCTGGGTACGTAAACGACAATCGTGTTTAAACTTACGGAATGAGTACCCTGCCTAAATATATAAAGGTAGATTCGATAAGGAAGTGGAAGGTCGTTGGTGGCAGCAAACGAGAGAGGGGGAGGAGTGTCCTCTCACTAAGGCACTCACTCTCAGGCGGCAGCGGAGGAATTCCCTAGATGGAGTCAAGGATGGCGCCTACAGCTCCAGTTTGATCAAACTGGTAGTGAAATCCCAGGTCTATAGGGATTTCCCATACTGAGCCAGGGTATTGGAAACGAGTTGGTGGGGGAGGAGCCCTCAATGGGTCAACGGCAGCGCTCATACCCCAAAATGGGTTACTGACATCGGTATTTTTTTCCGGCCCGCTGTCCTAGGGTCAAAACAAGGGCCTGGCCTTCCTGGTTGGGGGCTGTGCTTTCGGTTAACTACCCATCCACGGAAAAAAGAGTATGTTACGATGCAATCAATAGCCTCGGAAAGGACTGATATTATTGTTGACGACCATGCTAAACGAAAAATGGACAACGACGTTCGTATCTGCACCTGGAGTGTGAGAACATTAAACAGGAGAGGTGCAGGCGAACAACTAGCGGAAGCTCTAAACTGCTACAAAGCAGACATAACTGCCATCCAGGAAATACGATGGGATGGGCCGGGCAAAAAGAGGATAAAAAACTGTGACATATACTATGGACCGTGTTATAGTGAACAGAAACAGCGACTATTTGGATGCGGATTTGTTATAAGTGCCAGAATTAGGCAAGAAGTCTTATGTTTTCAAGACATTAGCGAACGCATTGTAACAATCCGCATCAAGGCCAAATTCGCCAACATAAGCCATATATGCGCTCATGCTCCGACGGAGGAAAAAGATAATATAACTAAGGATTGCTTCTACGAGCTCCTCGACAAAACCTATGAGCGACTACCAAAGTACGATGTTGAAATCGTGCTGGGAGATTTTAACGCAAAGGTAGGAAGAGAAGACATCTTAAGCAGTACTGTCGGAAAATATAGCCTACACGACAACACATCTGGTAACGGACTTAGGCTAATTGACTTCGCTACGGAACGAAATGCCACTATAGCCAGCACACGGTTTCCTCACCTCGATATCCATAAGGGGACATGGCGGTCTCCAGATCAACGAACAGTCAACCAAATTGATCACATTGCGATAGACAAGATGCACGCATCCAGTATTTTGGATGTCCGAACATTCCGAGGGGCTAACATCGACTCGGACCACTACCTTGTTGTAGCCAAGGTAAGGATGCGGATATCCACCACGCCACAAAAAAAACAGAAATACTTTGAAAAAATTTAATGTCGAAAGACTGCAATCGCCAGAGACCACCAAGACCTTCGCGCAACGCGTATCCCTTAACCTCTCGACTCACAACACACCACCAGCATCTAATGTCGAAGAACAATGGCAACGATGCCAACAAACCATTGGATCAGCCGCAACTGATGTGCTAGGTTTCTCGCGGCCACCAGCAAGAAACCCCTGGTTTGATGAGGTATGCCGACAGATGCTCGCAGCCAAGAACGAGGCCTACAAGGCTAAGCCGCAGGTGAAGACGAGAGCTGCCATTGAGCTCTATAGGCAAAGAAGAAGGGAAGAACATCGGCTTTTCAGAAAGAAGAAAAAAGAGACCGACACATTCGATACCAAAAAGGATTTAGGCAAGGCGATGCGCTGTCATGTCACTTCTTCAATTTGATTCTTGAGAGGATTGTGCAAAACTCCCGAGCCAACACCAGAGGCACAATTCTCCAAAAATCGGTGCAACTACTAGCATACGCCGACGATATTGACATCATTGGTAGGACTCAACGTGATGTCATAGCCACGTTTGCTAGTGGGTCAGACTAAGTATATGCTGTCACCACGAAAGGACTCACAACATTGACGAATTGTACAGAACGTCACCATTGACAGATATAACTTTGAGGTATTACGGGACTTTGTTTACCTCGGCTCCGCTATTAACTCTGACAACAACATCTCGTCAGATATCAAACGAAGAATTACTCTTGGCAACCACTGTTTCTTCGGGCTAAGAAGGCAATTTAGTAGTAAAGCCCTCATTCGAACTACTAAGGAGATCCTATAAAAGACCCTGATCATCCCAGTCCTGCTCTACGGCGCTGAAGCATGGACCCTATCAAAAGCGGATGAAGAAATGTTGGTCGATTCGAGAGAAAAATTCTTCGGAAAATCTTCGGTCCCGTTTGCGTTGACGAGCTATGGAGACTAAGATTCAACCACGAACTATACGAGCTGTACAGCGACATACCCCTAGTCAAAAAACTCCGCATTGGACGTTCAAGATGGCTAGGACATGTAGAAAGAATGGACACCAATACTCCGGCTCGCAGAGTCTTCGATTCCCAGCCAGACGTCGGACGCAGTAGAGGAAGACCTCGCCTTAAGTGGCGCGCCCAAGTAGAAACCGACCTCAACGCGCAACTGGAGGCAGTTAGCTAAGGACCGAGCTAATTGGAGAGGCATGTTGGTTGAGGCCCAGGTTCAACCCGGACTGTAGCGCCACTTAAGTAAGTAAGTATTCTATTGCATTTTTTGAAGTAGAGAGGAGTGGGAGAGGAACGATCTGGGCATCGAAACCATATCCATCTACACTGATGGTTCAAAAATGGACGTAGGCGTTGGAGCTGAAGTGCCACACAGAGACAGCCAAGCGACCTCAATGCTGTCGTTACCACCAGATGATATCACCATCTTCATTGACAGTCAGGCTGCAATAAAAGCAATATCTGCTGTCGAAATAGAATCTTAACTTGTTAAGCGTTGAGTGCTAAAGTTTCTTGGCGTTCGTCCAAAATAATGTAAAGCTCTGCTGGGTCCCCGTATACAGGGACATACAGGGCAATGAAATTGCTGATGAACTGGCGAAAGGGATCTGCTTCCAGCATGTGGGACAGAAAACACTGAATATTGCCAAAAATAGGTGGAACTTCCTCCCCACCTGTGAAACATCCAAAAGTATGTGGCCGGAGTATGACAAAGCCAGAACCCACAAACTACTTCAAAGAAACAGGAAATCTATTTCGATACTAGTAGGGATTCGAACTGGAAACAACTTACTCAAAAGCCACAGACTGAAAATGCACCCTTAAACCGAGTCAGAACATTCGCTGCTTGATGTTGCCGTGCCAGTGGGACTACGTTTTAACCGAATTGTGGAGAATATAGCGTCCGTAGCAAACGAGCCAAATCAGTCAATTTCACGGCGTTTTCAAGAATTGGGCCTATTCCAGGACACATTATGGCGAATTTCGCGTAAGGATCTTGGCCAACACCTTAACTGAAGCTGACTAGTGACCCATAAACTAAAGCCACTTGAACATATGAAACGACGTATGTTCTCGATTTGGGCTCTGGACATGATTGAAGAAAATTAAGAATATTCAGCGATGGAGTGCATTTCTGGTTAGAGGGCTTCGTAAAAAAGAAAAATATGTGCTACTGGACAGGTGAGAATTGGACATCAGTGATATGTGGTTAAAACAAGACGGTGACACAAGACACAGAGCAGGTTTTTGAAGTCTCAGTTCGATGAACGTGTTATCTCGAGAAACGGACCCGTCGATTGGCCACCGAGATCGTGAGATTTAACGCCTCTAGGCTTGTTATTATGGGGCTCGATTAAATCATTGGTCTATGCCAACAAGCCGACGACGTAAGAGGAGCTCAGAGAAATATTGAACGAGAAATAGCGGCCGTATCGGTCGAAATGTGCGGCCGACTCATCGAAAATTGGGTTTAATGTAGCGACCGCTTCATATCTTCCCGTGGTGGACATATTATCGAAGTCGAATTCCATTCATAAATGTTTTGATAGTAATTCAAGATAAGACAATTTGTTTGAGATATCTCAAGTAGTTGTCAAGTCCATAATGAAAGACCCATTAGAATACAGCCTCAACCGACAGACTTGTATTACAAAACGAGACGCAGTTACCCATGGGGCATGCTTTGTAGGTATTGTATCATCATTTTACACGATATAGCAGGAAACCGTCTTATTAAGGCCATGAAACTACTGCACAAACACCAGCATTTGATTTTTCTCAGTGACGGACTGATTCGAAATTGGGGGTCCTGTGATGTGGTATAGTGGAAGCGTTAAGATCACTCTTATCGAGATGTTACGAAAATCTTAAAGGAGAGATTGCTAAAAATGCGATTGTGTACGGTTTTGTAGACCGTCCATCAGAGATTTTTGAAATAATAACTTTCTTGCTTGGTTGCAGACTAGAGACCATGAACGATAAAGGCTTTTCTCTTCTGAGGACAAATCAAGGCATAGGGTAGAAACAAACTTTAATCTGGAACATGTCTGCAAATATTGTGACCTAATAGGAGATCAACATGTTCTTAGAAATGCTAAAGAAAAGGGCTCCCGAATACTGAATTAGTTGGTCATTCTAATGGCAAAGAAGTCTTGGGATAAGGCCTTTGATCAATCGCTAAGAAAATCTATAAACTTGCTGATAATAACCTTCCTTTAGCTCTTGTCACAATGATCTGCCCTTGCACTGATCATAGAGTCACACTACCTCTACCTTCTTCTCTATTATATAATGCAAAATAAAATATTGATAACGTCTTACCTGGATCAACCACAACGACGACACCAACAATCAACTGGTGTTCCTCCAAAACGGTGTTCGTAACCAATGGTACCAAATCCAGAGCTTCTGATTCGTTTCCATCCAGCTCCACAACGACGACTAGTAGATTTGTCCATGTGAAAACAGCGCTGCAAATCAAACGTCATTAACAAACAAGTCCCTTACATGGCAAACAATCAACTTACCACTCGGCGATCTTCTTATGACACCTCAACACGGAATTCTCAATATCGATCGGATGATAATTCATGCCACGCAATGTGATCACCTCATCCAATGCGCCCACCACATAGACAGCATCGTGCAACTCTTGATCCTGATTATTGGTGCCACCACCCGACTGATTGCCAATCGAAATCGATGACAAATTGTGCTGCAACTGACTCATCGAGTGCAGTGATTCGGTATCACTGTCCCGGCTGGCAATACTAGGTGTGGTCTCGTCCAAAATCGACACAGCCTGCGAACATTCGGTGCGACGCAAGAATCCTAAATAACCGGTGCGGGCGTATACTTCAGTCGTTGCGCCGGTAACTAATTTGGCATTGAAATGATCATTGTAGTCGGTCTCATCGCCGTAGATCGTGAAGTAGCCGTTTGCGCTGTGTGGGGATTGTACCTACGGATGGAGAGTCTGTTATGAAAAATCGACTCCAGTGCAGAGTTCAGCTTCGACTTACCCAAATTTCACCCAAATGTGAGTCACCACAGTGACCCTTTGTCTCGGGATTAGCGATGATCACCTTGACACCCGGCAGCAGTTTTCCAGATTCGATGAGACACAGTGAGTTGGGCGCACCACGTTCCACCAGAGCCACTCGGTTGTTGCGAAGCGCTCTTAGATCGACGTACACTTGCGCACTTTCCGCAGAACTGGCGCCTTGAACGCAAATCGCCGGATTCACTCGACAACCGAAAGATGTTGACACACAACGTGTGTTCAGTCCAAGCGCCTGGAAGAGCTTACAAAACTGTTGTGTCAACTGAACACGTGGTCGCTCCTCGGCGACCACAACACATGTTCGCACACATCGCAGATCGACGTTTCTTTGCTTGAGCGCTGGAATTGAGTTACTCAAGGCTTTTGTGCAGAGTTCGATGACACCGTACGAGCAGAAGGTGTCACGCACTCTATACTGTGATAAGGTTGACAACCAGAGACTAGGATTTGCTTCAACTTCGTAGGGTGCGATTAGAATCGAATGATGACCACTGTAAACGCTGATGAGGGTCCACATAGCGAAGCCCAGGCCGCAGTAGGGATCCAAACAAAGTGCAACATGTCGCGAGGGATATAATTCACAGGCGAGTTTCAAACTGGCGCACACACTCGAAAGGGATCTAGGAATAGCAGAGCGTCAGTAAAATGGTTTGAGATGCATTTGTCATGTCTTACCTATGAGTTATGATGACGCCACTCAATCGACCACAGGTTGATACACTAAAGTCCAAGTATGCGGTCGAATCTAGCGTGGAATTGGCTACAGCAGCCAATTTGCGTTTCGGATTGTCATCAATGTCCAAGATGGGTGGCCAACTTTTCGGGTCTATAGAAGCGGCAGCTTCACGAGATTTCAGCAATTTGATGATAGACTGGATAGAGAGGACGATACCGCTCTTCGAAACATCGACAATCATACGCACAGTCGGCAATGTGGTTATAAGATTTTGTGGGTGTGGAGGCCGGATAGTTATCGGCACAGCACCCAGATATAGGCAGCCATAGAACGCGCAGATTAAATCCAAGCCAGGTGGGAAGATGAGCGCTTAACCATGGAAGAGATTGAAAGTGAGGTGGTAACGGCTTTGGTATATCAGGTGTTTGGTACTTACCGACATGATCACCGGGTTCGATTTTTCCTCTTTCTTGCAGAAGTGCGGCGATTTTTTCAGCACGCTTATGCAGCTCCGAGCAGGTGAGTGTCTTTGCGACAGCACCTAGGTGAGATAAAAAGAAAAAAATATATCGAGGTGAGTGTTTGATTTTTAAAAGGAAAGTATTACTACAACACAAAGATGTTCTAGAGAATGGCTCCGTAGAGACACCCAATACCCAGAAATAGGCTGTAGAAACCTTACCAATGGGATAAATGGGAATAAGGTTGATACAAATTATAGAAGTAGGACTGGGCAAGAGGGGATATCAAAAGACCACCTGAGAAAAGAATGACACATAAACTATCTAAAGGCGGAGAAAACAAGACCGGGTGTTGTCGTCATTAAGGGTAAGATTGACAGTCCTTCGCGGAAACACTAACAAAAGTAAATGCAAATAACAAATTAGAAAGGTGGTCCATCGTAGGCATGACGTAACAGCATAACGAGACAATTATTCTTCTTTTAACAGCCAAGGTTATGATCTGGATAAAAGTGATCATATCACTCCACTGCGTTTTTATAGTTCTCATTCAACAAAACCAATGACGTAGGAAGAAAAACATTTTCCACTCAAAGAACAGTCACCTGAATGGTCACTTTTGGTAATGGGTAGTAGAGAACTATCGAAAATAATGAGAATCCCTTATTTCCAACCTCTCTGTGGAGAAATGACTATGGAGAAGTGGTGGAATAAATAAACGCTTTAAAACGCTTCAGGAAGAGGTGTACAGTATAACTATTTACGGAAGAACGAAATATAGTTAGGGAACTTTGTCCTAATACTCTTGCCTTCACAGCTTCTGCTGTGAACTTTGAGCAAATTTTGTTCCCTTCTATACTTTTCTAGTGTCTATATTTTACATATACTTCGTGGTTTTCCATAGAGATCCTCAAAAGGAAAGCATGGACTTTATGGTACTTAATTATCGGGCTCCCGACCCGTGAAGAGTCTCTGCCTGAGACACTGCAGCCTTCCATTATCTACGATCCCTGGCTCGCTGCTTCCAGTTGTCTAGACCAAGCGCTCTGGCATCCGCGATGGGTTGGTCTTTGAAACGGAGATTCGGTCTTCCTTGCCTTCTCGAACCGGGGGCTGGGATTCGAAGATCCTCTTAGCTGGAGCATTGTTGTCCATTCGATCGATGTGGCCGAGCCAATGTAGTCGACGTGTTTTGGCTTTTTGGACTACATCTGCATCTTGGTACAGCTCATAGAGTTCGTGCACAGGACCAAAAATCCGCCGAAGTATTTTTCTGTCGAAGGAGCCCAGTATCAGCTCTCCCTTCTTGCTTATCGTCTAGCAGTCGGCACCATAAAGCAGAACTGGCAGGATAAGGGTTTTGTAGAGCACACATTTCGTCCTTCGAGTTAGGAGTTTTGAACCCAGTTGTTTCGCCAAATCGAAGTAGCAACGGTTTCCTAGGGTAATTCTTCAACGGATATCCACTAGGGTGTCATTCGTGCAGTTTATGTTAACCCCGAGGTAGGTGAACTCCTTAACTAACTCGAAATTGCTGCTATCAATAGTGACGTTTTGTTAGGCGGTGGACAGATGCTAGTTTGTTTGTTTATAGCATGTACTTAGTCTTGTCCTCATTTATTCAAGGCCAACGGATTTCGCCTGTTCTTCAATCTCCGTGAACGCTTTTATCACGGCATGTTGGGAGCGACCGATGATGTCAATATTGTCCGCATAGCCCAGCAGCTGGACGGACCTGTTGAAAATAGTGCCTTCCGTGTTTACACCTGCCCTGCGCACTATCTGCTCCAGAACGAGATAGAAAAAGTCAAATAATAGCGCGTCTCCTTGCCGAAATCCGGTGCATGTTTGGAATAGTTCGGATGAGCTACTTCCAAACTGCACGTTGCATTGCGTGTTTTCTAGCGTCACGCGACACAGCTGAATCAGTTTTGCTGGGATTCCGAATTCGGCCATCGCCATACAGAGCTACTGACGATGTATGCTATCATACGCGGCTTTGAAGTCGATGAATAGGTGTTGAGTTTCGACTTGAAATTCGTTGGTATTTTCCAGGATTTGCCTCAGTGTCAAAATTTGGTCAATAGTCGATCTGCCGGGCCGGAAGCCACACTGGTACGTGCCAATTAGTCTGTTGCAGAACGGTTTTAGACGTTCAGACAGTACGTTGGATAGGATAGGATAGCACACGGTTTCCTCACATCGATGTCCATAAGAGAACATGGCGGTATCCAGATCAACGAACAGTTGACCGTTCGTTGATCACATTGCGATAGACAAGAGGCATGCATTTTTGGATGTCTGAACAGTCTGAACATTTCGAGGAGCAAACATAGACTCGGATGCCGTAAGAATACGACGAATTCGGATATATACTACGGCACAACAAATCAGAAAAACTGTGAAAAATGTAATGTCTAAAGACTACAATAGCAAGAGAGAGCCAAGGCCTTCGCAGAACATGTTTCCTTTAACCTCTCGATTTATACCATACAACCAGAATATAATGTCAAAGAACAATGACAACGATGCCAACAAGCCAAAGATCGGTAGCAACTTACGTGCTCGCGCCCACCAGCAAGAAACCCTTGTTTTGATGAAGAATGCCGGCAGATGCTCGCAGCCAAAAGCTGCCATTTAGCTCTACAGGCAAAGAGAGGTGCCACTCCAGGAATGATGTTCGCAATTTTTTTTTTGTAAAACGTCAAAGAGAGGATGGGCCATGGAGACGAAGGTTCAACGAAGAATACACGAGCTGTACAGGAACGTACCCGTAGTAAAAAAAAACTCCGCATTGTCCGTTAAAGACGGCTAGGATATGTAGATCAAATGGACATTAGTTCTCCGGCTCGCAGAGTCTTCGAATCCAAGCCACGTCGGACACAGTAGAGGAAAACCTCGCCTGAAGTGGGGCGCACAAGTGGAACAGACCCTGGAGTGCGCAAGTTGTGTTCAGCTCATATTCATATAAAACTATGTTGATAGCGCTTTCGCTTTATTTCTAAATTTTCTTAAGGTAGAATTCAAGTTCCTTGCCTTCAAGAACGTAACCGCCAGCGCGACTGCACTGTCCTGGGCGGGATGATACGCAAGCTAAGATACGGCCAGAGATGAATTGATCTTCCAAAGCCTGTTCGACCTTAGCGTACTTTTGGCGATCCAAGTACTTCTTCATGACACGGTCGCTACGCTTCTTGTTGAGAACGTCGTTCTCATCGTCCTTCTGTGCGTGCTTGGGGTCACGTTTGCGTCCCAAAGGCAGAATGAAGTGGGATTCGTACCATTGTCTGAATGGGGTGGCATCAATGACGACGATGACGTTCTTCAGTTAGTTAGTTAGGAGGCAGTTAGCTAAAGATCGGGCTAATTGGAGAGTTATGTTGGTTGATGCCCATGTTTATTCCGGATAAGACTCACATGCCCAAGAATTCGCATTCTAGTCTAGCATTGCGAACGATGTTGACATCATTTGTCAGACTAAATTGTGGAAAAGGAAGTGGCCGAAATGCGTTTAGCAGAATGAGAAAGACCGAGTGCATGCTCGGTGAAGAAGTGAAACAAT
Organism: Rhingia campestris; assembly: GCA_932526625.1. Classification (NCBI taxonomy): domain Eukaryota; kingdom Metazoa; phylum Arthropoda; class Insecta; order Diptera; family Syrphidae; genus Rhingia; species Rhingia campestris. Next base: position 94,421,463 of record OW052184.1, read on the forward strand.
ACATCTATGAGTCTACAGCTACAACTTTGAGATTCTGTTTGGTTATAAATTCTGGAATTACGATTACTCTGGTCAAGAACAGTTTCTTCGAGTTAAGAAGACCAAGATTCCTTGGTTTACTACACTGAAATACGGAGCGTATCCTTGCTGTTTTTGAGCGTCAATTGAAAAAAAAATGCTACCGGCTCTGGAGTTGAATTGTCAGGCTGGATAAATACTGATTGCCAGTACCTATTATATTCCAAAGTGTTGTGGAATAGGGCAAATGCAAAAGGTTTAGTAGTAAGTTTGCTAGCATGAAAGAGCTCATCATCAGAATAATGGGGAAAATAACATCCTGAAGTGCATCATAGCTGAATCGGTCAGTCATTTCTTAATTTTTTAGGAACACAATGGTGAGTAAATTTTTTCACGCTACCAAAAGGGACCTTGTATTGCACAATTTGTATGGGTGTGTGGTTATAGAACTTCCGATATGGACAACTATTTGACTTTTTTTAGTATACTTTGGCAAATCACTGTTGAAAGACTTACACTTGAACAACGGTTACAAATCGTCGAAATTCATTGTTAAAATAAGCGTTCGGGTTGCGAAACTTAGAGAGTACTTCGTCAAGTTTACGGTGCGCATAATCAATCATCTGAGCAGCCCAATACTATGGATCGATTCATGATCCAATTTAGTCTTTTTGATAATATTCATCAAAATCGAGACCGTACCGAGCGTACAGAAGAAGCTGTAGACGTGAGTGTGACATAGATTCGACACCGTTCTCAGCAACTCGGTCTCTGCCGTCCAATAGTTGGAAAATTTTGAGGAAAGATCATGGCTTACATCCATATAGGATCCAACTTGTGCAAGAATTAAAGCCAGCGGGCCATCGATTGCGTCGTGTGTTCGGTGAATGGGCTGAAAGTCAACTGGAAGCTCATTTCTGGCTTGACGGGTATGTAAATAAGTAGAATTATAGTTTTTGGAATGAGCACAATTCTCATGAGAATATTGAATATTGCACGAAATTAGACCGCGTATGCTCGAAAAAGTGGTTCAAAATTGAACCGACAGGATGGCGTTCATAAGGTGCAGTCGCGGAGGCCATATGCCAGAAATTATTTTTAAACATTGAATGGCATGAAATTTGTTAGCTAATAAAGCCAAAATGTTTTTCATTCCATTAAATTCGTTTCGTTTTAAATTTAAAAAAAATTGTATGCCCCTACCACATATTTTAATTTTTTTACAATCTTCTTACCTTTCGAGTTCAGCAGGGTGTACAGTACATGATCGGGTGATGTGTTTGCACGCCATCTCAACACTCCGGTTATCAACTGATGCTGAAATTATCACAAATATTCAAAATAATATCCAACAGTTGACAAAATCAAAAAAAGCATTGACTTACCTTCCTCTCGCTATCCTCGGACAGTCCAATATCACGTCCTTGTGCCATTGCCAGTCGATTACCCTGTACCAGATTGCCAACCATAACTGAGGCCGGTCCAACTGATGTGTCTGTAATACCACATCCAGATGAGCTACTACTAGTTGTTGTTGGTTGCACTGCTATTTTTTTTTCAAGTTTTTTTTTTTTACACAAATTCGGTATTTTTGAAAGCGAGAGTTTACGAGTCGATCGATCGATTAAGAAGAATATTTACAAAACACGTATGTATATGTGTTATCGAATTTTTGGCAATGCAACCGAATATATATAATTTTTGTTTTTATTTTTAAAATTTAATTTTGATTTTGTATTTAGTTTTTATGTTCGAATATAAGTAAAAATAATGTTAATGCAAAATATTTAGGAACAAAAAAAATTGTAAATAAATTTAACAGTAACAGATACAGAGATATATATAAATGTATATATTTTGTATATATATATAGATAGAGAGACAGTATGTGGGAGTAGTTGGGAGTAGAGCGAGTGACCAAGGTTCCCAAGAAGAACGCGAGTTTAGTGTTTATATATATTTTTTACCATAAATCACAATTTTGTTAGTAATAGCAAAATAAATTAGACAGTAACGGTGGTTGTTATAAATTTTTTGTTGAATTGTTAATTTTTTTATGGTGAATCCAGTGCCAATGCCAATTTGAACAAGTAGTTGTTGTGTGGTTTTGTTTGTTAATTGAACGCGATGAATAATGAAATGATTTTGTTGGTCGTAAACAATTTTTTTTTAAATAAAATCAAATTAATACAAAAAAAATTAAGAAATTTACAAAATTATTTTTTTTTTAAACAATTGTGTATGTGTTTGATTTGTGAGTGTATTTTGTTTGATGGAGATTAGTTTTGTTTGTAATATATAAATTATTATATTTTTATTGATTAATTATCGTATTTTGTATATTTTTTGTCAGTTAAGAACAACAAGAGCAGCATTCGAATGGAAAAAAGAAAAAAAGAAAAAAACATCGAAATAAAATAGTGTGTGGTATAAAACATAGATTAAATTTGTTTTATGAATTTAAATTAATTTTTCTCTTTAGTACATAATTGATACAACTGAAATATGGGTTTCCATATATTGGTTTAGTAAGATTATTTTGTTTTTTTTTTTAAATGATTGAGATGAATTTTCGGGGGTGCAAAAAGCTGATTTCGTGTGTTAAATTTGTCATTTTTTAGTTCTTACTAAAGCAATAGTGGAGAGAGAAAAGAGAGAGCTCTTATGCTACAATATAAATATTTTTTTTTTTGGTTTGTTTCACATTCATGCTAAATACCAAGCAAGTTCTATTAGCTAAATGCTGTTAAACTAGGATCCATCTGATAAGCGTACGTTAATATTGCTTGCAGAATGCATTTGTTTCTACTGTAGAGTGGTGAATTTTCTAATAACTTACAAATTCCTACAGAGCCTACAAGATTATAAATGGGTTTGAAATCAAATGGTTGAAGGCAATACTTCTGGCGTAACTGATTGTGATGAAACATTCGGCGTACCTTAACGTTGTCATTTGGGGCCATTGCCTTTTAGTTTTTAAATGACGTATATGAGATGCTTACGAAGATATTGACATCATTGGTCGGACTCAATCTGGTGTCATAGCCACGTTTGATAATACAGAGAAGAAGGACGCAAAAATGTGTTCAGCAGTAAATACTACCTCCGCTGTTCAGGGTTATGAATTAATTTGATATATATTTTGTGACAGGACCCTACTCATTACCAGACCAGCTTGATTGTAAATCTAACTTATTTTAATTCTACATTCATTTTCTCATTCTTCGAATCAAAGTAAATGCCGTATGTCGTAATTAGACACCAACAAATGATTTAGAAAAGTTGACACTTTCTTATCGAACTTTATTAGCTCTTGAGAAGATAGTGCAAAACTACAGAGGCACTTTTTTTTATAAATCTGTAATAGCATACGCCGACGATATAGACCGAATTTGCTGAGAGCAACGCATTGGGTTCAATATCAAACGAGGGAAAGACCAAGTATGTACTTTCAATAGGATATAACACACAACATCGAAGAATTGGACAGAACGTCACAATTGACTTCTACAAATTGGAGGTAGTTGAAGACAATTTCCATGGCCATGGTCACTCTGGGACTAATAAGTACTGTTGAGGATCTAAACACAAATGAAGGTACCACGACCATCTGGGCTGCAGGCATTACCTGTCCGCCGTCTTGCAACGTCAGAGATGTCAATGAATCTTCGTTATCGACATGAACGACACCATGTGAGGGGCAACCATTGAAAGAACCACGACCTCGAAACTTCTGGAACATGGGCAGATGCAGATTGCATCGGACCGCGTTCCCTTCGACTGGAACACGCTAAGAACACTATGACAACGACCACGGATTGGCACCATTTGCCAAAGAGATATCTTTATGGTCCTTGGTAGCCAGCACGCTAAGACTGTTGAGGCTCTGAATACTTGTTTAAATTTGTTATATCCTTGGTGCGCTTAGATCTTTAATTTATAGTCATAGGAACTTGGATTACAACAACAAAAAAAAAGGTTTTGAGAATCGGAGGAAGGGCTCTCAAATTAATCCAAGAAAACAGACTTATATCGGTGGTATGGTCAACATCAATTGGTGTTCAACAGATTAAAGTCTGAGAAATGCAGGCCAGTGCATATGCTCGAAGACTCATTAAGACTCTTTATGAAAGGGCCATTTCTGAGTAGTGCCAGGCAAACATTGAAACAGTTTTTGTTTAAAATAATTTGTGCGTGATGAAATCAAAGCCTGGTAAAACCAATAGCATTTCAGGTAGCTATTTAGGAGTTGCAGCGACATTTTGTAGTAGGTGCAATCTTTTTTTTATTGAAAACTAACTAATTACAAACGCTGTCCTTCGCATTTAGGGGAAACCAGAGAAATCGTGGTACACAGTCAAAACTACCAAGCTAAACAGACAAATTAGAAGCAAAAAGGCGACTCAGATGACAACATCGTTTCAAATTCATCAATATCGAGGTATCAGTTCAGAAAAATTTCCGAAACTAGAGTCAGTTCCAATCGGAACTCAGTTTTGCTTTCTAGGTATCCGTCGCGAAACAAAATTCGATTGATTCCACAGACCACAGCAATTCATCATCCGAAAACGTCGGAGGAAATTTAACGCATACCTGTCAAAATTTTTTGACTTAACGCATATTGCCGATGCGCGATCTTTTTTTATTGAAAACTAACTAATGACAAATGCTGTCCTTCGCATTTGGGGGAACCAGAGAAATCGTGGTGACTGTGTACCACGATTTCTCTCCCACGATTTCGCTCCCAAGCTAAACAGACAAATTAGAAGCAAAAAGGCGACTCAGATGACAACATCGTTTCAAATTCATCAATATCGAGGTATCAGTTCAGAAAATTTTCCGAAACTAGAGTCAGTTCCAATCGGAACTCAGTTTTGCTTTCTAGGTATCCGTCGCGAAACGAAATTCGATTGATTCCACAGACCACAGCAATTCATCATCCCAAAACGTCGGAGAAAATTTAACGCATACCTGTCAACATTTTTTGACTTAACGCATATTGCCGATGCGCGATCATGTGCGTTACATTTCGTTGGAAGATCTGTTCGAAATGCTAAGCAGAACAGATATCTCGGTAGAAAATTCGTAGATTTGCAACAAATCGGAGAAAATTTGTATCCCAACGTATACCTCGATAGGGATGATTAGCTTCATTGAAGAGATGTTAAGTAGTGACACCATCTGGTAAGCGGAAAATGGAAACAAAAAATAGGAGATAAGGTGGTAAAATTGCGTGTTCAAAACAGGAAGACGAATCTCTGGTAATGAAAACCAAAGAATCTCAATAATTAGTTTAGGGAGCAGGATTTCGAACAAATATCACGGCAGTCACACCCCAAAAGACTTCAGTGAACATCCGCGCTATAAGTGTTAGAAAATGTACGAATCTAAGTACACTTGTCATCAGCATCAGGGCGTATAGTTACCTTTTTGCGAAGGGAAAACGAAGTTAATTTGTATTTCCAATTGGAAAGGTTTGGCTTTATTACCTGACATTCATCATCTTTAAGAGCGAAACCATCAAATTTTGTCCATGATGCCCCAGAACCTGAAACAAATGAAAGGGAACCAAGATTCGATATTGTAAGGGATTCTATGCCGTAGCCTATTCGACTGACTTGCCACTTGACGGGATATAGAGAACAGCATCTACACCTTAGATAAGGTTTTGAGAGTGATTTTTCTTAAGCTCTGCCCCCCTCTCTTTATTTCATTTTGAAATAAAGATCTACCTACCTACACTAAAATGAGGTCTAGAGGATTCGTCTAAATAAAATCGTCAGCTCTGGTCCATTTCCATTTCCATTTTAACGACAATTAAGCTAGAAGACATAGAGTCGATATATTATGGGACAGATGGTTGCCATTTTCCACAGACGCCTTGTAGGTATGTTTCGAAGCAGACATCTAGAGATCAACTACTTAAAAACTAAAACAAACAATAAATCAGTGATCGACAAAAATTCACCACTCTTTTATCTCTGCTTGCAATTAGCCCTCAGCGTAGTATACTCAAAGCAACAACAAAGCTCTAAATCCAGCATACACACATATCTAAGCGCATCTACCACCTTTACTAAGCGAGTTACCAAATCCAAACTCAAAAAACTTAACAAACTATCGAACGCATAAGCAAAACAAAAACTACAAAACCTTCGCACATACCTTGATGAATCTCCCGTGGCTTGGGCAGATTCGTAACACACGTGTGTGGGCACATTAACACGTTGGCCGGGTGGAGAGAGCCCTCCAAAAATCGACGTCTGGCCTCACACAAGTGAATACCACCAAGTGGCGTCTTCGGCAGATGATTTGGCGGCACCAGTGCCAAGCAGTAGATGCCAACTTGATGAATCGAGTCGACAGCCTGCAATACCCTCGACATCCATTGGAAGCTCTCCTCTTCGGAACAATCGGGACGCTGTTCAGCAATCACACACACCCGTTCGTCGCGCAACACTTTGATACTGAAAACGGCGATACGGCCGCGATAGATGAAGCGCATTGGTTCGACAGCCAGAACGGTGGCGATGATGTCGTCTGCGTTGTGCTTGCGTCCAGTCACGGTCATGAGACCGTCTCGTGATCCACATACAAATACCAAGCCGCCGGGCCCGAGGAAGCCGAGAAGTCCAGATCGTACGAAGAATTCATCACTGATGGGTTTTCCGGTGTTGGGATCCTTTGGATCGGGTTCGTCTACCAACGGTTGCACCTTGAATGTGGTGTTGGTCAATCCCTCGAGACCGTAGTAGGCGGTGCCCGTAGCGCCACTTGTCACACAAATCTCTCCGACTTGATCGGTTTTACACAGTACTGGTGTGCCTTCGGAACGCACAACGACCATCTGGGCTGCAGGCATTACCTGTCCGCAGTCTTGCAGCGTCAGAGATGTCAATGAATCTTCGCTATCGACGCGAACGACGCCATGCGAGAGGGCAGCCATGGAAAGAACACCACGACCGGTGGCCGATTGAGTAAATCCGCTCGAAGAACGTCCTGGACGACGCAGTGATACGGTAAACACTTCGGAACTGCTGGCACATGGGCAGATTGCATCAGACCGCAGTCCCTTCGACTGGAACACGCTAAGGAATTGATCGCACGATGACAACGACCACGGATTGGCACCATCTGCCACCAAGAGCATGCGAAGCGAAGACAGAGAGATATCCTTGTGGTCCTTGGTAGCCAGCAGACCCCAATGTAAGTCACGACTCTTGACCAGGCAGCAAGATGCTCGGTGTTTGGTTATCAGTTGCATCCAAGAGGATGGTCGCTGTTTCATAAGTGCGTACGGAATGAATAGCACATGCATGCCGTTGAGCACAGAGGTGAGGACAGCGTGCCACAAGCCGACTTCTCGTTTAAAGTCCAGAACACAAACGCTGGTCTCTCCTTCGGTGTAGTGGCAGGCCATTGTTAGAGCGCGGCAGTGATTCATCATCGCCTGACGGGTGACCGTGACACCTAAAAAAAAGAATCCAACATTAAAAGCTGTCCATTGACCATGCCTGACCGAGCTTACCCATAACACTGCCCTCCTTATCACTGGTGTATTCGACATACGCGATGGCGTTCTCCTCTATTCGCACATTGCCCACGTTGAAGTCCTTCGGTGGCTTTGGCAGATGTTCTGTCACGAACCAGTGCAGTCTGGGCCAACCTTTCAGTTTGGCTATCTCACCAGTCGATGACTTGGGCAGTCCCTTCAAGCAGGCCTCCGATGTCAACGCGACACTAATGCCACACGAACTCAGCAAAAATCCAACCTGTTGCGGTGGTGTATCAGAACTAGAGAGTGGCAGTTCAATTGGCAGTGGCACCAAGCCACGGAACATGCAACCATACCAAGCTGTTATGAAACTGAAAGAACATTCAAAATTTAGAACACCTCTACAAATACCATTATCGCAGCCCAAACTCACCTCAATGGATCACTATTAGGATAGACCAATGCCACGCGATCGCCTGGCTTCAGAGTTATCTGTTCTGGTCCCTTGCTGAACACCTTTGTCGTCAGAGCGTATGCAATCTTTTGTGCACGGGACAGCAGCTTGCCATAGGTGAGCGTTGTCGTCATTTTTCCATTGGGATCCAGCACTGTTGCCATTGGTGATTTGAATGAATTTGTGCCGAAGCGTTGAAGTGCTGCTTCTAAAGAACGTGGCAGGCCAGCTGCGACAGCCAACTGTTCGCCTTGGACTGAAGTCATGGTGCTGCCCTCAGGTTTGGGTGCATTCGGGTCTTTTGGATTTGCGGCGATCTCTAGCTCGATGTCGTTGTCCTCGTAGAACTCAGGCAATGGTCGACGTTTGGGTCGTTTGAGCGTGTTCAGGAGTTGTTGGATTTTAGCCGAGACTTTCCACCGACCGGCTGTGCCAGTGTCGCCGGCTTCTGTCTGCGATATGTTTACGTAGCGAGTAACGCGATCGGCACCGCGGCGTGTATTATTGAACTGGGTTATATCGGGAGCGACATCTGTAATGGAGAGAAGGTGAAATGGAAATCAGTACAAGAGGAATAGAGTCGATTTTCAAAGTGGGCTATGATTAGGATGATGTGCTACTGGAAGAGAGTCCTTGAGGCTTGGTAAGAAAGCTATGAAAATATGATTTACCAAATTGTAGCTTATGATTTGCCAACGCACTTTTTTTTACGCACGAGAAGTTGTCATTTGTATATCCACAATGGGACTACTTTGTGGCCACTACGTGTCGCAGCCCACGCAAGGGAATATGAAACAAAAGAACGCTACAAAGCCTCGGAGTTGAATGGGTGTTCATTGCATGATTTTCTACGAATCAATGCTTAAGTGTTTCTGGATAAAACCCAGACTTGTCATTTCCTCTTTGCAAGCACTCCTGTTCGCGAAATTGTGCGTGCCAAATGCAGAGTACAATATTCTACTACGTGCTTGGCGTTGGCATTTATCACCGTTCATGAGTCACGGTTTTTTATCGGAACATAAGCCGCCTATAGTATCAGAAGATGGTCAGCTAATTATAGTTAAGGCTCACATTCAGATTGATATATAAAGATAAGAAATTCGATTCGTCATAACGCCGCGAAATTTTTCGGATTGATAAGGTGACTTTAACCAGCTAGATAACGCTTTTGGGGATAATCTCCTGCTGTTGTAGGATAAGATGCGATGTTTGCTGTAACGGCAGGTACATTTCCATCAAGTTCTGACGATTTGAATGATTTTTAGATCTGCACTCTCTAAATAGGCCGCCAGATGTGGACTCGGTGCGAACCCTTAAAGAACCGAATTGGTCCATGTCAGCAGGAAATACAAAGTCCCCCACATTGACCCTCCTAAACCTAATGGCGTCAGTCTCAAGTTCTCAGAATAAGCCAAGCACCTGGGTCTGGTTTTGGATAAGAAACTGAACTGGAAAGCCAACATTCAAGAACGCATTAAGAATGCCACCGTAGCCTTATACACTTATAAAAAGGCAATCGGAATGAAATGGGGTATGCAACTACATATCTCTTTCTGGCTTTACGTGTACATCATTACTCCTATATGGTGTCTTAGTGTGGTGGTCGGCTTTAGAAACGAATGCGGACTTTATCTTAATGTGATGGCGATCATGTCACCATTCACCTCTTCTGGGTGACGGGCCACAGAGACATGCCAGGGAACTGCAAGACGGATGTTCTTGCCATACAGGGCACTAACCATGATATTCTACCGTCTGGTTTCGGTGCACCGCCCAAAATCGTCCGTTTGTGTAGGATAACGATGGAGAATTCTCGCTGCTCCATCAGGGTTGGAAAAGAAGAAAAGGCAAGGCGATGAAAAGGCTTTCATGTGACTTCTTCAATTTGGTTCTTGAGAGGTTTGTGCAAAACCTCCGAGCCAACACCAGAGGCACAATTTTCCAAAAATCCGTACAACTACTAGCATACGCCGACGAAATCGACATCATTGGTAGGACTCAACGTGATGTCATAGCCACGTTTGCTATTATAGAGAAGGAAGCGGCAAAAATGGGTTAAGCAGATAATGAGGGTAAGACTAAATATATGCTGTTAACACGAAAGGACACACAACATCGACGAATCGGACAGAACGTCACCATTGACAGATATAACTTTGAGGTAGTACTGGACTTTGTCTTCATCGGCTCCGCTATTAACTCTGACAACAACATCTCGTCATAAATTAAACGAAAAATTACTCTTGACAACCACTGTTTCTTCGGGCTAAGAAGGCAATTTAGTAGTAAAGCCCTCACTCGAACTACTAAGGAGATCCTATCTAAGACCCTGATCATCCCAGTCCTGCTCTACGGCGCTGAAGCATGGACCGTATCAAAGGCGGATGAAGAAATCCTTGGTCGATTCGAGAGAAAAATTCTTCGGAAAATCTTCGGTCGCGTTTGCGTTGAAGGGCTATGGAGACGAAGATTCAACTATACGAGTTCTACAGCGAGATAACCGAGCAACAATCTGACAAGAACAAGCGACAAGCAGATCACGAAAAGATGTATCAAGGGTGGTTCCGAGTACTTAAGGACACTGCCCTATCGGCGATCATACTGTAAAATGCATACACAGCCTAATACCAACTGTCGCAGCTACAAGAAGGTACAAGGAGAGAGATTATAGCTCACCTCCTATGTAAATGCCCAACTTTGTCAATAGCTAGTCATCGAACATACGCGAACATACCTCTCTGAAAGCAAATTCGAGATGTATTATGGGTATGGTTTTGAGTTTTAAATAGCGGAACAATGGAAGGTTGAAATTCGATGGATTCTGCAAGAATTCCACATGTCGGTGATGCGCGATCATGTGCAATACATTTCTTTGGAAGATCTGTTCGAAATGATGATCGGAACGGAAACCTCGGTAGGAATAGTGTTATTCCTTCATACATACAGCTGTTATAAAAGTCATATATGCCAAGTTCTGAGGCGACGCAAGTGTCCTTTAGCTTTTTACGGTTGTTTTAATAAGCTGATTGATCAAGCATCCCAGCCGGTATACTAGGATCGTCCTCGGCGTTTTGCCAGGTCCTCGACTAAAATTCATTTGAGCAAACAGAGTATGTTTCTCCCCATACTCTGTTTGCTTTAATGAATTTTAGTCGAGGACCTGGCAAAACGCCGAACCAACAATTTCAACAAGCACTAGGATTGAAAAAAGTTTCCCATGGCATGTGGTAAGACCTTCGGGACACCGAAACACTGCACTGAAAAGATGGGGCTAGCGAGATTCCTGATCAAAACAAAGAACATAGCCATAATCGAAAATGCAGAAATGTCTACGGTGTTGGACACATTACAATGGATACCACCATTTACGAATCATGGATAGTCAACCGGACGTAAAAGTTTTGGCATCCGACATAATCAAATCATGGGAAGTTGGACGCTGCCGCGCGGAACTAAATGATATATGTAACCAAAATAAAGTCCAAATTATCTGGACACCAGGGAAGAAAATGATAAGTTAGACTAGGATAGTTCAGCTACACTTTCTTACTCTATAGGAGGTTAACTAGGTTAGGTTAGGTTGGTGGGTTGATGAGGCAGACGGTGTGTGTCTTCCCTCATCGCACTCAGGTCAATATAGACCCATTGTGATGCCCGTTGGGGGTCCACTTGTGTGGTTGGTTCATTCATTGTCCCGTTACTGTCCATTGTTGTTAGCCTCTTTCCAGCCATCCAGATGTTGTTGCAAACCTGAAAAGACTAGGGAGAGGGATTTCGGATAGATCCGTGAGGTCATGGAAAAAGTATTTTCCTAAGGTTCTCATTCTTAATTGGCTGAGGCCTGGGCAGTGGCACAGAAAGTGGAGGGTATCCTCGTGTATTTCTTCATCACCGCAGCCTCTACAGAGGTCATCATCATGAGATGCATTTTCAGTTTGTGGCTTTTTAGTAAGTTCTGCCCAGTAAGAATCCCAACTAAAGTAGAGAGAGATTTCCTGTTTCTGCGAAGTAGTTTGTGGGTTCTGGCTTTGTCATACTCAGGCCACATCCTTTTGGAAGTTTCACAGGTGGGAAGGGAGTTCCACCTGTTTTTGGCAGTGATCAGTGTTTTCTGTCCCACCCGAGATTTGAGGTCACATAGTGGTGGTTTGACAGACTGGTCTGCTTTGTCAATGCTGGAGTCAGATCCTTTTCTTGCCAGTTCGTCAGCAATTTCATTGCCCTGTATGCCTCTGTGTCCGGGGACCCAGCAGAGCTTAACATTATGTTGGACGCCAAGAATCTTTAGCTCTTCACGACAGCGTTTCACAAGCCGAGATTTTATTTCGACAGCAGAGATAGCATTTATTGCAGCCTGAATGTCAATAAAGATGGTGATATCTGGTGGTATCACCAGCATTGAGGTCGCTTTGGCTGCATCTGCTACTGCCAATATTTCGGCTTGGAAGACACTGCTGTGCTCAGGGAGACGAAAGGTGCTGTTTAGCTTAAGTGTTTCGGAAAACACTCCAGCTCCAACGCCTACATCCATTTTTGAACCATCAGTGTGATGGATATGGTTTCGGGGCCCAATTCGTTCCTCTCCCACTCCTCTCTGCTTGGGAGGATGCAGGAGAATGGTCTTTGAAAGTCATGGTGAGGAAGCATGTATTCAGAGGATACAGCTGAGCCCAGATATCTGTGTAGAATTTGGGCATGTCCTCCTGAGTTCGATTTCCAGCAGTTGAGCTGGCTGATTCTTAGAGCACTTTTGGCTGCAGATTCTTGCATGTAAAGGTCTAGCGGTAGCAGGTTAAGGATGGTTTCCAGTCCCGCTGTTGGTGTGGTTCTCATTGCGGCAGTAGCGCCCACACATGCTATCCTTTGTACCTTTGTCATATTTTTCAGATGGGTGACTTTATTTGTGGATTGCCACCAGACAAGCCCACCGTATGTTAATATAGGTCTCACAATGGCCGTGTACATCCATAGGATGATCTTGGGGTTCGGACCTCAGTTTTTTCCGAATATTCGGTTACACGAATAGAAAGCGACTGTGGCCTTTTTAAAGCGCTCGCGCACATTTAGGTTCCAGTTGAGTTTTCTATCAAAAATGATACTTTGCACTATCGGCTAGTTTGAGGGTAGTCCCATCGATAGCCGGTAGGTCGAATATTGGTATCTTCCTCTTGTTCGTAAAGAGAACGAGTTCCGTTTTCTGGGGGTTGATGCCAAGCCCACATTGTTTTGTCCACTCGTTGAGAGTTTTCAATGCCCGCTCGGAGGAGGTTAACTAACCACTTGCTTAAAAAAAATGGGTAACACCTGGCATACAAGAAGTCACATTAACTAGGTGGCTTAACATAAGCACTTGTGGCCTCTAGGGTAGACCAACCAATGAAATGAAATTAACTGGCTTAGACCAACAATCTAGGAAATGCAGCGACCCTGACGTCACGTCAGGCACTTGTGGCCTCTAGGGTAGACCAACCAATAAAATGAAATTAACTGGCTCAGACCAACAATCTAGGAAATGCAGCGACCCTGACGTCACGTCGATGATACTGTGTCACTGGATCGCGATCTTCTATTGTGAAGGCAACTGCTTACTTCAGGAGTTGAGGGAAATGAAATTATAAATTTATCTGGCATCAGCGACCCATACAGAAGCTTGAACCAAGCTTGTGATTTCAACCAGGTACCACGCACTTAGTAGTTCAATGCACAACACTACGCCACTGCACATGAGGCCAATGGAAGATATCCCAATAGCGCTGATTGTTCGATTGCAAATCGGGATGGAGCAAATACCTCTTCGAGACAAGAGGAACCGCTCAAGCCAGCATTTCACTAGTATCACTAACTTGATTAGCTCTATCTATTCAGGCACTTTAATAAATCAAATATCGCTATGGTCCATGAGGGCCTTCAAAACTTCAAAAGCCCATCTAACCAAACCTAATCTATGGAATACAAAACTAAGAAGAAGGTATACTCACATGGTCTTTGGAAGTCAGAAATATCAGTAAAATCATAGTTGTTCTTTCTATGAACAGCTGGCGGTGATCCTGCACTCGATGTGTCGGAATGTGGCTTAAAGTAGAAAAGAAATTTAAAAAACCAATAAAATGCCATTTAATCTTAAATTTAAAAATAAATCTCACCGGTGGAGGTAAAGTTTGTGGTGGTCTGCGATCGGAAAAATTCTTATGACCACCACCCACTGATGAATCACGTATTGGCGGTTTTATTATCTGCTCTCTGGAATTATTAATATGATCACGTGGGTAGTTGTACTCCCTGTCTGGCGTTGAAATTCTCTCCTCCGGTATTGATTCATCATCAGTTGTTGTATCTTTATTGCATAAATATTTTACAATTATTATTTTTTTGTTAAAATATTGCATTTTATATTTTATTTTATTTATAAAAAATAGAAATTAATAAAAAGAGAAAACAAAACAGCAAGACACGAAATAATAAATTCAAAAAAAAAGTCACAAGGACATCACAGCCACTTTTGTATTAAAATACTTATTGAGTACATAACATTATTAATATTTTTGTTTTTATTTGTTATAAAAAGATAAAATAAACGAAATTATACAAAAAACGGAAATTAAAGAAATAAAATAAAATAAACGGTTTAATTAAAAGTTTTTGCACACTCTCTGATTGCTGTTGCTGCGCACTGCTGTTTGTGCGTACATTTTGTGAAAGTTAAGTGAGTTTTTTTTTAAAAAAACATTAATCACTGCATTCTCAGCTTTTGGGTTAATAAATATTATTTGTTAAAGAAAAATAAACTTTGCTGGTTATAATTTTTTTTTTTTATTTCATTTTGGCTATCAATCTCAAAAAGGCAAAAAAAAAATACAAACATTGTAAAGAAACGATTTTTTATGACGAATGGCTTGATTGAAATGAATGTGCGATTTTTTCCCTAATTGGTAAGTAAATGTTTGGGGGGCTTTGGTGGGGTCCTAGGTATATGGAGTTGCAAGAGTCATTATATTGGAAGTAGTGAGTTTAAGTTTTATATCTTTAGATTTATATTATTAATGAAGCAATTGTTTAAAAATGAAAATATGTTAGTTGATCTTAAAAAAAAGTCATTCCTACATATGTGTACTTAGGGATGATCACACTATTAGGCCTACATATTTTTTGAGTGCTGAGTTAAATCATGTCGTTTAATCTAGAGGGAACTCATGAAAGTTGTTGCGTTAACTCATGTTTCTCAAGTCAATTCGGTGTTAATCCTAAAACTAGCATGATCTTGCAATAAAAAACAGGCCTTAAAGGTAAATTTTGTTTTATATTTACCTCCGTATTGATAAACGCTGTTTAGCTAATCAATGAGTAACATTACAGTTTATTTCATAAGAAAAACTCGAGCAAATGTGAAAAGTTAGTCACTGATTAGCTAACCAGGGTTTATTAATAAGGTGGTAATTAATAACAGAGAACACATGAGAAGTGTCAAACTATCACGTTATTTTTATTTAGTATTGCTTGACATTTCATCATGAAATGACTTATTCAGGGATAGCTTTCACAAATCAATAACGAAAATCAGCCTCCTCTGTAGAATGTATTTCGCGCGATAAGAACAATTGCGCCTACCGAGCGCACAATTTCCTGTAGGTACCATAGAAAAATGAAAAAAACTCAGTTTTTATTGGGCCAGTATATATTAGCGTTGTGACGGATATGTGAAACTTTAAGTTATTGAATTCCTAATCGTATTAATAATAGATTCCCCGCGAGATTTACAACCTCAAACTTAATTAGGTATATGCAAAATATTTTATCTACGTTAGTTATAGGAACCTTCGGGTACTCAAACAATATCTCTTAAAAGATCAGAGGCATCAATTTTTCCTGATATTTGGTGTAAGAAAACCACGTCACTGTTCAGTCTACGCTGTGACAAAGGCAACAGCTGGAGAAGTTTAATTCTACACCTATACGGAGACAAATTCTGTAGATCATCCCATGGAAGTCCTCTCAAAGCAAATCATATGAATTTTAATGAACAACAAAGAAGGGTCTAAACTTGTGAGGCATACTCCAATTGAGGCCGAACTAGACAATTGTATAGTGAAAGAGTGACATAAGGGACGTTACCTCTGTTGACCTCATTTTTATAAATCCTTAGAATCGGATTTATTGACAATAACGTTAATGCGTTTATTAAACTCCATATTAGGATCAAAATAAACACCTAGATCTTTAAAATTGTTTACATGTTAGAAAGTGTGCCTGGACGGAGTATAGTTAAAATTGCATGGAGCATGTTTTCCGTGAAAATGTCATATGCTGACTAGTGATGGGCGCATTCGAATGAAAGAATCGATTATAATCGATTATGAGAATATCTCGAGATGTCTCGATTCTTCACTCAAAATCATTCGAATGATTTCGTTTTCAGTTTATCTTACACGTTGTGCTAGTGTGTTGTATCTTGTCTTGTGAGTTGTGAGAGTGACTTGTGTTCTCTTTCTCCTTCAACTGTACAGGCGGAGAGTGCCATACATTATTTTCGTATTTCATTTTACTACTCACTTCTCTCACATAGAACATCTCGAGTGACTTTCTTCATGCCCTTTCAGTTTCTTGTATCTTGTATGTTTCATTGGTAATTTATATCTCATACGCATATCTCGAGTGGTTTGAATCGAATGAATTGACAATGGAGTATGTTTCATTCGTCATTCATATCTCATGTCTCATATGCATATCTCGAATGGTTTGAATCGAATGAATGGAGAGCAAATGAGAGCTTTTCGAGAACTTGAAATTAGTAATTGTATATCAGCCAATATCTCGATTCTCGTGTAGATATCTATACTCTTGAAGGGGTTGAATTTGAATCGAGAACTATACGAGTTTATTATTATTTTTAATATTATTATTTATGTTATTTAAGTGACAAACATATTTTTATAAAAAATAGAATTATTGCCATTCTTAGCAGAAAAAATTGAGATAAACAATTAGAAATGGGTGGGGTGACCCTTAAAAAACAAATATTAAAAAAGTTAAAATATTATTAATTAACATTATCTATATAAAAATGAATTGAATTGGAAGTTTAAAGTTAACATTTCATGAAAACATCAGCCATTTACAAAGAATTCGATACTCTCATTATCAAGACTAAGGAGCCAGTATTTTACATGTTTAATAAATAACGAATGATATGTATGCATTCTTATAGATCGAAGAAGTTTATTAAATATACGACACGAAGAAACACTATAAAAATTACGAAATGCAGTTGTTCGAAAAACCGGTATAGACACTCGGTTCAAAAAGTTACCACGTAGAATTGAATTATTCTAAAGTTAAGATTACCTAAATACTAGGATATAGGCGTGGTTTGCCACATATTTTCTTCAGAACACTTTTTTGCAAAACTAATAGAGACTCTATTTTGTTATTATATGTACCTCCCCAACAAGAAATTCCATATTGTAATTTCGAGTGAAAAATGCCATAATATATCTTAAGTAGTAGTTGAGAAGAGCAAATTTTACGCAAATAGTATACATTTCTAAGAATACACCGGAAATACTGTCTAAGACTTTCTGTATGGTTATAAAAAACTCATTCTATAATCAATGATTATTCCCAAATATTTGAATTCTTTAACAATTTCTATCTTAAAACATTTATCATTGCAGTTCGTTGAATCAGTGAAAGTTGAAGAGGTACCCACAGAATTACAGGTGCACTTAAAAAGTTTAAATTTTTGACACTCAGTAGCATGGAAAAAGAGATCACCATCAATAGTATTTTGCCCAGAAAACATTGCCTTAGTCTTAGAACTTATCATCAATTTGTGACTTCAAACCAGACTCTTAACAAGCTGAGATCCCAATTTATATCAGATATAAGATTAAGACAGCTATCTGTACCATAAGTAAAGTGCACATCATCTGCAAAAGCTGTCAATTAACCTTTCAAGGACAAGCTGAACAACGAATTGATGTAGACCAAGAAAAGGATTGGTCCCAAAACCGAACCTTGTGGAACTCCTAAATCTATTGACTTTATATCGCTTCTGATATCACCAAATTTCACTCTTTGGGTTCTATCTTTTAAGTATGATCTAAACCAATCACATGTGAAAACTCGAAACACAGCGCTTTCAAGTTTGCCAATCAATATTTCGTGGTTAACCATGTCAAAGGCTTTTGATATGTCAACAAAAAATGCGGCTGTATTCTTTTTTCTATCCAGGCTAACAAATAGTTGAGAACAGAAATGTAACAAGGCATCTTCGGTTGATTTATTACATTGAAATCCAAACTGAACTTCACGAAGAGAACTCGTTCTAGTTAAAAAAAATCACCATTCTACTTTTTACGGCTTTTTCAAAAATCTTACTTATTGAGGGTAAGAGTGATATAGGCCTATATTTACTTAGTTCACTAGTTGCGCCTATCTTAAGAGGTGGTAGAATGTTTGTTCAAGATATGTGCCAAGACGTCAATTATAAAGCAAGCTATATTTTTAAATAAACATTACAAATACCATCATAACCAGAAGAATTTGAGCTTTTTAAAGTGCCAATTATTTTAAGAATCTCTAAGCTTGTTATAGTCTCAAAATTAAAACTTTGGCTTTGAGAAGGTTCACAACTAGAGGGACTATAAAGTGCACAGTGTGGATGACTAGAAGTCGCTTGTGGATTAAGTGATATCGTTGAAAAATAGTCATTGAATGCATAAGCAATTCCAACTATTTATCATTAACATTTACAGCAGATAGCTGTTTTGTGCACTGAGATTTGTTAAGTATACTGTTCACAATTTGCCATTCATTTTTAATATTCCCTTCAGTATATTGGTGTGGCAGGTAACTACAGGACTACGGGTCATGTGTTATCTTTTAAATTTGCCATGTGCATTGTAATTCTATCGTAATGCAATAACTGTGTTTGTTGGAGTTTTACGGAATCGAATTTTTCGGTTATCGTTTTTTTTGCTACGTTTGCGGCAATTTTAGTAATGGCATATTTTGTTTTTCCTATTAGTATTAAGAGTATTTGATATCTCGAATGATTATTCAATTATACAGATCACTCGAGTACTAATGTCTCGATTCTTTAAATCATGCGATTATGCCCATCACTAATGCTGACACTTAGCAGGGTTCAGATTCAAAGCGTTTTTAGACACCAATCGAATGCAATTTTTCAAGAGCTGTTCTATCCAAAGTTGTTGAGAAACGATCTTTTTCAAAAACGCTGAGAACGCATGAAACAT
Source organism: Rhingia campestris (assembly GCA_932526625.1). NCBI lineage: Eukaryota > Metazoa > Arthropoda > Insecta > Diptera > Syrphidae > Rhingia > Rhingia campestris. The sequence continues at coordinate 94,440,685 of OW052184.1, forward strand.
TTTGATTTAAGTCGGTGGTTATTCGGGTTTTTAAGAAAAGCCAAAAACGACACCATCTTTGGACCTCAACATCTTACATGTATTTTTCGTGATAAAGATTGGTAGATAGGCCGAAAAAGTGGTTGAAAATTGCAGTTGAACAATTAAGATTTTGAGAACACCCTGTCTTGGTTGATATATACCTCGAGTCGTTTGCTAAACTTGCGTGAATTTCAAACCCCTTGGGTGATTGCGACGGAAATTATTTTTTAAACTGTTTGTGTATCGTAATAAGGAACAAAATATTTACGCTAGAACATACGAAGTAAAAGTTCGAAAAAAGATTTGCAGTTTTTTAAATACCTAATAAGTCTTTGCAATGAATTGAAAAAAAAAATATTTTAAAGTAAAATTGCATTTCAATAACCATGAAATCAGTTTTGTAAAAAAAACTATAATGACTCTTGCAAACACCAACAATATCTGGATATTTTACAACTAATTTTAAAAGCATACTTCATTGCTTAATATTAAATTTTGAATTAAACTTTAATTTAAATTTTGTTGTAATTGTTTTTGTTTTTTGTTTTAATTTCCTCACCTGTATCATCATGATCCCGATCAGGACTACGATTTAAAACCGAACTACGTTTCGATGGCATCGGTAAACTTGGCTTTGGCCGATTCTTAAGAGCGGCCAGAGCTTGTTGCACCGCTTCCTGTCTAACTTCTGTCGGTTTTACCAAAAATGTTTTTTTTTTTTTTGATTTTGTGATTTGCAAATTTATTGAATTTTTTTTAGTTGATAGGATGATGTGGGAGATGACGATTTGCAAGATGCACAAATATGTTTTTTTTTTATTTTTTTTTGTTTTGTTGCGAAAGGGATATTTAATGAGAAAAGAAAAAAAATCATTTTTTTAGAAACAAATTTATGAATGTTATCATCGATTATATGCACAACAAAATTCTAAAATGTTTAAAAAAATAAAACATTTTTTTTTTTAAATTTGCATACAATTTTTAAAGGTGTATGGAGTGAGAGAGAAATTAAAGAGAATTACAAGAAATATGACGTAAGAGTGATTGAAATGAACAAATGCATGATGTGAGAAATGAAATGATAAACGAAAAGTTTAAATGAAAAATAAATAAATAAGTGATGTGAACCACATGCAATAATTAATGCAAAACAATTCTTTGTGAGATTAGCAACAACTACGTGAAAATGTGCAAACTATGCGAAATAAAAGCTATTAATTGTTTAATGTTTATATAGACAATAAGTGCGCGTTATAAAAAAAAATATTAACTATGGAAAGTTGTAAAAATATTGCACAAACTATTTACCACTAAAGCAAGTTGTAATTCTACTAAGAAAGCATTGAATTGTTTAAAAATAAATTAAAATAATATTTTATGCCTATTTATAAACTAGATAATATTTTAAAAAGTATTTCAATGAGATTATTTTAAGATTTTTTTTAACAAATATTCATACTAAAGGATGAGCCGAATAATACTAACCCATGTTAAACTTTTTTATTTTTCCATATATATATAATTTTTTTAAGTTATAGTTGAGTTTTTGGAAATTTATGATGGATACTCTACGTCTGCATAAAAACGCGTTAAAATTATTGAGTTTTTCAATTCTTGTCAACGATCAATTGATATGACACAACAAAAATATCACCTAAAATCTAATTCAAGATCAGCCCCCACTCCCACAGCTTTCGTGATTAGGGAGTTTGATCAACCATCTTGAGGAACGGAGACCTTAGCAAACTTTCATATTAAAGTCGGGGTGGGCTTTAGACGGTTTGGAGAACATTTTTATTTCCAAAGTCAGTGTTCAGTAAAAAAAAAAGTTTGAAGATAAGATATACCACAGATGAATATATCAAAAATAGAATACACCACTGATGAAGACATGTTGAGGAAAAATACTCCCCCTATCGAGGTATCCGTTCTGAACGATCTCCGAAACGAAAGTCAGTTCCAATCGAAACTCAATTTGCTTTCGAGGTATCCGTTGCAGAACAAAATGAAAACATATGAGAAGGCTACAATCCGCTGTGCGGAACGTTGAATATCCTATCCTATCCCATCCCATCCTATCTTTAAAAGTAATATCCCCAAAAACTGGGCGTGGCTAAAAACTTTATGGGGGTGAAATTAGAAAATGACATTGTCACTGTGTTCATTGTTCACACAGTTGACCAAAATCTTTAATGGTTCGACATAAAACAAAATTTTTCTATGCATATGCTAGGGGTTATGTATACAAATAGTTTTGTTAATAAGACGCCCCCAAAAAGAAGGCGTGGGCTAAAATGATCTATAAACAAAATTTTAATGATATTTTACCCATGATTTTCATCAAAAGTTTTTTTTTCAAATATGACTGAAAATTGTTTTTTTTTAAATAAATACGCCAACACAAAAGTGGGCGTGGCAAAAAACTTCGTATAGGCAAAATATAGGTATTAAGATTGTCTAAATATGTTGTTCAGAAATTTTTTCAAAATTTCCTACCGATCTGACAAAAGGGCGTGGCAATGGGCGGATTTTAAAAATGTTTAACTTCTTCTGCTTAGTCGGACAGAGAGTCTATACACCAAATTTCATAACTCTAGGACAAAATCGGCGACACTGACGGACGTACGGACGGACAGACAGACATGTCTATCGAAGTTATTTCTCTATGTTACAAACTTAAATTCAAAACTCATATACCCCTATAGGATAGGGTATAAAAACATGCAATTCCTTCGTCGGACAACTTCGGGAGAAATTTAAACAATAGCTTCCAAAAAATGTCGACTTAACGCCTATCGCCGATGTGCGACCACGTGCGTTATATTTCGTCGGAAGTCATGTCCGAAATGCTAATTGCAACGGATACCTCGAGCAATTCGGGAATAAATTTCTTCCAAACGGATAATATGATATAGGGGTGACTATTCGTATCAGGCACGAAATTGGCCTGCACCCACAAACTTTATGAGAAATTTGCGAAATGATTTTGTTTCTCAGACTACAAGATTCAAATGCAGAAAGCCAGGAGATCATCGTTTCTTTAGCGACTATTACCTTCGTTAGGGTTCAAATTTTCGATGTCGTGATGAAAGTGCATTGTAACCTGTTTAGGAAACAGGATTTATAAAAGATTAGATAAGTAGTATATGCGTGTGCTTATTAACAAAGAGGTCATAGTTTCGATAACGATACTAGTTTGAGCTTAAGAGCTTCCGACCAGAAACATTACATAAGCAACATATTTTGTTTGAAAGTTTAGTTAGAAGCAAAAATCGCCTAAAATGAGTAACTTACTAATAATGGTTTTATAGAAGCTATTTTTCAGTTTTATGGCAATGGATGTGAATGTGAAGGTAAGGCCTATAATATGCGAAAACTTGTTTTCAACAAGACGGTGTCACACGACATAAATCTCGTAAAACAATTTGCTGAATGAAATATATTTTCTGATCGTGTACTGCCTCGTTTCGGTGATCAGAATCGGCCCACTGGATTTCTCTTTATTAAGTTTTTTTGAAGTCACACGTCTATGCTAACAAGCCCAGAACTACATTTGTACTGAAGGAGGAGGAAACTATAGTTCAGTGATATTAAAATTAAGTTCGATGGTACCTTACCTATAACAACATCGTTCCTGTATCTCTCCTTCTTACTCTTCTCTTTAAAGCTCGTAAAGCGCCTGTGTGTGTACAAAAACATATGAGAAGACTACAATCCGCTGTGCGTACGTTTAATCCCATTTTATCGCTAAAATAAGCATCGCTTACAATGCATCGCATTTTATGATACCCAGCAGTAGCAACGTGATTTTTCACTGGCCCTCCTCTCGTGATGATCTGACAAATCAGACAAGTAGTATCAATTGTCAAGAATAGCTTATCACTGTTTTATGCCGGCTCCGAACGGCTAGTGTTCGGAGCCAGCATAAAACAGGAGGTTATGAGAAGACTAGGCCCTGGGCGCTAACGAGACTGTTGCGCCAAAAATTTGTATTTGTTTTTCGTAAAAAGGAGATTTGACAATATTCACGTGGTATCACAATGGAGCAAAAACTGGTCTGTGTGCTAACGAACTCGCTGGCAGCCACTCTAACTTAACTTATCCAATCCTTGTCATAAGCTATAGATGTGCTATAAAAAAAGTTTTTAAAGGAAAACGCCCCCAAAAAGTGGGCGTGGGTTAAAATAGTCTATAGGCAAAATGTTCATTTTAATATTACCGAAGTATCTTTGTCGAAAGTTTTATCGAATTTCTTTAAAATTTTACCGAAAAACGTTTTTTACTGAAGATGTCCCAAAATAGTGGTATATGGTTGTTTTCCGAAGCATTTTTTCGAAAGTTTTATCGACTTTCTTTAAAATTTTACCGAGAAACGTTTTTTTTTTATTAAAAACGCCCCCAAAAAGTGGTCGTGGCTTATTTTCCGAATTATTGTTATCGAAAGTTTTATCGAATTTCTTCAAAATTTAACGGAAAACGTGTTTTTTTTTTACTAAAAACGCCTCCAAAAAATGTTATATAGACGAAATATACATATTAATTGTCTAAATAAGTTGTTAAGGCACTTTTTCGAAATTCTTTACGGATTGGACGAAAACGATGCGATGGTTACCTGAAAAGTGGGCGTGGTAGTGGACGGATTTTGTACACTTGTTCTGCTGGGAGAAACAAAGAGTTCGTGTACCAAATTACAATCTAGCTTTAAATGTAAGGCCATATAAACTGGTGACATACGGAAGGACAGCCATGGCTTAATCGACTCAGCAAGGGATTCTGATTCGCTCCATGTTCTTTACGATTTGACTATGTTAAAAACTATTTAGGAAAACCCCCATGGGATAGGGTATAAAAATCCATCGAATAAAAAAAAAACAAAAAGATACAATAACTGAATCCTGACAATAAGCCCCACGGGGTATGTTGTTTTTCTATAAGAAATCCCCCCTACCGTTCCCACCGACAATGCTACAACTCCCACTTTTAAACTACCAACTTAGAATTTAATGTATCGCATCTATTAAATAACAAATATGAAATGTATCTTATACTTAACTTGCATGTTATGGTATGAGGGTATGTAATGAATTTTAATGTGTGTTAAATCTATTCAACATGTCAAGCGTTATCGACTCTTTTACTTATTTACCGCAAAGCTATACAATCCACTTGTATTTTCAGACCATTACGACAGATATATGTTTAATATTTATAGATATAGATACGAGTAGAAGACCAAACCAAGCGATACACGCAAGATAAAATTTGTTCGATTAACTTTTTGTGGAGAAAACAAACTTTTCTTGGGGTTAATGCGAAACAGAGTGTGTGTGTGTGGTTGAAGATCAGAGCGTTATACTAGAGCGGAGGAGAAGGAATGAAAGGAGTCTTATTTCGACTATGAATAAGTTACAAGGATTATAAGGATATTCAGGGTTAGAGGAGACAAACAAAATATCAAATTGCGTTTACCACTTGTGTAGCGACTTTCGTGCCTTCCCAAGCGTCGACTGGGTCGATTATTTTGTGCGGATTGTGCATTGGCATTGGCATTTTGACCATTCTTACTCTGATCAGTTTTAGCAGTTCGTTCAGCGCTATTACCTACTAAACATCCAGATGGCGGCTTTCCCACTACCACAGTAGTACCACTTGGTGATTCCGATTTACTGCGACTGTTGCTGCCATTGTTGTTTATATTGTTGATGTTGCTGTTGCTATTGCCACTGGTTGACTTTATGGCCGCTTTGCTGTTCTGCATCGATTTGACCGCTGCTAAAATTGCACTGGGTGCCAACAGATTAGCAGACGATTGCAGTATCGAATGGGGCAGTTGAGCGGCTGATGTTCTCGAACTTAATGGCACTTGCTTACTGGAATTTTGCTTCTCCATGCTGGATGAGCCGCTGCTATTGCCACCACTGCCGGAATATTTACGCGTTTGCAATAGTGGAGATTGTGGCATCGAGCCTTGTTCGGCGGATTTGTACGGTCGACATCCTTTAAAATTTGATTTTGCAGCAATCTCAGCTGACAACGCGGCCAGCTGACTGTTGAGGTCACCACCCGAACGTTTGACATTCGTATTAAGTGGACCAGCTTTGTTTTTTTATTTTTTTTGTGTTTATAATAATTAACCAGATACGTATAGTGGAAACAAATGAAATAAAAGAAAATAAATAAAAAAATAAATTTAATGCAAACTTTTGTTTAATTTAAAATAAAAAATAATAAATGTGTGATGCGACATTCCTGTGATAGAAAGCGTTTTGATAAGTATGTGGTTACGAAAACATGTGTCTTACCATGCGTTGTTTTCAGAAATTGTCAAAAGATATTGAAGGTGTTTAATAAAATTAACAGTGTGTTCAAAACTCACCTTTTTCATAAATAATTCTAAAAATTAAATGTAATCGATATTCCGTATCGTAAGTTTAAAGAGCTGATAAAGTATTTTTTCACCAATATACTAACGATTGGAAAACAACAATATTTTTGTGAAAAACGTTGAAATTGTCTTATCATTAAAAGCGACCATTCTAGGCTAAGCCTTAGATAAGTAGAGCTCTGTTTAAGCCAACAAAAGTCATTTTGGAAAATATGTTCGTTTTTAGAGCTTCAAAAGTTATGGTTAAACGTTCAATAGCTCGAATAATAGGAAAGCATGGTCAATGAACTAATGGGGAGGAAATATCAAATCATCAACGAGCTAACCAACGAGCAACCACTTTCAGCTAAGAAAATACCTATTGAATAGAATTAAGAAATTTGCTGACGACTTTATGGACCAAAATTTACAAACGGTTAATAACATCAACATTATTTTGATCAACCCCTTCAGACTACCTAGAACCCTTTTACGCAATCTTCATAGAACAAGCATTCACTAATTAAATTTTCAACACATCAGGTCCAGGTGTCCTATTAAGACAGCCTATTTCGAATTTAACAAAATGTCAGTCGTACACTGCCTTTGTTTTACAGCTGTCATAAGTAGAACTACAAGTACGCACAATTCATGAAAATTGTAAAAATCCACTACCAAAATGGAGAGATTTTTGCGGAGATAGATGGTTCGAAAATGAAGTTGATTTTTGGGTTAGGTCAAATACGGAAGATCGTGCACATCGATCTAATGATAGTTTCACTTGGGATCAACACCAGCGAACATCTCAATCCTCTAGCTTTTTGTGTGCATCTACTCTTTTCAAATTCCATTCGGTTCGTGCTTAGGATGATCGGTGAATCCTGAGCTGATAAAGACCACATTTTGATCATGCTTTGAACAAAAAAAAAAATACACAGAAGAAGCTCTAGGCTAAACAAGAAGTAGACAATCTTTTTGACATCATAGGCTCTGCCCTAAACTAAAAACGAAAAACGATTACACAAGTTAGTGAGTGTTGACCAGAATTCTTTAACACAGATTCGCCATCGTTCTTAGCAACCGATACTTCATTTGAAATCGCATGCTTACAAAATTCAGTTGAGGCAACATTTAGTCCAGTAAATCATGCGCAGTAGAATGGGCTATTCGTAGCTGCAGCAACGACCATTTATTTTATTTTTTTTGAAGAAGAAACTCAATTTTTACGATGACGCTAAATTCGAAATTGATGGTCGTTTCAACAATCAGAATTTTTTTTTACAATTTGCAAGCTGAGAACCCATTGTGAACTTGTGACCGCTTTTCTAATGGAGAAAGGTCAGCGGCGGTTCTTATAAACAACATCTTCTGCCCTCAAATTGCTAAAGTGGATCTAAAAGACATGTTATTTCTAAATGACGGCGCAACCTGTCTCCTAGGCAGCATTGATTGAGAAAGTAACCACAAAAAAATGGTGCCGAAACGACTGTCCTATGGGAAGTAAATACCAAAACAATATCCAGAGTCGCCAAAAACACCGCAAAATATCTAGGTTTCCTAAATATGAAAGAAATGTCTCACCCCTCCTGATCTGGGTCCAACTTATAAAGCTATTATATGCCCCAAACCTAAGTTCAATGCCCGCGTTTGGTCGTGTGCACCGAAAATCACATTGGCCCTACTAAAAAAAGGGATACATAAGCATGGTGAACTTCCTAGTTTCGATCGAAATGTCTCCTGAGCTTGTGAAGGCTTTTTCGATGGAGAACAGTCTAAAGGTCATCGTCTGCCCTAAAATTGCTGAAGTGGATCTGAAAGACATGTGATTTCTAAAGGACGACACAACCTGCCTCATAGGCAGCATTGATTGAGAACGTAACAACAAAAAATAGTGCCGATACGACTGTCATATGGGTAATAGCAAAGATTATGAATTCTATACAGATGACGCATTGAGAACAAAAAACAGAAACTTTTGCTCATTAGCTTCATGGTACGGGCGGGCGGTGTGCATGAAAACACATGAAAAACAAGCTGTGCCAGCACGACCCGCCATAGAACATGGAGTGCGTCATCTGTATAGAATTCATAATCTTTGGTAATAGACATTTAACAAGCTATCGCTTTCATGGGAGAGCACAGCATAAGGGACATTGCCTAAACCTCTGACGAATTAATGTCAGTCGAAAATAATTGTCGATCGTTATTTCTGAGGGATAGAAATCAATGGTGTAGTAAATACCAACACAATATTCACAGTCGCCAAAAACACAGCGAAGTATAGGTTTCCTAAATTGTTGCAAGAAATATCTCACCCCTCCTGATGAACTTAGGAACCCACTCGGGCTTTATTCCCGCGTTTGGCCGGTTGCACCAAAAATCACATCGGCTCTAATAAAAAGGGAGATATAGGCATAGCGAACTCCCAGGTTTCGATCAAACATAATATAAATGTCTCCTACCTTGCTTTCGACAATTCAGCCCCAATACTCCTTACGCCATGAATGCAAATCAGTTTAACCTTGAGCCTATCTTTACATGTAGATTCCTTGTAAACTTTACAAGGAAGTTTACAAGCTGTCTAAGATGGCTAGGACCTGAAGAGCGATAAAAAGGATTGAGGATTGTTACACCACGTCTTTGCAATAGCAGCATAGGTGGCCTTAGCGAAGTTATCCAAAGTACCAGTAGAGCCACGAGACGAGGTGTAACAGTCTTCAAAAAATTAAATACTCCAGATTCGGAACCCAGACTCCGATGGATGGTATGGAGGATGAGCTCGTCTCAATCGGTTGGTGCGAGTAGTGAATCACCTAACCTCCAGACCAAGCTAAATGTAGAGGAAGGATGATAAAGACGCAGGCTCAACTTAGATTCAAGCAGTATTTAAGAGAGAATAAGCAATAAACCAATCTTTTATCATATATGTCTAACAGTCAATCCTCAAATGAAATAGTCAATGGCTGCCTATTCAACAATACATAGTCGCAATACTTGGTGAGGAAATCCTTGGACGTTGAACGTAAAAAATGACGGGATTTTGAAGGCGAAGAACAAATTTATGAGTGGCATGTTAGATACCAAACTAAAACTGAATTTTCGATTATGCCGAACGGCAAATTTAAAAGCCTTTTAAATTATATTTTGGGGCTATCCTAAGGTCCTCACTACAAGCATAGCATACATTTATAGCAAAGACTAAGGGATACTATTATTTCATTCCAACATCAGCCGACATCTTAAGGATCCACATCAATTTGTTAAAAAAAATTTAGCCAATCAATTTGTTTGCTTTTCCCATCAGGACATCTGCTAACTTGGCTACAGATCCTTGATGCAGAATAACTCATCAAATTAACAAACACTTGCACTTCCCTCCACAGACATGTTTTTCCATCAATTTTTCCTTGTCTCGGTTTTTGTTTGCTTGAACTTAAACCCGTTATCCTGGATATTACGAAGACGACCATTTGTAATCCCTTCATACATGTCCAAATGTATAATCCTACATCGTGCTACTTGCAAAATGAAAGCAAACAAACCCCCAATCATACAGACACTGTAAAGTCTACAAGGATGTACTTTGCACACTCATTAGTTGCACGTGTTTTTTTTTAGAGGGCTAATTTCTTGGCAAGGACTTCTTTTTAGCCATGTGGAGAAATACACATTATACAGTAAATGCCTGAAAATAAATTAAATGTGAATTCATTCGTGGCGCTCTTAAAGCCTCATTTAAAAGTTATATATGAATACATTTGGACATTGTACATCTGTGCAGGAGTGAGAGCAAAAGAAAGAGATAGGGAACGCTCTGGATACAGAAGGATTCAACCATCCTATTGTTTTGCCTTTCTTTTGCAGTGTGAATGAACTTGCATAGTGCTCTGCTCGACTCATTCTCGGTGTCGTCTTTCTTGTCCTCACTCAAATGCAAACTGAATGTTGACAGCTCTCCTTTTTTGCATTTCAACTCTTTAAGGATTTTATTTTTGCAGTTTTCTGCTTTTTTTTTTTTGATGCCTCTTGTTAATGTGTTACGTGTGAGATAGAGAGATTGTGTCTTTTATGAGTGTCCTTTGTGTAGAAGGATTTTTCTAGGTCGTTACTTCAACGCAAGAAGAACGATGGTGTTTTTTTTCTTTATCCTAGATTCAAGTTCTATTGTAAAGGGGTACCTATCTACAATGTGTGTCCTGAGGATGACGAATCTAAAAATAGACTTATATTACGAATTCATTTGGTTTCTTGGTTTCAATGTGTATATACCAAACAACTGTCGATTTGAGGCATAACATCCATTAAAAGATAAATAAAAACCGTCTACGGAGTTACTTTTCAAACTTTTTTTTGTTAGAGTCCTGTTTATTGAATTTTATTATCAACGGCAGACAAAGTTCCATCGAAATCGCACTCCCGGCGTTGTTGGAATTCGGTAGCTATTAGTCTACTTGACAGACAATACAATAATCCTAACAATTTATTCATGATAAACGACCTTGCCAGAGGCTTCTTCAATCAGTCCGATGAGATATAAACCTTCAATCTGTCTGATGAGATATGTATATTCATTCCAATCATGCAAAAATGCAAATTTAAAAAAAAATCCTCCATTGAGTTTTCTCGAAAATGTACACATAATTGAATCGTACTTTTCTGTGTCCTTAATCCGTACAAAACTCAGATAATCTGTTGCAGTGAATGAACTTCTGTTGTATTTAATTTCCTAGCATATGCATACCAATGCAAACAAAAATGCTACATCATTGTTTGGTGATGTTAGTGCATGCTTGGTAATCTGCTTTGTGTTACTTTATATCCTTGAGGCACTGAATAAATGACAAAACAAGAGTTTTGCTTTCGGTACGAGTTGCAAAGGATTAAACTATTCGCCCTGCTGGCATAGAAGTTTGCTAGCAGATTTTTCCGTACTTTTAAAGGATTTTGTTATGTCGTGAGTATTCTTTTAAATCCTTAAGCAGATGATTTATCTGTATAGAAATATTTTTGCCACCTTTTGGGTAGAGCACTTATGTTTATGATGCCACCATTAATACAAGTCACAGCTAGAGGCATTCACTGTGGATAACGCATTTAATGCGTCCATTTTATGGTGACTGCTATTTGACACATGACAGTTTGGATCATTGGCGACGGCGATTAATTGGGAGCAGTTGTTGGCATTCATGGAAAATGGCAAAATCTATCGAATCTTGGGGCGGTCGGAATTTTGGATTTCGAAATGAAAAGTTGAAATCGTACGAATACTCTAAATAACAGAAAGTCTCGTCACTGGGGATGGATATTCTGAAAAATCGTCAGTGCAGTGGCTCAGTGGTTAGTGCATTGTACTACAAAGGTAAGGGTCCTTCGAACAACCCGAAAGTAGCAACAGCTTTTTTACCTTTTAACATCTTGCGAAATTTTATCGAATTTGTCTTTCGGAATCGGCGTAAAAATGTAGGTCCTTATAAAAAAGTTAGCCAACTCATCCTGAGGGATCAGACAGATGCTAGCTTTGTAATACAATTTTAGTCATGGACCGGTTTTACCTTGGACTACGCACAGACTGGGTTTTTTTTTTTTTTGAAGACGTCGGAAGGGAAAGGTAGTGTAGAGGATACATGTTGTGTCCCTCCAAATCCCATATGACTATATTAGTGTTGACACACCGTCTGTAACATAGAGAAAGACAAAAGATAGATATATCGTAAAGTAAGCAAAACGACTCAAAATCGCTAGCCGAATTGATATAGGCATGCCATATCGTCTGTCCGTCCGTCCAAGCCTCAAATTTTCGAGCTGGGATATTGAAATTCGGTATATAAGCTTTTTGTCCATTCAGTCATTGTATAATTTTTAGATCCTCGAACTTTTGAAAAAAAGCGTACTTTTTGGTCAAATCGTAAGAAAGTTTGAAAAGTTGTCTGAACAATGTACATAGGGTGCGCCATCTTGTATGTCGGTATGTAAAGATTGAATAACTTTGCCATTTATCAATCGATTGACTTGAGTAGAGATGTTTCTGAAACGTCACTTTAGTACAATTTTACCATGAATCGCTTCACACCGAAACAAATCCGTTCATAAATGCCCAAAACTTTCCAATGAACTGGTTGAAGTGGTAAGAAAGAGTATTGCGGAGTACCCCGCTCAGCATTTGGGTGTCAGTGAAACCACCATATGCAGCATTTTGAAGGATGCTTTGCACTTGTTTCCGTATAAAGCGCATTTGATTCAAAGAATATTCCCAACAAACCATCCACGTTTCTGGATTTCTTTTTTATAAATTACGCGAGGTTATGAATATCCTTTCTATGTTTAAGCACAGTGCGGGCGTTCAGGGGGAAGGTGGTACCGATGCACATTGGTGTTAAATAACTGTAAGCTATAATGGGAATGAAAGGGTAGAACTGTCCAAATTCGTGTTGTTCGCTTTATGTGCCAATCTCTATATTTCAAGCCTATATACGGCTTGAGGGTAAATTGCATTGATAGCGTAGCGAGTATTGCGACTAAATTGTTAAATGGGAGGAATGCACCTTTTGAGCATTGGTTGTTGAAGAGCGCAAAAATAAGGTAAGGCAGGAGATATTTCAACGATGTTCAAGCGAAACTGATGAGTTCGCTATTCCTTTGTCTCCTATAAGCTTTTTCGCATGCGTTTGAATCTTATCTAGGAGATGCAATGTTGTTTTTGAAACACACGACCGTGGTCGTTGAACTCCAGTTTGGGGCATTTATATGGTTTATATATTGTGGCCGGATCTAAAGGGGTGAAATATTTCTGAAACCTAGACACTTCAATGCGTTTTTATCTACTTCGAGTTACGTGGTCGTTCCAACATAAGTCGTTTTCGGTTTCTTGGACGTAGATGTCATTCATGGATAATAGCTGTCGATTTTGTTTTCGATTTAATGACAGAAGACAACATTGGAAGCATTGGATTTTCGCCATTTGATAATGCTGTCAAGGTCGGAATTCAATGTGCTTAACATTTTATCGTTTAGAGACCATGTCCGAAGATGAAGGACGAGGGACGGAAAAACGAGTATGGGAAACTGAGAGAACTGTCGTCAGCGAATGAACGATTGGATTAGAATTTGCAGACAGGAGGTCATTTATAAAAATGAGAAAGGGAGTTGGATACAATTTGCACACCATATACACGCAATTTCAACATAAGGGCTTGATCCCAAACTCTTTGAAATATCAAGCGCAAAAATGTTGCTTCCTCTACCATGGTGGATTGTCTGGTTCCACTTGTCGATGTGATATGTCATCAAATCAAATGGACCTGTTGCTTCGAAAACCATACTTCGGGTCATTGAAAAGTTTTTGTGCTTCGAGATATTTCATAAGCTGACGATTTATCAGCGTTTCCATGCCCTTGGAAGGAACAGACCTAAGTGCAGTTTGTCAGTAACTGGAGGGAATATGGCCAAACAGTTACTCAAATCAAAAAATGGCGACCCAGATCTAAGGATTTGACCTCTCAGGACTTCTTTGTGTGGACTTGGTTGAAAAGCCCGAGGTAATTGACAAAGTTATGGGAAACACAGACAAAAAAATTTAATTTGTTCAATGGAGGCGTTCACCTCCGATATAAAAGATGGCACACCCTATAGACAATGCCATTTTCTAAATTTTATGTTCTGTTGGCTTCCCTCTACCAAACATTCAGGCCTATCGCAAATAAATTTTCCCGGGAAACTGTTTTCATTCAGCAATCTGATTTACATTGCTGACAAGGGAAAAATTTATTCGCGATAGGCCTGATTGTAATTGAATGATAGCTTGGCAAGTACTTTTTTTAATACGACAATCGGAGCCCTTTGTTTTGTAAATAAATTCAAATATCTCAATAATGTTGGAAATTAATGTGAGAGCGTTTCTTGAGAGAGTCTACAAAGAACATCTGATTGAGAGAGTTTCTGGTCTTCCTCTACCCTCAACCTATCATTAAAGAGATTCTATCATGGCTACCTGCCAACTTCAGAAGGATTCCATGGTTGATGATGGTTTTCGAGTTCCGAAAGGAGGTGGCAGAAGAGACGTATGTCGGGTCGCTGCAAAACAGGAGCATTTTGGGAAGAGTATCGAGTCTGAATAGAAGATTCGGGAAGGAAGACTAGAAAATGGAGATCAGAAATCCTTCAAACTAAAAAGAAATCGAGGAGTCTTGGGACAAGATAAACATCCAACATTTGTACAAACAAGTTATCTAAGCAACTAGCAGCTTGATTCCAAAAAGGAATCTACGAAATATCGATGCTAACATAGTCAAAGTCGCACATGGTATTGTAGTTAAATTCAGGAAGCATTTCCAGAAGCTTCTAACTGGACATAATATCTCGAAAACTGGCCCCTTAAGTTAACGAAACGATAAAGCTTGCTTCCAGTATATAAATAGCCCTTCGCTGAAGAACAACAAGACAGCTGGTTATGATGGTTTACCAGTGGAAGTGTGCTTGTACCACCCAATCAACAAAGTTAGGATAGACAAAGGTATGTCTGATGTCTAAAATATTAGCTCCACATGTCGCTCCCCGAATTGTAGCACTATAAGGAGCATCTCCAGGAGCTGCTAAATGAGGATGATATCGAAAAAAGTGAAAGTCTAGAAAGTTGCTCACCTTCAGACCATATACAGATAAAACTTTTTGGTTAAAAACTTTTCTCTGATGAGGAGAACCTATAAAGCTCCAGGAGCGCCCTGAGATGATGCTTGCAGATGTTTATTGACTCTGCTCTTGAATTGAATTATACTGGTTGCATATTGTATATTAATATTCAGGAAACTCTTAAGATACGGAAGTGATGTCTTAGAAGTTTGAATGCACCAAACCAATGAAGTTTCGGCAGCTTTTCAAGTCCTACACTGATTTTTTTACTCTTGGAGGCCGAAGCTCCTTTGACGAATCAAATGGGATCAAATGCTTGTACTTGAATGCTACCAGTCGTACTTCAGGATGGCTCAAAAGCAGGAAAACGGAACGTTAAGTCTTTTGGTCCTTTGTGCAAGAAAGGCGAATGAAGGACCAGCACTATAATAATACACAGGTGGACTGACTTGTTCGTATTTACAATTACGGAATAAGTTGCCTCTCCCACGCTAATAGAATGCATGCAAGTGCTTGCAGTTGCTCCACGGCCACTTATATACACGAGCAAAAAAAAAATATATCAATGGCTAACATTCAATAAAGCAAATTGCATTACAAACTGCAGATGTGCGCAGATGATTTCCATTCTGCGGCCTACCATAGTAGCTGGGCTGATGTAATAATGGAGTTCGCATACATTATTCATACACGTAAATGGATAGACCAAGATTTCCGTACCATCTTATCTTGCACAAGATGGAAATACGTAGCAGCAGATAGAAACTTGAATGAGTTTCCTTTTATCTTTTTTTTGCAATTTTTTTCTTGCACACAGACCACGAAAGAGATTCTTTTTGCATGCGAAGGAAAAAGATACCAATCACCAGCGTTGCATAAGATACTTAGATATTTTCAGGTGTAACCTTAGGCACTTGCATCGATAAATGGGTAAGAGTGGTCGGGCTATTTTAATCAAAAATGCTAAAAGACAGAGTCCTTGTTGTTATGTGCATACTAGGGCACTCACAGCTCCTGGTTATGCTACTTACATTCTAATAATCCACTCAAACAAAATCTTAGTGTCAGAATGAAACAAAGTCGATTACTCAAAAATAAAAGAATCTCCTTGAGAGCGCGCGAGCACTGGAAACCTTCCTCAATGTATAGGATGGCACATAACCTCAATTTCATTCATACACTCACACATATGGACATTTTTCTTCCCAATGGGGGAGCATGTATGTCTCCTCCGAAATCATTTCAATGAACTATGCAAATGAAAACTTAACCTTCAGGCTTGAAAGCTATCATCGCCGGATGCCATAAGCACATGGATATGTCATGTGTACCACCCCTACCGACCCCTTCGAATGTTGCAAAAAGATGACCTATTTCGTATGGTAGTGTGCTTAACATAAATCTTCAAGACTTTCCAACGGGCTGTCGATGGACCATGATAGGCCTGTTTCTTACCATTTCTTGAGCACACAGTCGAAAGGACATCTAGAGGATAACATCCCTTGAGTGATGAGTGGTGTTGTTGTCCTCTATACGAATGTAGGAGGGTGGATGTACCTACTCGTAAAAATTATTATTGAGGAAAAATGTAAATATTTATGATGTTTGCTTTTTGCGAAAATGGATTCCCTAGCGGTCGGGCGTTATTGCCTCATAAAAGGATACATACGAGGAATCATTCAAGTGGAGGTTTTTGTGTGCGGTGTAGGATGTCGGCGCCCTCCAAATTGAGGGTGACTGTATTAATGCCCTGCTTATGTGCGACCACAATGAATTGGTTTAGGCACGGAGGGCTTTTCTTAATGTTGATGGGAAATTAAGTCCATGTGGCGGGAGTTACTCAGTTAATGGGTAGGGTAGAAGACGCAGTACTTTAGTTATGGTGGCGTATTATAGGCTGGTGATATAAGGGAAGATTTCAATCTTGCTTTGGTAAGAGTGTGTCAGCTTTTTCGAAATCAGAGATTTACATGAAAAATAACGTCGGTTTTGGTTTTTCAGTAAATCTTATATCGGTAGTAAGCTTGGGTGGTGAGTGCTCAAACTCTTATACAGTATTTGGGTCTTTGATAGCTTATTTGTGGGACTACTCGTAGCAATTTAGAGGCAATAACCGTTCAATAGAAGAATATCCCCAGCAAGACGCTCTTATAGTAGGTAGCGTAGAGGATATTGTTAAAATTGGGATGAACTCCTTTGTCAACAACATTGATAATCCTCTATTTCGGGAAAATAACCATATTGTTTCATCCAGCCTAGCCTAGGTTATAGTGACTACCAGTGACTATCAGAAACGGTAGACCAGTTTTGAAATCAGTTTTGAAAAAATGACAATTCTCCTAATCTTACTCATTGACTATAACTTTAAGAAAATAACGGGCTATGTATAGCGTATGAGGTAATATTTGGTTGATGAGTTATGGAGATAAAGATTCAAATACGAACTTTACAAGCTGTACAGCGACATGGACACCAACGCTTCATCCCGAAGCACCCTTCCACAAACAAAAACCGACCTCAACCAACCAACTAGAAGGACTCTATCGAAAAGGCATGCTATTTAAAGCCACGTTTTATGCCGGACTAGAGCACCATCAAGAAACCCAATTTCGAAATCTCTTCGGGAGGACTTCGAGAGCCATTTACTATGGGCCGACATTAAAACGGTGTTATTGAGAGATCAGGCTCGTATCGATCAAAAAAAGAAAACAGACCCCCAAGTTGTCAGCAAAATGATTAGGAATAGAAAAGCGAAGATTCTACAAGCAGCTTTTATTTAACCTATAAGGTAAGTAGGTGATTATGTGTGACATTTAAAAAAAAAGTAAGCGATTGTCTAAAAACTGCTTCGTGAAAAAATCATTCCATAACAGCTCTTGAAATTCCATGATTTAAAAAAAAATTGGTTGACCAGTGTCACAGCTAAGCACGGGGCTGATTTCCGTAACATATCGTCAGAATACTCCATGTTCGATCCTTGCTTTATAGTACCCCCGTTCCCAAAGAACTAAGGGTTCGTATAAACATTTGAAAAGATTGTTTCTAATAAAAAAAAAACTTTTCAACGTTTAAATCTTCTTATAGGTGCCGACACTTGTATGCGTCAATTATTCTTGAAGGGCTTGGTAAGAACGTAAACGGTTCCCCAGTGGTACAAAACACTGAATTGGGATGGATCCCGACATGAGCTACCAATAGCCGTTAACGGTCGTGTTCGAACGCAGTAATTGTACAAACACATCATGCTTCATGTAAGAGAGAACAGAGAAGGAGTAGAAAAGTCTGTAACAACCATTGAACGGCTGAGTTGGAATGAGTTTTTCAGGACTTATAATGCTGCCCAGACAGTCCAAACTGTCGCTGCAGTTTATTAGACCAAAATCACATAAGCATAGTGGACCATACTTCAAAGGTTAACCCATGGTAACCAGTCTTACAATGATTTGATGAAAGAAGCACCATATTTGATAGTCAAAATGTATGATATACTAAGAGTTTCGAAATCTTGTCATCAATTCTGAATTTGAGGAGGGCTATTGGAGGATAACATACAAACGCAAATTTTATAAGCTTGGCCATGATGAGGATGTGTCCAAAAGCTGCAAAAACGTCGAATATATTGATCACGTTGAACGAATGACCAATAAATCTCAAGCTCCCAGGTCCAATATGAAAAAGAAAATTTAAATTTTGGCTAAGGTTCCAGGTTATTGCAGACTCTAGAGCAAATGGACTAAATAAGTGGAATCAATGCGATAAGGAACAAAGAGGATGGATAATGGATCGGGTGCTCGTTAAGTAGAATACAAAATCTACGAAGCGGACTTTACATGTCCAAATCATAAGTTAATTGTACCAACCTTGCGAAAGGCGATTATGGATTGAAGTCACAAAGAGAAGTTAAAAAGTAACCTAAAAGCATCATTAGGGCATGATATAATTTCACCAGTGATTCCTATGTTAACCCTCGTAAGATTATAGAAGGTCATCAGATTAATGCCCCTTATGTTGGTATTGGAAGAACTTCGACCCTGTACAACTGCACACACAAAGTATTTTCTTTAGTTGTATCCTCTATTTTTACCGAAAGCTTTCCTATAGGCTATATATGCTTTTTTTGAATGTATTTTCGAATATTTCATGTGAAGTTAAGCATGGAACTAAGGATATGCACTTCCCAGTTATTTGGAAGGGATTGGAAATACTTTGTGTTAAGCACCAGGAGATTGAAGGCTGTTATTTTTGGTATTCGAGGTGAAAAGATCGGCAAAACATCGGCAATTTTGTCTGATCGTTTGTTCGCGACAGAGAGGATATGACTGTGATGTGTCTTTGTCAGCGTATCTGGTTAGACTGCTGTTGCCTATAGAGTTGGCTGAATTGTTATAGAACTAGGCATGGATATAATGCATCGGAGATTATCTATACCAGTGTCAAGCTTCCTCTATACTTAGTTTCAAAAATCGAAGGTCCTCTATCACCACATTAAGAGCAGCTACTGCTCAGCTGCATATGACATATGCGTGCTGTAATGAGTACTTTTTTTTTATTATATGCTGAGGATTCACTTCAGGGTCTTCAGAACAAAGGAAGTAAGGTAAGGTAATATATTTATAATGTCCTTGTATGCTTGACACATTTCCAAGAAAGTGGATTAAAGTTTGCTAAGATGCAGCATCTGTAAATCGAAAACCACCAAGGTATTACTGTATACTGTAGATTCTGTACCATGATCAACAAAATGCCATAAAGGCCGGGGGATTTTTTGAGGAAGAGGCTGTTCATGGCGACGGACTTTTTTCGTTGTTTATAATAGACGAGCTTGTACATTTTGGTTGACTTAGACACATTCTTCCAGCAGCATTAAACTTAAACAAACTATCGAATTTTAAATTTTTCCTCATAGCATTGAGTATCAAGAGGAACAATTTTATCCCCTTTCTACAATTCTTCATTATCTAAAACAACCATTTCCTGGCTTGCGTACTTCCAAAAAGAAAAGCTCTAAAAAGCGGGCTTTATTCTTAAAAGAGAAACAAAAGTTTGAGAAACATGTTTTCTCGTCAAAATCTAATCTTTTCCCAACAATTTAATAGACAGACAGGTCGCTCGAATATAACGGGTGATCCAAGTAGAGATACTTTTTTCAATAGCCTTTTTTGACAGATCACGTGTGAGTCGTGTCATGCTGTCATGTTATTTTTGTTTAGTATTGTTTGGCATTTCATAATGGAAAGACTTACGCGTGAACAACGTTTACAAATTGTTCAACTTTATTATGAAAATTCACGTTCTGTGAGG
Organism: Rhingia campestris; assembly: GCA_932526625.1. Classification (NCBI taxonomy): domain Eukaryota; kingdom Metazoa; phylum Arthropoda; class Insecta; order Diptera; family Syrphidae; genus Rhingia; species Rhingia campestris. The sequence goes on from OW052184.1 coordinate 94,460,996, forward strand.
AATGTGTTTCGTGCACTTCGCTCAACTTATGGTCAACATAATCGGCCTACTGAGCGTACCTACTATTCGCAACACCATCACCCATTTTGAGACCCAGCATTCATTATTGGATAATATTCGACCGAATAGACCACGTCCAGCACGCTGTGAAGGTTTGTGGGCCGGTGGAATCATCGGTCCATATTTCTTTAAAAATTATGCCGGTGCGAACGTAACCGTCAATGGCGACCGTTATCGTGCCATGATAACCGACTATTTGATGCCTGAAATTGAAGCTCGTGATCTCGGCGACATTTGGTTTCAGCAAGACGGCGCGCGCCACTTCCCACACATCGCATCAATCAATGGACTTATTGAGAGAACATTTGGGTGAGCACATAATTTCACGTTTTGGGCCGGTCGATTGGCCACCAAGATCGTGTGATATCACACCGTTAGACTTTTTCCTATGGGGATATGTAAAGTCAAAAGCTTATGCCGACAAACCCGCTTCGATTCAGGCCTTGGAGGAAAACATCACGCGTGTCATTCGCCAGTTACCAGTCGAAATGCTCGAACGAGTGATCGAAAATTGGACTCAACGGATGGACCATCTGCGACGTATCAACGGCCAACATTTGATAGACATAATCTTCAAAAAATAAATGCCAAAGAATGTTCTTTCAAATGATAATAAACATTCTCCATTAAATTTGAATTTTCTGTGTTTTTTTCTTTAAAAAAGTAGGGAACCTCGAAATGGATCACCCTTTATGTTGCGCATCTGTCGCTCGTTGTACCGCCTGACAGAAACAAAAACATCCACTTCCTCATTCCACGCATGCCGTGTGGTTCGCTACACTTTGCCATGGCAAAAGTAGACAAAATAAAATTTGATAAATTCATTTTTTCACTGCTGAGCCAAAGGAGTTTTAGTAGTAGCTCAAAATAAATTAAAAATGAGTGGATTTCTGGAGATGATTAAGTAGATTGATTTAAAATGGCTTAGTTTCAGAACCGGTCAGGGGGAAGAATAATAGCTGAAACAAATGGTTGAGTAATTTATAAAATATAAATTGTTTTTCTCTGTAATTCGATAATTCATTATCACTTTCAACACAAAAATACAACATTTTATAATGAAGACTTATCGGACCTAAATGCAATTAAACGTATTAACTTACCACAACACTTACACTTGATTATTTTTAAAAGAAATATTAATATTACGTTTCCTAACATCTTTTGACAACTTCTGAAATTATGCAAATTACTATTTTTTTATGAAAAAATTCCATGCAATCAATATTCAAACAAAAACACATTAACCCATGCGGTAAATCTAAACATAAATCTCACACACCTTTCATTCATCATAAGGCACAACGATTTTTTTAATTAAGATAAAAAATTAAAAAAAATAGTTATATATGATATGAAAAAAAATAAATATAATACAACACAAGGTGGAGGAGGGTGTATATTCAGAAACAAAAGAGAAGATACTAAAAAATCTCTACTTTGAGAAAAAAAAAAGAAAAAGGAATTAGCAACTAGAAATAGAGGCGACCCCGACCTGAATGATATCGCTTCTCGTTGTGGGTAACTCTTCGTTGTGTCCTTCGTGTTCGATTCTGATGATGTCCGCCCCCACCTCCTCCACTGCCACCTCCACCACCACCACCACCGCCACCGCTTCCCGAATGATGATGGGACGACGAGGACTTGTGGTGTGAACTCGAGTGTCGATGGTGCGACGATGGCAACGATGGAACTTCAGTCACATAGCTGTATCCTTCGCTGGAAATTTGAACTCCACCACCGCCGCCATTTCCGGTTTGTTGTTGCAGATGTTGATCCTTCAGATTGTAGTAAGGTGGCATTCCTCCACTACCACCACCGCCGCCTCCGCCATTATTACTGCTTCCATTACCGGCATTATTACCACCACCACCACTACCTTTATTTACGGGGATTTGTTTTTAGTTTTGTTAGTTCGTAATGGTATATGTATAGTTAATGAATTAGGACAGACAACATTTCATGCAAAGGACTCACAAACACACAAACGGACACGTAGATAGATAGACAGAATATTGACACATTTTCGCAAATAGTACACACAGCCATCCGCCTGTGTATCGACACCTATCCAGGTATTCCTGAGATGAAATTAACCAGTTCAGAGGTAAACAGAAGAGGCTTCAAAATGTCTGTAACAAAAAAAACAGGCTTCAACAGAGCTCCAGCTAATGAATAGCGAATATGGAGATGGGGTGGTGCGCGACTGGAGTCGAAAGTAATTTCAATCAGAGGGCTTACTTGACTCGATGTGTCACTTCACAAGTTGTAATGAGTGGAGCGGTGGAACGGCAAGACGTCTCCTACCTAATGACGTTAAACACATTTTACAGGCATGAGTGAGCGGCGACAGGCCTAATGGGTGTGAACAATATTCAATGGAGTCCTGGGATATTTTTTTTAGAAAACCTGAAACGTTTTTAATGGCACTCTGTCGTGAACACTGTTGGGAGGGGGAAGAGTGCTTGGAAGCCTTTTACAGTAGTTTATTGTTTTACTGAGGTGATGGTATGGCGTGTTTTCTTTTATCAATTGACGTGTGAATTACCTTGCTGAACCGGCACAGTGCTGGCTTTAGTGTGTGTTTTATGGGCAATTAAACAGTAGTGCAGCTGTTTCGAGGAAATTTAAGGATTGCAGTATGTGCCTACCTGGTGACATGTTATGGCTAGAGGAATAAGTCAGGAGGTTATCATTATGTCATACCTTAAGCCCTAGAATAATCGTTTTTGATGAAATACTGTCAGGCATGGACAAAAAGCAAAAACAGAACCTAACAGGCCCGTTTTAGGTATGTTCTAAAAATAAAGCGATTTTAAGCAAACTCAGGGCAAAAACGGTTAATCTTCTTCGTTATCACCAGCAAAAGGACTTGACGAGTATGAATGCGGGTGTATATGAACATTTTCGAAGGTCGGTGCAGGTCGAAAACGGGCCCCAACGACAAATATATTGATGGAATTAGATTTACAGTGGAACTTTTATATCTCGAACTTCTATTACTCGTAATTTTCTGAAGTCGATCTATTATAGTGGACACAGATTTTTCGTTGCATTTTTCATACATTTGTTGCGCCCTAACTCGATTTTCTATAACTCAAAGAGATATTTCAATCGCAACTCGAATTTTTCGGGGCATTTACCCACTGAACTTTGTTTTCTCAGAAGCGTAAAAGAGGAAGGCTCTATTGTTATTTAAATTAATATTCTCGCAACGTGTGCGAAAGATTTTTTTCATTAAAAGTACTGGTGACAAATAAGTATCGGTGGTAAAATGTAATGTACAGAGAATTGGACGACAGCGATGGCAATAACTACAGAATTCTTACAAAAAAACGAATAATTTTATTCCCGTACATTTTGCGTAGTTTCTATAACTCGAAGTTTTTATAACTCGAACTTATTTTCTGATCTCTTGAAATTCGACTTAGGGAAGTTCCATTATAATTAGAATAAAAATTTTCAAAAGTGGCTAAATATATCTTAAATGAAGAATCCGAACGATTTTATACGACTTAATTTGGTTATGAGAATGCAGAGAATTTGCGATTTGTTCTCAGTAAAAAAATGTGAATTTTTCGAAGCTCACATCACTTACAATTGCTTTGTAGATAACTCTCAATCTCCATACATTTTAAATGTTCAATTAATGCTTAAGGGTGCCATTCTATCCCTTACATCCGTTTTTGAATTACATAGTTGAACTTTTGAAAACAACAAACAAAAAACTCTTTGCATAGCTACCAGCAAGCAGACCTTCAACACCTTTTAGAGCAACCTTAGCACATTAGCAAAGATGCGAAAAGGTTCAACACTATGCAACGGATTGATAAAGTCTGGTCCAATTCAACTTGTGGCAATGTTCCATACCGAAGAGCTAGCGAATGGTTGATCATGGATGATCCCCAAAATAGCTGAATAACTCTCCTGATATTTTTGCAGGAATGCCTCAAGGGCCATGTAAGACCTATTACACCCTTGGGTCATAAGGATAGAGAATAGTAATAGGAAGGTTAGACTTCAGCGTGAGTAATATCCATAAAAAGTTAAACTTGAATGTGAACCTTTTTGTTGTATTTTTCTACTTCTTAGTGATCAAACTTTTACCATCATGGGTGCTGGTAGAAGACTTGCCTGCCTCAATCCTTAACATCTGCTCATCCAATATCACTTTTACAGCGGAAAGAGTGTTCGAGATTCGTGTCAAACTTTACCAAAATGCAGTACACTGTGTTATCAAGAAGAAACAAGGTCACACACACATATCAGAGTGATGAATGTATCTTTTGAACATCACCGCTAATTAATATTTATCATGGCAACAATATAATACCTCTAATGAGAAATCAGCGGCTGCTAGGAAAAATACCTTTTCAGATCTAAGGGATCTTACTCCTTCTCATCATATGGCTTAAGCGGGTCCAATCCGTGAATACTATTCTTCGACAAAAAAAGCTAAAATTACTGGATCACATTCAAAAGCAAACGATCCTTTTTAGGAGGATTATCCTCTAATATTTGATCTCCAAACTTTGGCTTAACGACTTTTGTGAGATCAGACCGAAGTTCAGAAGCGTTAGGCGAAATCGTCTCTATATGTGAAGGACCCAGAACTATTTCGAAACAATAACCTTACTCAAACTCAAATTCAGACTCTGAAGCATGAACCGTATCAAAAGCTGACGAGGGAATCCTTGCTCTTTAAGCCAACAAATTTTTCGGAAAATCTATGGCCGTTCTACCCGTAGAACCCGTAGCTGAAAATACTGTCATGTTGGACGTGTAGAGTGTATATACTATACACCAATACTAGGTAACGCACAGTCTTCGAACCCAGCCAGGTGGTCGACGCGCAACTGGTGACGGCTTGGCGGGTGGAAGGCGAAATAGGACGATCTTTAGCCTGATTGGAGATGATCAGGTCCAGTCTCAGGATCACACCCCCACTTAAGGTGGGAAGTAAATATATGCAATCACCGGAAAGACTTTCCACGAGAAATATTTTTGTCAATGAATAGTATTCAGCGGTTTAAGTCAAAAAAGAAACCCAAGAATCTAGGGATGCTCTACCTGCAAAAATATGTACCAAAAATCGGCTACTTTACAACAATTTTTTGAATCTCTAAACGCAGCTTATTGTTATCGTGGTCAAAACATTTCTGTCCTCCCTACGTTTGGCATGTATTTACATAGCAAACAGCTATCTTTTAAGACCCTATCATACAATGGCGGGACATAAAATGATGTACCTAATCCGAACAGCTGACTTGAGATTACCATTTGGAAGCAAAGTCAGTTAATTTTTCGGGGAAGGAGATTGATAAAAAAGTTCATAGCCGTTCGGATTAAAGCTCAGCCCTTTTGGGAGCAGCTGAAAGCATCAACTCATACCCCATAATTTAGATTACCAAATGGTAGCAACAAAGAGATCATGGCCACCCACGACTCAAGCATTAGGTAATATGATTTAGGGCTCGCTCGTCTTAAAATTGTGACTTGAGAGCAAGCGTAGCACTTATCAGTTGGGTGATTGTCGGTCTTTTTGATGACACAAGGGTGACACAAGACAAACGTATCCCTCTAATCATAAAGCTATAATCCTTCTAAGTATGACCGGAAAAGTCTTGACCGATTTGCAGGAAGCTTGTTCATGATAATATGCAAACGATTACAGTTTGGGAGGCGGGCAGTGCAAACTGGTCCGCTGAATGATAATTATGAAGGCGTATGAATAGTCAGCAGTTGTTTTGTGAATTCTCAACAGAAATAGGTATCAACGGGTCAATTAGTCAATCTAGAAAACATTTTATCTGCCCTTCTGAACTTGATTGACAACATTTTGGTGTCGTTATTATAAGCTTTATAGAATAGGTTTGAACATTTTTCAAAAATTGAGCAAGATGCTTTCCGTTGCCAAAATAGTTTAAAACCCAAAAAATTTACGACAAATACATTTTTACCACTTCACCACCTATTGAAAGTTTGGAGCCACAAACATTTGCTGCAAGAGTTTTGATAAAGAAGGTTTTTTTTTCAAAAAATTATTCAAAACAGAAGCTTTTGAGGTCACGCCTTAAAAAAAAAATCTTCCAACTATTCAATTGAGCTAGCAAACATATTACTGTGCAGTTTTAAACCTAAGCAAGTGAAGAGCTTCATAAAAACTGATGGAGAAATTTAAGTATCATGGGGTTTATGATTAATGACGGCTTACCGTATCGTTTCTAAAGCTGGAGTCATGAGACAACTTATTCCATGTGTTATAAGGAAGAGTGAACGTGGCGTTAAGGCTATGTTATCGTTATAACCGATTTTTCCAACACCCTTACATTTGACCATGTGATTTCGGTAGCGACTGAAAAAATATGATCATGGATATAAGGTGTGGAAATGATATTTGAAGTTCCCACGTAAATCGCCTATAAAGAGTGACGAACACCGGATTGCCCGAGGAGCATTATGTCGAACAGCTAATTCTTGAAACAAAATGATGGATTCTTCAATCGTTTGGTCACGTAGTCAGTATGTCTTTAGATTGAATTGCTTTGGATACTGTTATATTGGGAAAAAATTCTTCGGGGTACATCTGAACATAAATGGGTAGACGAAATCCACGACCGACAAAATTAGAGGTCTCCATTCGTGCACACGTCATCAAGTATAGTTGTAAGAAAAATAAATTCCTTGATACTAAAGGAATTAAAGCCCAAATTTGTTTGTAAGTTAATGGATTTGGAGTAAAATCTTTCACTATGGATTGGAGGTATGTTCGATATCTTATGTCCGATTTTCATTTCTTTCATAAGATTGTGTAAAAGTACCCCATTCATGGTTGTGAGTTTTCAACACTGCGAGAGGTGAGACATTTTTGAAAGATTTCTAACGCCTACAACATGTACCATTGGGAATGTATAAACCCTAGAAGCTATTTTCAATTCTGTTTGGTATCAGCTATGATGGGCTTTTTATTATTTTATTAACTTAGCTGTCTTTTGAGCTAAATATCAACAGTCTTTTATATCTTCAGCGACCCAAACAAATCCCCTTCATCGGTTCTTGAATCATCACAAAAGATGAACACCACCAATCCATCGCATCCACAATGTCATTACGACCGACATGATACCCATCCTCAACATTAAATGCTCATGACTCCTCCATTTCAATCGATCAAAAACGGTTAGCATGAACATGTCTATAAATAGGTTCAATCCTTCTATAGCATCTCACGAACAAAACAATCCTCATCCGCCCTAGTGTGTACCAGCAATTCCTTAACGTCAACAACTTGTCAGTTAAATCGGCGATATTTCATCGTCCTTAAGTACAATGCCAAGCGGGCAGAGAGCGCCCCAAACGTCCAGCAGCAAGAGGGACCATAATTACAGATAATACATTTTATAGTACGACATTATCCAACTAATAAAACAGAACGCTTCAGAATTCCTCAGATAAATATCAAAAGCCAACGATTTTGTTCGCGCGCATATTCTTGCACTAGTTGCTGCAAGCTACTGCAATTCTCATCGTCATTGAGTAAATTCGTTTTTAATTGAAAATTCCTCAACAGCTTTGCCGAGGAGACTCGTCCTCCATGCAAAAAAAAAAAATGCACGTCTCTTCGTCCATTTGTAACCTTGAAGGCATCACAACAAACACTAGGTACTGTGGCCTGGCTAAGCAGCTATTGATGGATGCGAACGTGTGTAGAACCGACCACAGCTATTATCCTAGAATGTGCGTCGTGTACGAGTATTCGCGCACAAATGACAAATGTCCCGCAGCTAAAACAACAACAAAAAAAGTTTAACGAGCAACTAGTGTGTGTCGGGAAATTGGTTAAAAATAAAATAAATACACGAAGCTGTTGCCAACCTCTGAGGCTATATGAGCTCGTTAAGATGGTATTCATGGTGCAGATGTTGTGCTTCAGGATTGTAAGCGGGATAGGCACTCCTGACCGAGTGGCTATAGAAATTCATACACTGACCGAGATTGCTGATGATGATGTGTGTACTCAGCCCAAGGATTGGCTTTAAGTCATGATCAGGAGTTGATAGAGTTCAACTTGCATATTTTGCAGGTCAGTGGCCTGAAAAGGTTGATTTGATCCTCCTATTTTCGTGGTACCAGGTCTTGCGTCTTTTCAGTCAACTATTGGTCCAATTTATTGGGTGATGGGTACGTTCCCACTTCTGTCCGATGCATCTACCTTTTGTGAAACTGAGCGCTGATCATCAGTTTATTCGTTATATCTTACACGCCATAGTGCTTCTACTTTTGAGATACCCAGTCACGGACCTTGCATTCGGCTAACTGGTTTTATTAATCATCGGGCTTAGGTGTATTTTCTAGTCATAGCCTAATGATAGGCCTTAAGTCATGATCAAGAACGAAGTTGATAGAGTTAGACTTGCAGATTTTGCAACACGCCCAAGTCATTGGCCTTAAAGGGTTCATTGGATTCTTCACTTTTGTGGTACCAGGTATTGATCCTTTTGGCCATATAAACCGTGTGTGCTCTCTAGTCACAACTTGAGGGTTGGTCGTAAGTGATGGCCAGGTACGTGGCGATCATAGGCTACCGGTTGGTGATCGCCTGGCTGCGATCCACATCAGATCAACGTTTTACAAAATCAGCTCGATATGTGCACACGCCCAATCCGATGAGACGGAAGACACTATCATTGAGGTATTTTACAAACTCCGGGACGGAGCCTGTCCGTACCTGGGCACTTTGATGTGAAAATCAGTAATATAATCAAATTTGGCGGGTTAGTTTGAAAGATCTGCCTCCACGAAACGACAAAAGATAATGGCTTCCGACTAACAGACGTTGTAGCGTGCAATACTGTGATCAGCAGCACTAGGTTTCCACGACTTCAAATCCACAAAATGAACTCCAGATGGTTGAAAAGGCCAACAAAATCGAACTCACAGATGGGAGGCTTATATCCAACATCCTTGATGTACACACACTCAGGTGGCAAATTTCGATTCTGATCATTATCTCGCGCAGTCAAATTTAAACCTCGACTGTCGAAAGAATAAGCTACGAATAGTGCAGAAATAGAGACTTCACGGAGAGCAACTGAGCCTCGAAAAGTCCACGACAAGAACATCAATCAAGTCTACAAAAAAAGACATAAACTGGTGGCTGACTTTACAGTAGGAACGCAGGCTCCACGTAATAACAACCTAGTTACTGCCGCTCAGGGAATTGTAGATGCATTCAGGCAGCATTTCTAGCAGCTGCTTTTTGGGCATAACGCCGACAAATCGATATGATAAGAAACCGGCCCACCTCCAGTCCACAAAGTGGTAACGTTACCTCCGAGTATTTAGAAAGTTATTTAAGCCTTCAAAAAGCTGAAGAACCAGTCGGTTCTGATGAATTACCAGCAGAACTCTTCAAATACGTCTGTGTTGACATGGAGCATGTCGAATGACTCCATCATAAGCTTTATATGTCCCATTTACAAGATAGGCAGTCTCATATCTTGCATCAACTACTGAGGCATATGAGATTCAATCCAACGTACGCCTTTATGTAACACACTAATCCGCACTAATCAGTGGCTTCCTGCCCGGCAGATCGACCATAGACCAAATTTTCACAATAAGCCAGATTCTAAAGAGACAAATCACCTTTTCATCGGCTAAGAACGCGTTTGATAGCATCCATCGTCTATAGCTTTAAACGCAACGGGGGAATTCGGGATACCGTCAAAACTCATAGTGTTGTGTCACCTAACACGATGCAACGTTCAGTTTGGAAACAGCTCACCTGAACATTTTCAAACATATATTCGGACAAGGAGACTCGCGATTTCTTCAATCTCATGCTGGAACAGATAGTGCATAGGACAGGAGTAAATGTATAAAATTAAATCTCTGGCATTTACGGCCGATAGAGGTCCTCAAACCTAGCTTCTCTCTTCATTTGTGTGTGCATATTTATTATTTTTCCTACCAAGAAGAGGACCTCCTATAACTGCCAACTCGGAATTATAAATTTGAGAAGCTTTTCATCACAGTGTTACTCTTGGATCTTGGTCAGACTTTCGCAAGAGGTGGGGTAGTGAACTCACTTAGGTGTTGTCACTTTTGGGATTTAAACCAGGGACCACGCGTTAAGTAGTCCAACGCACAAACCACTATGCTACTGCAAGACAGTAGCACGATTTTCAACAAAGCTGTCCAGCTTCTGAGACATGCAACGATATCTTTATCATTGGTTGTTACCATCGCATCGTGCCGATGTAGAAGTATTTAAGCAATTGATGGACAGGCGAAACGTGTTGGTCTTATTAACCACATAGGACAAGACAAAGTACATGCCATCTTGAACAAGGTGTGCTATCGCTAGCAACAAGTTTGAGGTAGTTAAAGAATTCGTCAACCTCCGAGTCAACAACTCGAATGCCAGCTTAGTGGAGATATGAAGAAGATTGAGAAATAGAAACAACTAGGATCAAAACCATTAACCAGAAAGTCCAAATGTTTGCCCTACCGGATCGGACACTTTTCCTACCAGTCCAATTTTACGCTCCCGAGTGATGAACAATAAGCAGAAAGCGGAACAATTCGAATGAAATATTCTTCATCGAATGTTTGGTCCTGTATGCTAGTAAAGCAAATGGAGGAGATATTACAACCGCGAACGTTATGAGCTGCACCATAGCTAATTGGCTCGGCCACATCGAGCAAATGAACAATAAAGCTCAAGTCAAAAGAATCTTTCAATCCCAGTCTTCAAGTTCGAGGTGACAAGGGTCAAGGGAGACCGAAGAATCAAGAGATATCGGATACCAGAGCACTTGGACATAACTAAAAAAAACGTCGACAGGATCGAAGCGAATGGAAGGCTATTTTATGTCAGGTAGAGACCTTCCACGGGAACGGTTTCGCGACCCGTATGAGTATGAATGATATTATTAAATAAATGTAATAACAAGAGAATGGTGATTTTTCGGAGACAATTATATGTAGGAATGAGGCGTATTTCAAACAGAATTGTTGAATTTTGAAGCTATGAATCTATGAATTACATTTTATTGCATGTATTTTTTCTGTTTGCTGTACATTATGAGCTGCCAGTCTTATTGGGCAGTTCTTCTTCGTGAATGAGTCTATTCGTTCGTTATTCCGTATGACGCAATCCAACTTTTTCTGGCTTCAAATTGCTAAAACTTATCTTGAAGACTTCTGGTTTCAACAAAACGGCACAACACGGAACAATGGCCTTATTTAATCCATAATAGAGAGGATAGTTATCTTGCGTTTGACCACCAAGATCATGAGATTTAACTACATGGGATTGTTGGTTTGGTTTTTTTTAAATGCTAGTGCTAATACTCAAAGAGCAATTCCTGAACACGAAGTTGAAGCTGAAATTGAGCCTCGCTATGCCAAAATGTGATCAAAAATTTCTTCAAAAGGAGCATGGAGTAACTGATGGCACCATTCATTGGATATTGCTTCCAATAAATAACCTCCTTTACCTTATTTTCTTTATAAAAACGAAAACAAAAACATCAAAACCAGAACTCCCAATAGGAGGCTAAATGGGACACAATTTATAATTGTCTGAAAATTTTGCACCTCTCATTCCGTATGCTATTAACCATTAAATATATTCCTCTTTGAATAAGTAAATAAATTAATAACTCACCACGAGCTCACAATGCTGCATTTTTTTTTTAATTTCACGCGAAGCGCCTGAACCAGCTGTCAAACGAAATCCAACAAGAAAGTAAAAATCGAACAAGTTCACTTCACTTGGAGAAAAAACAAATTTCTAACGAATTAAATCGACCCAAAATGCACAATTTATCGCAATGTATCCATTAACATTAATAATGAATAATTTAGGGCAAACTTTCAATTATTTATGCGATTTTTTTCATTTTTCTACCACTGAAATCAAGTGCCGCACTACTAGCTGATGAACAATCAAATTGAAAATTACTTCACACGCGAAGGAAACAAAATAAATCTACCGAAAATATGCGGTTAACACTTTGACACCAGTTTAAGTACAATAAAATCCACAATTTTATGTAAATAGTCTACAAATTTACGCGAAATTTAAACTTTTTCGCACCGAAAACCAGCACCGACAAGAATTTGCAAAACAATTTGACAGATAAGTGTCGAGCCGGTAGCCTATCTCACTCCCACCCACTCAATTGTGTATTGGCCGGGGGGCAAATGGCCGTGTGGATTGTGGATTCTATTTTTCGTGAATGTTTACATGAAAAGTTCAACTCAGGTAGAACTCGGGTCGAAATAAATGTAAGGGTCTAGTAATCATTGACCAACTTCATTGGAACACAAAATATGATCGAATTGAAATTTTTCTTGGGTAGTTGGTTATAGGAATAATTGGACAATTCTGTTTCAATTGGGTGGAATGACAAACATTACTTTGATCATTGAAAAATAAAAACTGATTTTCTGAGAAAACTTAAATTCAAAATTAAAATATTTTTGGATTATTATGTTGTAAAATTCATAGGCTTTGTTTTAACCCCAAATTGCCAATGATTCGCCTTATAAAAGAAGACACAAATAGTAAAATAAAATTTCCAATGTGGATTTTGAATGATAGTTGGCATAATTGGACCCTTAATTAGAACTGGATTGACCTCGAGTTTTGCTCAGTTCGGAAGCTGAAGCTATAAACACAAAAAAAATAGTCGACAACGTCAATTGAGACAAGTTCTGCCTAGACAATTCGTGTGAAACTTGAAAACGAACATTCGGAGTTCAAAGAAATAATGGTAAGCGTACCGTAAGGAAACGTCCTTGGACCATTCTTGTACCTGCTATTTATACGTCATATACCACAAACATATATAGCTTTATAAAGCTGGCGGAGATGATTTGATAAGGAACATCCACCAACTCATAAGCCAAATCTGGTCGGTTGAAAGCATGCCTGAAGAATGGAACCTCAGCATCGTTTGCCCGATCCACAAAAAAGGAGACCCTCTGAACTGCGCCAACTACAGAGGCATAAGTCTACTCAACATCGCCTACAAGATCCTATCTGCCGTAATATGTGAACGCCTGAAACCGTTTACCAACAACCTGATTGGCCCTTATCAGTGTGGTTTTAGGCCAGGAAAGTCCACAATCGATCAAATTTTCACACTTCGGCAGATCCTGGAAAAAACACAAGCAGCCCATCGATACCCACCACCTATGTATCGATTTCAAAGCCGCATACGACAGCATTTATAGAGACGAACTATACAGAGCCATGTCTAGTTTTGGTATACCGCCCAAACTCGTCCGTTTGTGTAGGATGACGATGGAGAATTCTCGCTGCACCATCAGGGTCGGAAACGACCTCACCGAAACATTCTATACCAAAAGAGGATTTAGGCAAGGCGATGCGCTGTCATGTGACTTTTTCAATTTGATTCTTGAGAGGATTGTGCAAAACTCCCGAGCCAACACCAGAGGCACAATTCTCCAAAAATCGGTGCAACTACTAGCATTCGCCGACGATATTGACATCATTGGTAAGACTCAATGTGATGTCATAGCCACGTTTGCTAGTATAGAGAAGGAAGCGGCAAAAATGGGTTTAGCAGTAAATGAGGGTAAGGCTAAGTATATGCTGTCAACACGAAAGGACACACAACATCGACGAATTGGACAGAACGTCACCATTGACAGATATAACTTTGAGGTAGTACGGGACTTTGTCTACCTCGGCTCCGATATTAACTCTGACAACAACATCTCGTCAGAAATTAAACGAAGAATTACTCTTGCCAACCGCTGTTTCTTCGGGCTAAGAAGGCAATTTAGTAGTAAAGCCCTCACTCGAACTACTAAGGAGATCCTATATAAGACCCTGATCATCCCAGTCCTGCTCTACGGCGCTGAAGCATGGAACGTATCAAAAGCGGATGAAGAAATCCTTGGTCGATTCGAGAGAAAAATTCTTCGGAAAATCTTCGGTCCCGTTTGCTTTGACGGGCTATGGAGACTAAGATTCAACCACGAACTATACGAGCTGTACAGCGACATACCCCTGGTCAAAAAACTCCGCATTGGACGTCTATGATGGCTAGGGCATGTAGAAAGAATGGACACCAATACTCCGGCTCGCAGAGTCTTCGATTCCCAGCCAGACGTCGGACGCAGTAGAGGATGACCTCGCCTTAAGTGGCGCGCACAAGTAGAAAACGACCTCAACCAACTTGGAGTGCGCAACTGGAGGTAGTTAGCTAAGGACCGGGCTAATTGGAGAGTTATGTTGGTTGAGGCCCAACCCGGACTGTAGCGCCACTACCCGGACTGTAGCGCCACTTAAGTAATTATACCACAAACAAAGGACAGAATCGTTGCCATGTTTGCTGATGGACAACAGTAGAGGAAACAAACATGCAATTACAAAACGCCCTTAACGAGATCAAAAACTGGACAAAATCCTGGCGATTCATGTAGATTTTCGGTACGAACGGACAAACAATTTGCCTGTATTTATAAATACGGATCGTGTCCTGTTTGCAAATGAAGCGAAATATCTCGGAGTGACCCTCGAGCAAACTTAAAAGAAATGCGAAGACCTCAAAAATAAGTGCAGAGAACTGTACTAGTTGCTGGGAAAATATTCGAAGCTTTAACTTGATAACCAGATGATATGGTAATACAACTTTGGGGTTGTACCAGTGAAACGAATTTAACTATGTACCCTGCAAACTTTTGAAAACAAAGCGTCAAAGCGCTGTGGTACACAAAAAAAAAAGATCGCTGCAGAGATCTGGATATACCCACTGTTAAGGATGAAACGAACAATTTTGCACAAAACCTTAAAAATACGTTTCTTAGGACACGTTAAGAAGAATTTAGAGCATCGTGGTGCTCTAAATTCTTGGCGAAACATATTTTTGGCCGCGTCTTCAACGAACTAAACGCTTGGATTGAGCCAGATTATTACAAACCGCACTAGAAATAGCAAAAAAAGCAACAACTCTCAAAGAAAAGTTACCTGCTACAAAATAATTAAATATACTCGTGATAACAAAAAAATTGCTAGATAGGCCGCAATATATCCGTATAGTATACATTAAATTTGAGGTATTAAAGGCGCCAACATCCATATATTCACGGACAGTCAAGCAGCTAAAAAAGTCCTTAGCTCACACATTATTAACTTCAAATCAGTACTACACTGCTTTAATTCCCTCTAAACACTTAGTTCCAGGAACAAAACAAGGTTATGGTGGGTCCCCTGGCATAAGGGGATTGAAGGTAACGCTCGGAAACCCCTTTCATTGGACCCGAATCCTTCTGTTCAATCGCCAAATCAGCCATAAATCTGGCTATAAAAAGCTGGGAACAAAACAAATGTAATTCATACTGGCAGAACATCCCAAGCGTAAGACAGGCCAAAAGAGCTATTCACGGTCTGCGATATAACCTTAACAAAATGCATTTAGTCGACTCACCGGAGTACAGACTATGTCTAGAAGAAGACGTAACAGCCGAACACGTCATATGTGAATGCCCGGCCCTTTACAGTATAAGAATGGAATCCTTCTTCAGGGAAATATTAAGTACCGAAGAACTAAGGAAATCCTCTGCTGAATGTATTATCAGCTACATTAGGAAAGTAGAAGCGCTACTAACCTAAACAGACATCTGACGCCAAGCACAATAGATCTTCTAGGTCGAAGTGCATCTTATTGCTTCGGCAAGTCAGAATTTAATTTTTTTTTTTTAAAATAGTTGGAATACATATTCTAAAAGGGTGGTTGGTTTAGTGAGTAAAAATCTCAAACTACTTTGAGCACGCGCCGACCGTCCTCAGTCTCTAAGAAGATTAACACCAGCCCGCGGATAAAAAAAGTGGTTTTCTTTTTTTTATAAACTTTTCTCTCATAAGGTGAACCTATATAAAGCTCCAGGAGAGCCTAGATGATGATGAGTTGTAGATAGGATATGTCTTCTGGAAGTTGGTCCCATTCTTTGATTGTTCTGCAACAACAAGAATTTTGGTACTATGTTGTTAGAGGAACAGTATGTCTGTGAGCTGAAACTGTAAGATTTGTAGGTTTAGCGATAATTTATCTAAGCTCCTCCGAATGTCTAAACAAATAAAACAGGCTCGTTAGTACCCAGGGCCTAGCCTTCTCACAACCCTTCATGTGTGCGTGTGTACTTCTTGCACGATGGCGGGACCTCTTTTTGTATGCCATATACGAGCGGCTAAGTTGAGATAAGCTATTCTTGACAATTGATACTACTCGGATGATTTGTCAGATCATCACGAGAGGAGGGCCAGTGAAAAATCATTTTGGTGTTGCTACGGCTTGGAATCGAACCCAGAACGGCAGTTCATCGCACTAACCATCGCTCCACTGAACCCCCCAAACATCTGCCGTTACAATATCTGTAATAAAGAGACTGATCTACTAGAAGTCTTCGCAGTGCCAATGTTTAAAAATTTGAAGGGAAGAATCGGCTCAAAGGTGAAGGTCCTTGGATAGATTCCAGTAAGTTCAGTGAATGTTTCGGGGCCGAACTCCAAACATGAGAACAGTATTCAAGGCCTGATCGTACTTGGACTTTATATAGAACAAGAAGCTGGCCTGGTGTTGAATATTTCTTGGCTCTGAAAATGTAACTTTGTTTGAACGCTACCATCAAGAGGCACACCACAAGGAGGGGTTATCTCACCTCTGTTGTGGGTCGTCCTCATCATTAACGAAATACTCAATAAGCTGCAACGCAGTGCGGTCTACAGAAAAACTAGAGCACATATTTTTCAAGAGCTAGTCAAAGCTTAAGATGAGTTCAACACCCACCCAATTAGGACAACCGAAAAGATCCATCTCTAGTTATAATTCCCCTCTTCTAAACTATTGCAACAAACTACAATAACCAGCTTAAACCCAACTCACCCGCACCTTTAACGGCATACTTGTATCAACGGCATAGACATGTCAATTCTATTTTGCAACCTACTCTCCGATATGCCAGCGCAGTAATAACCAGCCGACTCGTATCTACTCCATACAGCCAATCAATATCTGTTAATGCCAAGGGGATATTGGTAGCTGATGCCAAAACTGAAATGCCTTGTTAATTTGCGGCTTAAAGCTCCAAGGACTCAACCGTAACCACAAAATTTGCATTTGCATACATAGAAAAACAACCAAATCACAATTACTGACATCATCCTTGCCACCGAGAACCCAATTCCATCGATCGGCTCTGAGCACACACTCAAACAATGTAAACGTACCCCCGTACACTATCGTGCCAACTTTTCACATGAAAAATGTATCTCTATGCTGACAAATCTGCTAACCAAAGATGAAAATTGAAAATGTGGTCACGTACCATCAGCGACAGGCAAACGTAACAAAAAGTATCTACGTATCTATATGAGACTACATGTTGGCTGGAAAATAATTACTATCGTGCAACTTTGGGCCAAGTTAATCGGTTGGTTGTTGGGTCTACGTTTGATACTGAACTTGTTCCATGTAACTAAAAATATAATTTTCTAAAAATAAACCTCGTCCTCGACCACGCACAACAACAACAGAGGGACAGAACACAACTAGATACAAGTATCTGAACATTAGATTGAGAAAAACAAAAAAAAAACATCCTACAAGGTTTATTTGCGGTTCTATTTATAATTCTCCTATGGGTATAGGACAACGTCAAACCACCTTTACCTTACAGATTGCCACGAGAGGAGGACCAATTAATCACCGGCTCTCTGTATAGAGCGTACCAACGGAGATCACATATCCGTTCTAAAGCAATATTTCACCGAGCGTTGCGTTGAGGATGTTTCTGCGCGACGTGTCACCGCCCTGAGATAAGAAAACCAGTTACAGAACTTTGAGAAAAGATTCGATATGCTGGGCAATTAATGCTTGTTGGTGGTCAAGAAGGCGCATTTGGCTGATGGATTGGTACCTGTACTGCCCACATACGTTCATATGTCATGATGGGGGCTCTGGCTGGGTGTGCACGCGCTTTGCTAAAAATGTGTCGTTAGTGGTGTTAAGATAAATGTTTTGTTCAGATATTTTTCCCGCAACCATATGAATGACAGATGGAGCTTGCTACATCAAATGACTTGAAGCTAAATTATGTGGTTAGTGAGGCAGGCACACACATCACGCATTCGTACATTAGATACACACTTCTTGGATATATGCCGACAAAATACAGTGTAGGACGACTTACCTTGATTGCCTTTTGTCATATATGGCTGCAACAGTCTTGTTCGTTTCTTCTCGTATCCTTTTTGTGTGATATCACCTGAAAGTAGAGAAGATGTAAATTTAGATTAGTAAACTGTGGGCGGTTGGAGGGAAAGTGTTTATAAAATGGAAAAGGGTGATACAGGTTCAAAGGCGAGATTTGGTACTAGTCATATGCACAGGATCATGTCTATTCTCGGAACAGAAAGGATTTTTTTTTCTAATTCCGTTGGGTGATATGAATATTTCCAATGATTTCGCAGCGTGCGGACTACTCAAATAGGTACCGGATGGATGGAGAGCTATCATAAAGATTTTATGGTTGTTGGTAGACTCTGATTGGCTTTAACTTGGCAATGCACAGTGGTTGTAACTCTGACTACACATCAAATGTGCTTATTTTTGACCTCCAAGTTGAAGTCATCGGGTAATGTTAAACGATAAGTGCGAGTGTTGATAACAAGACGTAAAACAGCAACACTATAATCACCCTGGTCATAATAGCACGGTATGAATACTCGGTCTGCAGTCCCATCCCAGGCGAACCAAGATGAGCTGCTTCGAATTATTCGCACAACAGGTTATCCAGGAATCTCAAGGGTAAGTCAGGCCCGTTGAACAGAGATGGTGGTGGATGAACCAAAAGGTCAACGGCAGCGCTAGGGGTATCTAATAAATTGGAACTGGCCTACCAGGATGGGGTTGTGCTTTGGGTTTACTACCCACCCATGGAAAAAAACATATGTTACGAAGCAGCCAATAGCCTCGGAAAGGACTGATCTTATTGTTGACGAGCCTGCTAAAAGAAAAAAAAAAGGACAACGACGTTCGTATCTGCACCTGGAATGTGAGAACATTAAATAGGAGATGTGCAGACATTACTGCCACCCAGGAACCATCGTTTTTCCTGGAGATGTAATGTAGATGTCGCAGTTTTTCATCCCCTTTTTGGCCGGCCCATCCAGGAAATCCGATGTTTCCTTGATGGGCCGGGCAAGACGAGGTTGAAAAACTGTGGCATCTACTATGGACCGTGTTTTAGTGAGCAGAAAAAGCGACTATTCGGATGCGGATTTGTTAGAAGTGCCAGACTTAGGCAAGAAGTCTTACGTTTCCAAGACATTAGCGAACGCATTGTAACAATCTTCAGCAAGGCCAAATTCGCCAACATAAGCTTATATGCGCTCACGCTCCGACGGAGGAAATGATGATACAACTAAGGACTGCTTCTACGAGCTCCTTGACAAAACCTATGAGCGACTACCAAAGTGCGATGTTAAAATCGTGCTGGGAGATTTTAACGCAAAGGTAGGAAGAGAAGACATCTTTAGCAGTACTGTCGGAAAATATAGCCTACACGACAACACGTCTGGTAACGGACTTAGGCTAATTGTCTTCGCTACGAAACGAAATGCCACTATAGCCAGCAGAAGGTTTCCTCACCTCGATATCCATAAGAAGGGGACATGGCGGTCTCCAGATCAACGAACAGTCAACCAAATTGATCACATTGCGATAGACAAGAGATACGCATCCATTATTTTGGATGTCCGAACATTCCGCTATGCTAACATCGACTCGGACCACTACCTTGTTGCAACCAAGGTAAGGATGCGGATATCCACCACGCCACATGAAACCAGAAATGCTGTGAAAAAATTAAATGTCGAAAGACTGCAATCGCCAGAGACCGCCAAGACCTTCGCGCAACGCGTATCCCTTAACCTCTCGACTCACAACACACCTCCAGCATCTAAGAACAATGGCAACGATGCCAACAAGCCATTAGATCAGCCGCAACTGATGTGCTAGGTTTCTTGCGGCCACCAGCAAGAAACCCCTGCTTTGATGAGGACTGCCGACAGATGCTCGCAGCCAAGAACGAGCCCCACAAGGTAAAGCTGCAGGTGAAGACGAGAGCTGCCATTGAGCTCTATAGGCAAAGAAGAAGGGAAGAACTACGGCTTTTCAGAAAGAAGAAAAAATAGCAAGAAAAGCGCGCGATCGAGGATATAGAGAGGTGCCACTCCATGAACGATGTTCGCAAGTTTTACCGAAGTGTAAAACGTCAAAGCCAAGGCTACAAGGCTCGACATTCCGCTGTCATGCAGAACGAACCATTTAATTTTGGCAACGACAGCGAAAACTGCCAACCACCCGACCTAAGTGAAGTAAGGATAGCAATATCTTAACACAAGCTTAATAAGGCCGCCGGAAATGACGGCCTTCCCGCTGAGCTCTACAAGGCCGGCGGAGATGACTTGGTAAGTAACATCCACCAACTCATAAGCCAAATCTGGTCGGATGAAAGTATGCCTGAAGAATGGAACCTCAGCATCGTTTGCCCGATCCACAAAAAGGAGACCCTCTGAAACTGCGCCAACTACAGAGGCACAAGTCTCCTCAACATCGCCTACAAGATCCTGCCGTACTATGTGAGCGCCTGAAACCATTTATCAACAACCTGATCAGACCTTATCAGTGTGGTTTTAGGCCAGAAAAGTCCACAACCGATCAAATTTTCACACTTCGTCAGATCCTGGTAAAAACCAAAAAAGTCCAAATCGATACCCACCACCTTTTTATCGATTTCAAAGCCGCATACGACAGCATTTATAGAGACGAACTATACAGGGCCATGTCTAGTTTTGGTATACCGCCCAAACTCGTCCGTTTGTGTAGGATGACGAGGGAGAATTCTCGCTACTCCATCAGGGTCGGAAACGACCTCACCGACACATTCGATACCAAAAAAGGAGTTAAGAAAGGCGATGCGCTGTCATGTGACTTTTTCAATTTGATCCTTGAGAGGATTGTTCAAAACTCCCCAGCCAACACCAGAGGCACAATTTTTAAAAATCGGTCGGCGTAAGCTAGTAACGCCGACGATATTGACATCATTGGGAGGACTCAACGTGATGTCATAGCCACGTTTGTTAGTATAGAGAAGGAAGCTGCAAAAATGGGTTTAGCAGTAAATGAGGTTAAGACAAAGTATATGCTGTCAACAAGAAAGGATACCCAACATCGACGAATTGGACAGAACGTCACCATAGACAGATATAACTTTGAGGTAGTACGGGACTTTGTCTACCTCGGACTATTAACTTTGACAACAACATCTCGTCAGAAAGCAAACGAAGAATCGCTTGCCAATCGCTGTTTCTTCGGGCTATGAAGGCAATTTAGTAGTAAAGCCCTCACTCGAACTACTAAGGACCCTGATCATCCCAGTCCTGCTTTACGATGCTGAAGCATGGACCGTATCAAAAGCGGATGAAGAAATCCTTGGTCGATTCAAGAGAAAAATTCTTCGGTCCCGTTTGCGATGGGGTATGGAGATGAAGATGCAACAAAGAACTATACGAGCTGTACAGCGGCATGGCCCAGTCAAAAATTCCGCATTGGACGTTTGAGATGGCTAGGACATGTAAAACGAATGGACACCAATACTACGGCTCGCAGAGTCTGTTTTCCACCCGTCGGACGAAGTAGAGGAAGACCTCGCCTTAAGTGGCACGCACAAGTAGAAATCAACTTCAACCAACTTAGAGTGCGCAACTGGAGGCAGTTAACTAAGGACCGGGCTAATTTTAGAGGCATGTTGGTTTAGGCTCTGATTCATTCGGGACTGTCGCGCCACTAATGTATGTAAGTAGGACACTCCCAGATGTTGAACCTAAAGGGCGATGGAGACTAAGAAGTCACTTTGACAATCCAATAGCTACAACTGTTATGGATCACGTCCGTCGTGTATTGATTAAGGCTTAAGGTTTAAAGTAAGTAGAATTGTACTCTCATGTCATAAAATAGCCTGGAAATGAGGTGAAACATCGAAAGAACTTGAATTCATTTTTTGCGATCCGGAATTCGGTCATTACAAGATAGACCTCCACTCCTCAGCCTTAAATGATGAGATGACTACTTTCCAGGATTTGTCTTCAGTGGTCGATCTGAATGGCCGGAACTAAGCTGGTACCGGTCGATAAGGGTGTTGATGAAAGACTTCAGACATTTACACAATGCGTAGTCCTATTCAGCGCACTGTAGGGACGGAGTGGTCAGCTGGCTTCCACTATTCGGTTCATACCGATTTTTCAAGGATTTTCTTCTTAAATCGCGCGTTTATATAAAGGCTAACGACAGAAATGGCCAAAATACACGCTGCTGGTAAACAGATTCTTATGTTGCCGAACCATGTACTTCTTCTTTATTATTCAACTATCAATCCCAATGGGAAGAAGCAACAAAAACTGTGTGAAGCTTTGTAAATGTAACAGAGGAAAAAGAGCATCCATATATCAAGTAGCTATCACACGATAGGGTAGGCTATGATACAATCTTTAACTTCTTAGTGACAAAATGAAATCTAGTACAAATACGCATTTGATCTCGAAATGGCGTAAGCAGTTATCAAACCAAAATACAAGCTACATTCAATCTAGATACAACCAGAACACATTTTTACTGCTACAGATACGTTACACAACACCATGTCAACAGAACCAAAGACCGGTTTGCAACTTTGACACATCTGGGTTACCACGATTGGCTACCTTAAGCATTCACCCTTCGTGTGCCGAAATTCAAACAGCAAAAGATCGACAGACCGATATTTAGCCATGTCCTTGATCAGAAATTCAAAAATTGGCCAAAAACTAAACCCACTCAGCAGCAGAGCATGTCGAGCACATTTCCAACGCAAAGCCAATTGCATTCTCGATATCAAAACACACACAATGTGTCCGGTTTGACAGCTTAAAACAGCTCGGAACGGTCCAACACAATGGCGCGTATTCAATTGCAATCCTATCTACATATAGATCCAATAAATCTCAACACACACCGGGTCTGCGAGTCGCAGTAAATTGAAATATTGAACAATGGACCAAAAGGTGTTCGTCAAAGGAACACATAAGCCGCTGCTGCTGCAGAGAATTAGGGATTGGCGCCAGGTGTCACCGGCATTGCGCAAACCTATGCTGCCAACCTGGTTGCTGCCCTACTGCACCTCGCATATATCCACACGAGTTGTATCGTGCGACACCACCCATAGTCAAACTTCATGTCAACTACAGAGTGTCTCTCTCTGGGAGCCTGTGTGCATAGTTTGTCTGCGGGAACTAGTTTTCAAATTTTTCGTATCTTGTTATGCACAAGGTCTGTATGCATTTGTATCTTGAAAATAGATTATGGCACCCAAGTGTCAACTCAACCCACGTGATTATTGAATTTCTGATTGAGTGCTGGCTATGGTTGTGTGGGGGCTGGCTGGAACGCACATCCTTTCAGGTGTCCAACCATACATTCTCGCATACGTGACAAATTGTGGCGAGCTACGCACTCTGATGAATGCCTTTTGGCAACCGAAAGCCGGGTCTGTTAATTAGGTTGGTTTTTGGGTTTTGTTTGGTAATAAATTCCAAATTTTCGTGGGCATTGAGCGTGTGTGCCAAGTGGATATAGTAGGGGGTGGTACAAAACATATCCAGGACAAACGGAATGACATGGAAAATGTGTCACCTCAAAACAGCGAGGTGTGTTCAGCAGCAGTCAATTGTACCCGAGAACGAGTGCAGTCGCATGTAAATGAGAAAACGCCTTTCATTAGGCCAATTGCAATTTGAGTAGTAGACATGGGGTTTTTCGTTGTTTTTGTTGTTGTTAGTGGGTGTTTAGAGTTGTCATCAAATAGGAATAGCAGAACGCCTACGATATGTTGGGGTTTAATTACACTGTGCGAACGGAATGATGGTGCTTGTAAATGGATGTAGTACGTCATTGTTGCCAAGCCCATCATTCAATATTAGGGAAGGTTTACCAAGGCCTTACACACCAACAAAAACAAAGTTAGTTTGCTTGCGAAATCGGAATTTTAATATTAGTGAGCTGGATGCGAATTTGCAGCTCTGGTCGAACTTAGAACATTAGTCGGGCTGTGAGTTATTTATTATATGATGACTCGAAACTGTACTCAGACTCGGAAATGTTAGAGGGCTTGGAAAAATGATAGGACTTGAAACTTGTTAGCAGATATTTGTTCTGATATGGCACACACCTGCAGGCAGGGATAATGCCATTTGTATAGCCAATAAATAGAAAATGCCGCATAAAAAAGAATGGATGACTTCCAAAATGTGCCACATGATAGCCACATAAGGCCACTACTGTTAATTTTATTTATCAATGGCTTTATGAATATATTTAATCCACTAACGAACTATAACCTTAGGTTCACCACAAAGATGTTTGAAAAGTTTGGATCCACTGAAAATTGCATCGATGGATTTAAAACCAGCACAACGTACCATAACCTTAGGTGCGCCACAAAGCACCCACCTGGGACCATTGTTGATTGTTTTGTATTTTTTTTATTGTTGATCAGATGATAGTTTTTATCTACAGCATATGGATCAAACGTTATATAACCCTCAGAAGGAAAAAAACGCCTCAAGACATTTGCATTGAGCGTTTTTTGAACTACACTCCATCTGCAAACTACACAATCATCTGCAGGTTTTAGACTTTAAAGTCGCTTTTATCGATCTATTGTGACTTCTTTTTTTAAAAGCATGTACATCTCCTAGGACTTAGTCCATTAAGGTTATAAAATCCAATATTGAAAGGAACTAAAAGGGTTTGTAGGATAGTTAGAGACAGTAAGTAGGTGGGAATTTTAAAACTCTGTAGATTGTGGTCATACGAAAATATCAAAGAACGCAACCTATTACATACCTACTCGTGAAGAATACTTCCTTCAGGTATGGCGAATTTGTGAAGTTTAAAATCTTTAAAATTTTACTGTGCGCCAGAAATCGCAGGTTTCAGACAACAAGAATATGCAGCTGCAAACGAATTCATATGACAGACGTGGTACAACTTAATATTTCATCGAAACATTTATGGTGGAAGTTTCGGTAAAGATGCGAAAGGCATCCAGCACACCGTCGTTGATCGACCGAAGGTAACTCGCTATACATACAGGATGACAATGAACCCATTCATGATGAAAGACATCTAACTGCGAATCGTCTGGATGATCAGCTAGAAAAAAATGGCACTGGATCCGTTTAGGTTTTATGAAGTAGCAGGAGTAGGTGGTCCTTAAGTCTTCGGCGAACGTATGCTTTATAAATATTAACCACTTCCGATGCAGTCAAAAAGAAAACCGTTTACATAGGTTGAAATCCTGGGGAACTATCATCGATCTTATACTGCATCCAAATATTGTGGTTTCCAAAAGAGGTATATGCTAAAATAAAAGTCTTTCAACGTGGACGCTCAAGATTTATGATGTTATAGCGACCATGTCATGGAAGGTCATGTGTATATCAATTTAAAAAAAAAATGTATGTTTTACCGGAACAATAGGCTCGTTATGCTCCAGGACCTAACTATTTTTCACAACTATAGTCTCTATGAGTCTTTTTGTACGATGGGAGGATCTAAAGTTGTATGCCTCATCTGAAGGTTAGAGTCGCGATAAGCTTTTCATGACCACTTCAGATCCACTCCGAGTGACAAAACCTATGTGCGACTTAAACTTTGGCGACTTAAACGTTTGGCCTTAAGTCAGCACCCGTATAAAAATCAAAAAGGCTGATTTAAGGTAAATAACTATAGACAACGCCAAATGATAGGACTCTAGGAAGTTGACCTAAATTGCGCCAAAAAACATTTACAGCGAGGCCAATTTTTAGATGAAAGGCATTACTATCAGACCACATTATGGCGAATTTTGCGTAAGGAATTTAACCTACGCCCTTACAAAATCAAGCTGACTCATGGACTTGAAAAATGATTTAGTTTCTTCTGCGTTTACGGACTCTAGAGATGAAGATTCAACGGCGAGTTTTTTACGAGATAAACAGTTCTATAGATCTGGTCAGAAAACTGCTAGCTGTCACAATTCTAATAATTTCGTCGGAGAGTTTGAGTGGTCAAGTTCTAGAGAACAGCGCAAAATTGAGACCTCTAAGTTTCCCAGCAATATTTTGGTAGTCCGCGTTTTTTATTGACGCACTAGGACTATACGATCAGCAATTGGACAGCTATTAGATATTGCAAATACGAGGTGAGATGATCATTTTTATAACAATTAACACAACTCGGGTGACTTTTCAGATAATAGCTAAAAAAGGGACAATAAAGACATGTTGGTCCTACGACAACTGGAAACGACCTCATCCTTCTGCGTGACCATCATGCCACTGAGCCCGTCAATGACACAATGAGTTCAAAATATTTTTAAATATGGCGGAAGTTGGCTATCAAAGTTCGATCAGATGTACTGGATAAAATTGTACCTTCTTATTACTGTCATCTTCAAATTAGTGGATTGATAGTCATCTAACGTAGGTAGGTTCTTCCCAACCGAAGTGTCTGGTTATACGTTCAGTGGAATAAAAGTCACCTCCATCTGTGTGCGCCGAGAAGAGAAGGAAAAACGGGACCGAAAATCCACCAAAAATCCATTTGAAACTAAATTCTCGATATGGACACAAAAGTCCCACTTCCAATTTATTTTTGAAAAATATGAAATTGGAATTTGCCTTCGCAGAGTGGTTGATGTAGATTTCAGCGTATTCCAGCTGTAAAAACTCACATCATTCCTATGAAGCTTTTTTGTGCGTAGCCACGGCCGGCGTTCATGGGGATGAAATTCGTTGGGATTGACGTTTGTCCAGGCATTAATAGATTCATCCTTCATCACTTCTACACCCCCATTCATATGATTGATACAACAACTTGCAAGCAATATGGATAGATACGAGATAAAATATGCACAATTGTGAACTATGTGTGATATAGATACTTAACCGCTTCATTCAATGGTGCATGCAAATAGTGCCGCACAAGAGCTGTTGTTGCATTTTTTTTTTTTGAAAATGTAGGTTATGCGATACGATTTTCTGAACAAACAGGTTAAATGGTTAAATGGAGAGTTTCACGAAATGTTTTACTAAACCCAATCGTTTCTGCATGTGGTATGCATATAGCGTTTTGAGAGTATCTATGTGTTGCACGCTACCCAAAATAGCGGTCGATAAAAGCGCACGGATAT
Organism: Rhingia campestris; assembly: GCA_932526625.1. Classification (NCBI taxonomy): domain Eukaryota; kingdom Metazoa; phylum Arthropoda; class Insecta; order Diptera; family Syrphidae; genus Rhingia; species Rhingia campestris. The sequence goes on from OW052184.1 coordinate 94,488,368, forward strand.
AAATTAGACCAGTGTTTCAAACAGTGGTAGTAAATTGTACCCTTTACATCCTATCACTCGTATAATATTTATTAAAACCGATTTAAGCCTGTTTTTGGAAGGTGGGTTTGAAGTTATTTCAAATGAATGTGAAATATGGGATGTTGGGGTTGCGCTGTCAGATGTTTAGTTCTTTAAGACTCTTTATGGAGAGGTCACATCTTGTGGGACCCTGTAGGTTGTAGGGAGGAGTCCTGCATGTACTGCTCTGGAGTCTGATGGGCAAAGGGCTACTAGTTAATACAAAAAGGGAAGGCTGAAGTTGATTGCATATGTAGTCGAAGAGACGTGGCAATGCCTGTATCATGGAAGTGCTTCAATATTCTTGAAGAACAATTACAAAATGCTCTTTCAGTGCTCTCAAACGGCACGACAGTTGGGGAATGGACGAGAACCCTCAAAAAATCGGAACTGATTCTATTAGTAGAAAATTCTTGAACAGTGAGCTTCTTAAAATATATGATGTCGGTATCGAATTTATTAAATTAACCAAGTACAGGGTGGCGCACGAATCGTGCTACAAAAATAAAACGTAATAACTTTTTTTCTGTGTGAGTAATCGGCTTATTTTTTTTTATTTTGTAGGTTACTATTTAGATTTATAAAAATGGATGCTTGGGATACGGAGAAAAGAATTTGGATAGTGCAACGGTACCATGCTTTGCAGTCCGTCATTTCCGTCCAAAGGGAATTTAGGCGGGAGTTTGGCGGTAATCCCCCGAGTAGATGGACCATTATGAGGTTTGTAAACATGTTTGCCGAATCTGGAAGCATCGCACGAAGGCCGTACCATCGAGATGCCAATGTTCGGGTTCAGGATACAATCGCAGCAGTAGCATCTGCAATACAGGCCAATACGAGCGTTTCGACCCTAAACTTATCGGGGCAAATTGGAGTTAGTAGACGGTCATTACAACGGATACTTCTTGACGATTTAAACTTGTTTCCGTACAAAGTCCAAATTACTAGCAAGTTAAACCCTCAGGATTTGCCTGTTCGTCTGGAATTTTGCCAAAAAATGATATCAATGGCCGAAGAAGACAACACATTGATCAATTGTTTGTTCATGTCTGATGAGGCCCATTTTGATCTTAACGGCAATGTAAACAAGCAAAATTGCCGTATATGGAAAGAGTCTAATCCAGAAATGCTCCATGAGACGGAACTGCACCCAGAACGAGTCACTGTGTAGTGCGCAGTTTCATCAAGGTGTATTGTCGGGCCGTACATCTTTGAAGAAAACAGTGTAACCGTTACTGTCAATGGGGACCGTTATTTCAAGATGTTGAAGGAGTTTTTTTACCCAGAACTGCGCCGAAGACGTATACCATTCAACAGCGTTTGGTTTCAGCAAGATGGAGCAACTGCACATATAGCCACACCAGTTATGGCGGAGCTAAACAAAAAATTCGCAAACAAATTAATTTCTAGGAACTCCACTCTTCGCTGGCCCCCAAGGTCACCTGACCTGACTGCACCAGACTTCTTTTTATGGGGTTATGTCAAGCAAGAGGTGTATAAAACGAAGCCCAGGAATTTAACTGAATTAAAGCAGTCCATAACGACAATAATTGAGGCGATCCCAACTTCAACTCTTCAGGCCGCAATGAATAATTTTTTGATCAGGTGCCGCATATGCGTGGGAGAGTGTGGAGGTCATTTGCGATCTATAATCTTTAAAAACAACTAACTTTTTAAAATAAAATTTAATTTTCTAACCAATAAAAAAAAATGAAATACATCGATTAAAAAAAAAGTTATTTGAATTTCTTATTGTAGCACAATTGGTGCGCCACCCTGTACTTGAGTCAGGTCTTAGAAAAGAGCTGGAAACTGATTTTTAAGAATGCATGCAAAATGTCACCATAGTCTACATTCATTTAAAAATGCAATCGGGTTTATGTGGCTATTGTCAGACCAAGACTCTTGTATGACACGATAGTCTGATGAGAAGCTTTAGAAACAAACTCAAGATTAAAAATTAACTTGCATATCGATCAGCAAAGCTATTAAATGCACGCTCTACAGCCCTAAGCTCTATCCTACATCTTGTGCTTTTAAAAATGTCGGACCAACAGACTGCAGTGTGAACAGCTGTGAGACTGAGAAACTCTTCACAATGGACACCCTCTCAGTTTTTAGAGACAATAATTACTAGGGGTCTCGAATCGGTTAAAATTAACCGACGTTTATCTAAATCGGGTGTAAACTGTATGTCAAGTGGGTGGAGGCGTCTTCTCCGAGATACTCGACATATGCATATTCTGGGTTGAATCTGGGGTGGGTGGAGTCGTCTTTTCCGAGATACGCAACTTAACCATATTTTTTCCTAAATATTGTAGCGTTTTACAGGCACAAATCAAGGCAAAAAAAACCGTTTCTGAGCTGATATTCAGAAATAATTGTTAACTTGTAGTTAAATCACAGAAACTGTTAAGTAGCAGTCAAATCACAGCCACTGTTAAGTAGCAGTCAAATTACAACCACTTGAGTTTCTTGTAGATACATAAAAAACCAACCACGAACAAAATAGCGGAGCAATATAACTACCCTAGCTGTCGAGACATAGAGATATCGCGGGGTACTGTAAGGTAGGTAAGGTCACTAGACTGGATTCTCTACCACAGTAATAATGTTTATCAGGCATGCACCTCGCCAGATGTAAATTATTACCCAGACTGGATGCGATCACGAAAGGAAGCTGAACGGAACGCCATGAAATGTCAAAAAATCCAAACAAGTCTGTCCTTATTGTTACGCTGTTCTAGTCATACCATTCACTATCGCTGTCCTTAGAGGAAACTGATTTATAGGACTACCGAAAAAAGACTAGGACCCTTAAATAATACCTAAGTATACGATGGTTTAACCGAGGAGAAGCAGGGCTCCCAATAAAAGAAGACTCCAACTCGAAGACTACTCCTAAGACAATGTAGGTAAATATATATAATATATATATAGGGTGTCCCATAAGTCACGCAAAATTGGAATTTTGCGCCATTTAATAGGACTGTGTTGCAACAAAATATAACAATGTGACAGCTAACAGTTCGAGTTTAGTAAAAATGGAGCGCTATACGAAAAAAAACAACGCATTTTCATTGTTGAGCAATATTTTAGATTTTAAAATAATGAAAGTTTGTCAGTGTCAGGCCGTAACTTTCGTACAAAATATGGCCGTCATAGTGATTTAAAACCATCAATCTGTGAAGAGAATAATGGAAAAATTCAGGGAGACTGGATATCGATTAGTGATCTGATACACTCTGGGTGTCCTATAAAGTCGTTCTAAAAAAAACATCGAAGCAGTCAGTCCAGGAACATCAATTCGGCACCGTAGTCAAGAATTGGGCATTTCGAGAAGCTCTCAACAGCGAATTCTCTAGAGAGACTTGGATCATCTTCAGTGATGAAGCTCATTTTCATCTTGACGGCTTCGGTAATCGTCAAAATTATCGCATTTAGGGTTCAGAAAACCAACAAGTAATTGTTGAGAAGCTGAATCCACAACGCGTGACTGTTTGGTGCGGATTTTGGGCTGGAGGCATTACCTATCGGACCATTCTTCTTCGAAAATGCAGCTCGTCAGGCAGGGAGTTACAATTAATGGTGTTTGTTATTGTGACATGAAAACCCAGTTTTTAGTGCCAAAATACAAGATATGGAAGTGGACAACATGTGAAAGATAGCGCCACATGCCATACAGCCAGTTACTGCATGAGTCATTTCTAAATCGTGTAATCGGCCGTTTTCTATTTCGATTTCGGTATAATTGAAGATCCTCAGGAGAAAGTGGAGGCAGTGGGGGCTGTTTTTCAGGAAGTGTATAAGGTGAATGATAGCATTCACCCGAATCGCGTCTTGGAAAACATTGCCCAGCTCCATCATTTCTACTCCGAAACGATATAACGCAATGGCGACCTGAGAACCGCGGTTTTACACGGTTCGATGACGAAAACTTAGCAAACGCCATAGTCACCGAGCGAAGTGGAGCCAGTCCCCTGTTAATCTCGAAGGTGGAACTCCAGATCATCTTCGATTCCATAAAGAGAAAGAAGTCAGCGGGAGTCGATGGTATATCCAACATTGTACTGCGACACTTACCCCCACTTACCCATTATACCAGAGAACCAGTTTGGTTTCAAGGCGGGATATGACTGTATTCATGCCGCCTCCAAACTTGTCGCTGATATACAATGGAACAAAGCCAAAAAACAGTGCATGTCTGGTTGATTTGGAGAAGATTTTCGACACCGTATGGTTAGAGGGCCTCTATTTAAAGCTGACCAGACTTAACATAAGTAACCCACTGTTTGAATGCAGTGCTACATGACATGTTGACTGGTAGAAGGTTTGTTGTCAAAAGTGGCAATGTAACTTCTACCATTTTTCATTAAAAATGGTCTGCAACAGGGAGCGGTAAACTCGCCGATTCTCTTAAGCATTTACACGAATGATATGATGGGTAGTCTTACTCAGGCAATTGCGTATGCGGTCGATCAGCTTAACTCTTTTGTAGCGGGACTTCGACAAGATCCAGAGATATTGTGATGACTAGAAGTTAAAAATCAACTTTCAGAAATCGGATACCATTTAGGACACCGTTGTCGAGGGCCTCTAGGGAGAAAGAACTGGCGCAAGCTGGTGAAAGTTGGACCAAACGGATAGCCACTGGCCAGTAAAAGTGTATTAAAGTACCTTGGCATCGGGCTGGATCAGTATCTATATTTCGGAAGACATGTAGATGCCGCTCTGGCTAGACCTAGGGGAGACGATTCTTTTATAGCAGTCGTCTTGAATCCAGGGTGAGGGTGGTTTGCTACATGGCCCTCATAAAACCGATGATTGCCTATGGGTACCCGATGTGGTTCCACGTTGACCCATCTCAAATGGAAATGATACGAGTGTTTGAGAGACAGTGTTTAAGAAGCTGCCTTGGACTTCACAGAACACCAGTATCTGACTAAACAAAATATTGTTCCAGTCAGGTCCTATACAATGGGGCCAACATAAACAGAATAGACAATTTTCTGGTGAATCTCATTCGGTTTCACACTGCAAGAGCGATGGTCTCGAGCAATAGTCTCATCTTAAGGGCCTTCTACCCCAATGATGATTATTTTGGAATTGCGCGTTTAAGCGGTTTCATTCCGCCTGAAGCTTTTCTATATTTAGATAGTCGAGGGCTGATATAGGATAGAGCGGCGGTTGCGCTATCTACCACGTCTTACGACGAACTGTGGATTAGCGGCTCCTATACGATCTATCTATGCACACAAGCCCACGACCACCAACGCCTTCAAAAGGGGCTGTGTATTAATGAAATTCATCTACATTTATACGAAACTTACTTACTTAAGTGGCGCTACATTTATACGAAACGGTCATAGAAAATTTCAACAAAAGAGTACGTACTTGTCAGCAAAACCGTGGCGGCCATTTATCCGTTGCGCTATTCCATACATAACCCCAAGCTGTATACTCTATGAATCAATAAAAAAATTGAAGATTTCTAATTAAAAATCTATCTGGGACACCCTTTATTACTAATTTCAACGGCACATCAAGTATGATACAAAAGCTTCCACAAGCCTTTGAAAGTATTTGCTACAATCTGGTTTTGTAGATTTTTGAATATCTACTCTACTTATCTTCAAACTCGTTGTGGACACTCTGTGGAAAATTTCTTAGCCACACAATTCATCTGATATGGCTTTGAACTTTTCTCCTTCAAATTGGTTTAAAACTATCCAAACTAAGTACCTCAAGAAAACCCGCAATTCAGCTGAAGATGCGTACCCCACAAACACAATAAACTAATCAACAAAATCCAATTGCCAACTTCCCAGTAGTTTAAACGCATCTTTAGAGCTTCACCCGTCCAAGCCTAGCTATACCTCAACAAAGACAAACTTTTCCCCTATTCGTCCCATTTTACCATTGTCACAGATCCCTGAAACTTTTTATTGTTTTACACGCTCAACATTCCCAATTAGAATCGTCTTTCAAGCCCCTCTCCTTGGATGGGGGGAAAACCCATTTAAAATATCTTGATACCTACAACTATGGCTTCGAAAAATGGAAACTTTAGCGTTCCATTTTAATTTCCTTCCTCCCACCATGTCGCCTGCAAAACTATAGGAAGAGACAAAGAAATCGCAAAATCAACTGTTATTGACTTTGCACGTCCAAGTAGCACAGTCACTCTAGAAGAAGGGAATTCTAAATTTGAAAGGACTCACTGAAATATGAAAAGGACGATGCAAACTATTTTTTTTTTTGCCACTACTTTGGGAAAGTTCTATGGAAAACTTTGTCATTTGCTAGGTGTCGCCTTTCTTCCAACACTTTATCCTACAAGTTTCGATGAAACCCCGCCCTTCCTTTAACCCTCTGAAAAATTGCATCTATTTAGAGAATATAGTTCGATTCCTGGGAAAGAAAAACTTACTTCGGGTGCATCGTCTGCGAAGTGTTGAATGGTTTTTGCCAACTTTTCGTTTGGACTTTTTGCGACGAACCTTCTTGCGGGAGCATGCGTCTTCGACGTCATGTCGGCAGGCGCAGTAGTCTACGCAGATACAATCGGCCAGTTGGTTATCACAGTTCCAGCAAAGATCACAATTGGAAAGGAACTCCTGTTCGCTGAACTCATCGCTCGCGATCGAGGAACATCGACGGGTGGTGTCGTCTCTTAATCGCTTGCAGCAGTACGAACAGGTGCCGTCCGGATTGATGGTGGGTTGGGGAGTAGTTTTTTGTTGTCGTCGGCGGCCACCATTGCGATAGCTCGACTGGAGATTAATGGCATCGGAATCGTACACTGATGGGAATACACTGGCCAAGGAGATCTCCTTGCGGGACTTGTAGGCGTCGGACTTTTTATAGCGTCGTCCAGTGTTTCGACCGCGCATCAGGGTACGCCTACGCGGCGATGTCATTCGCCAGTGTTTAGGGTAGTTGAAGAGATCTTGAGTGTCGCGGTTATATCCTATACTGGCGTAGAGCTCTTGTTCGTCGTCAGGGTGATCATCGTCGTTGAAGGTACGGACTTCCTGAAACAGGCACTTTGACTTCTTTTTATTATTCGAAACTCGCTTGTCCGGGTGGGGAAACTCGAAAGTCTGATCCTCTGCCGACATATCGGCATAGATCTCGCTTAGGGTGGCATCGTTGATCTTTTTTCGCTGAAGATAGTAGTCCTTCAGTCTTTTTAGGTGCTCCTCGAAAAAAGCCTCTAGATCGTTGATTTCCTGATTGAAGGGATCATCGGTGTAGCCTTTCTTTGCCTTTAATCGGCGACGTCGTGCACCGCAAAATTCTTCAAACTCTTTGACAAAGTGATCTTGACTGGGGTTCAGCTCAATGTGGGGTGCTATGGGTGCGAGAGTTTTTGGTTTCCGTTTGCGCGACGAGTTGCGTTGGAAGCGTAAGTCCTTACCGCCTTCAGCGTGCCTTTTCCGGAACATATTCTTCGGTTTTGTGAGGGTCAAACTGAAACCGGAATCTCTGGATGACATAGACTTGAAGGATTCGTTTTTCTTTTTGAAATTTCCACTCATATCCAAGTCGTCGCCTTGACCGAGGTTCAACTGCTTCCAGATTCTTCCTAAATTCACTGCGTACAGCTCCTTTTGCCTGGTGAATGGATTGATCTTCACTCTAAGTGGATAAGGAATCGAGCTGTCGGGAGAGATCATTTCAGTGTCATCGTACATTTCCACCTCTGGATCGAAGGCAAATGATTGGTATTTATTGGGTGATAGCTGATCGGGATCTTCACTGATCGTACTTATCCCGTAGTGAACTTCAGAGAATGAGGAACTCCGCGAGATCGTTTTCTTCGGTGGAGGAGCACGATCGTTCTTCGTCATTTGCAGCTCTTTGAAGATCTCATAGGTACACTTGGCATTGCCTGATGGTTCCTTCTGGTAGTCAAAGAGCGAACCACCCGCGCTCTTATTCATCGCCGGTAATTGGTGATCCTGTGGCGGTAACTGATCACACTCAACATCATGCCCCCCAGATATGTGAATAACTATACTCTCACCTGAATAGTTCTTCGGCTGTTTTCGATTGATGTGGTCGATTGGATCATCGTAGATGAGCGTTGTTTTCGACACGTTGCGATCGATGATCTTTTTCGCTGAACTTGTTGACGAGAAATCATCAAGTTCCTCCACACTGGCAAGGGGCGCGTCGAAATTCGTCTCGAGGTAATTCTTTACCGGGGTGAATGTCTTAAACGTGATCAGCTTTGATGATACTCGCTGATCTAACCGAATGGAATCCGCCTTCTCGTAGATATTCTCCTCCGATATCACAGAACGATCATCATCTTGCAGACTGCCAACGGACACATTCGACACATTCGCACCGAGTCCCTCCTCAAGGACATCGTTGTAGATCGTTTCGGTGCTGTTGGAGTTTTGAAAATCCACCGAAACGACTTGTACCTCCGTCTCTTGACGCACACCCCAATTGTACTTAGCACCATCATTATTATCATCATCGTCGTCGTCATCATCATCCACCTCCTCATCGTCATCACCTCCGGCCACAGAATTCTTTCGCAACGATCCGATGAATATTCCATTCTTCACTTCGGGCACAGTCATCACAGCCGCAGGTAGGTTATTCGCTTTGGCTTGTGCAACCGATGATGCACTCGTAGCTGGACGTAGATAAAACTCTTCGCTGTGCAATTTGAAGATTGGATTCGCTGCTTCAAGCTCTTCGACAATCCTACCACCACCATGATGAGTGGTGGATGAACAGTGATTACCGCTGCCACTGCTATTAGCGCCAATTGCTTTGGCGCGCAACGCAGCTCGTTTCCGACCCCGATCCAGATAACTCTTTCGTATGCTGATGCGCTTGAATGAGTCGCTACGCTTGAAGCTGGCGTCCATGATGCCGATGCCATCTTTATCCTTGCCTTTCTTTTTCGTACGAAGAAAGTTTCGTATTGACTCGAATGTAAGTGGTTTCATTGTTGTGGTTGATAATTTTTTTTTTATTTTTTTTTTGCTTTTGTTCCTTATAGCACTATTTTTTTAATTAATTTTTTATAATGGAATTAAAGTGTTTTTTGATAGACATTTTTGTAATTATCTGCAAATTGATGTTGGGGATTGATAAGTTTTGTAATTTATTGTGTACTGTGAAGAGGTAGGCGAGGGGTGGTGTGCTCAATTGCATAAGAGTTGAAGGATGAAGAGACATATAACGTAATGCGCAATCGGCTACCTTTGAGGAGACAATTTTAAGTCAAACTTACTTAATCACGGAAAAGGTTTATTGCTACGAGGCACTTAAAAGTCAACTTTCCTGTTGATGATCATGCAAAACGAAAAAAAACGGAAACCCTATGCTGGTACAAAGCAGACATTACTGCCATCCAGGAAATACAATAGAATGGAATGGGCAAAAGGAGGATGAACAACTGTGGCACCTTCTACGGGCCGTGTTGTATGAAACAGCATCTAATCGGATGCGGATTCGTTATAAGCGGCAGACTTCGGCAAGAACTCTTAAGGCTGAACTATAATAGAAGCTGGTTGCGTACGACCACTTCCATAACTGTGCGAACATTTGCAAATTGTATTGGACGACCATAATAACTTTTCGCTTCGATTCGTTCAGTTTTCGTTCACTTTTGCTCACTTACGAAAAAGCGAATTGATTCGCTCTTTCTCTTTCTATTGTTCTTTCAACACAAATTTCAACAGCTGTATACATTTAAATTTGTAAGTTCCTAAGCAACGAAATTTTGTTTTTATTGTTTGCAATTCCATTCTCAAAAGTCTATTATGGGCAACTTGAGTAATTGAGAGTACTGAAGAAAACTTAACTTAGAATTTTGACATTTGACATCCGATTGCTTCCGTCTATTATAGTTCAGCCTTTATGCTTCTTAGCCATAAGCGGACGTTTGAAGTATTTGCATGACTATATTGGAAAATTACATATATTTTGCAAATATTGGATTTTGTTTGAAGTAACCAGCATTTGGCTGAATAGCTAATGGAACGCAATGAACTACACTCACGCCCTCTTATATCAACAATGACGGGAATGATTTTCCATTAAAAATGATCGAACCTGACAAGGTCTATTTCCACATTTGTAGGTACGGGAAGAAATAAAATTTGCGGATCTTGGTTACTGAAAACCCATAGCAATCCGCAAAGAGCCATTAAATGCACGCGTCAAGCTCTTATTGACCCGCCTGGGAATTTATAAGTCACTGCAGGGTTTGTCGTTTATGTTACAGGGGTGCTTGATTTTTTTTTGTATTTTATGAGCGCCACAAAGTCATGATTAATGAATTGGGGCTGGAGGAAATATTGTTTTATCATGAGGAAGCAATGGTAAGCAATGGTAAAATGCACGCCAAAAAGACATGATGAAGGCGTTCCCTGACCAGATAAAGAGTTTTAATTGCCTCGCAAGATCCTTGACTTTTTCTAAGGCATTCAGCCCTATCGAGGTATCCGTCGGAGCGGACTATTTTCCGCAACGCATACTTCGTCGGAGGTTTAAATTTCATTCGAGGTATGAGTCATCGGAGAAAAATACTACACAAATGCGACGGCTTCATTCCACTACAATTCGTAAATAAATTCCGCGAAGAATTTGTGTCGGAGGAAATCGGAAAAGGAATGGCACTTAGCTGTCAAACGAAAAATGCACTTGAACGCGTTACAAAATGTCGGAGGAATATTCCGAACAGTTTTTCGGAAGAATACCAAGCAAAAATCCTCCGAATCGTACAAAATCGGAGAATTTTCCGCTCCGACGGATACCTCGATAGGGCCGATTATTTCTGTGCCCACAAACCGACATAGTTTAAGTCGAGTTAAGAAAAAAAATTGCATTTTCGAATCAAGCTTGAAAAATTCACGCTCCCATATGGTTATTATCTATGAACTGCGCTCTTGAAAAATAGTAAAAATCAAGTTAACTGTTTTTTTTTCTTTTGGTCAGAGACTAAAAGTCAAGGGTTTATGTGAACAAGTTATAATCTCTTGCAGGTGTCAAGGAGAAAATCCGCCAAGAAGTGCAGAAACTATCACCCAAAGTTCTTAAGGAAAACTATGGAAATAGGGAAAAATTGGGTTCTACATAAATGGCCCACCATGTATGTAGTATCATTATCTTTGACGCCTAATATTTGACATGGTAACCATGACTGATGGTAAAAGTCCGGCACAAATATGCATGCGACAGGTGTAGCTCGACTCGTGATGCTTTAGCTGTTTTTTTTTTTTCAGTTCTCTTCACATCCCGTGGACGATGGAGCACCACATATAATCGTACGAACCCTTATTTAAGGGTTCCGTGACATCAGTTCAGGGAATATTTTAACCTGTGCCAAAATAATGCAGCTCACACAAGAAAAACAGGATTATTTGGTATGTTGAAGGGAGTATGTAGAAAAAGGCCAACAGACCCACCGAGCCAGAGTGACAATTATGTAATTCCCCCTCTTTATTTTCTGGTCACTTCATTTCAAAGTTTGATGGGGTTCATGCCTCATAGATCCCCCATATGACCATGAGTGACTATTCTTATACCTGAAGGAACAAAAAAAGAGGAGGTCCTCTGACCTGCGCCAACTACAGAGGTATATGTCTCCTCAACATCGCCTATAAGATCCTATCTGCTGTAATATGTGACCGCCTGAAACCACTTACCATCAACCTGATCGGCCCTTATCAGTGTGGTTCTAGGCCAGGAAAGTCCACAGCTGATCAAATCTTCGTATTTTGGCAGATCTTGGAAAAAAAACTCAAGAGGTCCAAATCGATACCTACAACCTATTAATCGATTTCAAAGCCGCAGACAACAGCGTTTATAGAGACGAACTATACAGAGCCATGTCTTGTTATGATATTCCGCCACAAACTCGTCCGGTTGTACAGAATGGAGAATTCTCGCTGTTCAGGGTAAGAAACAACATCATCGACACATTCGATACCAAAAAATGATTAAGGGAAGGCGATGCACTGTCATGTGACTTCTTTAATCTCATTCTGGACAGGATTGTGCGAAACTCCCGAGCCAGCACCAAAGGCACAATCTTCCATAAATCGGTGCAATTACTAGCCTACGCCAACGATATTGACATCATTGGTTAGAATCAAGGTGATGTCATAGCGAAGTTTGCTTCTATAGCGAAGAAAGCGGCAAAAATGGGTTTAGCAGTAAATGAGGGTAAGACCAAGTATATGCTGTCAACACGAAAGGACACCCAACATCGACGAATTGGACAGAACGTCACAGAAATAATTTTGAGGTATTACGGGACTTTGTCTAGCTCAGCTTCGCCATTTACTCTGAAAACAGTATCTCGTCAGATATTAAACAAAGACTTACTTTGGCTAACCGCTGTTTCTTCGGGCTAAGATGGAAATTCAGTAGTAAAGCCCTCACTCAAGCATCTAAGAAGACCCTATATAACACCCTGATCATCCCAGTTCTAAGGTGCTGAACCATAAACCGTATCAAAAGTGGGTGAAGAAATCTTCGTCGATTTGAGAGAAAAATTCTTCGGTTCTGTTTGCATTTACGGGCTATGGACGCGAAAATTCAAGCAATAACTTTTCGAGCTGCACAGCGAGATGCCCCTAGTCAAAAAACTGCGCATTAGACGTTTAAGATGGCTGGGACATGTAGAACGATTGGAGACCAATACTTCGGGTCACAGAGTCTTCGATTCCAAGCCAGACGTCGGACGCAGTAGAGGAAGACCTCGGCTTTAGTGGCGCTCACAAGTAGAAACCGACCTTAACCAACATGGAGTGCCCAACTGGAGGCAGTTAGCTAAGAACCGGGCTACTTGGATATTCATGTTGGTTAAGGCCAAGGTTAATTCCGGACTGTAGCGCCACTTAAGAAAGTTGGTAAGTAGAGAGACCACTATACAATGGAAAGCTCGCGTTTCCGTGAAATAACGCCAAGCGAAATGGATAAGACTTCCGAAACTCGGCCTTATTTCGCTTTTGTAATGAAAAATAAATCCGAGTTTTGAAATTCGACCTTACTTTGGTTTCAAATGCAAATTTAATGCGTCTTGGGCGTATTGCTCTGTCAATTTGAACAGATAAGCGGGCCACACATGTACTATTGACATAAGCGATTGTCATATGCCTGGACATAACCTAAGAGGTACATCGAAGTTGCTTAAATGGGAGAAAACCCTTTAACCCGTGGGCCACCGCGGTGCTGTTGATAAATTGTTACTATAGGCACCAACTTTTATTATAACCTTCAAAATCACACCGCTGTGAACGGACACCACATGGAAGGTATATTTTTCCGCAATTGATTTTCCAAAATTGTATTCAATTGCAACCTTAAATCTGAAAAAAATCTTTTCTAAAGTAAAAGTTGACGAAGTTATGTTTTTTTTCTCTACCAATAGTTGAAAGCATTTAGCAATGACCTTTGGTTACATTTTTATTCAATAAAAATGGACCATCCGACAACATTGATACGATGTAGTCTCCTATACACCACATGTATCTTTTCTACCCCCGGGGATATAAATTCATTAACCTTAATCAGACAAACGACTTTACACCAATCTCCGTGTTTATCTTCGACTATGACTTCAAATTGAAATTCCTTAAGCTATCATAATTGCAATCAATCCCAAGCCTAAGCGCTGACAAGTTGCAATTTACACTCAATCTCGACAGTGGTTATAGTTGACAACGTGTCATTAATTAAACCAGTCATGCGATAAAACGTGTTTCGGTAAAATCAAACTGCTTGCGTTTTGCAACGATAACCATCATTACAACGGTCCATTGAGGAGATATTTTGTTTATAAGTGAAATCGCTTAAACCATCATAATCAAAGCCCCATCATGAGCAGGCACAGCTACATCCATAAGATTCACTTTCAACTGAAATTCAATTCACAACACACAAACGGTTATTATCTGATGCCCCATCGTCACACAATGGGAAGGTATTTAACCGTCGCTTAACCTTTTTCCGTCACTTGGCCCAGGCTGTCCCGTAGTGGGCGACAAAAAAAAATGTCAATGCGGTAATACCGCCTCTTTTATTTTTATTTTTTTTGTTTACATAACAATCCAGCATTGATCGTATCATCATTAAGCTGAACGATTATCGTTTTCGTATTGTCCACCTGGCACGTATCTAATCGGTTTTTGCTGAAGATGGTACTCCAAAGTTTCTGGAATTCTATTGCAGTACCATTGGTCGGAGGAGATTGTTGTAAATTTTTTTTTTCATTTGCGTTGGACAGCGAATAAAATTGTTTGGCCCTTAACCTTAGTCGAAGCGCTCAAGTGGAAGAAGAAGAATCTTTGGAGGAAAAGTTTTCAATTGTACATTGTAGCACGTCTCCTGGTAAAAGTTCGACGGTGCACGTCGTCACCTCAGCATCACATTTATCGCCGTGGAGGAACGTGACTTGAGAATGAGTGATTATGATGGAGTGAGATCAGGGGTGTATACTTGAAAAAGTACGTGGACAGAGAGCGCCTTGATGGCGGGATTAGATGTTATTAAAGATTTTAAAATCCTTTATGTCAGGGGCGTTGTAAAACTATGGTATTCGTTTCAGGTACTTTTGGATTATGGAGACCCAATGTGTTGTTGCTTTCAGTCAAAACATTGGCAGAAATTATTTTGTGGGCTTTGGATATTTTATTCTGAGCATCTAGGGTTTTCGAAAACAGTTTATAATCGATGTTATTGAATATCACAAGTCCTTCTAAAAATATTCTTTTAAGCCTTCGTCATAAGATCTACAGCGCAAATAATACGGTAAGGTAAGAACATTCTTTGCATACGTCCAATTTTCAAACTTAACCTTAGCGTGGACTTGTAGGTATTCTTTCTCCTTATGTAACAGATCTTCAGGAGAGCTTATCAAAATCATCCCTAGACTTGTTTCCTTAATAAGACCTAAAAGCCATGCAATTGCAGCTCATACAGCTCTTACAACGAACCGAACGACTGCTTTATCCAAGACGTTGAGTTGGGATCGACATAAGACCGATGCAAAGCTGCGATATTATTAGGGCAACGAAGAGTTAGTTACTTTGCATACCATGAGCGCGATAATCGCTGACGATAGTAAAGGATACTTTCTGGGTACGCACTGTATAATTCGTATACATGTACACACACACAATATAAAAATTACACCCTACGTACTGTGCCGTCGTAACGCTAAACATAAAAAACGCATTCAACACAGCCGACTGGAGCTGTATTGTAAGAGCGTTAGACAACATGAGCATCCCAAACTTCTTGCTGAAAATAATATTCAGCTACCCTAGAGAGATGACACTACATCATGGCACTGAAGAAGGACCAAAGAAGTATAAAATTATGGGAGGAATCTCCCAAGGTTCAGTGCTAGGCCCAATTCTATGAAACATAACGTACGACAGGGTAATGAAAATACCAAAGCCTAACGGAGTAGATATAATCGGATATGCTGATGAGATTGCAGTCACAATGGTAGCAAAAACACTAGATGAGGTGTCTTGGAACTGCGGTTGGAACATTACATACGTAAAGGTATGACTACAAGGAGCAGGTCTAAAACTGGCAGACCACAAGACGGAAGCGGTGCTAATTAGTAGAACACCTTACATACAAGTGTTCGAGCAAACCATTGGATGAAGTCCATACATCAAGTACCTAGGAATGATATTGGAACACAGGCGTAACTTTAAAAAGCATATGAAGTGCGCAGACGAAAGGGCTTCAAGGGCAGTAGTGGCGCTGTCAAGACTAATGCCAAACGTCGGAAGACCCAGGCAGCCAATCAGAAATCTGCAAGCAACAGTGAGCAAGTCAATACTGATGTACGCGTTTCCGATATGGGCACCAGTAGTGGATCGGAAAACGTACATGAAACGCAGTGCAAAGATTTACATCGCTAAGAGCCTTCAGAACGGTTTCCAGAAACGCTATCAGTGTCATCTCTAGCCGAATGCCAATCGACCTATAAATAAAAAGTTGTGCGGCTATCACCGACAACCAACCTAAAGATAGGAGCACCATCAACGAGTTTCTACACGCAGAATGGCAAAGCAGTTGGAACAACTTAACCAAAGGAAGATGGACGCATAAGCTCATCTACGACATGGAAGCAGTTTCTGCAAGGGCATGGATGCTCCCAGGAGTATCTCCATAAATAGACACACGTGGATGACCCGTACTGCCTACACTGTTAAGGAAAAATACAGAATGCTGATACGTACCTATTAAGTCTTCTACACTATAGTAAACGATAATAGTTTAAAAAGTTACGGAATGAGTACCCAGGCATAAGCCTAGTGGCTATTCCTGTCAAAGGCAGGTTCCCTATCTGAGCACAGAAATCTTAAGCATCCTTAAATAAATATCAGG
Organism: Rhingia campestris; assembly: GCA_932526625.1. Taxonomy (NCBI): domain Eukaryota; kingdom Metazoa; phylum Arthropoda; class Insecta; order Diptera; family Syrphidae; genus Rhingia; species Rhingia campestris. Next base: position 94,504,814 of record OW052184.1, read on the forward strand.
ACAACGACACTGGACGAAACTTGCAGCCAGAGTCTGAGGCATGACATGGAAAACATATTTGACAACTAAAATCGACAGACGAAGAAATATTTAGCACCATAGACTAGTCGACAGGACATCCGAGATGGAATGAAGCCAATGGACTTGTTAAGTGAGATGTTAATTTCTGATCATTGATAGCATGGGATGCCTGCTTCACATTGATTTTCTTATGATACTTTCAAAATATACAAGGACTCGAACCTTGCTTCTCTATTCATTTCTCTATGCAAAGTTATGTTTTTGGCACAAAAAATTAGACCTAGTCTCACCCTAACTTCGAACGCGATTTTGAGAATTATCACATGACAGTTGCATACTCTTGAATGCTTGTCAGACTTTCGCAAGGGATGAGATTGTAAACAAAATCTAGGTGTTGTGACTTTGGGGATTCCCTCAGATACCTCACGCTTAGCAGTCCAATGCACTAATCAGTAGAATACTGCAACTACATGGAAAACACATTAGAACCCAAAGCCTTACTTTCTCACAACCATTTATGAGTGCATGTGAACTTCTTGCACGATGGTGGGACCTCCTGTTTTATGCCGACTGCGAACGGCTAAGTTGAGATAAGAATTTCTTGACAATCGATGCTACTCGGATGATTTGCCAGATCATCGCGAGAGGAGGGACAGTGAAAAAGTTGTTGCTACGGCTGGGAATCGCACCCAGAACTTCTGCGCGGCAGTTCATCGCAAGAACAATTGCGCCACTGAGCCCGGACTTAGAGCTACGCAATCGTTTAAACTGTTTAGTTTGTAGTTTGTCGTGCTTCTTCTCTTCAATACACTTACAGAGAATGAATTTCTAAAAAAAATCAACAGTGGCCAATTTTGTGAACAGATAGTAAACACTAACTTAACACGATTTTAGGGTTGACAGGTTATAAATACGATTATCTGGACTCTTTCGTCCAATGGGGTTAACTACACACTTATGTCAAAAAAAGCCCTACAAGTAGGGTTAGCAATATCACAGTATCGCTTTATATCTAGGTAACCTTGTCATCTATTGGTGAGCCTAGTGAGGCATGCAATTTCGTAAAACTATTTGGAGAGTGTCCATATCGTTGGGATAGACTAACCATTTATGGGAAGAATTGACACACAGATTCCATTAGGATCTTTTGATTTATCACTGATATGACACATCAGATTGTGACGCTATCAACCTACTCTAGTCATGGTGAGCTTAGCCATATGACTTTGCAGCAAACATGGTTGATATCAATAACTTAGGTATGCTATAGCATCACTTATGGGGTATGTAATACAAAAAACACGGGGAACCAAAGAGAGTAAGGCGGTCTAGGTTTTCGATTCATAGATGTTCCCTTATGTCTCACAAGCAGTAAAAGAGGAAACTCGTTACGAAAAGATATTGGCAAGACCCAACGTAAGCCAATTCGACCTTTGTGAACCAGTCAATATTTTATCAAACCAAACCGCATTCTATGAAACCAAACCTGACCAACTATGGGATCTCAACAAGAGACCTCTTGGTCAGAAATATTACCCCACATCTCGGTCCAACCATTCTACCGACATTTTTAGCAGCTTTTTTAACCGAAACTTGCTGATGTAGGCCAATGCGAGATTTGCTACTTAGGCGATAGTCAACAGTCTATCAAGCCAAACTGTGGGATTCATACAAGAGCCCTATCGGTCAGAAGTATTACGCAGCCTCTCGGTCCAATGGTCTTATAAGAGAAGCATTGCGACGATATTTCTCGCAGCTTTTATCAATCGATTTAGGCTATGCGAGATTGTCTACTTAGGCGATAGTCGACATTCTATCAAGCCAATCTGCGTGATTCAAACAAGAGACCTCTCGTTCAGAGGTATTACCCAGCCTCTCGGCCTAACAATCTAACTAGAGAAGCATTGCAAGGACATTTCTCGCAGCTTTTATCAATCGATTTAGGCTATGCTAGTTTTTCTACTTAGGCGATAGTCGACATTCTATCAAGCCAAACTGTGTAATTCATACAAAAGACCTCTCGGTCAGAAGTATTACCCAGCATCTCGGTCCAACGCTCTAACTAGAGAAGCACTGCACCGATATTTCCAGCATCTTTTCTCAATCAAAACTTGCTGATATAGGCCTATGCGAGATTTGCGACTCAGGCGATAATCGACATTCTATCAAACCAATCTGTGGGATTTCAACAAGAGACTTCTCTGTCAGAAGTATTACCCAACATCTCGGTGCAATGATGCAACTAGAGAAGCACTGCAACGACATTTCCCGCAGATTTTCTCAATCGAAACTCGCTGATATCGTCTAACTCATCATTCATGATCAGATTTTGAGGGAAGGCAACATGATACTCTATCGTTTTTCGTGGGATAATAAGGACAGATTGGTTCAGATTATGGTTGTTGTCCAGCAATCCAGTTGGTGTTACTTTTTATTCCATGATCTGCCTAGTTTCAGGATTAAACTCGAGTTAACTCGAAAAAATTACCACTCCACCGGTTTGTAGCCTTGACGTGGCGGTTTGGCTCAGTAGTCTTGAGAGAGGATCATTATGCATCAGTTATTCCGGTCATCACAAGGTGAAGCGGAGTACAACCATCTCCCAAATCCTATACCCCAAACCCCTCCCCTATGTATAATCCAACTTCACCTATGGTTGCCTAGTCTGGTGGAATTCCATGAAAAAGACGAAGTATATGATTGTACTAACAAAGGTTCAAAGAACAGCATGTGTGCTCTTAGCAGAAGCTATGCACACCAGCCCCACAGCAGGTTTGGTAACCTTCTACCAATTGACCTACAAATCAATGACACAGCAGCGAAAAGCGCAGCACGTCTCAAAGAAGCGTATAACCTTTGTATCAAACCCTTTGGCCACAGTAAAATATTAAAATTAGGGGCATACGAGAAAGAGGCCATGCCATATCACGATTTTGATATTAAAATCAGAATACCATGTATAGACGAATGGTCATCAAGCACTGTGGTATCCAACACTGAAATAGCGCACATAAAAGCTCTGGCATCCAACATAATAAAATCGAGCTCAAGGCTCTATGTAACCAAAATAAAGTCCAAATTATCTGGGTGCCAAGAGTCATTAACATTCCAGGAAATGAGAAAGCAGACGAGCTAACCAGAATAGGATTGTCCAGCTGCATCTCCTTATGCGACAGTAGGGTTAGACCCCAACTTGCTTTTAAAAAAACAAGTAAAACCTAGATCTAGTGGTAAAACATTAACACTTTCAAACACACCAAAGACCTATGGCCGTAATTAAGCGGTACCAAGCTCTGAACAAAGCCTCCATTTTTATAGCGGTGAGAGGTCACTATCAGTATCTCACACCAACTATTCATGCGGTGACCCAGATGTTGAGGAGGACATCCGTCACCTACTCTGTCGTTGCCATGCAATCAGGAACAGCCGTAACATACTCCTTGGTCGGAACTGACGGAGCTAGCAACATTACCTATAGTAAAGACTTCCGTTTCTGCTGCAAATCGAGATGGAGCTAACACCTCTTTTAAGCGGATGGAACAACTCAGATCACCACATAAGTATCGCACTTACTTTAATACAACTTTCTATTCAGGTACAAACCCCTTTACGAAGGGTATCGCTATGAGCCCACGTAGTCCTATGCGAGTTTGACGACTCACCTGAGCGTCAACAGTCCATCAAACTTTACCTAACCTAATTCGAAAATTATGAGTCAACTGGGGTTAAATTAATCTGGTTTAACTCTAAGTTAACTCATCACTGAAAATCTGGGCCTAAGACTTTGATGGTATTCAAGAACTAAAATCATCTCCACCTTTTCAGAGATAAAAGATATTTTACACCAGCGCATCTTAGTCTTCTGTATAAAGTCCAAGTACGACCAGGTCTTGAATACTTCTCTAATGTCTGGAGTTCTGAAACATGCACTGAACTTACTAGACTCTATCGAAAGATGTGCAATCCGCCTTATAAAAGACTCTTCACTCACTTCAAAGCTGCTAACTTTTGACACAGCGACATATTATACATATTACAGTGGCAGATGTTCGGAGGAGCTTAGAACGATCTCCCGATGTGACCTTTCATAGTCCTGTCGATGAGTTAAATAATGACACGTGGTATACATATGAATCGATGATTGATGATGTGACATAATTTCTTCAATTTCTCTTCCGCACAACCCAACCATCATATCCATTACTTTTACAACCTTCAACACCCTTATACCAGTCTATACACGACTGGCAAACATACCCCTTGTCAAAACATACACAAACCTCGTCAACTTCCTCAGCACTAACCAAATGATTGCAAAACTTTGTCTACACAAATACAACACCTAAGACCGTAGGCATTTCTTTTATAGACCCACTAAATGCCTAAAAATGCATAATAAACCATTGCCGAATATTTTTCAAACTCCTCTCCAAAGGAAGAGTGCGGAAAAACCTCAACCATCTAACGAGTGGAAAACCTCATGCACCGGAGGATGCATAAAATAAAAATACCGCACAAAAGTTACAAGAGGAACATGAATAGCTAAATGCCACATTTGAAAGTAAAAACCCCTCAACTGGCGGACCGGTTAAGGTTAGTCTGAAGTTTTATGTTGTGCAGCACACTCGGGCTCGAACTCGTATAGTTACTAAAAAGTTATCTTCTGTGCCATTATCCACTAATCCAATTGGAACGTAACCAAAATGCATGCAGGCAAAATGCAAATTGGCGAGCGCGCATAATATCTCCACCTTCTGCCGCGCCATAGATACACATGTATCTTCTGGGCATAGGGGGTAAAAATTGTTTATTAGGCGAATGCCATTAGTTCCAACATCATCTCTCTGGAAACCATAACCAATTGCGGATGGCCTCCTCGAGTGGTGGATATTGTGCGAGCGCGCTTCTTTGGCGCGGATCAGAGTTAGGTTTGGCGCAAGAAGAAGAAAAATGACCGCAAGAAGTGGTCGTTTACACGATCGGAGGGGAGTGGATTCGGGAAATCGCTAAGATGGGGGATTGGATGCACTTTTTTTTTTGTGAACTTCCTCGTTTTGGATTTAATGTGGATGATGATGGTGAAGATGGTGCGCGCACAACTGAGGTTTATCGAGGTTTTTTGTTCGCTTTCTTGAAGTTTTCTTCACCTAATCGGGTAATGATCCAACGAAGAGGAAGATTACTGCGAAGCACTAGAATCATTCGAAAAGGTATACAAGGTGGCAGTTTTTTTTTCAAGCATCGATTCTTATTTTGATGGATGTGCTGACGGTGAGTATATTAGTATGCGGAAAGAAATATCTTAAAGATGTGATGGTTGGTCTTCATTTCCGATGGATTTCCGTACTAATTTCAGGTTAATTATGTAAGTTATGGAATTTTGATAACGTAGAGGTGTATGGTTGTAAAAATGAGAGGAAGAACGATGGATGATTTATGACCAACAAAAAGGTGTCCCTTAAGTAGGCCATAAAACGCGATCTTTGGTCCAGAAACCATTTTCAGAAAACAGTAGATTCTGAATAAGTTCTGCTAAGCACACCTAAAATATCCCATATATGTATATGAATGTGGGGTATATGGCGCTCGTTGCGACTAGACTAGAACGGATATTTGGAATGTCTTCAATTTTCGTACAAAAAATGTCCATCAGAGTGATTTAAAACTATCAACTGTGAAGTGAATAATTTAAAAATGTAGGGAGAATGGATCAATTAGTGGCCTAAGACATTCTGGGTGTCCTGTCCGAAGTCGTTCAACAGAAAACATCGAAGTAGTTCGCGAGAGTATTTCTGACAGTCCAGGAACATCAATTCGGCGCCCTAGTCAAGAATTGGGCTTTCTGTAGCGAATTTTTACGAAAGACTTAAAACTTCATGCTTGCAAAGTTCAATTGAATCAAGAACTGAACTGAACTGACCGTGCACAGCGAAGAGAGTTCGTTGAATGGATTTTGAAACAACAACAAGCGGATGCTGATTTTTCGTACAAAATCATCTTCAGTGATGAAGTTCATTTTCATCTTGATCTCTTCGTTAATCGTCAAAATTGGGGTTCAGGAAACCCTGGAGTAATTGTTGAGAGGGTGGGCAAAATCCTCATCTTTCAGTCCTTCTCGCGGGCGCCTACCTGAAAATGACTTATCAGCATGTCTGTTTGGTGTCAGCCAAGGGTCCCACTTAGATATTGACCGTGCGCTGTAACTCGTTGCAACGCACGTTCAATGTATAAGCGGGAACCATAAGTTGGAGGTAGGAGAAAACCCGTAAACCCAATTCCAAGGTGGAACAGCAAACGCCGAAGGATGCATGGCTAAAAAGGGAGTTTTAAGCCGCTAGTTTGCGAATTTCGGATACCGGGCTACCTCCGATCTCAAGATAGCCTTCCTGTGGGTAGACGGGTAGACCACGGGCGACCAATAAATACCGCCTACTCGTTGGAATAATTGAAGTAAAACATAGAGAATGATGCCTCTACAAATGCATCAACAACTAGGGATGTTTTAGAACACCCTTTCGATACCGACACGACACCTGTCAATCGTGAAGGGTCACAAATCAGCGATTTCGAGATGATGAGCCTAGAAGAGAAATTGTCTTATCTGAGCGACTCAGCCTCGGAATCAGGTACTGTATACAGCATCAGTATACTCTCGGATGAATTGCATCCGGAATATACAGACACGCCGGGGACCCCTGGCAAATCGGCTCAAACTGATTCCAAGCGCATCAGGTTCACGCCAGCGGAACAGCGTCGTTTCAACAGATCGCTGAAACAGGGTAGCAGCATAGAGCAAGCCCACATCATTGCAAAAACAAAAGATGATGCTCTTCAAGAAGCCAAACGCATGAGATCTGAGACAACACACCACCTCAGTCCGAAGCGAAACGAGCTCGCACTGGGAAAACAACCTCTGACAGAATCACCTTTAGAGATATAGCGAGCTATGTCAGATTGGGTGTCGTACCAGTCGATATCGATCGCAATCCTCTCACAAATGGTTCAGATACAAGAGAGGATTATGGACATCACGATCGAACTGCGCGACGGGGATGCAAAGCCAGCTTTCCGCGGGACAACTTTCAAGGCCGGATGGCTCTTGTTAGTATGTGCGGACATCACCACTTCAGAGTGGATGAAAACCAACTTCCTCAAACTGAAGGAGAAATGCGAGTTGGAAGTAATGCTTGTGGGAGAGCAAGAGTTTCGAAAATAATGTCGGTCAGCTAGTAGGTTAGGTTGGTGGGTTGATGAAGTAGGCGGCGTGCGTCTTCCCTCATCAACCATTGTTATGAACGTTGGAGATCCACGAGTGTGGTGGTTCCTTCATTTATCCCATTACTCTCCATTTTTGTTAGGCCCTTTTCAGCCATCCAGATGTTGTTGCCAACCTGAAAAGACCAGGGAAAGGGATTTCGGATAGATCCGTTAGGTCATGGGAAAAGTATTTTCCTAAAGTTTTTATTCCTAATTGACTGAGGCCTGGAGAAAATAAGGGGATGGTTTTGTTCTTTATCACCGCAGCCTCTACAAAGGTCATCATCTATAAGATGGATTTTCAGTTTGTGGCTTTTAAGTAAGTTTTTAAGTAAGTAATGTCGACACTAGTAGGAATAGTGTCGAAATGTATATCCTGTTACTTTGAAGTAGTTTGTCGGTTCTGGCTTTGTCATACTCTGACCACATCCTTTTGGCTGTTTCACAGGTGCATAGGGAGTTCCATCTGTTTTTGGCGATATTCAGTGTTTTCTTTCCCACCCGTGAGTTGAGGTCACATAGTGTCGGTTTGACAGCCTGATCAATGCTGGAGACAGATCCTTTTCCCGCCAGTTCATCAGCAATTTTATTGCCCTGCATGCCTCTGTGTCCGGGGACCCAGCAGAGCAGAACATTATATTGGACGATAAGAACCCTTAGCTCTTCACGAGAACGCTTCACAAGCTTAGATTTTATTTCGACAGCAGAGATTGCTTTTATTGCTGCCTGACTCTCAATGAAGATTGTGATATCATCTGGTGGTATCGTTAGCATTGAGATAGCTTTGACTGCCTCTGATATTGCAAATATCTCATCATGTGATCAGGGAGACGACTGTTTCGCTAACTGTTCCTGGAAACACTCCAGGTCCAACGCATCCGTCCATTTTTTGAACCTTTAGTGTGAATGGATATGGTTTCGGTGCCCAGTTCTTTCCTCTCCCACTCCTCTCTACTTGGAAAGAAGCAGGAGAATGGTCTTTGAAAGTCATGGTGAGGCAGCATGTAGTCAGAGGATACAGCTGAGCTCAGACATCTGTTTAGAATTACTTCTGTTTCCTAAGTTTGTTTTCTAGCAGTTAAGCCGGCTGATTCTAAGAGCTTTTTTGACTGCAGATCCTTGCATGTAAAGGTCTAGCGGTAGCAGGTTAAGGATGGCTTCCAGCCCCGCTGTTGGTGTGGTTCTCATTGCGATAGTGGCGCCCACACTGCTATCCTTTGTATCTGTGTCATATTTTTAGATGGGTGACTTTATTTGTGGATTGCCACCAGACAAGTATAATCCTAGGGTTCGGACCCCAGTTTTTTTTTTTCGAATATTCGGTTACACGTATAGAAAGCTACGGTGACCTTTTTTATGCGTTCGCACTATTAAGGTTCATCCTGTGTTTTTTTGAAGTCAAAGGTATATGCAAACACGGCTACGACCACCAACGCCTTGAAAGAGGAAATTGGGCGGTGTGTTACATTTATATGAAACGGTCACAGAAAATTTCAATTATCCGATGTACTATTCCATACATAACCTCTATAAATCAATATCAGTAATTTCTATTAAAATTACATTTTGCGTAAATTATCGGATACCCTTTATTTCATTCAAATTGAAATTGTCAAGTTTAGGGCTATATCTCAAAAATACTTTGGCGAAAATGTTACCATTTTGTGGGTTTTAACAGCACCACCTCAGCATAGAAAATTTCGTCATTTTCAACATCAATATAATCCCAAGGCTATTAAATAAATTATCGGTTTTCTTTCCATTTTTTAAACAGAAACAAAAACCTCAAAAGTATAACTGTGCAATTTAACCAAATTCATCATTTTAGCGAGCCTTTAGGTCACGACACATGAACAAAAAAAAAACCTTTTTATGCACCAATCCCAGCCTCAATGCAAATTAGTTTCCTTCATTGGCAACACAACTGTCGCAGATAGATTACGACTAGGTACGCGAACATAAAATTTATGATCTACCACAATATAACGTTTTTTTTAATTACAACTAAACGCTAAGAGAATGTCCGTCCGTCCCTCTATATAAGCTAATCCCTCTCATTACTTAAATACCAAAAAAAAAATTTCAAAAAAAAATAAAACACATCTGTCACAGCAGCACCGTAGTGCTCACAAAAATATAATCAAATGTATCTCCAACCCAGTGTGTACAGTCTGCCGCCCAAGGAGACTGTGCCAAAGAAAGTAATTAAGTCGTTGTTAAACTGCTGTATGTATATAGTTATGGTCTATCCAAATGTGCCCCAGGTCATACCAAGATGTAATTATAAGTCGCGCGCATCCGTCGTCGTCTCGTAAATCTTTGCCTAGGATAAGTGCTAGACAAAAAGATACAAAAAAAAAACGAAATCAAGTGAACGGCGTAAAGAAGTTACATCTTTGCTAAGATTAGCGGTTCTTGGTGGTTGTTTAGCTTCCGTTTAACGGTGCATTCAAATGAAACATTTTCAACCATAAAATCTAACCTGTGCATGTGCACACATCCAACGAGTGACTCCTCTCGTTTAATTACAAAAAAAATTGATAACGATGTGACATCAACCTTAATCAATTAGTTTTCCAATATTATGGCTGACGTGAGGAGATTCACTCGCTCACTGTCAGGACGTAAAGCAAAACCGATATCTTCACGGCAGGTGGCTGTGTGGTACATTAAATTAGCCCGCTCTTCCATCGCTAGATACAATATCTAATCATCTTGCAAACCACAAGAGAACCATTGGCAGACATAGCAGACGCGCGGCTCAATCACGCCAAATCACCTGGCACTAGAAGCAGGCTGTATCTGTGGATGTGTGTGTGTGATTGAAACGAGAATCTGAAACATATCTATGGGTGTATGTTGATCTGGTTTGTTTGTGAGATTTCAAGTTTTTTTTTTATTTTAATTAGCTGCGAAATAGTTGAACGAAAGATAGTCTTGGGTTAAGTGGAATATTTGTCTGAGTAACGTAGGTAGATACTGGTGATGGAATACCATTAGCTTGAAGTCAATCTGTTGACCGGACAGATAGTATGCTGGAGGATGGTTCTTTCGCAACGTTTTTGACGTTTGCATACAAATTATGGAAAGTAAGTTGGGCTACTATGCATATGCAGGAAAGTTTGCAACATGAAATACACATTTGGGGCATAGGCACTATTAATGAACCCACCCACGAAAATATTCAACTTTCTAATTAGCTCAGGTGTTACTTTTTGTCTTAAGATATGCGTGATCACTTCAATGATTTGAAGGAGATCTCCTCAGCCTATAGATTTTAAAATGTTATCGGTATGTAGTTCCGGTATGAGAGGGACTGTTAAGTGCCTGTCATCGATCAGTCAATTTCAGCAAGTCATGGGCAAGGCCATCTTTTATTTGCCGGTAACTGAAAACCACTTTGTCACAGACGTCAATAAAATACTGGATGTTTGATATCTGTCTCTCCTTTCAAATTTTGTCAGAAAAGTCGGTTGATGATGACGCTTGACGGATATTGTTGCATCTTTCATGTCATCTTTTAGCTATCGAGGCTACACTTTGGAAAGTTGCTAAAAGTGCTCAATATGTAGGATTAATTGAAGGCTGACAGCTTTAAAAGAAACTGATTCGAAATAAAAGGCAGCAAATGTCTTCATTGCGGAACTAGCTTCCACATAATTCTACGAATGTATCCGGAAATCGGCGATCAGTACTCTCATATTCACAGATTGGGGAATGGGAAATGACAGAAATACAAGGACTAGCGTGTATAGGGACAATAATAAGAATAAATACAAACACCAGGTTGTGGGTGTCTTTATGTGATACCCCTGTATCTATATAAGAAGTAATCGAATGCTAAAAGTGTCAAACAAAAAACTATCCATGCTCAAATCCTACGAAAATACATCGGCTGATTACATATAACCCGAAGAGGGATTAACTATGCTTCTGCTCCTTTCCGACCAGTCTCCGGCTCTATAAAAAATGAAAAGCTGTCCACACAGGTTTCTTGCGCCCGCAACAACTAGAAACCCCTGGTTTGATGAGGAATTCCGACAGATGCTCGCAGCCAGGAACGAGGCCTACAAGGCTAAGCTGCAGGTGAAGACGAGAGCTGCCATTGATCTCTACAGGCAAAGAATAAGGGAAGAACAACTGCTTTACAGAAAGAAGAAAAAAGAGCAAGAAAAGCGCGCGATCGAGGGTATAAAAGGGTGCCATTCCAGGAATGATGTTCGGAAGTTTTACCAAAGTGTAAAACATCAAAGCCAAGGATACAGTCTCCTCAGCATCGCCTACAGGATCCCATCTGCCGTAACATGTGAACGCCTGAAATCGTTTACCAACAACCTGATCGGCCCTTAACAGTGTGGTTTTGGGCCAGGAAAGTACACAACCTATCAAATTTTCACACTTCGGCAGATCCTGAAAAAACCCAAGAAGTCCAAATCGATACCAACCACCTATTCATCGATTTCAAAGACGCACACGACAGAATCTATATAGAGACGAACTATACAGAGCCATGTCTAGTTTTGGTATACCGCCCAAACTCGTCCGTTTGTGTAGGATGACAATGGAAAATTCTCGCTGCTCCATCAGGGTCGGAAACGATCTCACCGAAACATTCGATACCAAAAAAGGATTAAGGCAAGGCGATGGGCTGCCATGTGACTTCTTCAATTTGATTCTCCAAGATGGAGCTTCCTTTTGCTTGATAGGGACGGGCAGTTACAAAGGAGATGAAGTATTGTTTCCTCCTCATCTTCGTTCATGCAGTTACTACAGAAGTCTTTTGAGTAGAGGCCTAGCCTTTCTGCGTGCCTCCGCTAATACGCGATCTATCTAGAGATCAGTCTTTGATCTTCTCAAATCTAGCTTGTTATTTGACACGTCGACATTGATTTGCTATTAGCATGTTGCTCTAGTTAGCTTTTACATGTAGCGATAGGAATACCTAGTTCACTTGTGTCGGGTACAGCTGGTAATTTAGTCCCATGTTTGGCGAGTTTATCAGCCTTATAGTTCCCTGGAATGTCACTATGCCCAGGCATCCAGCATAGGTGATTGTTAAAATGCTCTGACATCTCCTGCAATGATGATCGGCAATATAGTGTCTTTGAATTTATTGAGACTAATTCCAGGGATTCGTTAACCGCTTGGCTTTCGGAGAAAATGCTGATATCCTTGGCAGATATCACATTCTCTTTCAGACAGGATAAGGCTTCTTTGATCGCCATGAGTTCCGCAGGAACACACTGCAATGATCAGGAAGACAGAAAGATAGTTTGAGAAGACACCACCACCCACACCGTCATTTTGTTTTGGAGCCATCGGTATAAAAGTGGATCGAGTCGTTTAGCACAGGTTGGTTACACTCCCATGACGCTCTGACTGGGACATAATCACAGTCTTATCAAAGTTAAACCTTGTAAGGATGTAATCGGTGTTCTTTGTGATTATTGCGTATTTGACCACTGTTGAATGGCTTTAAGACGTATGGCTGAGTTAGCTATCCGAACATATCTAGGGGTAGTAGGTGAAAAAGAATGTCTAGTGCTGCTGAGGGTGTTGTATGGAGTGCACCACCGATGCACAGGCTCGCAGTTCTTTGAATATTGGCTAGTTTTTTGCTGTTTAAAGCTAACTCTAGCGCTGTCCACCATACTATTACTCCATAAAGAAGAATCGGTCTTATAACCGAGATATAGAGCCAATGCGTAGTACGAGGTTTCATTTCCCATTTTAAGCCTATGGCTTTCTTGCAGGATTAAAGTGCGACAGTGGCTTTCTTTATCCTTTCTGTTATGTTTAGCTTCCAGTTAAGCTTCCTGTCCAAAATAAGTCCCAGGTATTTTGCTGTGTCTGAGAAGACGAGATTCTGTTTAGTAACGGGGGGTCAATTTGAGGAATTTTATATTTCCTGGTGAACAGCACTAGTTCAGTTTGTCTTCAGTCGAAACCTAGTCTGGCATCCCTCCTCTTCCAGTATGAGTGAAAGCTCGTTTACCACTAAGTTCCAGAGAAGTGGGGACAGGACTCCACCTTGTGGGACATGTCTTCTGATAGAAGCACCACCCAGTGTTGTGCTGATAATCCGGCTATTTAACAGCAAATTCCAAGTGAGTAAACGACTTTCAGACATGTTAGCGCCTTAATGATCGCTCCCGAATGAACGTTGTTTAAAGCACCTATGGTTGCTTTCGAGGACATTGGAAAGAAACTGTAGTATACTCCCTGCAGCATTACGACTTTTCGATGATACGTACTAATGTGTGTAGGGCTGTTTCTATAGATTGGCCCTTGCAGTACTCATGTTGGGATGCAGATAACTGATTTACATCAATGCTACTGCGAAGATGAATATCAATCAAACTTTCCAGGGTTTTCAGAAAGAATGATGATAAGCTAATTGGTCTCAGGTCTTTCGGATTGACGTGAGAACTTTTACCAGATTTGGGTATGAATTCTACTTTAACTTCTCTCCAAAGCTTGGGAATGTAGATCAGCTGGATGCAGCCTCTAAAAATGGTAGGATGAGATCCAAAGTGCGCTGTAGCTCAGCTGGTCATGTCCCGCGAATTTAAAGGGTTTGAGGCTGTGGACTGCCCAAAGTAATTTATCTTTTGTGATAAGATCTTGTAAGTTGCCGGCCAATAGATTGGTTCTATTGATGTCGGCTTGGAAAGCTTCCTGTGAGCTACCTAGAATATGAGTGTCCATTAGTAGCTCTATGGATTCTTTGCTTGAAGTCTTCCAAGTGCCATCTGTTTTTTTTTTTTGAGACATCATAGTGGCAATCAAAAATTTTCAAATATGGTCGCAAACGGCCCAAAATAACTTCTTCCAAAGGTATTAAATGACCCTATAATAGGTACGCCTTGTCCTTAATCAATTTCAAGCATACTTCGTCGGACGTTAAAATTCCATTCGAGGTATGTGTCATCGGGAAAAAATACTACACAAATGCGACGGCTTCACATCACTTCAATTCGTAAATAAATTCAAATTTTGTGGCGGAGGAAATCGGAAAAAATGCACTAAGCTGTCAAAAATTTCACGAAAAATTCTCCTGAACGAACTTCAACGCAAATCGCCGGGATGCGTTAGAAAATGTCGGAGAATTAGTCCGAACAGCTTTTGGGAAAAATACGTCGAAGCAAAAATCCTCCCAATCTTACAAAATCGGAGAAATTTGCTCTCCGACGGATACCTCGATAGGGCAGTATATCTATCCCTAACCCGTGTGGATACTTAAGAATAGATATATGCAAAACCCGATGTCTATTCCTGCCCCATGTGATTGCTATATTTAAGAATAAACATCTTCACCTAACCTACCATATTCCTCTAATCAGTCTTCGCATTTGAACTGGATAACTGACGAAATATATGATAAGTACAGCTGAAGACCGACCTACCTTTGCAATCTCATTCGTTACAAATTGCAGGGTTATTAACAAATATTTATTCACATTTGTATCCACATATTTAAGCAATAGATACTTTAAATCTTTGCAGATCTTATCATATGACTTATCAACTCTTTTGTAATACCTTCATCAGTCCAGATGTCATAAGTCTTGTGGTAACAAAATGTAACGATTTTTTGTTTTGTTTGAATGTGCAACGCAACATTTGTATAACAACCGGTAAAATTGTCTACTTTACAATGCTATTAGCTTAAAATCTTAATTATACACCTATACCTCTAAATAATTGAATTTTACGAAATACAATTCATTAGCGCATTCCCAAACGAACAATAACTTGATTTTTTTTCCCTTTTTCGCAAGCCAAGTCTCGACAAACTATCAATCATCTATGAAGTACATGTGGTATCTGACTACTTAGAGGCTGAAATTCTATGCGCACATTGAGTCGATAATTAATGTTCCACAAGTCTAATCAAATCAAACTCATTGATCTCGTGGCTAACAAAACGAAGCATGGATGAGAATTTAATTTGCCTACTTAGCGTTGTTTTTGAAATGAATGCAGATAGACGCAGAAATTAGAAGGTGTGGTTGAGAGTTTGTAATTCATCGATCATTTATTGCCACAGATACAGTGTGAGATAGAAGTTTGAATGGAGAGTATTGGTGAAAAATGTTTTGCAAACGAATTGGGGAATGTTTTATGTTGATGGCCCACCCATAGGTGTCGATCATCGGTTATACCGGGTGATTCAATAGGAGGTTTTTTTTTCGATTGCGTGTTTTTTTTTGCCAACTGGCTTGTCTAACCTGTGGGCCAAATCCAAGTTTTTTTTTGAAAAATGCAATTAAATTAACAAAATTCCCAATAATTATGGAACACAACGTAGCGTCGTTAAAGTGGCTGCATCGGCTGGCAGAAGCACATTGTGTCACTCCAATTTTCCAAGACCATGGTGATGGTTTCGGTTGTAGCTCACGAATTGCTTGGATGATATTGGCCTTAAGTGTTTGAATCGTGCCCGGATTGTTGGTATAACATCGGCCCTTTACGGTTCCCCACAGAAAAAGGGGAACAAATCGCAGCTCCGAGGCGGCCAATTGACATCTCTAAGACGACAGATAACACGATTTGGGAATTTGGTGCGCAAAATATCGATTTTGACATAGTGTGTGTGTCACGGCGCGCCATGAACCAGAGGTCGCCCAAATTCATGTCTTCAATCCCAATAAAAATATTTGCTTAACATGAATCTCTAACGCCCACCGTTGACCGAAGAAAAATGGTCCAATGATGCTACCACTGTACAATCTGCACCAAACTGTCAATCTCTGAGGATGGATGCATTGGCTTTTCGACAATAACGTTCGGGATTTCTGAGCCACCATTTTGTTTGTTAACGAAGCCGCATAGATCAAAATGCACCTCATTAGAAGAGATGATTTTTCGCCCAAAATCGTTGTTCTATTCAAGCTGCTCTAAGGTTTAACTTGCGAAGCGATAACGAAGCGGATGGTCCTGCGCCTCCAAGTGCTAAGTCAATTGGACCTTGTTAGCGAATCAGAGATCTTTGTGCAAATTTCTCCTCAGGTTAGTGCGTGTGTTGAGCTGTTGAGATTGATGGGGAGTGGATGTTCGTGAGTTGAGTTTCACACTCTCGGCTACAGGAGCCACTTTCTCGTCTGTATGATGACGGGAACCATGAGTGTTGTCCACTAGCATACCAGTCCCACGAACTTTTCGCTCAAACTTGCGGACAGCAGGCTCGGTGGGTGCTTCATTTCGGCTAAAACTTTTTTTCAAATAACGCACTGTTTGGGCTACACAGCACACACTTTCAAAATAAGTTTTCAATATGTCCCAACATAGTTCAATCGTCAAGCGACTCATTTCGTTCCGGAGGTTTGACACTGACTTCCTGTCAAGATTTCGAGCGAGAAACAGCTGTCAGTGTCAAAAGACCATACGATTTAAAAAGAAACCACTAGATGGCCCAACCTGTATATGACGTTGGTGTTCTGTATGCATTGCCATTTCATCATGAATAGAATTAAGCGGCCCTTAAACGATCTATCGATTGACATCAACCACTCACATGTATATATGTATGAGTCACACACTTTTGGTGAAGTCTGATTGACGAAAAACAAAGCAAGTTTGATTTTCCATAATGAACGTCATGCTGATTGTTGTGTGTAAGGGTAGCATTGACGCAATTGCTTCATTGTGTTGTACGTCGCGAAAGAGAAAACATGACTGGCGCTTGCGGAAAACTGAAGAACTATGAAGACCGAGTAATCATCGCACATCCGTACACCACGAAAACTCACAAAAACTAAAAAATTCACGTCGATCGATTGAACTGTGTAAGCGGGAGCGTCAATCCGAACATACACGATGCATGATGTCAATTTATTGACCGTGTAAAGGCCGCTTTAGGCCGGAAACAACGCTTACTAATTTTGAAACTTATTTTCAAAGCCAGTGCTCAGTTAAAAATTGTTATAGAGTTCTTCGACCACGTTTTGGTCGTCATAATCGTCCAACGTAACGCAGTATTTATAAAACCATCACCAAATTGCGAACAAATTTTGACTGTATTGGTCATTCATTCAAAAACCAGAGTGCATTGAGCCCGTAATATTGAGAATATTGCTTCAGTAGCAGAAATTATTCGTGAAGACCGTGATTGATCGATTCGTCAATCAAAGTTTTCAAAGTTTCGACATCTCTTATGGAACATTTTGGCGTATTTTGAAGCCTGATCTTTTTAAGCGTATAAAATATAGTTCGCTCAGTATTTGAAGCCGACTGACTTTGATTTACGTTTTAATTTCGTTTTTGTGGGGCTTGAAACAGCTTCAAATTGTTAAATTTTTTTGATTTCAAGAAATGGTCCTGTCAATTGGCCACCAAAAACTTGTGATTTGACACTATTAGGTTAATTTCTATGGGGATATGTAAAATCTCTTGTTTTCGTCGATAAACCCGAAACGATTGAAGCTTTGGAAGCCAACATAACTCGTGTAATTCATGGAATACCGGCTAATATGCTTGAAAGAGTGGTCAAAAATTGGACCCACAGAATGGGTCATTTAAGAGTTAGTCGTGGGCAACATTTGAAGGAAATTATCTTTAAACATTAAATGACATGAAGCAAACTAACACCTCAAATAAAGATTTTCCTCCATGCAATGATTTTTTTGTGTTTTATTTAAAAATAAAATAAGAAACCTCTTATTGGATCACCCTTTAGCTTCCCAACCAACAGCTATTTCCCCTCCAGCAATATTACGTGTATGAAGTCTTTTGGCGCACTTTTAGGAAGCTATTCACTTCTATAAGACTTCTTAAAATACTTCTAAAAAGCCTAACAGAATAAAAAATTTTTGCTTATAGAAGCAAATTATAGGCTTCGCAAAAAGTCTTTCAGAAAATATTTGCAAGCCTTCTCAAAGTTGAACATTACTTAACATTATTTTTTTAATATTTTCTTTTTGTTTTTATATTTTCTTACGCAATGCTTCGGATTAACTTCGTGAGAAGTTCTACCTAAACATCTGAACGTATGGTACATGTACAGACGTCTCCGGTAGCTTAAAAACAACCTTACAGAGGTTATACCAACATAACTTCGGTTATTCTTGTGAATTTTATTGCATAATATCTTAAACAGATCCCCAACCTCCGCGCACAAGTACTATACAAGGTCTACAGAAAATTAAATTTTGTTATCTTATAAGAGGAAAAATTGTTAGTTGGGTGACAGGTAGTTTAGTCGAAGGAGAATCTATCTATTTTTATGAACTAGTGGAGCCTTATGAATGTTGGATTGTGTTAATCCAAGTCTACATGTCATTCAGTATGGAATTTCTTATAGAGGTTATCTATGCCATTATAGAATTGTACTATCAAATTTCAGCTCTGCCAAATATAGAAAACATCTACAGCTTTAGGTCGCTCAAGCAAATGATGCTCCGACTTTAACGTCACACAGAAACTGAAACATCCCCTTACTTATGAGTCGCGACGTATAGCTGAAGCTATCGTTCCCTTACAAAAGGACCCGCACAAGGGAAAGACGACAAGAATAATCGTAAAGGATATGATTTTCTAAACGTATTGTAGTATTCCAATTCACCCATGAAAAAGTGGAATCTTTTGTGATATTTTTGTGTTCGTTTCAAATCCTCTTTGAACGACAATAGTTCACATGAAGCTAGACTATCAGGGATTGCAATTTTCAGTTCCTTTTTGGTTGTTTGATGTGGTTTACAAAAGAACCAAAAACACAGAGAATCTAAATATATATTTGTTAATGTTAACGAGTAAGCCACACATATATACACATACAACCAATGTTAAACAGGAATAACTTTTTTTTTCAAATATAATTGTTTATTTGCAGGTTATAATTGAGTTCTTGGATGATTGTAATGGATACATTTAGTATACAAGAAAGCGGTAAAATTATTGATTTTTTCTATCCAAGTCAAGGATCTATTGTTGGGAGTAAAAATATTTGAATTCAAAATGGGTTCCCACAGCCATTATGATTAGGAGTTTGACTGATCGTCCTGGAAGAGGTACTCATCAAACTATTCGCACTGAAGACAACGTGGAAGCTGTGCGTCGGAGTGTTGCAAATGATTGATCTGTCTCAAATAGTCGTCATTGAGGTTATTTGGGTATGCCCAGAACAAAAATCCGGAGAATTTTATGGTTGAATATTAAGATGTACCCACACTGCGCATACTGCTAGGCAAACTATGGACCTGCTGCTTGGTCATCTCGTTCACTAGGTTTATCTGCGCCCGATTTTTTTTATAGGGATATTTAAAATACAAAGTGTAGGAATAAACCAACTAAATCCGAAGTGTATGACTATTGAACAGCTGAAGCAGAATATTCTAGACGAAATACGGAGCGGGCGAATTCATGTCGGCCAAAATGTTAGACATTTGTCTGATGTCATATTTCGTACTTAATTTCCATAAATTTGACTTAGAAGTCCCTTTCCTAAATAAAAATCAATTACTCTTTAATTTGAAGATATTTTTGAGTTATTTTTTTGTTGTTTCAGACACAAGGCTTGAGAGATTTAAGATGGAGCACCTCACGATCTTACAGCGACCAAAAATTGTTAAATTATTTTTTTTGAAAATAGCCAGTCAATAATTTGTCCACAAAGTGCCTACCGGTAATTTTATGGCGTTAGAAATGCACCCACTAATCGTGACGTGGTAATCAAATTTGAGGAACGTTAAAGGTATGAGGCGTTCGCGCAGGCTTCGTTTTGAACGATCGATCGAGAAAACATACAGGTCGTTAGGGAAAGTGTTGCAACCGATCCTGAAACATCGACAACGCCATGTTTCATACAGCTAGGCAAACCGCGTAGCACGATTCATCGACTTTTAAGGAAATATCTGCACCTATACCCTTACAAGATCCAGTTGGTCCAACAGAAAACCCAGACCCAGACCCAGAAAAATGTCTGGAGTACTGCGGAACTGTCCTTAATATCGCCAAGAATGACGAAGAATTTTTGGAAAATTTTATGATGATCGACGAGGCACACTTTCATCTGAGAAATTGTTACAATACCGGCCTTCATTTGATATGGCAATATGACAGTGACGTGGCGTTGGTCGAGCCGAGAACCAATGTCGAGCACGATGTAGTCATAATAACGGGCGACATGAGTGGGGGCTATATATAAAACAGAACGCTAGAAGCGCTCTTTTGGTGGCCATATGGTCGGAGTCGGTAATAAAATATCCGATGTATGTTACATACCGACGTCATAAGCTAAATCTTTGTTGCGTTCTACCAAAGAGGTATAGAACTACATAGAGTACACACCACAGCTAAAAATGTTGTAGCCGTTTCAGACGCGGGCGGTAAGTGCGAAGGGGAATCTTCGTCATTCGTATGAATCGGCTACGTGAACACTGGGGTATCAATATCAGTACCCCACATAGTAAATTTTCGTTGTATGAGATGTGCACTCTACATAGTTGTATACTCTTTGGTTTTTAAGCTTTTTTAAGCTATGTTGGATCCCTGCATATATGAGCATACATGTTAATGAAACTCCTGATGAGTTGGCGAGAAGAGGTTCTGCCACCAGCTTTGTAAAGGACGACCAGTCTGTCAAATCACCACGACCTTAAATCGCAGATGGGTCAGAAAATGCTGGATATCTCCAAGGATAGGTAGAATTTCCTTCTTTCCTGCGAAGCATTGAAGATGTGGCGGGAGTTCGACCCAGAAACTCCTTCGAAGAAATAGGAAATCTGTTTCTTCGCCAGTGGAGACAACTTAATGAAAATCCATGAAGAAACACACGAGAATACCCACCACTTTCTGTGCCACTACCGAGTCAGTTATTCGGCGACCCAACGGGTCTATGCGATATCCAGCTATGTTATTGAGGATTTGCAACAGCGTTCGAATTACTAGAAATAAACTAAGGAGAGAAGGGCACAAACGTGAACTCCCCAAATCGGTATCACAATTGGTCTACATTGAAAATAATTCTTCCACGAATGACTATAAAAAAAATAAGGACACCTAGGAAAGACGGGACACATGCGTGGACTGTCTCAAATCACAATTGGTCTACATTAACCTGTCTGCGATAAATAAGGACGAATACTTTCTACTTCATCAATCCATTCCTAATAGAATATCCGCGTCTAAAAACGACACTATGCAACTATATTGCATGTGGATCTCCTTACGTCAATGCCAGTTTTTGAGGATCATTCATGATCATCGATAGTCATATATCTACTTACTTATTTAAGTTTCGCTACAGTCCGGGATGAACCTGGGCCTCAACCAACATCGTCATACTAAAAAATAAAATGCAAACTCAACCTATGCCCTCAAACTGTTAACCGCATTCGTATCTCTTCTATCAGAAATGATAGATCGTTCAAGATCAAGATCGTCGATCATCGTCCGCAAAAGTGCATCATGCAACAGTGTTTATCCCTCAATAATGTTTAACTACTCAGTTAGATGCTGGGTCAGATATTGAAGATCACCAACGACCATCAATCAACCATCCGTAAAGTGCTACCGAAAAAAAAGATGCTTAAACCGTTTGCAAGCCCGATTATAATGACGCTACAGACTAATATGACATGACTACGAAGCGTAGTACTGACCATCTACCATGTATGCCCATCCGGTATGAACATTAGCCCAACATCCTTATACCAACAGCATTGACGACAAATCTGCGTCAGCTTTTGAAAAATTGACGTACAGTTTCCTCGTTAATTTTGGAGAAAACGGCCGTCAATTAAGGTCAAAGTTGAAGGCTGCCTGTCCTGTAAGGAAGATGTGCAAACCGAAACAAGTTTTACCTGTAGAACAGCTTAAATTGATTTTTGAGTAATTGATGGGGTCCACGCGCAAAAGAAGTCAAGTCCATGACTTTTGGCACACACTGTTAAAGCGGTTTTTCTATAACCCATCACACAAAGAGCGTTCCATTTCCAAATCCAGTAAACAACAGCATTCACAGAAGAACGCTTCGTTTGTTTAGATACAGAATAGCACTTCAATAATGATTCGAGATTCTTTGCATCCAATCGTCACGCTTGGATGACCAAAAATAAACCTAACAATAACAAAAAAAAAAAGTCTCCAAGTACCGTAGATACGTACATACCGCTGGCAACTGCCAATATTCAAAATGGCCAATTGTGGGCACGTCATAGGAGATTCTATCGGCGCGATGAAAACCAGAATCATTATTTTCCGTCTTTCCCCCGCAATCTTGTGCCGAGTGTCGAATACCAGCTTCACCACTTCCCTCCGCCAAAGTGGCATGAACATGAATCTCAATTCTCAGGTCGACTGGGACTGCACGCGCCGTTATCCCATGGCTATGTCCAACTGGGCAAGCAAATTCTTCTTGGTTAGAGAAACAGAAATCCTTTCTGTTCAAATTACAATGATAAAGTTTTGCAATTTTATTTCACCTACTTCGGGGTGTATCTGAGATACACTCGTGCAATGTAGCGCTTCGCTGACATTCCCTGGTCGGTGGTTAATTATGTCATCACCGTTGTGATGGAGTTTCTCCGGCTGGCTGTAGGCTAATTTATCACGGTTTATTTGGATTTGCAGGCGTATTGGTGGCATTGATAATGAAATGGTTTTCAACAATGACGTTCGATTCGTTTTGGAATTGTAAATTACCGGGCAAAACCTGACAGTCATGTCGGGGAACGTCATAAACTAGGTTTGCGGGATCATATTTCATATATCGTGTGAACTGGATCGGATTTTGGGGGGAAAACCCTGCTGGAGGAGATGCACTTTCCCGCGAGCAGTCATTTAACAAAAGTATCTCAATTAATCAGTTATTAGTGGGGGTAATGAGTTGGGGGGTATTTAAGTCGGAGTTGGAGGTCATATGAGACCTGGTATGTGGGGTGGGAATAAGTATTTTTAAATGTCAGCTGGGGTAATCTTGATTAATTGACATTTGTACATTCGCAGTTCGCATTCGATTTGTGTTGCGAATACAATTACTATGGATGTGGATTAATGGAATGCTGATCACGACATGGATAGGCAATGAATTATTTATTTCGATGCGATGTTCTCATCTTCATTAAAATATAGATTGGGGAAAAATGATGTGCAGCGAGAAGTGGTTTTATGTGGAGTAATAAACTTTTTAAATAACTCGATTACAAGTAATTAAGGGTCACATGTACCAACGCGCTTGTTCAACTACACAGTGGTTGGCTGCATGAAATTCATCAAAAAATTGATTGGTAGTTGAATAAATAAGTGCAAGCCAACTTAAGTAAAAATGTCTGTAAATGTTTATGTGCCAGCGGAATTCGGCGAACATAGATCAATTTATTTCCTTAGGAATGGAATTTCGAAAATCAGTGCCTAAAACCTAACTTCTCCAATCATTCATGTATGGATAGTTTTCGCACTATCAAAAGGTAAAGGTATACTGCGTTTGTACAAATTTCGAACTGAAAATTGAGAGGCTTCTCAAGTTATTACTTTTGATTTTGATGGAACTCCAATCATTCAATAGACAGATTGCATTCACAATTTTGAATTTCTATTGGCATGTTATTTAAAGAAGGTGGAAGGTTGCAAAAATTGCCCAAAATCCAGGTAATCGGTTTTTTTTTAAAGTAAAAGTAAAAAAAGACTATCACCCAAGTTGACGTAGTGGAAGGACTTCATTTATCTCCGAAAAATGTAAGAGCGATACCAGTGGTTTATGTGAAGGGTTAATCCCAACCATCAGAGCTACCTATACCCGTATACAGCGAGAAGCTGAAAAATCATACAAATCACAGTTTTTTGTTAGTGAAAACGGCCCCAAAAATTGCGCGTGCCAAAAAAAAAAAAAAAACTTTATGAAGACAAAATATAGATATTGAGATTTTCTAAATATCCTGCTAAGACACTTTTTTCAAAATTCTTTACCATTTGAACAAAAACCATGTTTTTCTGAAAAGTTGGCGTGGCATTGTGTGGATTTTAAAAATATTTGCACTCGGTTCTGCTTGTTCTAGCTCAAAATTTAAGCTCCAAAAACTGGTGACGGATGGACAGATATGTCTTAAAGGACCCAGCTAGCGATTCTGAGTCGATCCATATACTTTTAGACACAAAATATCAAAAATAATCTACCCCTATGGGATAGGGTATAAAAAGGGACAGGGGCAAACGAATGCGAAACTCTTTATTTTCCAGCTATGAGCTCGTCGCTTGAGCCATTTTCTGATGAAATATGGGACCCCTGATAAATGGGGGACGGCAGGTTTTGTTAGATCATTCAGACGTTGGATTTCTTATATTATTTAGCTATGGGAGAAACGACATCAAAAGGGAGAACAAAATGAAGAACGACCTTGCGAATTGCACGCACAATCCAACCAAATTGCTTCATGTATACATTACACAATACAGCATACAAAAACGGTTCGAAGTACAATTGCAAGCGATAGCAAATATCTCAGAATCAATCTTGATTGCAAACAAAGAAAACGTCGAAACGACACACGAAGAACAACTAAACCAATACAGAACCACATGTTCTATCCTGGGTCGTCGTGTTTTAGTCTGAACCTATGGAAATTAAAGAGGAAACTATCTTATCCTGTCTAGGAAGCTTTGTTACCATTTGCTAAAAAAAAAAAAAAAAAAAAAAAAAAAATAAGCAAAAAGTCAATCTCATCAAATTCAGAAGTAACCCAACAATTTTGATCATCGGTGCCAGAGATGGCAGAGTCGTTACCATTCATACTTCCTGGGAACCTGAGAAAACTTGCAAGACACAGAATGACAAAACCGATTTCATAAGCACCAAACCAACACGAATAAACTTATTTTTGACAGGATCGTTAAGCTCGAATATAGTATTGGCAATAGAAGTACCCCACCTTTAACATGAATAGATATGTGGAATGCCAATGGCCTTTGGCAAAACCTTGGAGAACTTGAATTATTTATGCAGGAAAAAGATATAGATATCTGTTTACTATCCGAAACTCACGCAAAGAGTAATTCGAACTTAAAGATTAAAGGTTACCACGGCTATCATGCTCTACATCCATCGAATAAGGCTAGAGGTGGAGCCTCACTATATATAAAAGAGTGTATCGAACATTCGATTGATCTTAAATTAGAAATCGAAACAATGCAAGTTAGCTCTATACAAGTCAAAAGCAGACAATCCTTTCTGAAGATATCGTCTATATACTTCCCACCACGATGCAAGGTTGAGAAAATTGACTTTGAAAACTTGCTTAATTCCCTTGGACAACGTTTTGTCATCGGAGGGGACTTTAATGCAAAACATACATACTGGGGATCTAGATGCATATCACAGAAAGGTAGGATGCTTTATGATGTAGGTAGAAAGTACAATACCGAATTTCATTCTACGGGAAAACCAACTTACTGGCCAACTGATGTTAGAAAAATACCGGATTTGTTCGATTTTTTCGTTGTAAAAGGTCTGCCGTCCAATCGAATCAAAGTTGAAGAATGCTTTGATCTTTCCTCTTATCATTCTCCAGTCATTTTAACAACGAGCGAGTCACTGATTATAAATGGAAAACCAACTGGGAAGGTTTCAAAAACGATATTGAAAATAATATCCGACTGGGTGTATCGCTTAGAGCCCCATTGGAACTCGAAGTCGCGGTTGACTCATTTATCGATACCATCCAAAAAGCAGCATGGAATAATGCTCCTCAACAGAACCAAATTGTGAGCTATAGTAAAATTAAGTACCCCCGAGAAATACAAGATTTAGTAAGACAAAAAAGAAAAGTCGTAAAAGATGGCACCAAACTCGTGCCCCGCAAGATAAACACATCTCAATCGGTTGAGTAATTTGCTATCAAATTCGATTAAAAATTTTAAAAACCATGCAGTAGAAACTTATCTGCAAAGCCTAACCTTTCCAGCAATCGAATTATTCGCTCTGGAAAGCAATTTGAGTCATAAAACGACCAAAAATCATCGCTGTGCCGCCAGTTAGGGTAACTCAAGACGTTTGGGTTAAAAGCGATAAGGAAAAAGCTGACGTTTTTGCCTCACATCTTGAGGAAACATTTAAGCCATTTGATGGTCCGGTGCAAAATGAAAACATTAATATATTCGAGAGTACAGCCGATAATAATATAGTAAGATATGCAAGTATTGCCGAGCTTAAACGGGAAATACAGAAACTAAAGCCTAAAAAAGCTCCGGGTTATGACCTGATTACAGGAGAACTTCTTAAAATGTTGCCTCGGAAAGCATTAACTAAGCTTCTTTTTATTATAAATGCAGCAATCAGATTAGAATACATACCAAGACAGTGGAAAGTCGCGGAAGTGATTATGGTTCTAAAACCAGGAAAATCACCGAATGAAATAAAATCTTACAGGCCTATTTCACTTCTTCCAATAATTTCAAAAGTTTTTGAACGGATATTACTCGGTCGCTTACACCCCATAATTGAACAGAAACGTCTTTTACCTGACCATCAATTTGGGTTTAGAAGTAAACATTCAACGGTGGACCAAGTACATCGAATTACAGATGTAATTGAGAAAGCTTTCAAAGAAAAGAAAATTTGTTCAGCCGTATTTCTGACGTGTCGCAAGCTTTTGACAAGGTGTGGCACAAAGGCCTTACTTATAAACTAAGTCAAGTTCTGCCAGAACAATTATATAAAATCTTCGTGTCGTATCTTGAGCATAGACTCTTGTGTGAAACTTGGAAGCGAATATTCCGAGTTCAAAGAAATAATGGCAGGTGTACCGCAAGGAAGCGTCCTTGGACCAATCCTGTACCTCCTATTCACTCGTGATATCCCACAAACAAACGATACAATAGTTGCAACGTTTGCTGACGATACTGCTATACTAGCAGTTGGCACAACAATAGAGGAAACAAATATCAAACTAAATCCTGGCGGATTGCACTTAATGAGAGCAAATCGATCCATGTAGATTTTTCGTATAAACGGACAAACAATTTGCCTGTATTTCTAAATACGGTTCGAGTCCCGTTTGCAAATGAAGCGAAATATCTCGGTATGACACTCGATGCAAAATTAAAATGGAAGTCGCATGTAAAAAAGAAATGCGAAGAACTTAAGAATAAATACAGAGAACTGTACTGGTTGCTCGGAAAATATTCGAAGCTTAACCTTGATAACAAGCTGCTATTATACAAGCAAGTGCTAAAACCGGTTTGGACATATGGTATACAACTATCGGGTTGTGAAACGAATCTAAACATTCTACAAAATTTTGAAAACAAAATGTTTAGAACATTCGTCAATGCGCCGTGGTACGTAAGGAAAGAAGATCTACGCAGAGATCTGGGTATTCCCGCGGTTAATGATGAAACAAACAATTTTGCACGAAAACATAAAAAACGTTTATTAGGACACGTTAACACAGCAGTCCTCCAAATTCTGGACGAAACAAATATATTGTGGCGTCTTCAAAGAACTAAACCCTTAGATTTGGCCCGATAATAAAAAACCGCGCTATGAATTGCGGAAAAAGCAGGAACTCTCAAAGGAAAGTAACCTGCCAAACATATTATATACTCGTGATAAAAATTGCTAGATAAGTCGAATACTTAGTTGCAATAGAAATACAAAATGGGTGGTGGTTTTAGTGAGTAAAAATCTCACACTACTTTGGGCACGTGCTCATCGTGTCTATGAAGATTTCCACCAGCCCACGCACCAAAAAAAAAAAAAATAATAAGCAACCTACAGTCATGCATCTTCCCTTTTCAGTGGATCTGGATTGGGAATTAGATTATGAATCCTTCCACCTTTCTGGATATCCCTACCCGCCTAAGGACTTTGCAGCAAGTGTGTGAGTTTTCTTAGAAACGTTCACTATTATGTTGTTCGATCTTTCGTTTCAAGACTTAGGTGATCTTTAATCGCTTCAATCGATGAAAATGTCTTCGTATCACACTTGGGGGACTGTTTTATGATGTTTGATATATCTATCCCTGGCCTCTAGGTATTCGGTTACTACATAATCCTCTATAATTTGACTTGTCAATCAAGGGAAGTGCTGCGATCACATAGCTATGCCACGCAGTTAAAAATAATTAAGGTGTTGCTACGGCTAGAAAGCGAAAACAGGCCTTATGAGCGACATTTCATCACATTAACCGCACCCGCACATTCCAGATCGGTAAAATAAAAAAATGAAAATAGCCCGCCACACTTAGGTCCCTGTGGTCCCATTGTGATGCCCTTCAGTAGGGGTAGGCTAATGTTTTATAATTCTTCCTCTATGGGTCATTCAACATCTCTATATTTTCAGAAACCTGAAAAGATGATAAATAGATGATTAACCAATGTTTGTCAGGACATGTCAGTTAACAAATCACAGCTCAGTAAGTCACAATCATAGGAGATGTAGTTAACCTTATGTCATCCATCAGGAAGAACGTTTTTACGAGATCGTGCCGTTTTTGATTGTAAACTTTATTTACAGTGGAGGTTTTGTTTATAAGTGGCGTTTTTATTGTGGAGGACAAAATGCTCATCACATATTTACATTTTCCATGTTGAATGAAACAGAATAGATTCAAACGAATATCCTACATGACAACTTTATTGTCAATAGGGCTCTGCTTGTTAAGTTTCTTTACGCATCTTACTTATCTTAGATGAGACACTTGGTATACAAAGGGCAGATTGCAACTTATTATTAAAACTTACATGGGTATCTCAAAAACATGTTTCAATTTCAATTTTTGTTGTAAAACTATGCAGGCAATATAAAAATATTTCTTTTCCCGAAACCTGTTTACACCTTAACAAACAAAATTCCCAAAAATAAGAAAACAATATTGCACCTGTCGCATCCTTGCGTGTTTCAGGCAAACATCTCCTGAATGTGATATATCCTTCCCACCTTTTCCCGGACGAAAATGTCTTACGAGGATATTAATACGGCGGTGTGTATTTTTTACACCAACAAAATCACATTTTCCGACATTGCTTTAGCAAGGATGCGTTAAATTGAATTCTTCAACATATCGCTTAGCTTTGGTCCTCTCACTTTGCTTACTCCTTGCATGTCACGACACACTGACAAGTGTATACCTACAAATTGTAAAGCATCTAAACGGCTCTTGTTACTTGAGGGGTTGTATACTCATATGGTGTCTGGCAAAGGATAATGAAATAATTGGAGCAACCGTCTGCCATAATATGTGTCTAGTGACTTTTGCGTTATTGTTTCCTTGTGGGAGTATTTTGTCTACACCTTTGCAACAAGTGTTAATAATCTTTACTTCCAACTGCAAGCCCTTGAATTTTTTTTAGGTTCATTCACATGCACGAAACAAATACCCCAACAAAGAAATACTTTCAGTTTCGCTTTTAATTCGCGTCAATCACGAAAAATCCAAGAAAATATTTGCATTTGAAATTTAAATCCATTCGAAAGTGATAACAGAAACAGACGAAAATATCACACGATCGGATGCTATTTGGATGTAAATTGTTGTCTTTCATCAACGTCCAGACATGACCTTTATCAATATTTATAGATTGCAAAGAGTGTGCAATTAGCATATGAATGGATTTCAACAAGTCGCGAACTGGTATAGCTTCATCCGGCGACGGAGATTATTAAGTCGAATAAGATAAATAAATTAAGTTGCCCTTTTGTCGCTCACTTCATCTCGGACGACGCGACGAAGCCAGCGAACATAAATACCGAATGTGTCAAGTATCTTGTGAAGTGATACGGTTTATGGGGATTGGTTGCGGAATTTCAAGAAGCCCGACTTGTTCTTTAGAAATATCGTGGGTTTTGCAAAGGGTTCTAAGCCTAAACTAGGGCAGCATCTGTAAAAAAAATAGAAACATCCATTGTTACTAACTCCTAAAATTGCTATTCTCCTCTTGCAATAGCGTTTCGTACCACTTAAATGGGGCACGAGATAAAATTGTTGTGTCTCAGTTGTGTTCTGGAAGTTTGCGACAGAAAAGCTTGCAATGTAAGAATTTGTCTGATTTGTATAAGAAATTTGATCAATAAATTCGATACTGCTTACAGGGGCTATTACTATTCATTACTTGCAACAGAGGTACATAAACCTCTTTAACGGCACACAATGCGATTACATTGAAATAAATGCGTTTTAACCTAGCTGATCCTTATCAGTGTGGTTTTAGGCCAGGAAAGTCCACAACCGATCAAATTTTCATATGCATATGACAGCATTTATAGAGACGAACTGTACAGAACCATGTCTAGTTTTGGTATACCGCCCAAACTCGTCCGTTTGTGTAGGATGACGATAGAGAATTCTCGCTGCTCCATCAGGGTCGGAAACGACCTCACCGACACATTCGATACCAAAAAAGGATTTAGGCAAGGCGATGCGCTGTCATGTGACTTCTTTAATCTGATTCTTGAGAGAATTGTGCAAAACTCCAAAGCCAACACCAGAGGCACAATTTTCCAAAAGTCGGTGCAACTACTGGCATACGCTGACGATATTGACATCATTGGTAGGACTCAACGTGATGTCATAGCCACGTTTGCTAGTATAGAGAAGGAAGCGGCGAAAATGGGTTTAGCAGTAAATGAGGGTAAGACTAAGTATATGCTGTCATCACGAAAGGACACACAACATCGACGAATTGGACAGAACGTCACCATTGACAGATATAACTTTGAGGTAGTACGGGACTTTGTCTACCTCGGCTCCGCTATTAGCTCTGACAACAACATCTCGTCAGAAATTAAACGAAGAATTACTCTTGCCAACCGCTGTTTCTTCGGGCTAAGAAGGCAATTTAGTAGTAAAGCCCTCACTCGAACTACTAAGGAGACCCTATATAAGACCCTGATCATCCCAGTCCTGCTCTACGGCGCTGAAGCATGGACCGTATCAAAAGCGGATGAAGAAATCCTTGGTAGATTCGAGAGGAAAATTCTTCGAAAAATCTTCGGTCCCGTTTGCGTTGACGGGCTATGGAGACGAAGATTCAACCAAGAACTATACGAGCTGTACAGCGACATGCCCCTGGTCAAAAAACTCCGCATTGGACGTTTAAGATGGCTAGGACATGTAGAACGAATGGACACCAATACTCCGGCTCGCAGAGTCTTCGATTCCCAGCCAGACGTCGGACGCAGTAGAGGAAGACCTCGCCTTAAGTGGCACGCCCAAGTAGAAATCAACTTCAACCAACTTAGAGTGCGCAACTGGAGGCAGTTAACTAAGGACCGGGCTAATTGGAGAGGCATGTTGGTTGAGGCCCAGGTTCATTCCGGACTGTAGCGCCACTTAAGTAAGTAAGTAAGTAACCTAGCTGATTACTACTAACTCCGACTCTAAACCTCCTCGTCGCGTCGCAACCCCAAAGAATTTCCAAGATGGTTTTGAAGTCAATCTCAAGGGGTAGTCAGTCAGGTTCATTGAGCAGATATGGTGGCGGATGTTGCGAAGGGCCAATAGTAGCGCTTAATCCCGTAGTGGATACTGATAGCCCCTAGGGGTATCTAATAAAATGAAACTGCATTCCTCCAGGTTAAGGGTTGTGCTTGGATTAACTACCCAATTAGGAAAAAAGCCCATTTTACGAATAAACCAAAAGCTTCGGAAACGACTGATTATATTGTTGATGACCAATCTAAACGTAGAGGGGTAACAACGTCTGTATCTACACCTGAAATGATAGAAAACTTAACAGAAAGAGTACAGCGAAACAACTTGCCGAAGCCTGACGCCGCTACAAAGCAAACATTACTGCCATCCAGGAAATATGATAGAATGAGTCGGTCAAAAGGTGGATGAAAAACTATGTCATCTACTATGATCCCTGCAGAAACATCGTTTATTCGAATGTGGATTTGTTATAAGCGGAAGATCTTATGCTACCGGAAATTACGGTCTTTTTGCCGAGATTTATAAAGTCGGTCAAAATGATTTGGTAAGCAACATACACCAACTTATTGGCAAAATTTGGTCGAATGAAATTATGTATGAAGATTGAAACCTTATCACCGTTTGCTCGATCAAGGAAAAAGGGCGAACCTTTGAACTTCGTCAACTACAGACGCAAAATTCTCCTCAATATCGCCAGTAAAATACCATCTGCAATGACATGTGAACGACTGAAACGGTTTACCAACAACCTGATCTCTCAGAAAAGTCCAAAACTGCTCAAATCTTCACACTTTCCAAGAGTTCCAAATATATATCTACCGCACCTATTCATCGATTTCAAAACCGCAAACGACAGAATTTATAGAGACAAACTATACAGAACCGTGTCTAGTTTTGGTATACCGCCCAAGATGTACAAGATGGAACGATTCTCGCTGCTCCACTACGGTCAGCAACGACCTCACAAAAACTTCCGATCCCAAAAAAGGCAAGGGCTTCACATTGTTTTGTGGCTTCTTCAACATAATTCTGAAGAGGATTGTGCAAAACTCCCGAACTGTCACCAGAGACACAATATTCCATAAATCTTTTCAGCTGCTAGCATAAGCGAAAGATATTCACACCATTGGTCGGAATCAACGAAATGTCACCTTCACATAGAGAATGTAGCGGCAAAAATGAATTTTACAGTAAATATGGGTAAGACCAGGTTTATGCTGTCAACATGAAAGAAAGCATCGATGAATTGGACAGAACGTCACCATTGACAAATTCAACTTTTAGGTAGCAACGACATCTCGTCAGAAATCAAACGAAGAATTACTCTTGCCAACCGCTGTTTCATTGGGCTAAGAAGACAGTAAAGCCCTCACTAGAACTACTTAAGAAATTCTAGAAAAGAGCCTTATCATACCACTTCTGCTCTACAGCACCGGTGCATAGACCGTACCAAAAGCGGGTGAAGAAATCCTTCTTTGAAAAATTCGTCGGTACTGTTTTTGTTGACAGGCTATTGAAATATATGTCCAACTCGCAGATTTTTTAATTCCCAGCCAGACGCCGTAGAAGAAGACCGAGCCGTAAAAGTAGAAACCGACCTCAGCTCCTCAGTGCGGAGGCAGCTAGCTAATGACCGAGTTAATTGAAGGAGCAAATTGGGTTGGGCCTGGGTTTATTCAATGCATTCTTTGGAAGGACTAACTCCTACAATTCAAACGTTGTTCCAGTTGTTACCAAGGAAATGTTCTACTTACTGCAGGACTTATTCCTTGCCAGCACCCTAACATGTAGCGGTTGTTAAAGGAGAATAATGGAATGAATCACATTACTGAACGTTTAAATCGAGGTCAGTCTAACATTTCATTAAACTGCTTAAAATAGCTTCGGGATCAAAAAAAAAATAAAAAAAAATGTTGCCCAACAAGCTCGTTTGGAGTCAGGACCTAGCTTTTGTCCGAGCAAAAATGGTTGCAGAGAACCCTACGTTTGCAGTTTGCAGACTATATACGGCTCCCATTCTTACATTGGACTTAGGCGAATTGACTTCGCTGAGGAACAAAAGGCCACTATAGCAAGCACACGATTTTCTCACCTCAATATCAATAAATGGACATGACGGTATCCATATTTTGGACGCCCGATCATGACCCTTTTACTGCCAAGGTATGAATGGGGATATACACCCCGCCACAACAAATTCGAAATACTGTGACGAAATACAAGGTGGGCCAAAAGAAGTCATCCGATGTCCTCCAGTCCTAATTCGTCCAATTGCGGGAGAAAAAAACTCGGTTAACATGGCCCTATAGCGCGCACCGTCCACTGTTGTCGTTTGACCAGCGGCGTTCTCGAAAAAAAAAAAATGGCCCGATGACTCCTCCAGCGTGAACAGCGCACCATGCAGTAACTTTGAGCGGGTCCTCGTGCATTACTCGTGGATTTTCGGTGCCACAGAAGCGATAGTTTTGCTTGTTCACGTACCCGCTGAGGTGGAAATGAGCCTCATCGTTCATTATGTTTTTGGTCGCAAAGTCGTCCACTTCGTCCTCGAGATTGGGCGTAGGTTACACGTGTTTGGCGGTCGACAGGCAGCACCTTATGCACGGACTGGACTTTGTACGGGAGCAAGTCTTTGACCAAAATTCGCCTTAGGGACGACCGGCTGATGGCTAATTGCGAGTTCCGGCGACAGCTCGACATCCTCAGCAGCGATATTCTCGGCACAACGGGCGCTAGGGGCCAGCCACTCTTGGCAACGTCTCGTGTGGTCCCATTCTCTTCAAGGTTGGTGGCCAAACGGCGCAGTGTTTGCGCAGTCGGTATCGGACGGCCGGAGAATCGGCGACGGATTTCGCGCTGCGCCAAAGCTACAGACGATTTGTTACGCAAAAAATAGACACGATTATTCCACGTTCTTGGGGAGTGTATCGCTCCATGACTTGTTCACTTGTATTCTACATCTCTCTAGTCCACAAATGTCAAAACAGATTTGACATTGGCGGCCATTTGCAAAGATAAGAACATCTTCCAATAGGGTAATCTTTTTTGGGCAACCTTGTATAATCTCGAATGACTGCAATAGCAGGAGACCTTAAGACCTTTACAGAATATCTTTATTGACATTTAACACCATACGCCCACGAGGGAGAAACCCCTGGTTTAACGAATTTTTGAAATGTGATCATAAGGTTCGGTAAGAAGCGCAAGGAAAAAAATCTACAATTTCCAAGATCTAGGTTTCGCAGATGCCAGAAGGCTTTCGCTGGATGGCTGAAAGTAGCATACCAGTAGCGATACCAAGTACCTTAGAAACTTGCTCTCTATCAGCTAAGAAGGATGTAGTACTTCCATAATCTCTAGTTTATAGTAGAGACAAGGCTATACCCTCAATTGAATCAAGCTCTTTTGGCAGCGGTTCTTAATGCGTGCATATATCAAAATAAAAAGATGATTCGCATGGGTTTAGGTACACGCTTGGATGTAGGCCTGCAAAAACCGCGAGTATTACACTATAGTCGGTCTAACTATTGCAAAACTTCGCTGGTATCTCTAATAAACTGTGGGTGCAGCACTCCGGTCCTTGGTCTGCAGGGTCCCTAGCTAAATTCCCGAAAGTTACAACACCTAACTTTGTTTGTAACAGCCGTGTGGAAGTCTGACACTCTTTCGGAAGTCTGACAAACACTTAAGAGTATACAAATGTACTGACAGCCTTCTCGAATTTGCCATTCAAATTCCTTGTTAAGCAGGAAGTCCCATTCTTTGTGACCAAAATATAACTTCGCGCACACAAATATATGGAGGACCTAGGCGTGAGGCCTGTGTGATTAATGGCAGATATTATATTTTTCAACGCAATTCGAGTTCCGAAAATGGTTCGTAAGTCGATCTTTATTTAGTGAGCCGTTTTGCAAAGATATATCACACAGAACCATACAGTCTGACCAGTAGGTTTTTAGTAAAATCTATCCAGATCATAGCCCCGACGATAAGGGAAAAGTTGTATCAAAACCTGAGAATACTAGGAGTAGCTCTAAACAGTAACATTTTATATTATCGGCGCTTTTAGATCATAAGAACCATGTGAACGAATCTTCCCAAGGGTCACACGCATTTCAAAGTTCAATCACTAAATGCGGTTTAAAGGGATCCACATGCACAAACATAAAACGAAACGCCTTTGAAATAACAACTCCGCAATAGCCCATTGATTGTAATGGCAAATGTAACAAAAGTCTGTACAACTTGTATATCAACACTATAAATCTGCCTTCGGATACTCAAATTGCTTCCTAGAATCCGCCCATTTTACATAATGAACCCGATCAATGACTAATTACTTAGCCATCCCATTTTATGTGTAATTGACCCCTTCATGGTTTACCCGTCCATCTTTAATGGTTTTACGGATAAAACCAGTTTAACCAGATGGACTTAGAATAAACAGCCGTATTTAGCATACGAAAGATACCGATGTATAAATCAACTATCGGCGTTTTCTTCTGCCCGGTTGATGAACCTTACCATCTATAGTGGACACGTATGATTGATAGCAGAACGGACAGATTAATTCCGGACTCAAACAAGTATTGTTTCATACTGCAGATACAAGTAGTCCCCGATAACTGTCCAGATTTCACTGTCAATCACTTTTGGCAAATGATCTTCAATTTGGGGAAAGAAAAGTGAAATCTCTCTCTTTACCTGACCCATGAAATCACTTACCAACACTGACATTAAAGAGGTTTTCAAATTGTTTCATAATTTTGTGGTCATTTTGTATCTCATTTTTTTATTTGAGATACATAGTTCATGTGCTAAGAGATGATTTTGATAGAAATTTGTTGTAACTTTGGGTTAAGGTTGATGTCGTTTATGAAGGTAATGAACCTCGTTTTTGACTTTGCCTCTAATGAACGGGTATACCGACTGGAATGTGTCGAAATTCAAAGTTAGATACTTTCCCGGTTAAGGTTTAAGTACACGCAAACGCATAAGCAATGCAAAGCAAATGAGACGACAGAGATTACCTCAGGTTGTGCGTGGCGGTGGCGCATTTTTCTTTGTAATGGTACTCGCATTAACAAATTACTAGGTTATGGCAGAGACTTACCTTGGTTGTGCAAGTCGAGTTATATAGGTAAGGTTTTGTTTTGGTGTGGAGTTAGGGATTTCAATTGGTTTTGAGCTAGGTGAAACACATTCTTAAAAAAGGGAACGGAAATAGGAAAGATTTTCTGAGCAACATCCGAAGCTAAGGTTGTCAGCCTGATTAATCGAGGGTGTTTTCTAAGGAATCTTTTTAGAAAAAGTTTAAAGGAACAATGGGTCCTAGTTATTTTGTCCACAAGCAGTTTTGAGCCATGCTCAACTTTTGGGATTTGTTCATGAGATATTTTGTTTAAACCGCATTTTGCTACACCTACTTCTTCTCTTAGAAAAATTAATTTAATCGATGAAATGAAGTATATTCCCATCTTGCTTTGACATATGTTGTGATTTTTCCTTATTTTATAATTTTCATTTTTGCTTCGAGGTATTCTTCCGAAATGCTGTTTGGAATATTTCTCCGACATTTTGTAACGCATCCCGGCGAATTGCTTTGAAGTGCGTTCAGGACCATTTTTCGTGCAATTTTTGACAGCTTACTGTCATTCTTTTTCCGATTTCCTCCGACACATATTCTTCGCGTATTTTATTAACGAATTGTAGTGAATTGAATCCGTCGCATTTGTTTTGTTTTTTATTCCAATGTCGCATATCTCGAATGTATGTATATGTACGACAAAGTATGCGTTCCGGAAAATTGTCCGCTTCGACAGATTCCTCGAAAGGGCTGATTATAAATTATTATTTTTGGGATGTATGGATGTATGAGAAATCCAAATTTTGAATGCGGATTTTTGTCAAAATTTCAATTAAATTGGTTATTGGGTTTCGACGCAGATTCGACATAAGGAGGCGGAGATAAGTTGTTACCAACGATTAGATGATTTGCGTCAGGTCGGAATTTTAGAATGATGGGTACAATATTCATGTTCGAACTACTAAGGTATGTTGTAGAAAACTGAAAAGAATTTTCTACAATATCTGCAAACATATGAATAAAATCAGTAACATCTCCTTCCTCATTCCACGCATGTCGTGTCGCTATCACTTCAGTAGAAACAGATGGGAAATAAAATGACGACGAGAATATTCACTGAGATTGTGATTTTCTATACAAACGTATTGGATTTGAGTATCCTAATTACCAATCAACCCCCTTAGGTATTTAAAGGATATTTTGTTCATACGAATATCTTTTTTTTTTTTGAAGCAATTGAAATGCTAATAGATGGCTGTCAGTTTTAATTCTTCTTTTGTTATTGGTGTGCAATTATATGATCATGTTATTTCTAATAATCCGTACATATAGGTCAGGTTTTATGGGTTGTTGGCGCTCGGATGAGGCATCAAGATCTCTTAGGCCTGCATGGGCACTTACCTACAAGAAACACACATATACTATGGCAATGTCCTAGCGGATGATCCAAGACTTTTGATTGTGGCCTTATTGAGATCGAGGTATGAAATATTTCTGGAGATGACTTGCTATTTTCAATTGACTATTGTGGTCAGAGGTTAATAGGATTGTTGGATTCATAATATACCACTTGCTACTTCCTTCATAATACTAGTTAAGGTGCTGTATAAAGCAGCTTCCTAAATAATTTTATGAATATGTATTGGAAGGCATCTTCTTTTGACTTAGAAAGTACTTCCAGTACCCTGTCCTTAGTTTCTAAATTGCCAAATTGCAAGAAGACGTTCCCAATTTTTCTCGGGTCGAGTAGATTTTAAAGTATTAGAAGTGTCGATCACTGAACGACAGATTGTTAAGTTTTTTTGTTCTACACCACAATATTTAAGGTTTCATATGCAAAGCATCTAAATTTTCAGAAGGTTAGTAAGTAATCGTTGCAGTGTTAATAAGAGCGGAATAATTCTGTCATTCTGTTTACGACGTTATTTCAAAATCTCCTTTTATGAGACATGAACCAAATGAAAGGTTAATTTCACAGAAGTGCAGAAGCTAAGCGCTATTTCAGAGGTTATGGTTTAGAAACGATTAGACATTGCTAGACTTAAAATCAAATGGCATCCATTTTACAAGGTTGCGAGTTTTAACAGAACATTTGCAAGATTAATTCAGCTCATTAGTCTAAGAAAGAAACATGTGGATCGATCGAGAAATCCATGACGTAGAACAGTTGAGTCGAACATCATCAACTAGAAAAGGGTTAGAGATAGCGAAGTCATGCTGCCACAAACCATACAACTTGGTAGGGATAATAGGGATAGTAGATGAGCTAAAATTTAAGTTTTTATGTGAATTTCCAAATATTTGATGACTTATGTATTTCAAAAAATATGTCGAATTTGTTTAAATTTCAAAGGAGTTCACAAATCACCTGAATAGAACCAATTTTAATGGAAAAAGCTTTCTCAACTCAGGCATTCAGATTCGGCATAAAAATATAAGTCCCACCATTGACAAGAAGTGAAAAGGTACACATCAATGACTTTGAAAAAAAAAGGTGGGTCCTTGGCAAATAATTTGTATTTCTATCTGTATTCGCATAAAGCTTATTGATAGTTCGTGTATGAATAAAAGCGAACTAAATGTGTAAACTCACAGATAAGTATCTCCAAAATAACTATTCCACACCTTCTATCAATCAAATTTCTAAGAAGAAGTTTCAAATAAATTTGAGTTCAAGACTGATAGATATGTTTATCTATGATAGCAAAGAGTATAGAACTACATAGAGTGCGCATCTCATGCAACGAAAATGTTCTATGTGGGGTACCGCGTCTGAAACGGCTACAAAATGTTTAGCTGCGATGCGTACTCTATGTAGTTCTTTGGTGATATAGCTACTTAACATGTTTCAACATCTCAGATAGCTACTTAACATTTCATGGATAGATTTTTCTAGACAATAATACAACTGATATAAAATTCCCTCTTCAATTTGTATTATTCATTCACCAGTCCTCCTCCAGACATGATCTGAAAAATCATCTAAAAATAGCAATTATCAACCAAGCCCTTCGGGATCGGCATAGTATTTGTGAGAAAAAAAAACGAGTGGATACGTCCTAAAGAGTCAGTTGCAATGTTTGTCTGAGAGATAACAATATCCCCAATGGAAATACCACTTTCGTAAATATTACAATCAAAGTTTACGTAGAGAAGATGCTCAAACATGCTTTCGTAACTAAAGGATACATACTGGCAGTTACATATTTTGTGGCTCTTCGAACATTAAAATTTGTTTCGAAGATTTGGTAACTGGCAGATAAGTACATCTTCAATCGCTAGCACACCCGTTTTTATGCGAATACAAACAAATTAAGTTTCTTATCTGTCAGATATCTCGACGCAACTCTGGTTATTATTCGTCTTGGGTTGAATTTAAATTAAATTGTTAGTGATGAAGTAGAGTTTTATTACTAAACATTAACTCTCGCTTTCATAGCAGTTTCCCCTATTTAGAAGACGACTTCTCCACAATGACAGATAACCGCCTCGCAGATTAACATATTCGCAAATAAATGTCAATTCGTCAACGTCGCAAACATTCCTATGTTAATCCAACTCATTGATAATTTAAATTTTCCAATTAACGCCGGATATGTCGTATGTCAATCTAAAGTATGACCAAATTAATCTGCGTTCACAAAAAACTTCCTTCTTCAATTCAAACGTCCTTCAGAAGGCACCCAGCTTCACAGACAAACTGCGTAATCGGCATACCAAATCTCTGTGGGCGTTTGTCATATTGAATTTCGCCAAATGCAAGACTGTCGCCTTTGCCCACACACGCAGCAGCCATGGATGGACCTGATGCCACGCAGCTCTATGAAATAGTTTGTACAATGCCTCCAGCGCCATGGATTCCTCTTATTCATATGCATGCTTGAGACTCATTTTATGCTTAAACCTGACGTTAGATACACCGATTAATTCCATTTTTTATTTTATGCACATATTTTTGGAGTAATAAAATTATTAAGCTTTTGCGGTGTGTGCGCTGGCGCGCATGCGGCTTTGTGTTTCGGTTTGCTTACAAAACCGGAAAATCAATGAATTGGACCCCTAAAGGTATAGCTGAGGCTGCGATGCGGTGCGCCGTCGCAGAGTAGCTCTAGTATTACCATTAGCACCCGGGCAGAAGTAGCTGCCTTAAGTGGGGATAGCACTATTGGACAATAAACTGGTATTTGAAGATTGGTTCAATGGCCATTCGAGTTGTGTTGACGTAGGATCTGGTGGCTTTTAAGTGGTTTTTTTCTCTGTATAATTATTTAAAAATTTAATTTTGCAAAGCAATGCTTTTTTCCCAAATCGGGATCGCATTGAATGCCAAAACAAAAGAAATCTAAAGTGGATTTGGTTGAAGAGAATGTCAAAGTCAATTGTACTCGCTCTAGTTAGCAATTGAGATGCGCGCACATCGACGAGGAAAGAGTATGTCATTGGGTCTGGATTTCAATATCGATGACAGTGCTATTGTCAACTCATCCATTTGAGAATGGCATTGAAATGGAAAGCAAACGTGATGGAAGCCAATTTATTCGAGAGAAACTAACTTTGTTAGCTAGTGGAACTAAGTTTATGTTGGGGCATTAGATTGACAGAGTTGGTCT
Source organism: Rhingia campestris (assembly GCA_932526625.1). Lineage (NCBI taxonomy): Eukaryota > Metazoa > Arthropoda > Insecta > Diptera > Syrphidae > Rhingia > Rhingia campestris. The sequence continues at coordinate 94,546,154 of OW052184.1, forward strand.
CATATGATCGAGGTTTCTTGTAAAGATATTTTCTTTCCCCAAGTGGAACGTGTGTTACTCTACAAGTTAATCCGAAAATAGGTTCAAAAATAATTTTGGGATTAAGCAGTGAATCAGTTTGCAACTGATCTACTGCCCAATTACCGGATCAAAACGGATTGACTAATAGTGTTGTAGCCTTAGTGTATGATGTGATTGGATATATTATCCCTTTCATGTGTATTTTTTATTGCATCATTTAGATATTGAAAGTTCTGTCAGGATGACTTGCTGAATTCGACTTTTATGCGTCATACTATGTGAAAAGTAGGCAAAAGTCGGATTTTAAAAGGCAATTTGACATATTTTGAAAGTATTTAAGAGTTGATTTGTCATCATAAATATCGAACATATCGAGCATAATGAGACTTCGGTGTGCAAGTTGTCTCAATCGGAACGTATGTCGGTACGACAAACACCCTTTGTTCTACAAAAAGCAGTGAGCAATACTCACTTTTTAAGGCTTATACGTTTCAAAAAAAATGTTCAGCATTTTTTCCAAGCGTAGATTATATTGATACATTTTTTTTAAAAACAAAAGAGCAAATTCTTGAAAAAAAGTTGAAACTACCATAAGGTATTTTTTTACGCAACCGACTTCTGATGTTTGAACCCCCGTTGATTTTTCTTAGGGGAACTTTTCCAAAATATTCTAAAATACACTTTTATTTGTATAAGTTCTGTTTGTTCGCGTGCTAAATTTTAATTCAATCAGTAAAAGGATTCACGTCATAGATACGTGTCTCGAACACTCATCGATTTTTCTTATATCAACCAACTCTTCACATTTTGAACATCCAATTACCCCTTTTAAAGAATAATCTTGGGATCGTGAAAAACAATTAAAATTATTTCAGGATTGTTTCCGGATATACCAAATATAAACTCAAGAAATAAATCGGTTCAGGACTTAGCAAAGATTATGAATTCTATACAGATGACGCATTGAGAACAAAAAACAGAAACTTTTGTTCAGTAGCTTTATGTTACGGGCGGGCGGTGCATGAAAACACATGAAAAACAAGAACAAAATCATATGGCGGGCTGTCCCAGCACGACCCGCCATAGAACAATTTTTCTTATATGGAGTGCGTCATCTGTTTAGAATTCATAATCTTTGGTTCTTAGGTATGTACTTGATGAAAACGAATTACTTTGAATAAAATCTTTAAAAAAACATATGAGAAGGCTACAATCCGCGGTGCGAATAGTTGGATACCCTACCTATCCCAAATTATGCTTATAACAAATGTCCCCAAAAAGTGGGCGTTTCTAAAAACTGAATGAATCTTGTTCAGACGGTTTATTTAAATCTTTAATGGTTCAACAAAAAACGACATTTTTCTATGGATATGCTATGAGATAGGCTTTAAAAATCGGTTTTCTAGAATAATGCCCCCAAAAAGTGGGCGTGGATTAAAATGTGATATAGACGAAACGTTTATAGTGCTATTCTCGAATTATGGCCATCAAAAGTATTTTTTGAGTTTTTCTAAAATTGTGTATTGAAAAACTTTTTTTTTTGTTAGGAAAACGTCCCCAAAAATTCGGCGTGGCAATAAAGACGAAATATAGATATATTGAGATTGTCTAACTATTCTATTAAGACACTTTTTCAAAATTCTTAACCGTTTGGCCAAAAATATAGATTTCAAGAAGATGGGGCGTGGCAGTGGGCGGGTTTTAAAAATGTTTACACTTGTACTACTTCGTCGGACAGAGAGTCCATATACCAAATTTGATCACTCTGCCTCAAAATTTTAGGCCAAAAAATCGGTGACAGACAGACGGACGGACAGACAGACATGGCTAGTTCTACTCAGCTATCGATTCTGAGTCGATCCATATACTTTGAGGTACATCTAGCGAAATTATTTCTCTATGTTACAAACTCAATGTCAAAACTAATATACCCCTATGGGATAGGGTATAATTATAAAAGTTGCCCCGGTTCGTACATTTTAGAGATTTACCAAAGTTTGAGTGAATGAAACACTTTTAAGTAAAAATTTATTTATTTGTGTGCCACTAAGGACTTAAAAGAACAATTTGTGCCTGTGGACAATTTTGAAATGATTATTCAAAATGCCATCTTAAGTGATGATATAAAGGATTAAACACTGCTCAATGAAAAAAAAGATTATTGCTTCATTAGTCTCCCCTAAATGTAGGCGTGAGAGAAGGTGCAACAAACCTTTTTTTTTTAAAAAGAAACCTATAATACAATTTCCCTTAGATACTTTTAAAATTTTATCTAACATTAGAGTTTGACATACTAACTTGATTCTGTTGCTAAAAGGGTTAAGAAAAAATAAAATTTAATCAAAAATTCAAATGGCTGCTGCAGGATGACGGATGCATGTTGATTTTGCGGGTTTCTGATAAGATTCGTATGTTTGTTTTTGTAAGTTTCATTTTCAGGAACTAACTCCTGTCATAGTCACGTAAGAGTTTCCACTTTCCAATATTTATACACGGTGAAAAATTTCATTGCAAAAAGGCTACGCAAGTTCGTTTTTGTGGATATGAAATCCATGTAGATAAATCATGACATCATGACTGTTACGTTCTTCTCGACATATGGAAGATCCTACAGGCGTTAAATAGGTCGCCTTGTTTGAGAATGCAAAGACATATGTCTAGTGGAAAAATATTTAGAAATAACTCTCCTGGTATACCTTTCGCTGTCCACTCCGTACTTTACTGACCAGTAAGGTGTTACAATATTTCATACGCATAAACATGTCAAATACCAACGACATTCCGAGATATGAATCACACAATTTCTGCCACAAGATACTCGTTTATGGTTAACTAAACTACCCAGCCTAATGGACAAAAAGTTTTTATTTAAAAAAAAAATGAACAATTAAAAAATAACCCATAACGTGTAGGTTTTACAAAAAAATAATAAAATTTCAAAATACCTAACTGCGTGTGTGTGTGTGTTTTTTTTTTGTAGCCAAATTAACTGCCCAATTTAACGCATCATAAAAAAAGATACAACTCTTCGTTGAGTGGCGAAGCAGTTGTTTATTTTTCCATCTATCTATCTGAAAGCCAAAACCCACATTTCACAGTAAATGATTCGGCCTTGCTTTATATTTTCCACTTGCGTAAGTAATTTTCGCCAAGTATGGCGTTTCTGAAGTGGCCGTTGCGTTGTTGTAGGGAATGCATACGCGTAGCGCAGTCGTGTCGTATAGTAAGTAGCCAACGTAAACGTGCTCTTCTTTTTTTTATAATTTGTTACATTTTGCAAAGAATGTGTGAGATTAAGTGTCAGACTTTCTTTTTGTGTTTTTATTTTTTTTCCTTAGTTGAGATACTTTTTGTGGGAAATTCGCACATAAATGGGGGAAAAGTGTAAGTTTGATGAAGAGCGAAAAATGGTTAGTTGGTGTTTATGTAAGTGATGTAGGACAGTTTTATTTTGGGAAAATGTTTGCACAGGTTTTTTTAATAAAGCCATAATCGGACTTGCATAATTGGGGTGTTAAAAATTAGGATTACGGCAAAAAGGTAGCAGGTGGTTCCGAAACAACTTAAAAGACAAAAACATTGATGAATGCAATTAAAGATTCAGATCTCCATTTTATTAATGACATCGGACAGTTAAACAGTATCTAACATATTTGAAGGGACATTTTCTGATAAGCATAAGTCCCATTGGGGACGCTAATATAACTGTCTGTGAAGTGATAGGGATTTATCAAACGGGAGAGAATAGAAAGGCAACAGAACAGATACTAATGGCAATGAAGTAACAGTTAATCTATCGTTCTACAAATCATGTTGCTTATGGTAAAGTTGACTATGTCGACCAACAGGCTTAAGTCAGATGAAAGTCGAAATGTGAATCAGAACAGATAAAAGACTTCGATTGGAGCCAGTTAAGTACATGTCGACATAAATAGCAGAAGTACTACTAGAAGCAAGTAATGATGACTGCAAGCTTTGTAACTTGTTTATCGAAGGTATTCTGTTGATGAAAGGGATCAAAAGGCTGTTTGAAAAGTTCCGGCGATTTAGCGTGATTCCTTTATCTATTACTATCACAGCCTGTGGGGTTTCAGGAATGATTGACAGCCATCCCGGCAGATGTGTTTGGGCGTCACTCTACTTTAAATCAAAATTTCGTCCAATTTCGCATTCCGCACTTATGAACAAATTAATATAACCGCCTCTACAGGGTTGAGGGAACATTTTTCATTTATACAGGACTTCGATAAGAAAACAAACTTAAAGACGAGATACAAACGCATTTCCAAACATTATACTATTGGATATATATAAGGGTGATTTCTTAAGGGTTAAGTTTTTCAGGTTGGCAGCAAACTTCATCTGTCAAAGTGAAAAGTTTTCAGTATACTCTGCCATTTAATCATGGAAAGACTTACAAACGAGCAACGATTGCAAATTATTGAAATTTATTATCGAAATTCGTGCTCTACGAAAAATATGAAAATCAGCTGTTTTATAGAAAAATTGTGTTCAGCGATGAGGCTCATTTCTGGCTCGACGGATACGTAAATAAGCAAAACTGTCGCATCTGGAGTGATGAAAAGCCACATTCCAAACAAGCATTACATTACCGATGCATCTCGAAAAAATGACAGTTTGGTGTGGTTTATGGGCTCATCGGTCCATTTTTCTTCAAAGACGACCGTGGAAGAAACGTTACCGTCAACGGCGAACGATATCGAGCCATGATACGCGACTTTTTTTCCCCAGTTGGCTGAGTTGAACTTGGTTGACATGTGGTTTCATCAAGACGGTGCCATATGCCACACAGCTCTTGAAACATTGGAAATGTAGCTGATGGTTCCAAAACATCCATAAAACATTCCAGTCGACTGCGCCCGTCAATAATGGAAAAAATAGAAAAAGCACTAAATTTCCGGATTGAAGATAACTGTCAAAAGAGAATTCCTTTGAGCAAACAAATCATCAAAGAAAAAGCACTGAGAATTTTTGAGCATTTAAAGAAAAGTGGACAACCTTCTGTAAGCGCAGGCTTTGCGGCAAGTAATGGCTGGTTTGAACAATCTAAAAATATAAGGAGAATCGACATCGGCTTATGTTGAAGCTGCTAAAACGTACCCAAAAGAAATTCAAAAATGTATCGAAGAACAAGGATACGTAACAAATCAGGTATTTAATGCAGATGAAACTGGACTTTGGTGGAAAAAAATGCCGGAAAGAACTTTTATTTCAAAAGATGAAAAAGACTGCACCTGGATAAAAGGTATCCAAAGACCGAATAAACCTGCTTTTGTGCGGAAATGCATCAGGTGAATTTATGGTCAAACCAATGCTGATTTATAAATCACTAAACCCTCGTGTACTCAAGGGCATAGACAAGAGCACGTTACCGGTTTTCTGGAGGGCAAACTCGAAGGCTTGGGTTACTGGAGAGCTATTTAAAGACTGGTTTTCAAATTGTTTTGTGCCAGAAGTAGAAAAATATTTGAAAAAGCAAAATTTGAACTTTAAAGCTCTGTTGATGTTAGATAATGCTCCTGGTCACCCACAAAATTTGTCTCATCCTAATATCAAAGTCATGTTCTTACCACCTAACACCACTTCACTGCTCCAGCCAATGGACCAAGGTATAATTTATACCTTCAAGACCTATTATATCAGGACTTCATTGCGGTGGGTTTTCAATCTAACAGAGTCTAACTCTATGGTAACATCCATAGAGTTAGACTCTGTAAGATTGAAAAGCAAAGCATGGAAACATTTTTCTATTAAGGACTACATCGAAATCGTATCGCAATGTTTAAAGGAGCTAAAAAAGTCAACATTAAATGGATGTTGGAAACAGCTTTGGCCAGCAGCAATCCAAAAAGAACAAGAGATCGAATCGCGAGAAGCTGAATTTGCTGAGATCTTAACGCTTGCGCATTCAATCGAAGGCGAAGGATTTGAAGACATGTCAACCGAAGACCTTCATGGTTTATTGCAGGACACGGAGTAAGACGAAACAGACTTAATTGACATGATTGCACAAAACTCTAACCAACAGAATGCCAGTAGCAGCGATATAGAAAGTGAACCTGACGAGATAACAGTGAGGGACTTAACACATGGAATAGGCCTCGCATTAAGCTTGGAGTCTTTTTTCTTAAGTTCAGATCCTTCAATTGAAAGGCGACTGAAATTTACCTTATGGAAACGTACAAAAGGCTTTGTACCAATCAAGCAAAAATAACAGATTTTTTTAACAAAAAGAACAACATTAATGAAACCCAAACATGGAGTAAACAGTGATAAACTTTAATGTTGTTAACTGTGCAACTTTTTTTTTTTTGTAAACTTTTGTGTGATTTACATATTGCACAAAGAGAAGTTATGTTTTTGTTTATTTTCTTATGTATGAATTAATAAAAGCTTTAAATAAAAATATGTAATGTAAAAAGCAAAAAAAAAAAAATATATTTTTGGATTATTTTTAACTTTCTCTTACAAAGAGAAAGATATTGTTTTCGTGAAAATTTTCGACCTCGAGATTTTGATTGATTCTAACATTACGATGATAGCGGAGCCTAAAAAAGTGGTTTTTGGAATTCCGTCCGTCGGTCCGTCGGTCCGTCTGTCCGTAATGGTCTCCCCAGCCTAAACGGCTTGGCCGATTTTCTTCAAACTTCGTATCTAAGCTTATTTTGGTCATAATTCTAGGCCATTTTTTTTGTTTGCTTTTAGCCATGTTATTAACGGTACCTGCCATATAAAAATTTCACATAACCTCAATTTTCTCGAAAACGGCTCTAACGATTTTGTTTAAACTTTATACATACTATAAGCATATTAGTTCCAACAAAACTGCATACCCAGTTTTTTCGAGAAAATCCATATAACGGATTTTGTCAATCAGGCCATATAAAGAAAATTGTTAATTTCTCGCAAACAATTATGTCAAATTGAATGAAATTTAATATATATACTACTATAATAGTTTTAAACAATTCTACATAATTAGTTTTAACCCAACTATCACTTAACGGAATTTTCAGTTTTGGCCAATAACGAAAATTAATTATTTTTCACATAGACACCGATTCCTTCAAATTTCGGAGTAAACGTTCGTATAATCACATTTCGAAATTTTTTATAATTTTTAGCATTAATTACTCAAACTCGCTGTGAAAGAGAAAGTTGCGTACGACCCAGTCGTGCACCCACCACTCGTTTTTAATTATAGAAGTTTACTCCTCTTTTGAACTGGTTTCTTGTTTCGTTTAGCACGATTTTATTTAACACGACTATTTTCAGGAACGTTACCCCCGTGTTAAGGGAGGTCTACCTGTACGCTTAAAAAACACCCGTTATAACCTTTTTCCTTTCAATGATAACCTTTCGAAATTATAACAAAAGCAGTTCGATTTGTTCAAGGGTTTTTATAAGAAAAAGTGACCAGTAGAGGGAAAAGGAATACAACCTACATCCAAAAAAAAATCTGCATAAAGTCGCCAATTGGTGCCCAGACTTTCAATTTGTTTTATCACCGAAAAGTGCCTGTAAAAAGCATTTCATAATGACAGATGTCAAGAACTTATTAAGACAATTGACAATGTTTTTCTATGTGCTTGTGAAAATGGACGTTCTATGTAAGCCTCATTTTGCAGCAATCGTGCATTTTTTCTTTAAACAAAAGGACCTTCCATGAACCTATATCGCGCAATAAAGTGGTTCTGTGATATTTTTAAAAGCTAAATATCCATTTACACAACAAGCTCGGTACTCAGTAAGCACGTACACGCCAATAATCATCGCCAAAGTCTTCGAAATGGGCCACCCATCTCGATCCACTGACAAAGTTAACTATTTTGCAAAAAATTTAAAATAAATCTACATTTACACGCGTATAGGATTCACATCCACACTCACAAAAAGATACAATGATCGAAATTCGTGGTAGGTAGATCGAAAACATCCGATCAGAAAATTTGGCAGGAGTTTGAACGTTGATCTGAATTTCCACGCGCAAAAGATTCATATTTACGCCTTATATGGTCAAAATATGCAAACAAACAAAAAAAAGTTATCGCCAAATCAGCAACACCCGATCATTTGATGTCGAATATTTATTTAATACGATAAACCAAGAATCGCCTTATCGATTTAAGTCAATATGCTTATTGACAAAAGAGCAATACGTCTCCATATTGATTCCAAATAAAATCTGTCTGTTTACAAAAACGCACAAAAGATGTATCTATAGTAAACCGATTAGTTGCATGATCGTTTGACATATCGATTTCACATTCTTCAATTTTGTATTGTTTGGCTAAGCATGTAGGTATGGTTGGTCATTTTTCCTCATGTCGCATTTTCGTTAAGCCTTTCTAAGACGACAGCTGTCTAGATCGCAATTAGTTTTGGGCACTTTCATTTGATTTCACTGGCAGCAGATTATTGCTACTTATTGTGCACTTTGAAGAGGTAAGGGCGAAACCAAACCTATATCTACGTACAACTTGAATTTTAATAAATGATGAGAGAAGTTGTTTTTTATGTGTACAACTAATGAGCAATATTAAATATACGAATCCATTTTATATATTAATGATGGAAAGTTTTAAGATATTTGCAGGTATATTTAGCCCTGGTGATAGACAAGGATTCGCCGCATTTTTACTCCATTAGTCACCAAATCATGTTTAAATCTATGTGAAGTAGTTGTCAATGCTTGTGGAAGGTGGATGGCGTATCTTGAGATAAAAAATATCGGACATCCGTAGGTGATCTATTTATCAACCAGCGAAAAAAGGCAGAAAAGAAAATCTCCACGAGAAAACTACAATAACAAGCTCGTTCTATAGTTGGTAAATGCATGGCTTTGTAGAATAAGGACGTGGGGAGCCTCCTTCGATTCGAAAGAAGATCGGAGGGGTTTTAATGAGTAAATATAGGGAGACAAATGCAGGAACACTTACAACAGACCTAATTCTAATATAACTGTGCTGACGAAAGACTGAAACCTAAAATCCCCTAGCCTAACAAACTCTAGGGCTCTATTAAAAGTCAAAACTTTGGCAAATATATTGCTTTCTTAATTTTTCTCTTATATTCTTGCGCTTTAGCGTGGTACACAACTTTTTTTTAGTTCTAGGAGAACACACTAAAACCAAAGATTATGAATTCTATACAGATGACGCATTGAAAACAAAAAACAGAAACTTTTGCTCAGTAGCTTCATGGTACGGGCGGGCGGTGTGCATGAAAACACATGAAAAACAAGAACAAAAACATATGGCGGGCTGTGCCAGCACGACCCGCCATAGAAGAATTTTTCTTATATGGAGTGCGTCATCTGTATAGAATTCATAATCTTTGCTAAAACATACTTTAATTTCTAGAAGAACATACTGACGGGCTCAGTGGCGCAGTGGTTAGTGGTTAGATGAACTGAAGGTTTGGTTTCGATTCCCAGCCGTAGCCACACCTACATGATTTGTCACTGGCCCCCCTCTCGTGATGATCAGGCGAAACATCCCAGTAGTATCAATTGTCAAGAAAAGTTCTTATCTCAACTTAGCTGTTCAAAATCGGGCATAAAACAGGAGGTCCCGCCATCGTGCAAGAAGAACACATGGACACATGAATGGTTGTGAGAAAGCTAGGTTCTGGGAACTAACTAGACAGACTGTTGCGCCAACAAATTGAATTTGTGAGAAGCACATACTGGAATCATCAATTGAAGCGTCTATACAGAGCAAAACAACTGAAACGCAGGAACAAACAGTTCAACGATACGATTCGAAAAAAAGGACACAGAGGCTCCTTCTGTTAAAAAAGAAGCAAGGAATATGTAATGACTTACCAGAAGATCTATTTGCATTAGTAGAAGAGTTGCCAAACCTGTTAAAACAGTAGGAAATCCTTAACGGCGTATTATGAGACTGAATCTGAATTTAAACAGCATCTGCAGAATCTGTTTCGACGAAGAGCTTCAAAAGGGCATTCCTTATGCCCTAATGCTGTCCAGTATTTATATTTTAAGTCGAAAATCCTTAACGACTTATTAGGAGACTGAATCTGAATTAAAATAGCATCTGCAGAGTTTGTTTTGTCGAAAAGGACACTCCTTGCTCCCTAATTCACTGTTCAGTATTTATATTTTAAGAGATAAGACTCTACGAGAATAATTTTTAAGGATCTAAACAAATTTTCAGCAAGTCCGTAAATAAATATTTTAGGATCTACTGAGTGTGCCTTAAATAGAATTGACCTATCCATGTCATCCCATAAGAACCAACCTAACAATCACGTTACAGCATGCCGGGAAGCTACAAAAGCGTAAGGAGTCTGGAAGCTAGGTCGAATTTTGGTACTTTAGACACGCCTTGGCTGCACATTGCTTTATAATGGACGATATTAAATCTTATACCTGTCACCTGACAACATCTATTTCTTCATCATTCTTCAACAAATCATAATGCAGAGACATGTTAGGATTTATTTCCCAAAAATATTTATAAAGATTTTTTTCTGGATAAATGTCTCCCTTCGATGGCATGCTATGCCAGGTAGAACATTTTTTTTCACGAGCTCAGATTAACTATTTAACTGACATACAATGTAGGTGGTCATTTGCCTACAATGACAGCTTTGTACGAAATGCAAAAAAAAAATATCGATTGCTATTGCAGACATTTGACATGACATGTGTTGAATGTCAATTGCCTGCTATAAATGTCACTAGATGGACGTGGGTACAAGAAAGACACTTACGTAGTGAAATATTTTTAACATGGTTTACAAAAAAATAATAATAATAGCGCAGACAACAGTTATGCAAAGTGCGTGTTACTTCACCATGTCAATCTGGGAACAATTTGTAGCAAATATGCCTTCTTGCTAGATTGGATTAGTTGATAAATCGACTTGGCCAGGCCATAGGCATTCTTGGACACATTTCTGTAATCAGTGTCTAGACTTTAGTTGGCACGAAGGCGTTGAATGTTAATATTTAATTAATTTAGTTTTGGTGTATTGTATGACCTCTTTTCAGATACTTTTTTGGTAGAAAACTTGAGGTTAAACACGATTGTTAAAGACAGCCTTGAATGTCATTTGGAAAGAATTTAATGTTCAGATTGGTTCATGTTTGTAACTTAAATTATTCCAATGCCATTCATTGGAGAGCTCATAGATTACACTCATTTAGAACCAATGGGTATCAAGACATTCTACTTCGTATCCTTGTTTTCCATAGCAAAAAGGTATTCATACCCCAAGAGTCTGCACAAACAATAAAAAAAAATGGTCATACTAAATGAAATGTTCTTGACAGCTACTTAAGGTCAAGAAATAACAATACGCACTTGAAAATAAATATACGACCGTATTCCTAATACTAATACATCAACTATTTATAAAAGCAGTTTAATTCAAAATGGCAGACAAATGAAATGCAGGGGTGACCACCGAAACCGCACTCTTAGCGAAGTCAGACCCTTTTGCATCGTCAATGACTAAAAGTTGCACAAATCGACAATGAAATAAGTACATGCACTGCACAGTGGTGTGTTTTTGGATTACCCGAACGCAAAACCTCTCAAAACTTGCGTAATTGGACGTAGATTATAAAAATAATTTCAAAAATAAAATAAAAATATATCTTGGGGGCGCTATCGACCTTCAAAATTTGGAAAAACTGTTCTTTTTATGGTGATCTTTAGCTATTCTTAATTTCGGAACAACTTTATATTTTAAAAATATGCACTTTTTGATCTTATTAGATGCAGAATATATTTGACGTTTCAGTTTACATGCAGCAACACATTTCCAGCGGTTTTAAATTTATAAAGTTTCAACCTGAAAATACCCAATATGGTGTCCCTTATTTAATATTTGAAACCATAATTAAAAAAAAATATTATGAAAGTCACACTGATATCTCTTCGTTTAAGGCAGCCTCCTATCCCTACAACGTGTTTTCTGTTCAAGCGTTAAGAACGTGCCGATTACTACAAACTCTGAATTCATTGCCAGTCTTAACATGAAATAGATTCAAAACACACATGCCGAAGAATTTGATGACACACTCTCAAAACCAGGGGATAATCTAACAATTCAAAATCGAAATCCTATTTCCAACAATATGTTCTACATAACAAACACCACCAATCCATCATCACCCATCCAATCACATCTGACAATCAAATGTAGGTAACCAACTGAAACCAACCCTTCGAGACATTCTCTCCGACAAATCTTCTCGTTCAATCTACCCCAGCTCGTGCAACCATTCAGAGCAAGGTGAAATTCTGAAAATTCATTGACCCGCTCCTTATCGCACATATCTAGATACACACAATCCGTAGCCAAAGCAGTGAAAACACCTCCGGTGTAATTATATTAGCTATCGATTCTCGAAAATCTCAAAAAGATACACAAATTCCTCTGGACCCACCGCGCTTCCATAAAATTTGAAGTGTAAATATTTAATTTCATTTCATCTATATACGAGGGGGAATTCCGTTTTCGGTCCAACCTTGAATCTTACACTACTGCATGCATAATTGATTGCCACTCAAAAAAACAACAACAATAACATCAAATTTGCGTACAGGAAATGATCTCAGTACTCGAAGCCAAATTCGTATTCTAATTGCCATTAGATACTGACAGGGAGATACCAATTGAATTAAGCATCACATCTCATTCTATAAACGGAATACTTGTACGTCGTCTACACCTCTCAGTTAACCTCTTCACAGTAAACAATAAAAATAAGATACAAACAAAATTCTCTTGATATAGTTACGCTATCCAAGAAGGTGGTAGATAAATCCAATTAAAGATGTTTTGCTGCTTCAATACATTAATCCCATTTGATGGTTCTTTGTCAATACAATTCACAGATACATTTTCTTCTTCCCAATTTCCATCTTTGACATATCAAAGACACACAGATACTTTATAACACTTGAAGATACACATTCATATGTGTGTGCACGAACAAAAACACAACCAAAGTGGTCGAACCACTTTGTCAACAGTTAATCTTAGGAAAATAAAAAGGAACTGGACAACTAGTTATTCAATACCGGCGCGCACTCTAAGCCTAGGCACTGTAACTATGGCTAACACCAACGCACTATTTCAAAGATTTTGCCGCAGTAAGTTGGTATCTTTTCTTTGAATTTCCACAGAATCAAGTATCTTATACGGATCGACGGGGAGACGGGTTGAATTCCACGACCTGTACCGCGACAAAACCGTAACCGATTTGGTAGTGGAAATTGGCGAAAATTTGCTGCTCGGTTGCGTTAGAGAGACGGCCTTGCACGCGAACGCGTATTTGGATACTGTGTATGGTTTCGCGCTTCTATCTCTTATGCACAATTGAACCGAACGCACGCACCGCGAGGAAGAATTATCTCATCGTTGAGTATCTGCCTCTTGGATTGAGGATACTATTCAGACTATGGAATCACACTATTTCGCTGGATGCATCCAAAGCAAATCGTTGTTGTTGTTGGTGGTGGTGCTGCTGCAGAGATACTCCATAATAGAAACGAGTTACACGAGACGACGACGGCGCGGTAGGCGGTATCAACGACTATCGACGCGCAGTACGTATTGTCGGAACGTGTGTACACGGCTTGAAAGAGTAGCTTGGACTAAAACTCGTGATACAGCATTGTGGAGCCATGAGCTACGGATTGCTCGTTTTGAGTAGAAAGATATCTCGCATGCGAGAGATTGTTGTTTGTTTGGAGCTTAGAGTGGTGAGAAACTAAGTTGCATGAGGAATGTGCGGCAGATTGTGGTGGGTTTTTAAGTCACCTTTGGTAGTGCGGATCTGTCTGTGCATCTGATTTTTTGGGGTTTGTTTTGATTTGAATGGTGACAGGGGTTATGTATCTTTTTTTTGGGTAATATGTTGGGATTGTCTGTTGGGGATCATACAGTAGTCGTGGGGTTTTAAATGTCAGTTGTCAATCTTTGTATATTCTGAACAACATCCGGATGGTTTAAAAGAGAAGAGACTTCTTCTTCATCTTCCCATAACGGCGGTGTTGTTACTTTGATAGAAGAATCAACTGACCATATCGAAAAATCCTTCGACGTTTTGACCGTATTATCCTGGTCCTTCAAAATATCTTGGATCCCGTTTGCGCTGAAGAACTATGAAGGCGAAGAAGCGAAGAAGAATTGGTCAAAGTTGGTCCTTCAAAAAATATTGAGGTCCGTTTGCTGACGGACTATGAAGGCGAAGAAGCGACACAGAACTGGTCAAACAAAAATATCGTCCATTGAGTACCTTCTAAACATGAAACGGTATGGAATGATATGATACGGCAATATGGGCGGTATACCCGTTAGTAGGGAATCTGACAGCAGGATTTATTCACAATAACTATTTGAGTGGCCGGATTTTTCTTGCAATTTCATCTGCCATAAGCTACTACGATTGTTTTCTGTTATAAGCTGCTTTCTAATAATCACAGACCCTTTGCAGCAGGGAATCAATAATTGCAATAAAAAATTATAGGACTAAGGATGCTTCCCTGGTGTACCTCGCGGGATTTAAAAGAGTTTAACCAACTCTATGACAATGTGGAAGGACTATTGATTACTTTTGACAAATGATTGATACAGTTCACAGGCTGACTTCAAAAACAGCAAGTACAAGTTAACACTTAAGGAAATATATTCGTAGATAAGAGTAACGTCAATCATACCAGCTGACTAATTCATAAAAAAAGCGTTCATATCTTATTTGGGGGCAAGAAACCTCACCGTCTTGTGTTGGTCGTTAATCGAATAGTACAGTTAATATGAATACCCTTAGGGCAGTACAAGTACCACCATTGTTTCCGAACACATTTTCAGGGAAAACCCACAATGACCCCATTAAGCATGCGATTAGGTTACACTTGCCATGAATCAGAGATACGATATGTATCCACAAATTTCTGTTGAAGAGAGTTCTTTCGACTGAAAATTCTCAGAATGTAAGCTTTAGTCTTATCAACATTTAATAGGCACAAGCAGATTGGGATACACGTGTTGAGTTGAACTAAAACAAAAGGAATTTGACGTTCAGGAACGATATTAACTGGAAACGATTTATCTTCGCTTGAGACTGTTTGTGCTGCCGTCTGTAGAATTGATTTGATTTATACACAATCGACAGAACAATGGAGGATATATCAGTTGTCAGTTGCTCTTTTTAAAGTCCTATCCGTAGAAAACTTTCGACGAACGATGCCCAAAACTATAATTTTCAGAACGTGTCAAAAGTCAGCTTAGTTAACAAAGTCTGAGAGACAAACTAATCGGCGTGTCACTATTTCTACCGAAGACGATATAAGAGTTTGAAGATGAAAATGTCAGAACAGTGTTTTTAGATATTTATACCTGTCAAGATGTATACAAATGACGAGTTAGTGGCCTCCTTTAGCAAGGAGAACCTTCTTTCTTCAACAGCCAATCCAACCTAACCTAACCTTAAGCAGCCAAATGCAGACCTGAGCTCAATAGCAATTATCCGAGTTACATGGATTATCTACGGATCTTTTTAAATTTTTTTTTTTTCAATGATGCTTACAGGTAAACCATAGAACCATACTACAAGCACCCCTATCGAGGTATCTGTTCGGAAGTAAATTTTCTCCCATTTCGAACAAATCTACCGAGGTATCTGTTCCGATCAGCATTTCGAACAGATCTCCCGACAAAATGTAACGAACATGATCGCGCATTGGAGGTATGCTTCAAGGACCGCCCAGAATGCGTATATTTAGCTGATGCTTGTAGCTAAGTAAAAAGGTAAAAACAAGGCAACCCGTAAGCGCTTACACAATGTGTATCTCCGTGAATCTGTAGCTTGAAGAAGAATAGAGGGCAACTTCATGCAATCTCTCCTTTGACAGCGATGCAAGATACAAGCTACAGATATGCATTCTTGGCAGGCCTTTAAGTCCACAATTTTTGACAGCTATGCGTTGAATGCGGAATTGAACGAATGCGATTGTATGCTCTTTATTTTGTTCGCAATGGATACTTCGAAAGAAAACTGAGTTCCGATTGGATCTGACGGATACCTCAATAGGGGTGCAGATCTTACTGGCAATATAAGAAAGAAGAGTCTGGTATAGATTAAGACTAGTAATTGCTTAGAAAAAATTAAACATCTGGGATTAACTCCTTTAAATGGGCGAAGTTATAAGATATTTGACGAATGGAACCTTCAGTGTAACGCCGATTTCGAGAACCATCTTATGACAACTTTATAGTATTGGATCTTTGTCGTACTTTCGAAAAAGGTGGGGCTGTAAAAAAAACACTTAGGTGGTGCTACTTTCGGGATTTAAACAATATGGAGCCTACGCTTAGCAGTTCAATGCCACTATACCACTGTACTCACAGACATTTTTTAGAAGTCTAATAGAAAATACACCAGGAAGAGCAGGTTACGTCGAAGCTAACAATGAGCGTCATTTGCCAAATGTAAGTTAGACCAGATTTGGAATATTGTGAATTGTGATACCACGTGGATCTTGAGGGTTCCTCCAATCTTACCATTTAAAAACATCCTAAGCACCGAAAAAAATAATCTCAGAGAAGCAGTAGGCTCCAAGTAGTAGCTTCTTTTTTTTAGATGGTCTGGCAAGTTCGTCTATGTAGCTCTCTCAAAACTTTTGGTGGCTCTAGTGTGCGGTCCACCGATCGGTATGAATTTCTTTGATTATTTCTGATCTAGCATGCTGATGTAAGGGCTTCATATCTAGAAGTTCATCAATCATCACCCTTACAACTCTCTGAAATGTCTCTTGAAAAGATCAGTGGCGCGTCGGTTTGATCCCCCATTCGTCTCAACTCAGGCGATCGGATATAGCATACAAGTGAAGGTCTCGCCTAGACCTTAACGAGTCAGTTGCGCCAAAAATATATTTTTTTCCTATGCCGAGGTGAAAGGTGATTGTAAAACTGCTTTCTATCATATCAGCGGCATTGTGCGGTAAGTTTTGAGTTTATTAAGACCGATTTTAATGAATCGATAGGTAATAGCCTTTTCAGACAAGACAAGATTTCATTCTTTGGTCACCATGAGTTTCACTTGGAACACGCTAAAATGACCAAGAAGACGGAAGTAAAGGCTAAGATTATGGCTGTCTGTTCCTATGGGAAGTTTATCTAGTTGCCGAACGAAGGAAGAATACCAAATTGACATATTCCCAGCGTAAATCGAAGGTATAGAGCAAGCGAAGAGCTGAGAATCGTTTTTCTTAAGAAACGTAGTATGCTTAGATAGTTTGGTTAAATGTTCTCGAAGTCCTCTCTAGGCTATCGAGATGCCCCATGGATGCCTCACCATTGGGAAAGTTTTGGGGAAGATAGTTAGACCGCATTCAACATATATCCCCTGTTGCAATCCTAAGCCAATGCTAAGGATTCCAACCCAATAAGCATCCCAATCCAAGGTCGAAGTAAGTGAAACAAACACTTATCCCCAAGGGATCATCCACGATCCAAACTTAAATGGCTCTCTACGCGAATATTTAACCACCACGACTGACCTCGCCTTTGACATTAATAACCAGGAAGATCCAATACTCGTTAGCACCTGCAAATGTCAAAGTTTCGAAGCTACTTTGTCTAATGAGACTTGGCATGGCAAAACCTTACCCTAAAGCTCGTCTCTTCAAAATAAAAAAATCCCTCTGCTATAGCCCACTCATGTATCTTCGTATTCAAATTCACCACACTTTATCGCACCAAATGCCTACAATCCAGTATCCACATACAAAACACCAAAACAAAACCGAAAGATACATTTTTACGGCTGAACAAACCAGCAAAAAACAAAAAGAGATTCTCTGCTGCGACCAAAACCAAAATACCAGTTCTTTTCGTGCGGAGCATATTGGGTAGACTAACAACAAAGGTACAAGGGAGCTCCGCCGGCATCGTCATCCGCTCCAGCATCTTCTCCTCTGCGATTTTGTTTGTGTATAGCTGCGCCTGTTTATGGCTGGTTAGTCTAGGTTCATTGGTTCACTTGGAGATGCTGTGCTGGGATGTGCACATTTGTTGTGCGTCTGCCTGTGCAACTCCTTTCAGCTCGGCTTAGGTTTTGTTTTTCTGTTTTCGGTATAGTTGATCCCCACAGATATAACATGGGTGTGTGTGTGTGTGTTTGATGAAGGAACAGGTTCTATGGAACCTTTGTGCACTCAAGTTAGGCGGTCAGGTTGGGGATTTTTCATTTTTTTTGTTCTTTTTTTTCCACAACAGAGAGTGATCGCCAAGAATGGGTGCAGAAAAGTCGAAGGAGGCAAATATTATGGCCATGGAACCGTTCATGCCTTTGTAGGTATATGTGGTAGATGGCGGTTCTTACACTACCAACATTTACCAAGCAAACAAACAACAAAACCCTATGCCAAAGTGAGTTTTATCTATTCGGATGCGATTTAGTGTGTGCTTGAGGTTTTTGCAGGGCTAACCCTACCGCTCACCGTAGACTTGAAAGTCGAATTAAAATTCAATTATTCATGGAGGCAACAATTAAACAATGTTATTATGATTGAGATGCATGCATCCAATTATGGAAAGTTCGCTGGCCGTGTGTAGTACATATGCATGCTTTTGTATCTTGTATGCGCAAAATTTCTTTGGCAAAAATCTCAAGATACAAATAGCGATACAAAGAGAAGGTAAATACTGAATACTGTGCATTCTGATTCATATTTTATACTTGTACTGTGTCGCATGCTAATGATAAATGAGAAAAGTTTACAAGTCTGACAAAAAAGTGAAAACTGACGTATCTGCAGCATAAAAAAACAAAAAGATACAATGCAACTGCGCACAATGCCACTGTGAACAGATGCGCTGATTAATTTGTGTCGTGAAGGAATCGAGTGAATTAATGGAGAAAATACCCAACAGACGAGGTACAGCAATGGAAGCTTATGACTGAGGAGATTAGGTAATAAACCTGTCATGTGGTTGACACTGCAGGAGAATGGGAAGATATAGATCTGTATTTGCTAGAAGTGGAAAAAATTATAATTTATGGGCTTTGGTCACACCTTCAGTGAGGTGTACTCAGGCAGAATGGTCGTAAATACCCTTGCCCAAAATGTAAGTGAATATTTTCGAGAGAATTGATAGGGAGGCCTTAAATTCGATGAATCATGGAAGTAGGTGCCAGCAGCAAGTGATGAAAAAATAATTGCTTTGGCATGATGCAGCGTTCTTTTTACACTTGCTACGGAACCACTTTTTGTCCTTTTAAACTTCGTACGTCATCGGTTGAGGTGAGGGTAACGCTGACAGGTGGTTGTTTGCTAGGTAACATTGATGGGCTTGGTAACATTGATGAAACGTGTACTTTGGCCAGAGTAAGGTGCACTGTGATACCAATAGGAGTTACAAGGGAGTTAGTACCCAGGGACAACCATTCATGAATGCGTTTGTACTTCTGCACGATGGCGGGACCTCCTACTTTATGCCAAATTCAAGCGGCTTAGTTGAGATAAGCTTTTCTTGACAATTTATACCACTCGGATGATTTGTCAGACCATCACGAGAGGAGAAATGTGAAAAATCCTTTAGGTGTTGCTACGTCACTCGTGCTGGTGTCTTCTCCGACATGCTAAATCTCAGCCTATCTTTACGTCAGCCTATCGTTGATCATTGCAGCGTATTTAAGGCGGAACTCATGGCTCAAAGAGAAAGTATATCTGCCAAGTATATTAGCATTTTCTCAGACAGCCAAGCTACCATCTCCCAACTGCCCGGCCCTATCAAACAAAAGAAAGCTCCATCCTGGAGCTTACTACTTTCAAAATCTCAGCGACTTGATAAAAACGGACGCGAAAAGTCTCCTCCGTTTCATTAAAAGCTCAGAATGGTTTTCTCACAGATAGTAAGGAGAATGGACAAGATCCATGTGGTATTACAATGGACCAAAAATGGTCTAAGTGTGCTGGCGAGCTCGCTGGCAGCCACTCTTACCTAACCTAACCTGCTACGGCTCTAGGAGTTGCAGGGTTTATTTCCCAGCTACTCTTGAAAGCAATTTGATTTCTTCACATTTCTTCTCCGATCCTTAGATCTGTTATACTGTCATGGTACGGATCGTTTAGATAGCTTTAGAAGAAGACAACGGTTGTCTTTTTCAATTTGTGGGAATGGGGAACCCAAGCTTGCAGACGTGGCTGTTGCTTTCTCTTTCTTCTGAATCTAAAGCGATCATTGAAAGCAATACCCTGTGAACGAACAATGGTAAGACTTCTGGCAATATTACGCCTCGTTTCGATTATAGACTTAGCCCAGTCGAAGTCGACTGCTAGCCAAATGAGTCTGGACGTGTTGCAGTAGTCGGGGTTAAGCCACCCATAGTTGGTTATGAAAAACGTTATTCACAACCATCTCGAGTATGGTCTAGAAGTTCAGCCAAAGACACACGCATACTGACGTACTAAAGCTATTAGGAAGCTATGTCTTGCCAGGTCAGCAGCCGTCACCAGACGCATATTTCTAGTACACGAACACAACATAATGCGACACTATGCTCTTGGATAACCTGATTTGAAGAATTGCAGGGTTTTTGACTATCCAAACGATTTAAGGGTGTTGGATAAGGTCACTGGAGTAAAATCTTTCGTCAGTTTTAGAGCCGTCAGTGAAGATCGACAAAGGCTTGCTATATAGGACTTTGAGGTGTTTTCAGTCACTTTGTAGTGTCCCTTCCGGTAAGTAAAATGTCGACTTTGAAGGAAACCGTACCACCAACTCCTTCGTCTGTTTAGCGACGTCAGAGAAGGGTGTTGGATAAGGTCGCTGGAGTAAACTCTTTCGTCAGCTTTAGAGCCGTCAATGAAGATCTACAAAGGCTTGCTATATAGGACTTTGAGGTGTTTTAGTTATTTTTTAGTATCCCTTCCCTTCCGGTAAGTAAAATGTCGACTTTGAAGGAAACCGTACCACCAACTCCTTCGTCTGTTTAGCGACGTCAGAGAAGGGTATTGGATAAGGTCGCTGGAGTAAAATCTTTCGTCAGTTTCAAAGCCGTCAGTGATGATCCACAAAGGCTTCCTATATAGGACTTTGAGGTGTTTTCTGTCACTTTGTAGTGTCCCTTCCCTTCCGGTAAGTAAAATATCGACTTTGAAGGAAACCGTAGTGCCAACTCCTACCTCTTTTTTTTTGGAGACGTCTGAGATGATAGACCAAAACGTTTTGTACGAAACAAGTTGAAGTCTGTTAACGAGTAGCATCTACCAGATCAGACTCATTATGTGGGACTGGGGTATAGACTGGGTGGAATGTCTGAAGGACTGTATGATCGGAGTTAGGTACAATCGATCTTCACAGATGAGTTGCGACAAGATCTAATTGTAGTTTTGGATTTTGGGTTTACCCGAAGCAATTGCGTTTGAAAAAATTAAATAACTAACCTTCCTACACCAGTAAAAAAAATTTCAATTGTTGGGTGTGGTGAAAGTGTACACTGTCCCAAACGGTTATAAAAATCTACTGCACATTGGCGGATGAAAACTATTATTTACGACACTTACCAATATTTCAAATACAATTTAGAGAAAGGGCAACAAGTCATACCTGAAAATAAAAGCAAAAAAATAATTAATGAGGAGAGAATTATTGTAGATTTTAAAGTATTGTTTGAAGTTGCTTTTTAAAATTAAAAACTATCAACATCGCAACATAAAATCCCGTTTCTTGTTCTTTAAATAAGATGATGTGTGATGTACACAAAAACTACGCCGCAATACAGAGAACAATTCTCAATTCTCCTAATATGTCTTAGAAGCTTCATAGAAGTCTTATAAGTTGACCAACAAAAAAAGTTTTTCATTCATCAGTTTCGCAAAACTTAAGGTCAAAAACTGATGAAATTCAAAGATAATACTGCCTTGCTCTGTCTGAAAAAAAAAGAAACAACGGTCTTGTTTTTCTTAGAACCCTTAGAAGAAGAGTACACCCGAACAACTTGCGGAGGCACAAACCTCCTAATAAGCAGACACTACTGCCATCAAGGAAATACGAAGGGATGGTACGGGCAAGAAGAGGATGAAAAACTGCGCATAAACTACGATACGTGTTATAGTGAAGACAATCAGCGACTATTCGTATGAGGATTTGTATTAAAGGACAAACTATGGCATGCAGCTGTTTACTTTGAAGATATCTGCGAACGTATTTTGACAATCTCGATCAGGTTATTTCTCAGTATCAGCCTTTTATAGGTTGACCATAAACGAATACCAAAGTATGATGTTAATATCGTGCTAAATGATTTCAAGGCCAAGGTAGAATGTGATATCCTTGACTTAGGTTAAATGTCTTTACTGCTGAAGTGTTTTGCTTGTTCGAACATTCCAAGCTGCAAATATCGACTCGGATTTCTTCCTTGTTGCAACCATCTTAAGAATGCGAATATCCAACACCCTTTAAATATGGAGAAATGCTTTGAAATAATTCACTTTCGAAAGCCATCAATAGCGAAAGATGGCCCAGATATGTCAAATGTCAAAGATAAGTTGTTGATAAGTTAACAAAAAAAACAACAGCAACTGATGTCCTTTGTCGGCCTACCAGCAAGAAACTGCTCGCAGCCAATTTTGAGGGCTATATGGCAATGAAACAGTACAAGACGGGAGCTACTAAAGAAGTTGATATTGAGCTATATAGGGATAGGAGAAGAGGAAAACCGACTTTTAGGAAAGAATAAGAAAAGCTTGCGATCACAGAAGGAGAGAGGTGTCACTCAAAGAATGATGATCAACATATTTTTTGGCTCTCAATCCACTGCACTGTTTTACCCTCCTTGCTGTATAAATAGGGACATTATAATGTTGAAATGTCCACGGTATTGGTACGAACAGAGGTTTAAAATATGAGGGAACGAATTTTCCAACACACCATTATAAGCATTTGCATTCATTCTTGATGTAAAAAAATGGAGTACGAAGGACCCGTAGAAGAAATGGCTCACCAAACAATAAATAATGCTCCTCTTTTCAATGGTCATGAAAATAATAATTATAGCCATAAGGGCCCTCTAAATTTAACGTTTTTTTAATCTGAAAAGATTAAGAAAAAAAGAAATGCCACTCCGATACCATGAAGTGTTCTTTTTTTAAATTGGAGACGAATTTCTTTTTCAAAATCGTTAAGTTGTGGTTTTTTAACTTTCGTTCCCTTAACATGTTTAGCATTTTTAATTACCGTAACCAAACTACAATTTACACGGGTTTTTGTCTTTATTTTTGACACAGTCATGGGAATCGGAAGCAGTTCTGATGATTGCACGTCTATCGGCTTTTGTTGTGGCTCTATAACTTCCACCTTTTATGTTCCCTCCATACGTTTCTATGTTTTTCAAGTATTTGCATACTAGACTTGGACTTCTGTTAATTTTTTTAGCAATGCGCCATTGGTTTAAGCCTAACTCCCTAAACGCTTTTATTTTGCCCTTTTCTTCCTCCGTTAAAGATTTTTGCGACTCATATTTGACGGTAACAGAGAACACAATCAGTTTGTAAAAACAAACTTGAACCTATTCAGATGAGCGGCAGTGTATTAGGCAAAATGAACCAATTAATATTATCTACGACTGCTAAACCACCTGACCTTAATAAAAGATCCAGCCGAGCTATATAAAACCCGTGAAGATGACTTGGTAAGGAGTATACATCAGCTCATTAGCGAAATTTAGTCGAATGGAACCTTATCAACAACTTTCAGAATTGCATCCCTTGAAGAGGCCTATAAAGCAACATTGCCTATAAGATACCACCTGCCGTAATATTTGTACGCCTTAAGCCGTTCGGCAAAGTGGTTGTAGACCAGGAAATTTCAGAACTAATCACTTTTTTCCACATTCAAACCGATACCCAACTACCTATTCATCGTCTATACGAACTATAGAGTCATGTCTAGTTTTGGTATACCGTTCAAACTCGTCCGTCTGCACAGGATGATCCGTCCAACATACCAGAAACATTTGACCCACAAAAAAAGAAGGACTTGGACAGTTGGATTACCAAACTTTGTTCTTGAGAGGACTGCGCAAAATGTTCGAGTCCTTAGTTCTTTTCAACAATTCTTTGGAAAATCTTCCATCCCGATTGCGTTGACGGGCCGTGGAATCGAATATTTAACCACGAACTTACCGATCGGCATAGCTGGTCATAGAACTCGCATTGGGTGCTGATTTAAGGATATGTTGACCGAATGGAACGCAACACTAAAGCTGGAGGTTTTTCGAATCCTAGTGAGATGGTAGAGGAAGAACTCGCTTTAAATAGCTGGAACAGGTCGGCCTCTAGACCTTAACCAAGTAGAAGTGCGTAACTGGACGCAATTGGCGGATTTATAAGAGGTTTGTTGTTTGAGGTCATGGTTCGTTCTGAACTGTAGGTCCACAAATGTAAGTACCTACTTACTTAGGATGGGCTACAGTCCGGGATGAACCTGGGCTTCAACCAACATGGCTCTCCAATTAGCCCGGTCCTTAGCTAACAGCCTCCAATTGCGAACTTCAAGTTGGATGAGATCGGTTTCTTCTCGTGCGCACCACTTAAGGAGAGGTCTTCCTCTACTGCGTCTGAGGTATGTTTGGAAATCGAAAACTCCGCGAGCCGGAGTATTGGTGTCCATTCCTTCTACATGTCCTAGCTATCCTAAACGTCCAATGCGGAGTTTTTTGACCACGGGTATGTCGCTGTACAGCTCATATAGTTCTTGGTTGAATCTACGTTTCCATAGCCCGTCAACGTAAACGGGACCGAAGATTTTTCGAAGAATTTTCCTCTCGAATCGACCAAGGATTTCTTCATCCGATTTTGATAGGGTCCATCATCCCGTTGTGTCCGACCAATGATGTCAATATCGTCGGCGTATGCTAGTAGTTGCACCGAATTATGGAAAATTGTGCCTCTGGTGTTGGCTTAGGAGTTTTGCACAATCCTCTCAAGAATCATATTGAAAAAGTCATATGACAGCGCATCGCCTCCTAAATCCTATTTTGGTATCGAATGTGCGGTGAGGTCGTTTCCGACCCTGATGGTGCAGCGAGAATTCTCCATCGTCATCCTACACAAACGGACGAGTTTGGGCGGTATACCAAAACTAGACATGGATCTGTATAGTTCGTCTCTATTAATTCTGTCTATGCGGCTTTGAAATCGATGAATAGGTGATGGGTATCCATTGGGACTTCTTTGGTTTTTTCCAGGGTCTGCCGAAATGTGAAGATTTGATCAGTTGTGGACTTTCCTGACCTAAAACCATACTAATAAGGGCTGATTATGTTGTTGGTAAACGGTTTCATGCGTTCACATATTACGCCAGATAGGAACTTGAAGGCGAAGTTGAGGAGACTAATGCGTCTGTAGTTGGCGCAGTTTAGGTCTCCCTGTTTTGGTGACTTTTGTTCCATTCTTCTGGCATACTTTCATACGACCAAACTTTTGATTGTGAGTTGGTGAATGTTACTTACCAAGTCATCTCCACCGGATTTATAAAGCTCGGTGGGAAGGCCGTCATTTTCGGGAGCCTTAAGTTTAGATATTGCTATCCTCACTTCACTTAGGTCGGGTGGTTGGTTGTTTTCGCTGTCGTCGCCAATGTTGAATGGTAGTAAGAAAATGATAAAAATGAAATATTTGGCATTATCAGCTGATAGGGGTCAAACCTAGCGTCCACAATCAATTGAGTGTGCGAAGTTAAATGTTTGCCACAAACAATGCGACGTTAATTTTTTAACGATGATTCTGAAAAACAAACTAAAGAAGCTTCTTATGACGGTTTTATTCACTCGGATGTTTGTCAAACTTTCGCAAGATGTGGGGCAGTGAACGAATGTTGGGTGTTACTTTCATGAACGCACTAACCACTAGACCACGGAGCAAACGTTTAATGTTCATTGACTAGAGGCGCATGTAATGAGTAAGAGGGTCTTTAAAACTAGCAGTAAAAAATTCTTTTAATTCATATCGAATAAATATAATCAACTAGTTTGTATTTTAAAAAAAAAAAAAAAAAATTTGTTGTAGGCCTACGAGTATCTTCTCATATAAAAAATTAATGTGCCTAATCGAGCTGATACCCCCCATCATTGGTTTATTATTCATAATCAAAAAAGTATATTTAGATACAAATTCACAGTTATACAAAATAACAAATGAAAATTGTGTTACGGTCGAATTAGCCACCCTAAATTCATTTCAATATTTTTCCCCAATGAATTCATAATTCTACGGATTTACAAAATTAACTATGTAAATGTATTCCAGTGAGGATATACATTTAAATCCTCTCAAACAAAAACAATCCCTTAGTCCTTTGCGATATCGATTACCAATTCCTGTTGTCCGCTCACAAAAATTCAAATGGAATTATAATTCAACGGTAATGCAAGTGTGACATTATCGGAGCAGGCAATTCCTTTCGCAAAAAACAATATATTCACACACACAAACAAAAAAAAACACTTTTCGATTTAGCCATAACAAACTTTAATAGCCGGGATACTTTTCAGTAACGTGCCTCTCTGCATAGGCTCCCCGTCAACTTTTTTGTCGAAACCTATCGATGGCTGTGCTTTTACGAGTCTATAGCATCATCGATGTTACTGCAGATATTGCACTTCCATTGCTGGCATGCCCGGTTGCATCGCCAAACAGGGAATGACATTTAATACGAGCAAAAAAAATAAAACGGAACATATATATATATACAACTCCTGGGGACAATACAATATGTGTGTGCTATGCATCGCTATTTGCTATGAATGAAACATTTTATTGTGCTGGTACCGAGAGAGTATTGTGACTGTGAGCGCTGTTGTGTACCGATTTCATTCCGATGATGCCGCCGGAGAATCATCCGTATCCGCAGTTTGATTATTAAATACGTGATTTAGCACGTTCGAAAACCCGATTCGATATTGTGTTTGTGATTACATAAACGAATGCGAAATGCAAACTACTGCATCGGTATTCAGCTGAGAATTGTAAATTCTTGACAATTGAGAGGAGCAATGTACGACACAATTACAAGCGGGAGTTAGGGATTTTTTTTTTATTTTTTCTGTGCAAATTTAAAATTAGGTAAAAGTTGATGAAGTTAGTTTAAGATGTTTTTAAAGAACGTAAGGGGGTTTAACATACCGCAATTTCTTAATAATTGACCGACTGGCTACGAGAGGGAATTGAGATGGTGTAAGCCCGCGGCTGTTAAGGCTGATCAATAAAACTATTGACCTAGACTCGTACAAGAAAATATTTTCCTTTCAAAAAAATGTGTTCTTTGTATTCATTCGCCGTCATTCTTCTCCGACTGACAAAACACGGAGAAGATATAGCTTTGATCCAAGAACCCTGGGTTGTCAACAACCTGGTGTGCGGACTCGGATGTCCAGACTATATATTCCACTGCATAAGAAACGAAGGTAAACCCAGATCTTGTGTTCTTGCTAAGAGCGCCTTTCTTCTCTCTAAATACAGCAATCAGGATACTATCGCAGATAATATTAAAACAAAAGACAGCAATATTGGCTGGTCTCGGCATAATTAGCTCACGACCATGTGGGACCAATACCTAAAGGCAATCTAAGGAGCCGGATTTTGGAAGCAGAGACACGCAAAACTGCCCTCATCATTGGTTGTGAATCTAACGCACATCATACTATATGGGGCAGGTCCAACATTAACGAACCAGGTGAGTTACTCTTGGACGGAGTTACTTACTTTGGGACAGAGCCCAAGTTATACAGGGGCTCCATCCCTACGTTTAGACGTGTTAGATATTACGCTTCTTTCCCATCACATAATTAACGTCAATTAGAACTAGAGAGACTTTGACGAGCACTCCTTTTCAGACCATGGATACATCCAATTCACTTTGGACAACACTCCCTCCAATCCCGAAGGTTTTTAGACACAATATAGAGCCATGATAGCCAAAAAACTTCTCTCTGACACTTAAAAAAAAAAAACGAGTAACAAAACTGAACCTCATAACCTAGTGGCAACCCACTCACAAGTAGGAGCCCTAAATAATGCAAGGTCATCCGACAGCCCTATCAGACGGCCTCGTGGAATGGCCAAACCTCCGTGGTGGAACTCCAACCTTTTCATAGAACAACATGAAGGCAACTATTCAAAAAAGCCAAGACCTCCCAAGAGACACTGGACTGTGGCCGAAACAATTCTTCTCTCAAAACATACCGGATCCTGCTGATAAAGGAAAAGAGAGCATCCTGGCGCACCTTATGTTGAAACATAGAAGAAACCTCAGAGCCTTCTAGACTCCGTAAAACATCTCCTCGAATCCACCAATATCTATAGCTACTTACTTAAACCAGACAGTGCAGCGGTGAAATAGTAGGCAACCCTCTTCACCTAACTGGTGCATACCAAATCCCACTAACAGCCTTCACGTAAATACCGCTGAGTGCCTAGTACCTTGACTGTAGATAAGGTCAACCACTGTGTTAAGTCTTGGCGGCAGCAGATGAGAGCGGGGGGAAGATGTGTACTCATACTAATACACATCTTCTCTTCCAGGGGTCAGCGGAAGAATTCCCAAGATGGCGTCTAAAGTCCCAGTTAGGATGGACAACGAGCCGCTTTGACATATTCGGACAACAGGTCATTTAGGAATCGCAATTGTAAGTAATGCCCCTGAGCCGAAAAGCCAACGGCAGCGCTCAATCCCTTAGTGGATACTGATGGCCTTATGTCCTAGGGGTATCTAATAAATTGGAAGTGGTTGGGGGTTGTGCCGTCAGTGTAACTTCCTTACCACGCAGCCTGACTGAAGCTTTCAAGGAGGAATTTTAGGACTTTTTGGACGCAGCTTACGGAGTCTGTCCGGAATACGCGAAAATCGGTAAGGAAAACATCTTTGGCGGGTTAGTTGGAAAGCACAGCCTCAACAAAACGACAAAAGATAATAGCTTCCGATTAACAGACTTCACGGCATCATGTAATACACTTATCCGCAGATGATCGAACGGCCAACCAAATCGACCATGTGCTCATAGATGTGAGACACGCATCCATCATCCTGGATGTACACATATTCAGATATCATCCTGGATGTACACATATTACGAGGGGCAAACGTCGACTCTGACCATTTTCTCGTCGCAGCTAAATTCAGAACCCGAATGTTCAACCAGAAGAAACTGCAAAAACAGAAACTTCACTTTGGACGCCTAGGTGACCCGGAGATTAGCAGAGTCTAAGAACAAAACTTGGGTGAGAGACTTCCTGCTGTGACCTCATCCTGTGCCCAATGTCAACACCCAGTGGATACTTTATCGGAATATCATCAAAAAAGTAACCGAACCACCATAGGCTACCATCCACCACCGAAAAGGTTCCCATGGTGCAAGTACCAAAAAGGGATAACAGAAGAGGCACATATGTATATCAAGGAGATTCAACGCAAAAAACGCGCCGCGCTAAAAAAAGTGCCAAGCTAGGAGAAGGAGAGAGAAGAAAAAGCGTAGAGAAAAGAGGGAACATGCAGCCTTACAGCTCAGGAAAATAGAAGAGTTTCGCGACAAGAAGAACAGTCAGTTCTACAAGAAAGCGAAACAACTGGCAGCTGGCTTCAAAGTAGGAACGCAGGCTCTACAAAATAACAGTGGCAACCTAGTCACGCGCAGGGAATTGTAGATACATTCAGACAGCTTTTTCAGCTGCTGCTTAATGGACATAATGTCAAGATAGTGATGGGAAAAGAAACCAGCCCACCTCCAGTTAACGAACAGGTAACACCCCCTCCCAGTATTGAAGTTAGAGCAGCCATAAAGAACTAAAGAACAACAAGGCAGCCGGTTCTGATGGATCACCAGCAAAACTCTTCAAATACGGAGGTGTTGCTTTAGAAGTGTGCATGCACCAAATCATCAATAATGTCTGGATGGCATGCTTTCAGCCCGATGACTGGAATATCAGCTCCATATGTCCAATATACCCATGACCTGCACCAAATACTGAAGCCAACGAACTATTTGAACGTCTCAAGCCTTTCTACAAAACACTTATCTGCACGTACCAGTGCGGGTTTCGACCCGGAAGATCGACCATATACCAAATTTACATACTAAGGCAAAACCTGGAGTGACAACTCACCTTTTCATCGACTCTAAGGGTGCTCATGATAGCATCCATCGCCTAGGGCGTTACAGCGACGGAGATCCCGTCAAAACTGATATGAGGACAAAACTGATATGAGGACAACACTAATTAGAGGACAATCGATGCAATGTTCAGTTTGGAAACAGCTCATTTGAACTTCCGAAAAGGAGATGCGGTATCTTGAGATTTCTTCATTCTAGTGCTGGAACGCTAGATTGCGTAGGATAGGACCTATTACGAAAGGGAGTATCCGTTCAGCTACTGGTGTACTGGATTGGTCCCTTCCACCGTGCCGTTGTAGAAGCATTTACGGCGATTGAGAAAGAGGCGAAACGCGTTGGTCTTGTTGTTAACGAGGCCAAGAAAAAAATAAGCTATCAACAAACAAAGTTCTGTCATCGCACAACCTTGGACAAAATCTCACTGTTGATATCAACAATTTTAGAGGAAGAGTTCACCTTCAATCAACATCAACCCCACGAATGATACCTTAGTGGAGATACGAAGAAGACTGGAAATCCATGCGATTTCGGTTTAGCGAAACAAATGAATGAAAACTCGTAACCTGAAAGTCAAAATGTTTACTCTGCCAGACCGTAATCCTACCACTCCTATATTACGGCGCCGAGTGCTGTGTAGTAAGCAGGAAAGCGGAGCAAACATTAGGTACTTTCGAATGAACAAAATGATGGCCTATGCGAGAAAGTAGAAAAGAGGAGAAGATGCAACCTCAAACTTTATGAGCTCTGGGCGTGGGTCGAGTGAAAAATAATGCTTCAGCCAAAAGAATCTTCGAATCCCAGCCTTCAGATTTAAGGCGACAAGGAAGACCGAACCTCCGGTTTAAGGATTAAGTGGTCGGGGATAGGAGGATGTGGGGACTGAATATGTAAAAGCAACGTAGCTGCCTTGTCTCAGGCAGAGACCCTTAACAGGACATACGCCCGTTAAGTAAGAAGTGCCTGGTACAAAAGATAAAAGACTACCTTCAGTACCATTGAGTTCAATTGTTGCCACTTGTAACTATCCCCCTTATGGTGAAACCTCAAACTGTCCGCCACATGCAGCATATCTTAAAAAACACATGCACACAGCTGCGCTCAAAAAAAATTGAATCCCCCTATCGACCGCCCACCATTACATTCAACCAAGCTGTGCCAATTTTTGTGGCCCACAAAATTATTTAGCAGCTGCTGCCGCAGTGTGCACCGGTAGCAATTAAGTGCGAGAACAGAAATGTATATATTACCCCACATACCAGCAACGCATTTACACACTCAAGTGTCTTAACTGTACTCCACTTGTATCTATAGTCACACATCGCCAAAACTAGTTTACAACGTTTACAGCAGAGGATTCATTTTAAATTCCCCAAGAAATCGAGGGACATTGCACATTTCTGCAAAAAAAGATACAATATCTAAATCGTTTCATTTGTTTTGCTTAGTTTTGTTAACCTTTCGACTGGCCCCGTAAATCGAAGCACACGCATCGCCCTGGGCTAGAGTGTTTGTCGCCTATTGCAAAACACAAAACCCATCCTTAAAACCTCTCAACTCTCAACTCGCAGCCCACAAACACAGACAGACAATCCGCGAATTAATTTATAGCCACCATCGAATTTTATTTATTTTCCAAAGTTAGATACTTTATGGTGAATAACTTTCCGGCACGTCGTCGAAATTGTATAATCGCAGTCGGGAGAGATATCGTGATGATATTTCACAGCCCAGCGCGCTATGTCTGTGCAAATGAATTCCGTGCGCTAGACGGGATATGATATACCCTAGCTGGGATTTTTTGTTTTGCCAAAGACTCTGTTCGATACTATTAATTTCGGTTTGACTTGCACCTCTTGGCGAGGTTGGATGTGGGTGTTGTCGGTGTGTCAGACGGGGTTTCAGGCGGTGTTCCATGCCGAGGTAGTGACAGAAGAGCTTCTTGCTAGGATAGGTTGCCTATACTTGTATCTAAATGCGGGAAAAGGAGCCCCGAGAATTGCAGCCGGGAAAATGTGTAAACAGTTCGCAGATTGATGTACGAAATGTGGTAATTATTTGATATTAGCAAACGGGAAATGAGTTGGTGTGTGTAGACTGTAGACTCTCGTCGAAATTATAGGTACCGGCAGTGAGTTCGCGAAAACCAATTAACTTCGTTTGAATAGTGTCGCGGAGGAACAACTTAATTTTGGGGTTTATCGTGGGGAGGGGCTGTTTCAAGAAAACTGTTTTAAGGTTTTGATTGCGAGCTGAAGACGTTTTGAAATTCTTGAGAGGAGTGGATAATATTGCACGCATGTATCTTGGAAATGTTAGGGAGCGAAAAGGGGAGTCTGGATGGGGAAGGGCTGTGTTGTCGGATTGATTGTTATCTACCAAATGAAAGCTAGAGATCTTATGGAAAATAAAAATAAAAAAAGACAAAAATTCATTGATTTATGTCACGCCCATGCCGATGTGATTAGAAACTGCTGCTCTTTATAAAGAGTGTGAGAATCTTTGATTTTATTTAAGCACATGAAAACTACCTTGGTGGTCTTCTACTAAAGCACAGCTTAATAGTGCTCCGGCAAAAAGATTTGCCTACACAACCCATCAAGGTGGTGTCCTCATCCCTCTTCTAGGGAACTAATTAGTTCGAAATTATCCAGGAAGGATAACATGGAAGGATAACATGTGATTACATTTGCAGACAACGTTGCTACTGCTGTCTTCCAAAAATTAGCAGAAAATCAATTCAAATGAAAATGTATAAGGTATAGGAATTGGGAGTTAGGCTCGAAAAAAAAAAACAAAACTGACACTTTTCTAAAAAAAAAAAAAAAAAATCACCTGGTGGGCCTTATTTTGAATAGCGGGACGCCAAATACACTCACTGATCAGTCTCTGCGGGGTAGCGCTTTAAAGTGAGAAACTATCTAATGGGCAAGGAACTGCATTAGTGGTGCATCCGCACCGCACTCTATGCAGTTCTGGAAGTTGATACGAAGGTAGCTTACACAGCCATTCGATTTAATGCCATCCACTAATAATGACCCGGAATTACCGATTTTACCCAAACTAGGATTATTATTGGGATACCTGTGATATTTTACCGTCGCATGCTATAAGCAAACCAAACCAGATGGAGCAGTGGAGACACATACCAGGTTATCAAATATATTTGGTAAAAGTTGGTTCTTAACGGCAGGCAGTTAGGCGTGACAAACTGCTGTTGCAGTTGCCTTTATCTGAGCAGGTATAGAATCGCTACACTTCGTCCTGCTACATTGTCTGAGCCTCAACCACCGTCTCTTTAGGTCTGTAAGGAGAAAACCCGTAAAACCAACCGCAGATTCTCGAGCTCCTGTAGCATGACTAAAAATAGACACTGAAATGGAAAGCTAAAAATAAATATAATATCTGGAGCCAATCATCTCAGCCCCAGAGGAGAAGATATTGATCAAGCATCAGATCAAACTAAAAATGCCTTCGAGAGAACCAGAGGCCTCATCATCGAGTGCCAGAGTCCATTGCGTCTGCAACTCCTAAAGGGCAGCAAATGCGTTATTTCCAAGTCCTTCAGTGAACTTCTCAAGAAACTTTGAACTTTTCTACGTGCATATTGACACCCGATATCATCCAAAATGTGGAAGCTGGTGTATAAAAATGCACTGCATCAAGTGTAATGATCGTTGGGGTCTGGTGAGGGATGATTTGGTCCCTGGCTTACTGAATGTGAACCCAACCATTCTTTTTAAAGGTAGAAATCGTACAGACCAAACGCCGGAAGGGCGCCATACATCCTGTCAACACTGCGAGGCTTAACAGACTTTCCTAACATGATGTCGAGGCAGGTCCGACCTCGACATTCAGGTATTGCATGAAGCCTAATGTTATCATATATACCTGTCGGAGGCATTGTAACGCCTAGTGCAGAAAGTGAACACAATTAGTAACTCCCCGAACACCATGTGAGAAATGGCAATACAAAAACGTTTAACGCAGAGTCATATACGGAAAAGCTTAAGGCAGATCCGGAGAGAGCTCTCAACAAGAAAACTACACAGAAAGACTAGAGTTATTCCGAAGCTGTGAGACACACATCTCGATGTAATTGCATCAATCATCGACCACCCCACAAAGAGGCGTTGTCTCACATCTGTTGTGGGCCTTCGCCATTAATGTGATACTCAAAATGCTAAAATGCTACAACGGGGAAAGGTCATAGCCTACGCAGACGATGTAGCGATACTAGTTAAAGGGAAATTCCTATCCACTATTAGAGAGCTATTCGACCATGCATTGAAAAATTAAAACGAGTGCTCAAAACAATGTGGGCTTGTCATCAACCCTCAAAAACATTATTCGTTCTCTTTACTAATAAGAGAGAAATACCAATATTTGACCTACCGGTTATCGACGGGACTACCCTCAAACTATCCGATAGTGCAAAATATTTGTTATTCCTGACAGAAAACTCAACTGCAAGCTAAATGTGTGCGAACGCATAAAAAATGCTACAATACCTTTCTTTACATGTCACGGAATACATATTCGGAAGAAACTGGGGTCCAAACCCCAAGATTATACCATAGATGTACACGGGTAATGTAAGACCTACCTATATCACCATATGGCGGACTTGTCTGGCGGCAATCCACAAATAAAGTTACCCATCTGAAAAACATGACAGAGGTAGAATAGCTTGTGTGGGCGCTACTAGTAAGAACTACGCCAACAACGGGACTGGAAACCATCCTCAACTTGCTACCACTAGATCTTTGCCTGCAACAATCAGCAGCCAAAAGTGCCTTAAGAATCAGCCAGTTGGAAAATTAACTCAGGAGGACACGGTCAAATTATAAACTGATACCTGTGCTCAGTTGTATCCTCTGACTACCCTCACACTGACTTTCGAAGACCATTCTCCTGCATCTTTCCAAGTAGAGAGGAGTTGGAGAGGGACGAACTGGGCACCAAAACCATATCCATCTATGCTGATGGTTCCAAAATGGACGTTGGTGTTGAAGCGGGAGTGTTTTCCGAATCACCAAAGCTGAACTGCACTTTTCATCTCCCTGAGCACAGCAGTGTCTTCCAGGCTGAGATATTGGCAGTAGCAGGGACAGCGAAAGCGACCTCAATGCTGGCGATACCGCACCAGATGACATCACCATCTTCACTGAGAGTCAGGCTGCAATAAAAGCATTCTCTGATGTCGAAATAGTGTCTAAGCTTGTAAGGCATGAAGGGCCACCAGCATTGATCAGGCTGACCAGTCTGTCAAACCGACACTATGTCACCTCAAATCACGGGTGGGACGGAAAACACTGAATATCCCCAAAAACAGGTTGAACTACCTACCCACCTTTGAAATATTCAAGAGGATGTGGCCTGAGTATGACAAAGCCAGAATCCACAAATTATTTCAAGGAAACAGGAAATCTGTTTCGACAATGGTAGGGATTCTTACTGGACACAACTTACTTAAAGCCACAAACTGAAAATCCATCTGATAGATGATGACCTTTGTAGAGGCTACGGTGATAAAGAAATACACGAGGGGATACCTTTCTGTGCCACTGCCCAGGCCTCAGTTAATGAAAAATAAGGAAAATACCTTTTCCATGACCTCACGGATCTATCCGATATCCCTCTCTCTTATCTTTTCAGGTTTGCAACACCACACATCCCCTCTGTCTGGTCTATTTTGACCTAAGTGTGATGAGGGAAGACGTAAACCGCCTATCTTATCAACCCAATAACCTAACCTACTGTCGCCACCTATGATATGAATTTTAAAGTTCCTAATTTACAAAGCGGCCTAGAGCATTGTTAATAGACTTTGGCAAATGAATTTTCCAACCTTCCTGCCTAATTTTCTTTGAGTGGATATATGGAGCATGTTTGAGTCCTTGTTCAAGTAGTTTCTTCTTAGCTAATGGGTAGCTTGGTTTTTTACATGCGGGCATAGGAGATATTTCCTCCAAGTGAGTATACCTTTACAAAAACAAAAAAAAATCCCAAGACAGATACATGGAGGAGCTTCTAACATCGACATTAGCTTGTCCATGAAGCCTAATGCTCTTATGTGACTGCCAACAGGCAAGGCTTCACTTGATAAAGCCGGTAAACATACAGGCAGAAAACACAGAAAACATTGAGAGCCTCAGCTCAATATGTGAATTGAATGCGGGTATACCTCTCACGAACTGCAAAGCTGGTTCCGACACAAAAGTACGTGACACTCCTCAAACGCCATGATGTAATTGACACGGCAACAACCGACCAAACTTTATTACGAAAACAATACGAAAACGCTTCAGATCCCGACAAAGCTTGCATTTAAAAGCCGCTCTTTTTCACGAGACTTTCGGAAAGTCTGTATTCCAATTCGAGGGGAGCCTTATCATAGAAATGAGAGATGATATTGAAGGAAACTTGGACCAACCTTTGAATGCCGCTTGCTTCAAAGTTCGACCATCATGTATCTTTGCCCTGATGGTAGTGTCGACAGTTACCAAATATTTTTTATAAAAATAACAATATGAGACGTTTTTAAATTTAAAAAAAAAATCCCCCAAAATGACCCTCAAAAGTGGGTAAAGAGGGCACAAAGTACCCACTTCATACTGATTCTGTCCTTTAAGTTACTAATGCTGATTTCATTTAACTGTCACACACTAAGTCAATCTTTTTTTTGTAAGCCCTAGCCCAAAAAACACCTGGCAACTTATAAATCCAATACTAGGGGCCTTTCTAAAATTTTAAAAAGTGACCCCTAATGAATAAAACAAATAACAAACGGACCGTTTCAAAAAATATTTTTGTTTCATAAATTTTGCATTTAAGAACCAAGTATCCCCATACCCTTCACACACTGAGTGCCACTCATTTCTCTGGCCAACCCCATCTAGACACCCCTGGCGACTTAGAAAACCACCTCCCAATAACCCCACTTGCCGGTCTCACTGTAAAACTTCTCTAAATATGTCTTCACATGGCAAAAGATTAAGTAAACGAAATAACTCTTCGACCCATTTCCAGATACATTATGCCGCTCGTATGGCTGGCGTCAAGAAGAACCCCAGCTAGACCGTCATCATCATCATCATCTCGTGACTGTACAGTAAAAACCAGAAATGGGATTCGATTATTCATTCTGTCTGCCGGAGCCACAGTTTAAATATTTTCGCGCAGAGATTCCTTTTTGCTGCCACATATTCGCTGGCATTTCTTTCACGCTTGTGGATAATTTCGCGAAAGGAAGAGATTTTCTTTTTCGTGTCCCGAAGACTATTCGACCTTTTGTCGAGGGGTTGTAGTCGCTTTTTGCCGCGACCTTACGAGTAGAACTATAGCTCGGCATGAGGCCATAAATCAGAATTCCGATTTCAAATGAAAATGGAAGTACACGAGAGTGCAGCTGCGACGAAGTAGCTCCACAGCCACAGTAACCTGAACAGAGGCTGCTGATGCTGTCCGCGGGAGTACGACTGGTATTGTGGACGAACTAGAATAGAGAACCACTTATGGTGGTGTTGTGGACCAGTTTATGTCTTTTTTGCGCGAAAAAGAATAAAAGGCCCGCTCTGGAGCTCTGCAGAGTGTGATGGTAATGTGTGGTATGCAAACCTTTTGTACCGCTGCTCGTTCACATGGAAGTATGTGGAAATTCCGTGCTACCGTATCTGTGTATCTATAAGCTCAGGTCCGCCTCCTAATGAGAGTTGACGTGCACTGCAGCTTACCGTTTATTTTGTTCGCTGATTAGAGCGCATATAGTCCTCGGCTATCGAATTACAATCGAGGAATTTATTTAAATTCGATTTGGAAAATCCAGTGACACGTTCGATGTGTGAGTGCATCTGAGATCGAAGTTGAAGTACGGTTACGGTGTGGTTATGTAAGATTAGAAAGTAAAGAGTCGAGTGTTGAGAGCTGGTTGTTCTTTGTTGTCTATCGTCTGGTGTTGGGCGATAGAATGTGCTGATGGATTCAAGAATACCTAGGGCATGGCCGAGCGCTGGCTTAATTACTAAAAAAACAATTCATTGACACCCATTTTATGGTTGTAGATACATTTCGCGTTTTTTCATTCACTAAAAGCCCGTCCGAGAGCCAGTTTTGTATTCTCCGGTTTAAACTTGAACTTGATCATCTGCAGAGCTCGCATCTCCGCTTATTCACAAAAAAAACAACTTAAAACCGTTTATGCAATAAAATGTCCGTGTCAGATGCGATTCATTGCCGGCCGGTTTTAGCCAGGTTACGTGACTGTCTCATTGCTTAAGTGCAGCGCACACACACGATCCGTTTTGTTTTGTAT
Source organism: Rhingia campestris (assembly GCA_932526625.1). NCBI lineage: Eukaryota > Metazoa > Arthropoda > Insecta > Diptera > Syrphidae > Rhingia > Rhingia campestris. The sequence goes on from OW052184.1 coordinate 94,584,661, forward strand.
CTCTAATTCGCGTTTGCGAGTATGATGCGCTCGCACTCCACCCATTTACATAAGCTGGGTCGGGTATGATCAGCAAAACGTTGGTAGGCTAGTCAGGTGTGGCGTTTTTAATTCCGCCTTCGTTTTGCGATAGAAAATGAAATCGACTCAGAGTCACAGGCTCACATACACACGTATGCCTCAGAAAACAACAACAAATAAATTGCTACCTTTGAGTGCGCGCAATTGCAATTATCGGTAATTGGTTGGGTCGATGACAGTCAGATATGTTTAGGTACTTGTTTGGTGGCGGTGGACTGGACTCGGCTTGTACTTGGAATTGCCTGAGAGAAAGACATCAGCGCGTTAAGTTAGTTGAGTTGTTAAAATAACTTCCTTGAGGAGATTTTAATTGTTTTGCTGGTTTTATTAGTTAGGAAAGGAAGTACAAGATCACGGTCTTAGCAGGTTGGCGCTGCATCCTTTGATGTAAGAATGAAGTAGTTTGCAAGTTTGTAGGTTGTTATAAGACTGTTTCCGTAAACACTTATTTGCTTTGTAATGGCAGTGGTCCGTTTAACCATAGGGTTATTGGGTGAACTCTTTTTTTTTTTTTCAATTATCTACTTGGTCTAGTATTTGTAGACGCTGGGCACGAAGAATGAAAGACAGTCGGTATTGTACATGAACACTTGATCATAGCCAAGGCTACCGAGACAAATATTAATATTCCCTACGAAGTCTTCGAAAAGGCCTAACTAACGAACGCCTTTATGATAGGCCAAAGAATTATCAAGCACCAAAAATGATCTAAAAAAAACGTTGCCGAAAAGGTGACTAAAAATGGAGGACTGGGACAGCTACAATGAAAATTTCAGAATGAATCCCATCGAGTGAAAAGATGCTCATGACAAGTTTTCCACAACAAAAGAGGAAACACTAAGAAAACACCTACGAACAATTTAACCTGCTACATATCAGACATTACTGCTATCCAGAAAATACGAAAAGATGGGTCAGGTAAGGGTGGGGATCAAACAGTGAAAAGTTAACTTTGGTCCGTGTTATAGTGAGAAATAGCCTCTTTCGGATGCGGATTTATGATGAGCGACAGAACTAGCAAAAAAAAAAGTAAAAAACAAGAGCATTGTAAGAACCCACATTGAGGCCAAGTTCACTAACATAAGCCTTATAAGCGGTCACGCTCCTTTTTTTAAATTTAAACAAAACAAAGTGTGTGTGAAATATTATCGAAATTTTGTATTCGATTGAAAGGCCTATCGATGCCATTATGTATGGAATATAACATCGTTCAAATGTCCGCCGCTACTTCTCTGAATAGCGCGCATCCTAAATGTCTAATTTTCTAGACTCTGACCCATAAACCAGGCTGAATTTGACCGATGCCCTCAAAGCCAACATAACAAATGCTACGTTGGCTTTGAGGGCAACTTATGCTTATTCGCATACACCTTCGACTTGAGAAAACCTCACAAGAAAGAATCTAAGAGTCAAATCGCACAATCTCGGTGGCCATTTCACATCATCTCCACGTGAGATGACCATGCCCTCGAATCGCTCGTGCAGAATTGTCAATGTGGCGTGAGCTGTGTGGCTCGCAGTGCCGTCTTGGTGAAATCACATGTCGCCGGTGTACATATCATCCAATCCAGGCCAAAAGAAGTATCATCAACTATGATGGCCTGGCCAACGTCGTTCTCAATGAAGTATGGACCGATTACTCCGTCAGCCCAGGATCCACACCAAACAGGGACTTTTTCGGAATGGATTGAACGTTCTTTTGGATTCGTATCATCCCAAATTCGACAAAAGGTATCTCTACAGCCCCTCAAAATATATCTTTTAAGATTCAAAATATTTTAGAGCCTTAAAAAGGCCGCCCTTTATTTGAAGCCCACCTTTTTCAAATTGATCAACTTAAACCCTGCCTGCAAAAGTATACCCAAATTCAGCTATCAACTCAAATGAATGTCCCTCCATTTATTATGCAAATTCAAAAGTATCTAATCGCTCCACTTCATCATAATTTAAGTGAATTCCTTCACCGATATGGTCAGCCCACGGTATATTATTTATAGACGCTAAACATAACAACGTAATCGTCAATTCCTGAATTTTTAACGAGCCTCGCGCAACAATGTAAGCCCACAACAGATACCTTCATGTGAGACTTGCCTTCACTGGACAAATGACATTTAGCTACCCCACATTCGTAGAACAAATGCCAGTGGAATGTCCCCTCATAAGGTAGTGATGTCCAGGGATTCTAAGACCGCAGTTGATATTCCCGCCATGGTATGACAGCATTTGATTAAACTGGCGACCTATCATGTGACATTTATGAGTCAGCGGGGGTTGTAAAGCATTCATATTCCATTAACATGACGTCCCTTTGTCCCTGAACTTGTAAGGACATACATACCAGCGAATAATCAACGACACATTGTGGATTTCTTCAAGATGCTGGGTGCTCCACATATAGCCGTTCCTCGCACAAAGCTATAAATCAATCATCCAGCCTCTGACAACTATACGACCTTACCTATATCCCACACACTGCCTTCTTGTCCGGATACAAAACCAATAAACCATTTTTCCCATTCAGCTGTTCCCCTGCCCCCAACTCCTTCATCTTCCAAGCCAATTACACAAGAAACAATGACTCGCGTTGGACATGTTCCTGCTACTGCATCGATGGCTATAAATCTGTTCATACTCGTACATGGTGTGTTCAACATCCGGCAACTGGAGAAAGATTTTGTATTTCATAGATATTTGCAAGAACAAGATGCAGTAGCAGTTAAAGCGCATCACGAGAACAACCGGCAACAAATTAAGAACACATCGATAGAAGATATAGAGATACTCTTCTCCCAGGAACCACCATAAACACTTTCGGATGTTTTCGATGCTAGGACCGTTGGGGGGACAGAGATCATTGCCCAAAGGTCAGATTGTGTGCAGCGAGATAAATTCCGTTGAATAGTTTATCTATCAGGAAACATTTTGCAGTGCGAACTTTGCCCTGCGCTACGAAGTTTGAAATGCCAAATGGATTTGGCATAAGACATACACCAACCCTAATATGGATGGAGATGGACACCCAAATCCACTGGTTTTGGGAATCACAGTGAAGATACCTGACATCGCAGGAGGAGGTATAGATGTTGAAGTAGATAGTTGGTTGGTTGCTGCGAATGCGAACATCTAAATCAATGATTGCGTGTCCTGGTGCATTGTTTCTCCGCATGTCAATCGGAGGTTTGGGAATCGCTCCAACATCGACACGAATTCCGCTTTCGGACGTACGAGAATGGGAAAACTTTGTTTCGAAAGTTTCAGGAACTCGACTAATTTGGAACACAGGGAATCAAATATTTATAGGCAAAAGGTCGTGTGCCCTAAACGTGGATTGACAGGAGTTACTGTGTAGTGTATGATATGTGGGTTTGTTGTGTTATAGTGGGAATGGATGGGTGGCTTCTCTTTAACTAGATCGATAACGCTGTAAAGCGAGTAAAGTTTGTCGGTGAATACTCTTCTTTAACGGAAGGGGATACCTGTATGTTGTATAGGTTCAGAAGTGGATTATGCAGTTATGTGCGGTATAAGGATTAGTTAGGGGAGGTCAAAGGTATTAAAGTGTTTGGGTTGGTGGGCTTTAAAGGGGGAAATCGAAAGCATTTAAGTGTTCGGATTGGTGGGGTTTAAAGGAGAAAATGCAACCACAAAATTTTCAAGCAGTTTAGCTACATCGAGCAATCCTAAAGAAATTTCCATTGGATGTCTATGGTTTCTTGGGAAAGAAGTGGACACCAAATTCTTGTGCTGTGGTCGCGTGGTTGGTGCGTTGGACTACTAAGCGCGGATCAAATATCGAAAGTAAAAACAGCTCCACCCCTTGCGAAGGTCTGACATACGTTCAAGAGTATAAAACTTGTCAAATCAGCCGGTTGGTATCAGCGTTAAACAGAAGGTCCCATTGGTTGTAGCAAAAAAATAACTTCTCATACAAAAATAAATTGAGAAGCTAGGTTTGAGCCCAGTATGGACCGTATATGTCAGATATTTCATTTGCACCAATGCACCGGCCTGGAGAATTTTGCACTGCAGATATATTGTATTATTATCACTAGAGGAAGACTTTAATGCAACTACCACTAACCTACAGAGGGTCACGTAAGCTGCAGCCCATGTCTAATCCGACCTGTACTTCTACAAAAAAAAAAGCTAATACCATCTGGTACATGTTTGTGGACATTTACGTTAGTCCTGCAATGTAGTCACCTAATTCGTGTTCTTCTAAATCGGTAAGGTATCATCGCCATAAAATTGATCATGGCCACACGGTTCACCAATTCCCCACTTCGACCTCAAAAAGGAACCCCCGACCTCTCGAATTGGGATAACTTCGTCAACGAAGCTAATTGCGAAAATATCCATAACATGGGCATAGCAGTACCCGAAATAACAAGCGCTCATTAAAGTGGACCACCTTGCGACAGACATAAGGCTCGCATCAAAAATTAGCTCGGTCCTCTTTCTTGTTTCAGCCAAGGTTGGAATGGAAATCCAAGACACAATAAATGAGGGTTTTTGTGATACGGGTCAATGTCAAAAGGCTACCATAGCAAGAGAATGAACAAATATCTAGAAATATCAAGTGTTCCAATATAAAACCTCCAGCTATTCAAGGCAGAGTTAAAAATGGGCAAGCATCGTCCCGAGGCGCTCTTTCTGCCTCTCCTGTGAGAAGTATTAATTCAAATCGAATATCGAAGACCATTCAGACCGCAACCTTGCCAACAGGCACTGAATTGCTAAAACTGATGTCTTGGGAAAATTAAAAAATAAACCCCGGATGTGACGAAATATGCCGAATGATGCTGGCAACGAAGAATGAGGCGAAAGCTGAAGAAAAAGAAGGAAGACTAGAGGAATGACCCGCAGAAATTTATAAACGTGTAAAATGCTAAAGGCAATTTGAAAGAACTATTTCTGTAGACTGTTACAAGGCGATGTCAAGCCATGATGAGATGAACAGTAAAAATCGTAGCAGAGTCAGTCAGAATCGATTCTGAAAATATTGAAAAAAACATTTTTGCAGACTGTTGTTAAACGGGGATGGCGAACAATCTCTCGAATAGGAAACTAACAGCCCCCTGACCTATACGAAGTAAGAATAGCAAAATCTAAACATAAGCTTAACGAGGCTAGAATCACGTCAGTCGTCTATATAGAAACGAGGTGTTTGATTTGGGAATGAACATATACCAACTCATTCGCAAAATTTGGTCCGATAAAAGTATGTTTCGGACCACTACCTTGTTGTAGCCAAGGTAAGAATGCGCCACCCACAACAAACCAGAAATACAGTGAAAACATTTAATGGCGAAAGACTGCAATCGCAAGAGACCGCCAAGACCTTCGCGCAACGCGCATCCCTTAACCTCTCGATTCACACCATACCACCAGCATCGAATGTCGAAGAACAATGGCAACGATGCCAACAAGCCATTAGATCAGCCGCAACTGATGTGCTAGGTTTCTCGCGCCCACCAGCAAGAAACCCCTGGTTTGATGAGCAATGCTGACAGATGATCGCAGCCAAGAACGAGGCCTACAAGGCTAAGTTGCAGGTGAAGACGAGAGCTGCCATTGATCTCTATAGGCAGATAAGAAGGGCAGAACACCGGAAGAAGAAAGAAAAGCGCGCGATCCAGGACATAGAGAGGTGCCACTCCAGGGACGATATTCGCAAGTTTAACCAAAGCGAACGTCAAAGCCAAGGATACAATGCTCGAACAGAATCCTGTCGAGATGAACAAGGAAATATCGTAGTCGATGCTGAGGATATGGAAGAACCACTTCTGCAGACTGTTAAACGAGGATGACGAACAACATTCCGCTGTCAGGCAGAACGAACCATTTGATATTGACAACGGCAGCGAAAACTGCCACTCAAGCTTAATAAGGCTGCCGGAAATGACGACCTTCCCGCTGAGCTTTATAAAGCTGGCGGAGATGACTTGGGAAGTAACATCCACCAACTCATAAGCCAAATCTGGTCGGATGAAAGTATGCCTGAAGAATGGAACATCAGCATCGTTTGCCCGATCCACAAAAAAGTAGACCCTCTGAACTGCGCCAACTACAGAGGCATAGTCCAAATCGTTACCCACCACCTATTTATCGATTTCAAAGCCGCATACGACAGCATTTATACAGCCGAACTATACAGAGCCATGTCTAGTTTTGGTATACCGCCCAAACTAGTCCGTTTGTGTAGGATGACGATGGAGAATTTTCGCTGCACCATCAGGGTCGGAAACGACCTCACCGACACATTCGATACCTAAAATGGATTTAGGAAAGGCGATGCGCTGTCATGTAACTTCTTCAATTCGATTCTTGAGAGGATTGTGCAAAGCTCCCGAGCCAACACCAGAGGCACAATTTTCCAAAAATCGGTCCGCGTATGCTAGTAACGCCGACGATATTGACATCATTGAGAGGACTCAACGTGATGTCATAGCCACGTTTGCTAGTATATAATAGGAAGCGGCAAATATCGGTTTAGCAGTAAATGAGGGTAAGACTAAGTATATGCTGTCAACGCGAAAGGACACACAATATCGACGTATTGGGCAGAACGTCACCATTGACAAAGATATAACTTTGAGGTAGTACGGGACTTTGTCTACCTCGGCTCCGCTATTAACTCTGACAACAACATCTCGTCAGAAATCAAACGAAGAATTAGTTTGCCAATCGCTGTTTCTTCGGGCTAAGAAGGCAATTTAGTAGTTAAGCCCTCACTCGAACTACTAAGGAGATCCTATATAAGACCCTGATCATCCCAGTCCTGCTCTACGTCGCTGAAGCATGGACCGTATCAAAAGCGGGTGAAGAAATCCTTGGTCGATTCGAGAGGAAAATTCTTCGGAAAATCTTCGGTCCCGTTTGCGTTGACGGGCTATGGAGACGAAGATTCAACCACGAAATATACGAGCTGTACAGCGACATACCCCTAGTCAAAAAACTCCGCATTGGACGTTTAAGATGGCTAGGACATGTAGAACGAAGGGACACCAATACTCCGGCTCGCAGAGTCTTCGATTCCTAGCCAGACGTCGGGCGCAGTAGAGGAAGACCTCGCCTTAAGTGGTGCGCACAAGTAGAAACCGACCTCAACCAACTTGGAGTGCGCTATAGGAGACAGTAAGCTAAGGACCGGGCTAATTGGAGAGGCATGTTGGTTGAGGCCCAGGTTCATCCCGGACTGTAGCGCCACTTATGTAAGTAAGTAAGTAAGGAGAAGTAGAACGAATGGGCAGCAATGCCCCAGCCCGAAAAATGATTGACGTAGTAGAGGAATACTTAAGTGGAGCGCACATTTGGAGCTAATTGGAATGAGATCTGGATTAAGGCTTTGGGTTAATCAGTTAGTAGGTGAGAAAAGGCAAAATAGCAAAAAGCTTTAAAATACCCTGTCCAAAACAGCCAAATGAAGGTCAGGGGGTTCATTCCGTAACATTAAAAACGATTATCACTCAGACGGTAGTCGAAACCTCATGGGCAATCGCTCAATAATCGTCGTCGTTTTAAGTGATGCAAATAAAGTGATTTCGCCGACAGCAAAAACGACTATTGACCTTAGGTGATGCAAGATGTACCGTCGAAATGTTATCGTCAAACGTTAATCAATTTACGGAATGAGGACCCATGCTGCATTATGGCAACGACACGCTACTAGAAAAGAAGATTCTGAATAGTCTGCGGTTGAACATCCACAAAGCTATATTCTGAATTTCGTCTTAGGAAAAATAAAGGCCACGCACACTTTTTGGGGCGTTCGCATAAAAAATGGAATGCGACAGGGTATTTTACAGATCCAAAATAGTTAAGTCTTCAGTTGATTTAGCTGAGAGAAACTAGCAATGGTTCTCAGAGAGCAGTATTTTATTACTACAGCTGTAAGTTACTTAGGATATGATTGCGTAAATTATTTTAGTACAAAATGTTTGTAGTCCTAACAAATACGAAAGAAAGAAACCAATTTATAGACTTGTTATAATATTTATCTGCAGACTTACCAAGCCGTTAGTTAAAATTGATTTTAGTTTACATACCTGAAAATAAAAAATTAAAAATCAAAAATTAAAATTATGCTTTAAAGTTAAAAATGTGGCATGAATTTGAAAAAAAAACAAATAATACATTTGGTAAGAAAATTTAATAATTAAAAATAGTATTAAATTTAAAATTTTGTTTAATATCAGTAAAGTATTAAATCATAGACCGGATAAACAATATCGCCCACAAAGAGCACCTTGTGAAGCAGACAGATCACATTTAGATGAGCTTATCTCCACTTATAAACATATGAGAAGGCTACAATCCGCTGTGCGGATCGTTGAATACCCTATCCCATCCCATCCTTAAAATTAATATCCTCAAAATGTGGGCTTTATGGCGATAAAATACAGAAAATTTCATTGTCACAATATATTGCTCAGACAGTTTATCAAAACCTTTTGTGGTTCGACAAAGAACAACGTTTTTGAATTGCATATGCCTTGGGGTAGGGCATACAAATGGTTTTTGTAGGAAAACGCCACCAAAAAGTGGGCGTGGGTTAAAATGGTCTATTGACGAAATGTTCAAATTAATACTACCAATGATTGTGCATCAAATTTTTTTTTCGAAAATTTTAAAGTTTGGCCAAAAAACGTTTTTTATTAAAAACGCCCCCAAAAAGTGACGTACGGACGGATGGACGGACATACAAGGTGGCGCAAAAGTAATCCTCCTATCAGAAAATACTATAAATTTTGCGATTGGCCCCTAATGTCAGTTCTGTTTTGACATTTGTCTAGTAAACACATGCGAAATACACGTTAATAAACAATGTTACGCTACACTGCTCCAGAACGCGGAATATTGGTGACTATTTATTTGAGCAATAATCGGTCGGTGACTTTGGCACAACGTGAATTTCGTCGCAAATTTCCTAGCCATCCAACGCCTACTGGTGAAACACTACGGGCCAAACGGTTACTGTGAATGGTGAGCGCTACAGTGCAATGATCAACGAGTTCTTTTTGCCGCAACTTGATGAATTGGGATTGGAAAACATGGGGTTCCAACAGGACGGTGCAACGGCACACACTGCATGTGCCACAACCGATATGCTGAAGGATGCATTTCCCGGGCGCCTAATCTCCCTTTTGGCGATTTGCACTGGCCAGCAAGATCGCCTGATTTGACCGCTCCAGACTTCTTTTTGTGGGGCTTTTTGAAGTCGCGGGTTTAAGCCAACAAGCCTCAGACTCTTGCAGCTCTTAAAGACAATATCCGTCAAGAATGTGAGGACCTATCGCCGGAAGTTTTGTTTTGGCCAAAGTGATGGAAAATGCCATAAAAAGGCTCAAATGACAATCAACTGTAGCGGCGGCCATTTACATGACATCATATTCTCGACTTGATGTAAAAAAAATTAAAATACCAAATAAAAATAATCCACAAGAAGAATCAAAGTTTTTCATTTTTTTTTTAAATTACAGCCAAAAAACATCGGAAGGTTATTTTTGCGCCACCTTGTACATGGCTAAATCGACTCAGCTATCGATTCTGAGTCGATCCATATACTTTGAGGTATATCTAGCTAAATTATTTCTCTATGTTACAAACTATGTATCAAAACTTATATACCACTATGGGATAGGGTATAAAAATTGAAAATAGTCCTAAAAACAGTAGTTGACATGATTGGAGATTATCGGTGCCGTAAAAGTCAAATCAATGTCGAATGGAAAACCAATTTGCAGAACACTGAGCATATAAGTGTAAGTTTCTGACTCATCAATCCAGAATAAACAAATAAAATATTAGGCATTAACGGTCCATATAGGACTACAAACCTACATTCCCCAGTAATTATTTATGCGGGGTTTTATTTTTGCCAAAAAGAAAGGGACCTCTTGTTGAACGCCGATTTCGAATGGCAAAGTTTTTCTATGACAGCTCTTTACTCCTGGATGTTTGTCCGACTTTTGGAAGAGCTGGGTCAATAAACGCAGGTGGTGAACCATCCTCGGGTATTTTTAACAACAGGGAAGATAATTTATCCTTAATTCCGTCTATAAACGGACATGGTCTTATTGAAACCGTTGTGGAACGAAATGTCACTATAGTCTTCATATGATATGGTAATTTCACAGTTAGAAAACTGACAATTTAGTTGGTTGTTAATCACATCCCAACAGTCCGAAGTGCCAACATAGACTAGGATCAATTTCTTGTTGCAGCAAAGTAACGAAAATGGATGAATCAAAAAACAAAACAACAAAAACGCATGTACAGTTTGGGCTAATGTTGAAAGCCTGTAATTGCTGAAGACGACCCAGACTATTGCAGAACGTGTATCTCTGAGTATCTCATTGATTTCCACACGTCAAATATCAAGTGCAAGTAAAAACGAAATCTTAAGAGTCGCATCTGATGTTTTTTTTATAATTGGTACCCGCTAAAGGGTTTTTGAATAACCTTATCGTGGTGGGCACAGGAGAAGAAAAGAGGATGGAGAAGAAATACTGAGTTTGGTAAAGCATTCCACATTCGGGTTTGTTCGGTTTAGGAATTAATCTCTACATTTCGTAGTACGTCCGAAGATAGGGTTGAGGGTAAATCGATTAGCATTCATGGCATGGCGTTGAATGTTTGAAGTGGCGGAATGAAACTGGTTGTTTCGATTGAGCCTGTCCTGTTATAAAAGCAGTGATAGACAGGAGATATTCCTACGATGTTCAAGCGATACTATAGATTTCGATACGATTAAATCTCCTATCAGTTTTATCGCACGCGTTTGTATACTCTCCAGTAGATGCAGGGATGTTTTTGCTGCACCTGACCTCAAGTTGAACTCAAGTTTTTTTATAGCTGTTTTGCCTATCAACATCGGAGCCCTAGTTTGACAATAACAAAAATGCGCGACTAAAATTCTAATTTCTGGAAATATGAAAAAAAAAAAAACACACCTGAAGTCAGATCGATTGATTTACCAAGACTACAATCCAGGGACAAAAAAAGGATGGCAATATCTAAACCTTGGCAGCCATCTTGCCGATCTATAAATGCCACCGGTGATGATTTTGTAAGCAGAATACTTGATTTATAGAGCTTTAGCATCGTTCGACCGATACACAAGAAACAATAATGCCCGCATAGAGTTGGACCTTATTTAGATTTAGACATACCCGTTGTCATGTTAGTTTTTTTAATATTTAACGCATATGCACAAGATATGAAGAAGGATAGATGAACCGCAAAAACCAATGTTTGGTTGTGATTTTTGTTATTTTTTTTGCAGTTCAATCTGTTTTTACGACAGCAACTACCTGCAGCCGGGACGGGCTGTACAAATGCAGTTTTCAATCGACTCGGAAAGAGTCCTGATGAATAGGAAAGATGGAAAAGCTTACGCAGTGGTTTTGCCAGCGTTGAAGAGCACCTCTTCAGAATTATGGGGGAGATACCATCTGGACCAGACGATTTGTGTATGTCAAGATCGATTAATACTCTTGCGACCGTACGAATACGAAACTGGATTGGTCCCATAGAATGTTCTACGTTCTCTAGTACAGGGGGAGACTGGGCACAATCTGGCAGCTTGAATTGACTGCAAAATGAGCAGCGAGCAGATTGGCTATGACAGCTGGAATGTCATTGTAAATGAGCGTTGGGATGGAAGATGAAGTCGAATTCTTAATGTTTTTTACAAACGACCAAAAGTTTTTACTACCTTTGGGACATAGAAGAATATTTTTGCCTCAACTTTTGGTCGTGGAAGAATTTGACACGCTTAATGTGGGCATTGCAGTCATTTCTGGCTCGTTTGAATTTTAAACGGTTTTCTTCAGTTGGGTTGGCTTTATATGACCGAAAAAATAACTCTTTCACCCTAACAACCTCTTTACAGCTCGAGTCATACCACCGTTATCCGGTGAGGGATACAGGATTTCATACCCAGGAGAATGGTGTTAGTTATCGCATCAGCGTCATTATCGAGGAAGCATAATGACCAGTTAAAATTCTTAAAGAAACTGTTTAGAGCTTCCCAGTTGGCTTTCTCGTAATGCCATACAGTTCTTTTAGGAATTTGTTCTTTAACTATGTGGTTGGAGTACGAGAAATTAGCTGATACGATACAGTGGTCTGACGTGCCTAGAGGCGATAATACATTTATGGTGTATTTGTCGGGGTGAGATGTTAAAAACAAGTCCAGTGTGTTGGCGGCTTGACTATCAATATCCGGAATTTGCGTTATGTCAAATGAGATATGATCTACGTGCATGATGGCCTAAATGGTTGTGGGCAAGCGAGGAGTGTATATCACTACGTATCATCTAAGAAATTTTTGGAATGGAAGCTTCAAGATTGCAACTTGTCACTTCTAAACAAACACCATGTAGCTTGGCTACCTTCAACATTCCACCCCCTCGAAAGTCCATTATTAAAATCGCAAAGCATCACCAAAAATTTTGGAATTAGTAAGACAAGTTTCAGATAAGCATGATCTTCAAAACATAAGATGAACTTGGGTGGTTAAAGTAATTTTAATTAGCCACGACTTTCGACTTTCAAAAACTTTCGAGAGAGCCAAAAATGATGGAGTGGATGCTGTTTGGGGCTCAGTGATCGATGGTTAGTGCGATGGCCCTTCTCTTGTGATGGTCTGACATAACATCCGAGGAGTATCAATTGTCAAGAAAAGCTTATCTCAACTTATTGTGATTGCGATTCTGAATGTGAGAAAAAGTCCTGGGTACTAACGACCCTATTAGTCCAATTTTGTTTATTTGTTGGATGCTGAAATCATGCCTATTACACGATACGACTTCAGACATCACTGAGGATGGGTACTTGACAACAATTCTCTATTTTTTTTTTTATTTTTCTGTTGGGCAACACCGATATTCTTGGCATTTAAACAATTATATTACAGATAGCTCTGGGTGATTTTTCAATGGGTAGCTATATAAGATCCACATGGTATCACAATAGACCCTTATGAATTCCGTGCGGTTGAATTGGATATTTTGCTAATAAGTAAAAATAAACCCACAGTACCATTGTCCAAAATATTAAAAAAAATCCTCAAAAAATAATAACTCACGAACCCAAAGCATGTCCCCCTTTAGTGAGACACAAAACGAGCAAATAAAACGAAAATCAAACGTGATAGATACACAGAGTTATGTACCCAACCTTAACACCAGACTTTGATTCAAAGACGACGATACTTTACTTGAAAGTGTTTTATAAAAATTCCTCTTTGACAATCCAAACAAATTATTAAACAATTACCGTTCTAATAGTCCCACTTAAGCGATCACAAGTACTAAAAAGCACATCAATCAAACTTTAACGCAATGCTTATAAATTGTCACAATTCAAAAGAAATAGCAAATTGAACAACTTGTAGTTGCACTCCATCATCAAGGCTTCAACAAATTCCCAACATCACTAGAGCCCAGCAAGTTGAATTTCAATTAGCAACTCTTCATCTTTCTAGCAACAATCTGTGAGACGAATTAGCGTCCTCTGGTGGGCCGTTGCGTTTTTGCTGCGCTCCGTTTCAATTAATTAATTGCTACAAATTTATATCAGCGCACAGCACACCCAGAGCACGTTTAATGCGCACTTGCAAACTGCTTGGCGATGTAGCACCTCAATTCTAAGCTCTTGAGATACTTCCTTGGTCGGGTGTTGCTTTTTTCTTATCATTTTAGCTGCTTCCGTTTGGTGTAAATCTTGGCACGGGAATACCAACACCCAACATCCAGAAATGTGTGTTTTCCCAGTTAGCAGAGAATTTCGCCCGATAAATTCCAGAGAACACTTTTCTGGAGGAGTTGCTGTTGCGCTGCGACTCTAGAAGATTTATTACGCTTGGTAATTTATTCCACAAGTCAAGTTGGGCGATGTAAGGACATGCAATGTGTTTTCCTGGTTCTTATTCGTTTTCAATGGAACATCACAACACTCACACGTTGTGGGTTAGGGTTGGTGTTTGATTTATTATTCTCTACTGGAGAGGAGCGGAGAGTGTACGAGCATGTGATGCGGCTTATTAGGATTAACAAGTAGCTGTAAGTAGCTTTGAAGTTGTACTTATGCTCAGAAAAGGGATTCTACTTAAATAAATGGTGGAAGGTTCAATTGGACAGTTAACAGGGTTAACATTCCGACCGTGATTGGATATTTAAACAGCAAAAACATGAAGAATGTGAAAGCCAAGGGTAGGGCATGGACCATGGTAGAGGAGGAGTGGTATTGGAATTGGAATTTTCATTTGAATTCGATTCCAGATTAGCTGTTGAAAGGGTCTAACACTCTAACTACATACACGCGGTACTCGTTCCATAACATTCAAAACGATTGTCGTAAGCGGTAGTATAGAAGACTTTTTAGTGAAGTAACGCTCCCAGTCGATTTCCTCCAACTGAACATGGATGACGAAAAACAGCTTAATTTATCGGTTATAGTGACAAGTATAAGGATGTATGGTCTTTATCCCTCTTCGACTTTCTTGCCTCTGAAAATGGGCTTTGTATACAGTCATGTAATCACGTAATCCCAGGTGAATACTGATGCCAAGAGTTAGTCACCCCTCAACTTCTACCCGTGCGAACCGTGCCGAGAATTCAAATAAAACCACAGCTCAGCCGCGAAGAGAGTAAACAAATACCTGGATACCTTAGCCTTACGGGATGTGTTGGATTTCTCTGCAATAGGACTTCGTTTATACAGGCCGTGGGTTGAAAAAATAAATTCTAACCCAAATAACAATGAAAAATAAAACTACATATATGGACATTTCTCCTTCTAAACCGGCGAGCGTAAGTGTCAGAACATCACTATACAATCCCCTGAAGAGCTAGCTTTTCAAACAAAGATTCGCAACACATCAAGATAAGGCTTCAACCAAAATTCGCCTGAGGTTAGATGTAGGTTTCGATCAATCGTATCATCTAAGGAATTCTTGGAAATGAAGCTTCAAGATAACAACTTGTCACTTCTGGTAAACAACAGCTTGGCTAACTTTATCATTCCACCTCTCGAAAGTCAATTATAGAAATCGCGGAGCATCACCAATAAATTTTAAATTAGTAAGACAAGTTCCAGAAGTACAAGGTCTTCAAAACATAAGATGAGCTTGGGGGATTAAAGTCATTTTAATAAGCTACGACTTTCGACTTCTTACAACTTCGAGAATGAAGTGCGATGAACTGGCGTGAAGAAGGCCTGGGTTCAGAAGGTCCGGTAGCAACACCTCAATGATTTTTCACTTGCCCTCCTCTTGTAATGATTTGAAAAATCATCCGAGGAGTATCAAGATAATAAAAGCTTATCCCAACTTAGCCGATCGGATTCAGCAGAAAACAAGAGGTCCCGCACCATCGTGCACACATAGTTGAGAGAAAAAGTTGAGCCCTGGGTACTAACGAGTCTATTGCGCCAAAAATTTGTATTTTTTTGGATGCTGAAATCATGCCTATTACATCGATACGACTCCAGACATTGAGGATGGGTCCCGGGCTAAACCAAGAAAGCAGCAGGGTATATACATCAAACCAAAGGTACCGTAGACACGATCACCAGTGAGCAATATGGTCTCGGGCTCTGTTTTAGCCAGTGGATTTCAAGTATGGCGTACTCGGAGTAATGAGAGTGCGACTATGCTGATAGTCATATCGCATTAGCTTAAGGGCTTCATTTCAACAATGGAAGAGCAAACGCTTCATCGATCTAACATTTCCCAGTTTTGGTAAGTATCTGTTGTCTGTACCGATCGCAATCCCTGGGACATGGTATTCGAGATGACAGGCTCAGGTTTAGGGTTTTTTTTAGCTAAATTCCTAAAACTTTAACTTTTCTCCGCCGTCCTTTCAAATGTCAAAAATATTCAATAACAGCAAATAAAATGACGTGCCGCAACACGTTTCAAAAGCTGAATTGCAAAAGGGAATCTGCTCTACAAATGAAGAAATGCTCGCCTACTAAGCAAAACAAGCCCCTAAGCCCCTAGCATGTGGCACCCCAATCCCATCCAACGCTAATGCGCTGAGTTGAGAACTAATGCAAAGACGTCAACAGCAAGAGCTGGGTACATATAAACAAGGGTATACAGGGTATTGATATGCTGCTGATGAATTGGCAAGAAAAGTTTCTGAAAACAATATCAAACAGTAGGATCAGCCTTGTAAAGCGACACTATGTGACCCTTAATCGCGGGTGGGATAGCAAATACGTGATATCGTCAAGGATAGGGGTATTCTCTCAATATATCATCGCTTGAAAAGCAAACTGTCATATGTCAAAATTTAAAAAAAAAAAAAACAGAAAAGCTTTTTGAAGTTTTTCATTATAGGGATGTTTCCTTGAATTCAAATCGGCACTTACTCCCTCATGCCAGTTTAAGAAGAGCTATAGTTATGACGGTTTGATAGAAATTTTTTTTTTGCGAATCGGTCTGTAGGTATAAATAAGTTCAAATCGTCAAATTTTGACTTATGTCAGTATGCTTTTCAACGACGATATGTGAAACATCTAAGAAGACGTGGCCATGACAATGCACGGACTCGCAATCTACTTCGGAGAAGCAGACAATCTGTTTCGACACTAAAGCCACAGTCTGACCTTTGTAGATTCTGCTGTGATGAAGAAATACACGAGGATACCCTCCACTTTCTGTGTCACTGCACAGGCATCAGTCAATTAAGAACAAGAACTTTGGGAAAATATGTTTTCCTTGACCTCACGGATCTATCCGAAAACCCACTCTCTAATTTTGTCAGGTTTGCAACAACATCTGGATAGCTGGAAAGGGATTAACAACAAGGGACTGTAACAGGACAAATGAAGAAGCCACCCAAACACGTGGACCCCCAAACGGGCATCACAATGGGTCTATAGTAACCTGAGTGTGAAGAGGGAAGTCGTACACCACCAACCTAATCTAATCCAAATCCAGTATTTAAATTAAAATAAGCAAAGGATACAATTCCATTGAAACAAAGCTCGAAACCAAAGCAGGCAACTATCGTAAAACCTAAAAATACTCAAATAAAACGGCCCTTAGATATGTAAATTGTACCTTGTGCACCATAAACCAGATGTGCAAAGTCAACCCAACTACCTGACCTCGTTTTTTTTATCTTCTGGAAATTGGAAATATACAAGGAAATTGTATCGTTCGACTATAGTAGTTTTTCTCCCAGTTTCGTCCAGTTTCGTCAACTTTTTCTCACTTCCGAAAGAGCGAATTCACTCGCTTTTTCATAAGAAAGTTTGACAGACGATGCAAATATCCACAACAGACGTACTTCTCCTAAAACATGAAATAAATGCTTTCACGGTCGACTTAGTAACGAAAACTCAAGCAAAGAACTAGTGGAACTTAGGGATTCAAGGATACCACGACTATCATGCTATATAAATCCTTCGAATCAGGTTAGAAACGCACTTGCCACCTTATGGCCAACTCGTTTTTTTTTTAAATTGTGGAATTGTGACCCGAATGGCTGTGGTCTTAAAGGCCATTCGAATGAGATATCAGTTTACTATTGGTTTTTGGGCTTGTAACCCAGTGATTCAAAAGCATAATTAAGACTCGTGGTCTAGCTACCCGCATAACAAAATTGAAATCAGGCAGTCTTAATGCGACACTCCTTACATTAAGATCAAACGCTTATCTTATGATGTATCTCCAAACAGAGGGCCACCAAATATTAGTATCTTTTCCTCAAAGCAATCAAGTTAAAATATTAAGATACATTTCTCACTAAAATACATCGCCATCACTCATTGCAACATTGCATCGTTCCACTTTCATTGCTTTTTTTCTCTCCTTTTGACAAATCACATCGGAACATAACAAATGGTGTTGCAATTAATTCAGCATCATCGTCCTCTTCATCCTCGTCGTCTTTTTTGACATTTTTTTCCTCCTCCCAAGTCAAAGGGTTTAATTGGGCATTTTATCAAGAGATTATCCGTGTAATTTGTTGATATTTGTTACATCAAACCCATTAAAAGCGCAATTAGATACCAACTACTTACTTAGATAAATTTAATTTGCCATGCCACAGCACTGACCAGTTGAGCAGTAGCCATCGGAACGCGAGGAGATGCAAGACGAGCGACGACGCGCTCCCCACAAGAACGAAGTAGTATCCCACGGATGTAACCCGATAATTGCACAAAATGATTAATGTAATTTCAGACCGCAGCTTAACCATTTAATTCGTGCTTATATGTGATGCTCTAGCCGCACTCGCCAAAGCCGAGGGGGAGGGCTTCGGATTATGTGTGTATTTAGTATTTAGCCGGTTTTTTTTTATTTCGTATGCTACTTCACCTAAAGTAGGATTAAAAGGAAAACATTTTTCTATCTATCCGGTGTGGAGAGAATTCTCTTTTTTTTTCGCTTGACGAAGGCGGCAGATATATGAGAGCGAAAACGTGTAAAATGTAATTAGGCTTAAAGTGTGCTCTGATTCTTTTGTGCACTGGAGATGTTTAATTATTTAATTCCTCATAGCTACGTCGGTCTTGATGGCTTTTGTGGCGTGGAACGCATTTTTGTTTGCAGCACAAAAGCGTGATGGTAATTTAGTCAATTATGATGGCATGGTGTGCTGCAAGCAGCGCATAAAGCGGTCGAACTGGGAAGTGGGCATGTCGACGGAGAGTGCTTTTTGGAATTTGGTACATCAAGGTCGTGGTTTTTTTTTTTGAATATTTTGTTATGAGAGCACTCGTGTTGTTGGACTGGTGAGATGAGTTAAAGAGGTTTTTAGGTTGGTTGTGTTAGAAGTATGATTGTGTCAAAGGAGCTACAGCTAATTTTGTTTTTATAACATCCGGATCCACGTAAACGCTTTGATAATTTTTAAAGTGGAACCTATTGGTTTGGTTGTATGAAGTGGTACTTATAAAAATTGTGTATCCTCACAAACAAAAAAAAAACATGAAACTGATAAAATCCGCTTTGCGAATCGTTGAATACCCTGACCCATTCCATCATTAAAATTAGTATCTTCAAAAAGTGGGAGTGGCAAAAAACTGAATGGGGTAAAAATATAGAAAATTACACTGTTACCACATCTTGTGTATCAAAATCTTTTTTTATGATTTAACAAAAACACAATTCTGCATATGCTATGGGGTAGGTAAGGGATTTTTCAACAGGGAGTAGAGCGACAGGGACAGCAAACGACGCCATATTTCTTACCGCCCTTTTGACATTTCTCTTCAGTAAGGTTTGCCATTTCATGATGGAAAGATACACGAGCCAACAACAAGTCGAAATTATTAAAATTTACTACCGAAATTCGGAGTCAGTGGCCTCAACGTTAAGACCGCTACGTCCAATTTATGGTCGTCATAATCGTCCTAGCAGATCAACAATTGAGCGTCTAGTGGAAAAATTTGAATCCACAGGCACAGTACAAAATGTTCCCGTGCCAGTGAGACAAAGAAGTGCCCGTAGTGTCGAGAATATTGCTGCCGCTGAGGCTTCAGTTGAAGAAAGCCCAAATGTGTCTCTCACACGTCGTTCTCAAACGTTGGGCATCTCTGTGACGTCGTTGTGGCGAATTTTGCGAAAAGATCTTGGTCTACATCCTTACAAGATTAAATTGACGCAAGAACTGAAGCCGCTTGACCACCAGTAGCGTCGTATGTTCGTGAATTGTGCTGAGCAACAACTTGAAAATGATTCGGATTTTCGTCGAAAAATCATCTTCAGCGATGAGGCTCCTTTCTGGCTGAATGGCTTCGTCAATAAACAAAATAAGCGGTATTGGTCAGGCAGCAATCCACACGTACTCCATGAGTCATCATTGCATCCCGAAAAAATTACGGTTTGGTGTGGTTTATGGGCCGGCGGCGTCATTGGGCCGTACTTCTTCCGTGATGATCAAGACCGGCAAGTTACTGTGAATGGGAATCGCTACCGTTCAATGATAACCGAATATTTTTGGCCCCAATTGGATGATATGGACTTGGAGGACATGTGGTTCCAACAGGACGGCGCCACAAGCCACACAGCGAATGTCACAATCAATTTATTGGAAACCAAGTTTGGAGAACGTGTTATCTCACGAAATGGTACAGTCGCTTGGCCGCCTCGGTCGTGCGATTTGAAGCCGTTAGACTATTTCCTGTGGGGCTACGTCAAGTCTATGGTCTATGCCAACAAGCCAGCGACGATTGATGAACTTCGTACGAATATCGAACGTGAAATTGCAGCAGTATCGGCCGATTTATGCTTGAAAACCGTCGAAAATTGGGTTCAGCGTGCCCGTGGTGGCCATGCAAAAGCAATCGAGTTCCATACATAATGGCATCGAACGTACTTTCACAGGAATAAAGAATTTCATTGATATCCAAAACCGTTTTTGTTTTATTTAAAAAAAAAAGTTTGTAGCGCTCTTATTGAAAACCCCGATATATACGAACATAAGCGAATTATTCTCATCAAAACTTTTTTTGAATTTCCTAAAATGTTTACCAAATATCGTTCATTTAATGAAATGTCCCCAAAGAGTGGGCTTGTCTAAATATCTTGCTCAGACATTTTTTTTAAAATTCTTTATAAGGGTGGTCCAACCCGTATGATGTTAATTGTGAGTCACACCTTAACGTCGAGTTTAATGCCCAACTTAACTTGATATTACTTTGTTTCAGTGTTTGACAAATTCAACCATGGAGAGGTACACAATTGAGCAGCGCGTTGAGATTGTTGAAGCCTTTTACGAAAATGGGCGTTCAAATCAAATTTCATTTCGTGCACTTCGTGATTTTTTTTTGTCAACATAATCGACCAAATCTGTCCACAATCAGGAGAATTGTTCGCAAATTTCAGCAAACCGGGTCAGTAGGAAATGTGAACACTCTTGTGCATGCTCTCCCAGTTCGTTCTGTGGAAAACATTGCTGTTGTTCCCGATAGTGTGGCGGAAGAGCCGTCAACCTCCACTCGTCGTCGTGCCCAACATTTGAACATCTCACGAACATCACTGATGTGAACTTTGAATAAAGATTTGAATTTACATGCTGAAAAGGTTCAATTGACTCAAGAGCTGAAGCCTACTGACCATTTCAAGCGTCGTCAATACGCCGAATGGTGACTTTACAAAAAAAATCATCTTCAGCGACGAGGCACACTTTCAACTCAGTGGATTCGTTAAAAAGCAGAACTGTCGCATTTGGGCAAATGAAAAACCGAGTGATTGTTGAAAAGCCGATGCAGTAAGTGTTTGTTGCATTTTATGGGCTGACGGCGTCATCGGACCGTACTTCTTCGAAAATGAGGTCGGCCAAGCATAGTTTCCGTGAATGGTGTTCGCTATCGCGAGGTGATAACGGACCTCTTGTGGCCAGACATTGAGGATATGGACCTGGACGATATGTGCTTCCAACGAAACAATGGCTCTTTTGCGCGAGAAATTATATGGCCGTGTCATCTCACGTGTCGTGGCGATGTTAATTGGCCGCCACGATCATGTGATTTGACACCGTTGAACTTCTTTCTTTGGGGATATTGAAAAGAAAACGTTTAAGTCAATAAGCCAAGAACAATTTAAGAGCTAAAGATGAGATAATTAGGCACATTAATGGCATTAAACCTCAATTATGTCTCAGTCATTGAAAATATGGACCATCGGATAGGGATATGCCACCGAAGCCGTGGAGGGCATTTCTCATATATTTTGTTTCACCAGATGCATATGTTTATATCCGCAAACGAGTGTAAGTTCAAGATAGGAACGGTGACACGATATATTACCACGGCTACCGTGGCGCGGGACAAGAAATTGACCTAATCTTCCCATTTAGAGAGGCGATATCTGAACGTGATAAAATCGACACGGATCGGTAGCACACCGAAATTTGGTGGCTGGAATATAATGAGGAGTGTTTCTGGCGCTCCCTCAGGACTTTGCGCACTTCACTCGATGCCTTAGTATAAAGATTCACTAGGTATAGATTATATTTACCTAGGGGGTCTTGTAAGGGAATGCCTAGATTTGACCGACCCTTAGCAGATGCGTGCGCCTGTTGGTGGTGTTGCAATATTACTGACCGGGTGCACAAAAGCCACCATTCGGGGCTTGTGGCAACGAGTACTTGCCTACAGCCTTATATTTCCTGTAGGTTCAGTTTTATATAAAAACAAAAAACAAATGACTATTCAAGTTTAAATTATTATCATCCCTATACAGGTATCCATTCGGAAGACAATTTTCTCCTATCTGTTCGAAATCGCAGAATTTTCTACAGAGGTATCCGTTCCTATTAGAATTTCGAACAGATCTTCCGACGAAATGTAACACGCATGATCGTGCATTGGCGATATGCGTTAGGTCAACAATTTTTGACAGCTATGCGCGCTGAATTTCTTCCGAAGTTGTCCAACGAAGAATGGACAACTCGATCGTATACTTTTTTTATTTTGGTCCGCAACGGATACCTCGAAAGCAAATTGAGTTCCGATTGGAACTGACTTTCGTTACGGAAAATGTACTGAACGTGGTGTATATTTTTCTTTGAAAAGATAATATTAAATGAATGTTGAGGTACATAGAAAGGAACCGTGAAGCCCTTAGTGTTACTAAAAAATGAATTTAAATGTAAAAAGCCTTGTTTTCATCCCTATTGCAATTAAGAGACATTTAAAGCCCACACACATCGGTATCTTCTCGCTTCTTATCAATTTCCTTAGGGAATAAACTGAAAAGACGGATCTACCGAAAGACATAACAATGGATCAATATTAATACATATTAGTGGGATGAAGAAAAACGATTATCGCCTGCCCATTGTTACCCACCTAAGCTGGAAACATGAAAACTATCAACATAACCTAAACTTATTCATTTTCGAGGCTTCCAAACGCTTATTTTGTTTAATTTGAGTATTTGGATAACCCAAAGCACATCGTTTATTCTGAAATGTCAGTTCCATGGACAAGGAGTTGTCATTATCCACCACAAGATTGAGCGCTACCGGATGCCTTTCGCCTCGTCCGCGCCATTTTTATTTATTGGGCCTAAGTAACCCATGAAATTCTTTAATATATGGGTGGTTCACTTTACTACACAAACATTCCTAGTTATACTGAAACAATGAATGTTTGTGTAGACGGCAATGTTGACCATATCTTCAAAATTCCGCCGTTGTAGTTTGGGAAAAGGGGCCCACAGACAAGCATCCCTTCGATTTGCCTCAAGACCGTAAACACACACCCTAAGCTCATAAAGGTTCGAATATTCGCTGATATAACATATACCGCCATCTGTTCACCGCTAGACGAACATATCCCATGATCAGCATAGACACCATCCACAACAGAAGTAACGAGTTCGAAAATGAAACCACTCAACTTGAGTGGAAATACTCCACTCCCACTCAACTAACTCATGAGTCACTCGACTCGCCCAACCAAAACAAGTGCATACCTACATTTTACACTCTTTACAGTGATGATTGTCTTGCGGCCTCCTCAACAGCAGATGGCTGACATCAACGAGTACCGGGGAGACAGCAGCAGCAGCACACATACAAAAAGAACGAACGAACCCCCAGCAGAATAAAAATTCAAAATCGTGCAGGTAATTGCTTTGGATGCCCTCTTCTGGGAGCTCTTAGCGAGTTTATTATAATTAAACGCCGCATTCTAATTGCATGATAGAATACCGCAACTCACCCGTCTCTGCTTGCATGTGAGTGGAGTGTGTGTATTGCAAAAGTTTGTTTGAGGAAGTGTTCTCTGCGGGTCCGTTTTGTTTAAGATACTTTTCGCATTAGTTACAAAGATATGTTTGCATATGTTTGAGTGGTTGACACAGTGCATGGCTTGACAGACTGGGCAAGCGCGCGAGTCATTTGTTTACGACTTTATCATCGTAGGAGCTTGAAACCCTCGAGAGATAGAGATAGAGAGGGAGAGTAAAAATTAACCAAGATAAAGGATGAATTGTGGCGAAACGCAGCATTATCTTACGGCAACTAAATAAGGGAATCTGCGACATTATCACAGTCAGAGATGGAAAATGAGCATCAGCAACATGGAAAGTGGTGGCGCCATATGAATTGCAACAGACTGGTTAGGGAGGAGCAGCGCGACATGGTTCTACAATGAATCATCAGGAAAGAAGACTGGAGTTGAGTGAGTCATGAGTGTTGCAACTAACTATGTAAAGAGAGTTTGCAGGCAGGTTTATGCAAGAATTGGATTTTATGTGACTTGGACTTTCAGTGATGGCGATACTTGTTCGTGAGGGGTATACGAAACTTGCTAGGTACGATTTTTAAAGGAAAAGACTTAATTAGTTGAAACTGAAGTCTGAGAGCTTGGTTACAGATTGGTGGCTGATCTGTAGACTATGCGGACGTAAAGGGGGCATTTGCTATGTCAAAAATATTCATTAGGACTGTCATTTATGAAAACCCACCTTCAAATCGGGCTAAAACTAAATTTCAAAATGACCGAAAGAACGGATATCTGGGCTAAAGAATGACACAAGTTATACAACGCCAGATGTAGTTTCACGCGTGACGGTACTCGGATGAATGGAGGAGGAAATCAGTCAGTGGCATTGCCTCTCCGGCCATCTAGATAAAAATAAAGTTAGGTTATGGCGACTACATGCGTAGCGCGCTAAGAATTAGACCAGGAAGGTTCGTGTTCCTCTATAAATCAGCCATTGTGGACCATCGCCTGCTTCCTATGAAGCGTAATAAGCTACCGATATTAATGTTAACCAGGTCAGATAGGTTGTCAATGAAGTAGTCTCCGTGGTGAAGGCTTGTTTTATAAAAGAATGCTAGTTTTTAACAAAAAAGCGAAGGATCCAAAGAAAGTGAAAGGATCCATCATACTTCTACGGAAGTCGATGTTACCGATCTCTCCTTTCGCGTTTAGGCCTATAGACATAGAAGATAGCGATCTTCTCACCTTAATTCATCTGAGAAAGCATTTTTAGTGCATGTAAAGCCAGCTGAAGGGAGTGCAGTGGCCTAGTGGTTAGTGCGTTGGACTACTAAACGTGGGATCTCTGGTTCAAATCCCAAAAGTACGTTTTTTCACCTCTTGCCAAAATGTGACCAATATACAGGAGTACAAAGCTGCCATTAGAAATTTCTCATATTGGACGTTCGGATTTAAATATAAAATGACAAATGAATGGAGAGAGCTAAGTTTTGAGGACCTGTATGGACCGGATTTGTTATAAGCGACAGACCACGTCTGGCAACGGATGCCTAATTGATTTCGTTGCGGAACGAAATGCCACTATAGCTACCACTTCGGTTCCTTACCTCAACATCCTTAAGGTCTGGATCAATGAACGGTCAATCAAATTGATCACATTGCGAAAGACAAGAGGCACGTATCGAGTATTTTCCAAGGGGCTTACATCAACTCTGACAACCACCTTGTTACAGCCAGGGTTAGAATGCGGATATTCAACAACAAATGTAAAATACTGTGAACAAATTTAATGACAAAAGATTGATTTTAATCTCCCTGTTATCATCATAACACCAGGATAAGGTGTGTTCGATTTTTCACCCCCACCAGTAAGAAACCCTTGGTTTTAAGAAGAATGCCAACAAATGAATCTCAGTCAAAAGCAAGGTCAACAAGGCAAAGTTGCAAGGGGAGACATGAACTCCTCTTTTGACAACAACATCTCGGCAGAAATCAAACGAAGAATTAATCTTCCCAACCGCTGATTCTTCGGGCTTAGGAGGCAATTTAGTGGTAAAGTCCTCTTTCGAATTCCTAAAGAGTTCCTAAATAAGACCCTGATCACCGTAGTCCTGCTCTACGGCACCGAAGCATGAACCCAATGAAAAGTGGATAAAGAAATTCGTCAATATTCGGTATTGACTGGCTTTGTAGAATCTTCGATTCAACCAAGAATCTTACGAGATGTACAAAGACATATATTTGGACAAAAAATACTCTGCATTGGATGTTTGGACGCTAGGAGATGTACAAAGACATAGATTTGGACAAAAAATACTCTGCATTGTATGTTTAAGATGGCTAGGAGATGTATAGCGAATATTCCGGTTAGCAGAGTCCTTAATTTCCACCCAGACGTCAGACACAATAGAAGAACCCCTCACCTCAACCTAAAGACTGGAGGCAGTTAGCTACACACCGGTCTAATTGCAGAGGCATGTTAGTTGAAGCCCAGGATCATTCCGGACTCTACCCCGACATAACTTCCACAATAGATGCTAGGGTTAATCGTCCGATAAAGGAGTTTGCGCTTTCTAAAGTAACCAATACCACTGCAGCTAACAAATTGTTAAGAAAAAATTAAAGAAATGATTCGACACTACCTAACCCCATCCGTCCACAATCCTACAACAAGCCTATCTACAGTAGTTACACGTGGTACTACTTAACTACCAATTTACGTGCCTCTTATACAACTGCGGCGCATGTAACTCATTTATTCCCACTTACCACCTTTTATGTCGTGCGCACGCGACGTCACTCTTGCGGTAGCCAAAATGGCAGGTGAACGCTCGTGTAAATAAAATTGTGAACCGGCATCTTCATCGTTATAAGGTAGGCTGTAGAGGTCATGCCATTCCGGACCGGTGAACGAGAATAGCACTGGAAACATTCGTCACATATTACTCACTATGAAGTGTGTGGTGTCTGTTCGGGCTGGACCGCACCTTTCAGTGGTCTCACATAATAGTTGTGAAATCATTCAAGACAATGACGTCATGTGGTAGGAAGTACTCTGACTCTGGACCGACCTGCGAGATCGATTCGCTTACTTTATAGCCAACGAAAGGAATTTAATGGCGAACCTGAGGAGATAAATTTCAAAGCGAATGGATTTTTTGTTTGCCGAGAATTCGCGGTTTAAGTTGAGATAAATGTTTATTCTTCGACAGCTCGACGTATGCGTACTCATTGGCAGAACAAACGAGTAAATTAACTTCAAAAAAAAAATTAACGATTGTGTACAACTAATAGATTCGCAAATAAACTGTTGTTGGAGGCGCTCCAATGAATCATTTTAAAAATCACCAAGACTCGCTGCTAGACGTATACAAGCCGCACCTGTACTCGCATAGGCAATCGTCAAAAGGAAGTATCAATCAACCACCGCCGCCGCCGCCACCGCCTGTGGATGTAGTTGTACCGGGAGACAGGGGGTATTGTAAAATTATAGAACAGCTTGAGAGTTCGAGTAGTTTTGGCAAGCATTTGCGGAACTAGTTTTCAAAAAATGTGTCAAAAGGTGAAAAAAGTTGGAGAAGTTTCTTCATTCGACATGGCAAGGTTTTTTTTACAGTGGAGTTTGGTTTCGTCAGTGTAGCGATCGTGTGTAAGCATACGATTAACATTTTGGGTTGAGTCGGGTACATAGGTTATATGCTAAATGGTTGGTTGATTGATTAATCGTTTAAGATGGGGTAAGCTGAGAACATATATTTTTTATTGACATTACAAAACCATGCCTTAAGCATGAACCCAGCATAAGATTAAATTAGCAAAAGTTCATTTGGTTGGTTGAATTTCAAAGCAGGAGATTCGACTTTAGATCAAAATCCCCATCTTCTGAAGGAATAAATCAATACTTGGCAGTGCTTTATTATTTGAGCCGTTCATGAGTATATGAGTCGTCATGCACGCATCGACCAAGGTGGCTTCACAGCATTACCCTTTAAGTACCAAAAGAGATACAAAATTGGGCAAGTGCGGGTAACACTTGCAAAATATGGCTTTATGTAGCTTCGAATGTCGGGCAGTGGTACTGAGTGCTGCGATATCACTTGAATGGATGCTTTCAAGAAATCAACTATAAAATTGTCTACAATTATATATTTTTTTTTTTTTTGCAGAAGCTCGTAATACGGTGATAAGTAGCACTTGGTTCCAAGGCTAAGGATCAACACAGCAACCTAGCGCTCTCCAGACGGTCGAACCGCCAACCAAATCGACCATGCGCTAATCGATGCGAGACACGCATCCAACATCCTCGACGTGCATACATTCCGAGGGGCAAACGTCGACTCTGACGATTTTCTTCAGAGCTCGACTGTCCAACGAGAAGAAGCTGCGAACTGCCCAGAAGAAGAAATTCGACGTAGGACGCCTTAGCACACCTGGAGTAGCCAGAGCCTACAGGGAGCGCCTGAGTATGAAACTCTCCTCTGTGCACTCACCTACCACAGACGCCAACAATCAGTGGTGCCAGTATCGCGACATCATCAAAGAAGTGGCGAAACCACTGTAGGGTACCAGCCACCCCCTAGAAAGAGCCCGTGGAATGATGATGAATGCGTGTACAAGAAAAAGGTGACAGAAGATGCACACAAGAAGGCACTGCAGCGCAAAACAAACGCAGCGAGAGAAGAGTATCGAGCCAGGAGAAGGGAGGAAAAGAAATCCCTGCGTAGAAGAGAGCCTACGCAGCCTCCCAGCTCAAGGAGATCGAAGAGTTGCTCGATGATAACAGCATCCGAAGGTTTTATAAAAAAAAAACAAGCAACTGGCTGCTGGCTACAAAACCGGAACGCAGGCTCTTCGAGACAGCGAAGGAAACCTAGTCACCGAAGCGCAGGGAATAGTAGATGTGTTTAAGCAGCATTTCCAACAGCTGCTAAATGGGCATCATGTAGAGAGAGTGATAGGGCAAGAAGAGAACCCACGTCCAGTCAGTGAAGAACTAGTTCCACCACTTAGTATAGAAGAAGTTGGCCTATCTATAAAAAAAGCCTAAGAACAACAAGGCCGCAGGTTCTGATGGCTTACCAGCGGAGCTTTTTAAATACGGTGGTGATGTTTTGGTAGGGAGCATGCACCGAATCATCAACCAAGTATGGCTGGAAAAAAACATGTCCGATGACTGGACTATAAGCTCCATATGCCCCATCTAAAAAAAAGGTATGTCATGCAAGAACTATCGAGGCATATCCCTGCTAAATTTCACATACAGGATCCTACCCAACGTACTGTGTGAACGTCTAAAACCGTTCTGCAACACACTAATCGGCACGTACAAGTGTTTCCGGCCCGCAAGATTGACTATAGACCAAATTTTCACGCTGAGGCAAATCCTGGAAAAGACCAACGAATTTCAAGTCGAAACTCACCAGCGTACATCGTCAGGAGCTCTATATGGCGATGGCCGAGTTTGGAATCCCAGCAAAACTGATTCAGCAACGTGCAGTTTGAAAGTAGCTCCTCCGAACTATTCCAACCATGCGCCGGATTTTGGCAAGAAGACGCGCTTTCATGTGACTTCTTCAATCTCGTACTGGAGCAGATAGTGCGCAGGGCAGGTGTTAACACGGAAGGCACTATTTTCAACATTTCCGTCCAGCTGCTGGGTTATGCGGACAATATTGACATCATCGGTCGCTCCCAACATGCCGTGATAAAAGCGTTCACGGAATTGAAGAGCAGGCGAAATCCGAAGTAAATGAGGGCATCTGTCCACCGCTTAGGACAAAACGTCACTATTGATAGCAGCAATTTCGAGTTAGTTAAGGAGTTCAACTACCTCGGACTTAACATAAACTCCACGAATGACACCCTAGTGGAGATCCGTTGAAGAATCACCCTAGGAAACCGTTGCTACTTCGGTTTGGCGAAACAACTGGGTTCAAAACTCCTAACTCGAAGGACGAAATGTGTGCTTTACAAAACCCTTATCCTGCCAGTTCTAATTTATGGTGCCGAGTGCTGGACGATAAGCAAAAAGGGAGAGCTGATACTGGGCTGCTTCGAAAAAAATTACTTCGGCGGATTTTTGTTCCTGTGCACGAGGAGGGCGAATGGAGGAGAAGATACAACCGCGAACTCTATGAGTTGTACCAAGATGTCGATGTAGTCCAAAAAGCCAAAACACGTCGACTACATTGGCTCGGCCACATCGAGCGAATGGACAACAATGCTCCAGCTAAGAGGATCTTCGAATCCCAGCCCCCGGTTCGAGAAGGCAAGGAAGGCCGAACCTTCGTTTCAAAGACCAAGCCATCGCGGATGCCAGAGCGCTTGGTCTAGACAACTGGAAGCAGCGAGCCAGCGATCGTAGAGGATGGAAGGCTGCAGTGTCTCAGGCAGAGACTCTTCATGTGTAGGAAGCCCGATAAGTAAGCATCGGATAACATATAGAATCGAAAAATAGCTCAAGTTTCCAATTCAGGTATGGGCGTATGGCACAAATGACAGATCCATATATTCCAAAAGCATATAACAAAGTAATTTTCAGAAATTATGGAGTCTTACATTTCATAACTTTTTTCTTGAAGACTTAAACAAGTGAAAGAATCAAAGCTGGTATACCACAAGACAGTGCGTTCGGCCTGTTAACAGATACAGTAAAAAAGACGATAGACGATACTGTTGTACTTGCTGTTGACGAATCTGTAGAAGCAGCTACGAAAAATCAGCAAAAGGCGGTAAATACCATATTGACATGAACCAAGAAATGGCAAATGAAATTAAAAGACCTAAAGTCGGTTCATATCAATTTTATTATCGTTGACGATAGTGTAGGAGACTTGCTATTTTGTGTGTGTATGCAAATTACACGGTACGTACCCAAAACGTCTCTTCAATGGAGTCAACGATTATCGTTTTGAATGTGACGGAATGAGTACCCTGACATGTAATGGATGCTCTTGCTTGTCAAACGATAATTGAAAGGATGACCTAAATCATGCTTCCCGGATGTTTTAAGTGAATTATAGTCCCACACTATCGAAGGATTCGTATTTGATGTCTTTTGACGCATTTTGCGCACCTAATGTGAGCTTTGCAGTAATTTCTGAAACGTTTGAACTGGGATGATAAGGTATTGCACTATATAGTTCATTTGACATGATCAGAGTCATAAGGTTTTGAAGAAACCTTTGGCATGATCAAAGTCATAAGGTTTTGAAGAAACAGCGATTTAAAAGAGTCATTCTTATATTTGTGTACCTGTCCAATGTGACTGTCCGATTCGTCGATGCGGTTTATCTATCTTCGTTTATTTCGTTTAGAGTCCCATTTATCCGTTTCATTTCCCAAAATTAAAGACGCTTCTGCATTATCTCGATCCCTGTGTTTCGTCATTAAAAAAATACTTTTTTGGTTTCCTTAAGCTTGTTGGCTTCTTTAGTTTGCAGTTGACTGTAGCCAATCAATCTTCAGAGTTATTTTAAAAAAATCTGTCTAAAGTCCTACCTAACCAATAAACCACATTCAACGTAGTTAAACTGCACATCGCATGCTTGATTAGTACAACTAAATTCTAACAAACGGTGTAACGTAACTTCTTCTCTTCGGCGTCCCAAATAAACAAGTCTAACCTGAAACATCAAAGCATGTTGCAATGTGCTTGCCCACCTGATCAGTATTCTGTCATTACAAAGCACTTACAAAGTATCTAAAAGTATCTAAGACATCCCCGGCCCTGCCCCGACGAGAGAACACATCTCAATTATAAAACCTACGCACATCAACCTCTATCCAACCCATCTACCATCCACAAACGCTAGATGACTTGAGTGACAAAAGTGACATCATAACAGCACTCACGTTCCACGTACCTCTACCTACCGCTGTTCGCAATCTCGCTGTAACAATAACATTATTTCTCGAATGACCTTCGCATCTGAAACAAAACAGAAACGTCTATTTACACATGGCCTCCTCTCTCAAGACTCCACTGTCAATTCCAGCCAAGAACTCGGTTCATTTTATAGGTCTTTAGACGACTTCACTTAATATTCATGAGCGCACCATAAATGCGTCGCTTGCGCTCACTAAACCGCACCGCTGTGCTGTGTGCCTTCCAGGAACAAAAATAACCAAGACGACACAAATTCACAGATACATTTGCATATGCGCTGAGATGTTTTGTGTGGTGTGGATTGGAAGAGTGTTTGCGACAAAACAACTGTCAGGCGTTCTAAAAAAAAAAAAAAGAAGAAGTTTCGCCATGAGGTTACTGGCGGGCACTTGGCTCTTGGTAAAAAGGCACGGCACGGGTATTTGGACGCATTTTTATTTTTATTCCAAAGAATTCCACAACCCAACGTGTGGACCTATAAAAGAGGCCACAGAGGTTACCCACGGAAGATGGATTGGGGAGAGGTACACAACAAATGTGGTAGGGTGTGTTAATTAAAATGAGAAGCAGGGACGGAAAAGCTTGCCAGGGATTAAAAGTGGGATTTTGATATTATGGTTCTTAGTACTTATAGATATATTGGATAAATTTGTGTTTATCAATAAATTACACTGCAGTACCGTTTGGGTGATGAACTGCACAGACAAAACTGTCTTATTGCCATCTTGACAATGTCATTGCGGTGTATCTTTACTATGAACTTAAAGTGTAATATGGATGCCCACCACTCGGTCCGCCTAGGTTTGTTGTGGTCTAGTTCAAAGGAAACAAGCTTAGCAACAAAATTTAACTCCAAGTTCCCGAGGCATAAGAGAATGTAAAAGCCGCCGTATTTGGGCTAACGTCTGACAATATTACAGCTTCTGTATTACTGAGTTAATTGCCTTGAATAGGGACTTATATAGATTTCGAAGGGCGGTCAAATGGGAGGCAATGCGATTATTAAACTTTCAACTAGTTTATGCCTACCAACTTTGATTCGCAGCCTTCTCCAGGCGACCACTGTGCACCCAGTACCTTGACCGTAGATAGGAATTGAATTTCTGGGACTTCAACGGTGGCGTTGTAATCCAAGTTCGGATAGACAAAGTGAACCACCTATCAGCTGCTTGAGACAACAGGTCATTTAGGAATCACAAGGGTTAGTCAGACTCCTTGAAGAGAAATGTTGGCGGCAGTGGCGTAATGGATACTGATGGACGAGTCCTCACTCTAAGGTACATATTCCTTTTCCATGACAGCAGCGGAATAATTGGCAAGATCAAGTCAATGGTGGCGTCTACAGAGTTAGGATGGACAAAGTGAACAACCTTCTTAAGCTGCTTCGACATATTCAGACAACAGGTCAATTAGATATTTCAAGGGTTAGTCAGGTACCTTGGAATGATGTGGATGCGATGAGCCTAAAGGCCAACTGCAACGCTTAATCCCGTAGTGGATACCGACGGTCCCGTGTCCTAGGGGTATCTAATAAATTAGAACTGGCACTTCAGGTTGTGGGGGTGGCATTAGGGTAACTTCCTTACGTCGTAAAAAACTGCGGGTTATGAGAGAGAGACAACAGCCTCGGATAACGAATCCCCTGCAATACCAACCAGGCCCGGAACGGCAACAGACAACGACTTACGATTATAAACTTGAAGCGTATACGCATGCTGTACACCCGGGTGCTACTCAAAAATATGAATTTTTCCTTGCACAGTACAGGGCAAGGAAATGCGTTGGATATCAGAAGTTCAAAAAAAAGAATAACTATAAGCCGGTTAGTGATCGTCTGGCTATAATCCGCATAAGAGCAACGTTTTGCAACTTGTTATATATATATAACAAGTGGTCAGGTCCAACTCTACTACTTCAATAAGTTCCAACTTGTTTGAACTGCACTCATGTAAGGCGTCGTGCTCGCGTCTAGTAGACTCAGCACCTACGTACCTTTGTAAGGCTTCGAGTCGGTGAAAAGCATCATCGTCTCTGCAATCTAGGTCTCTATCAGGCACATACTAAGCGGATTATTTGTGCGGATTAATGATCCAAGGATCTCTACAAGATCGCAGTGCGCAGAAAAGGTGATGTTTGGTTAGATGCACAACTGAAGGTAGTGGAAATAGACCAGATTCCTAAACACTCCGACCGGAAGGACATTTTGGATATACTTAAGCTGAGGAACTCTTTCATCCCAATTGGAAAAGTGATCCAATTAACGTTTGCATCATTGAGAGGAGTCTCTGGCCCCTTTAGCTGCTACAAACTAAATCGCTTCTTTTCACCCTGTTTAAAATCGTGAAGTAAGGAACTAAACCATAGATGTAGGTTAGAATAGATCTCATGATACGATGTTCAATTGTAACCCCCACTCGTTCTCAAAGACTTTTATGGAACCATATAATGCATGACATAATTTTTTTAGGATTTAGTTTGTAGTTGAATACCATTCCCAGGTACCAGGCCTCGGTTGTGGCGGGTATCATTTAGTTTTGATGGGTACCATTTGATACCTAAAATTTTCTAGTTTCGTAGTACGCATTATGAGATCGTTGTTGTCTACCAACTTAAGACAGTTCTGATGATATGGACTAGATAATGTCCTAAATGGTAAAAAAAATTATTTCCTGTTAAGAGTTCAACTATATCCTCTGAATAAGCGACTATCCTAATTCTTTTGCAGACAAAGAATTTAAGAATTTTATTGATCGAGATACACACGCCTCTACTGATGAGACTGAAGGCCATATCAAGAAGGAATTTTACAACTGCCTAGATGGGAGGTAATTTTGAGGTAGCAAAAGTGGTCATCTGCCATGGAGTCACCTTCAGCTCCACGAAGAGTTACGATGAAGATTGACACTTGGAAACCGATGCGATTTCGGCTAAGTTTAAGAAATTTATCGAAAGTCCAAAGGATTGCTCTATTCTACTCTAAACCTATCGATTTTACTTTAGGGCGCCTTGTGGTGGATAATAAGCAGGAAAGTAGAGCGAAATACAAGACACATTCGAAAGAAAAATTCTTGGACGTAAAAAGGTAAAAAATGTCGACTACATTTGCTCTGCTACTTCGAGCGAATGAACAACAAAGCTCAAACCAAGATAATCTTCAAGCCACAGCCTTCAGTTATGAGTCAACCTCCGGTTTAAAAACAAATGATCATGAATTCCAGAGCACTTGGACTAAATAGCTGAAAAAAATGTCCTAGGTATAAAGACCCTAAAACCGTTAAGTTACTTAGTAACAACAAGAAAATGAGGATATTTTGTAGAACGTCATATTCACCGATGAGGCGCATTTCGAACTTGGTGACAATGTCACTAAACAGAATTATTGCATTGGGAGCTAAAAGCTAAAAAAGAGGAATCAACATCCTTTGCATCCTCTATGAACTACCTACTTTTTGATGTCCATTTAGATCAGGCAGATTGATATGACTGTTCTTCTTAGCGAATGAGTCTGTTTGTTGTATGATGCTTAATAACTTCTTCTGGCCTCGAATTGCTAAAACGGATCTTAAAGACATCTAGTTTCAATAAACGGTGTAACTTGTCAACGGAACAGAAGCCTTCTTTAGGCATAATATAGAGGATAGCTATCTTGCGTTTAGTAAACAAGATCATGCGATACATGGGATTTGTTCCTGTGTTCCTTTTTCAAAGGTAATGCTAATAAACACCAACCAATTCCAGAACTTAAAGTTGAAACTCGACAGCCAATTTACGCCTCATTACGACAAAATGTCATCGACATTTTCTTTAAAAGGGCACCGAATAAAAAACAACATTAATTCTACATTCTGTTTCATAAATAACATCCATTACTCTATTTTCTTTATAAAAAATAAAAGCGTCAGAACCAGAACTACCTTTCTTTTAAATCTCCCATTAGGAGTACGATTCGGACACCAGTTATAATTATATGCAAATCGTGCACTTCAATATGTTTCTCTATGATATCAATCAAATACATTCCCATTATAATAAGTCAACATATTAACAACTCACCACAAGTAACAAAGGTGCATTTTTTTATTTCTACACCAATCGCCTGAACAAGCTGTCAAACGAAAACCAACAAAAAAAAAGCAAAAATCGAACAAATTCACTTCACTTGGAGAAAAAACATATTTTAACGATTTAAATCGACTCAAAATGCACAATAATCGGAATATATTCATTTACGTTATTATCAACAATTTAGGGGGAACTTTCATAAATTTACCCGAATTTTACATTTTTTCCACCACTGAAAACAAAAGCATCACACTACTAGCTGATGAGCTAATCAAATTGAAATTTACTTCACTCGTGAAGAAAACATTATAAATCTACCGAAAATACACGGTAAACAAATTAACACTTATTTACTTACTATAAAATCAACAAATTTATACAAATTTTCGCGAAATTATAACTTTTTCGTACTGAAAATGAGCACGACACGAACTATTGCAAATATTTGCAAAACAAGTTGACAGGTAATTTGCGAGCCGATATGGAGGGAAATGGCCGTGTGGATTGTGGATTCTATGTACGGTGTATGATGTAAAGTTCAACTCAGGTAGAACTCGGGTCAAAGTTTAAGGTTATGCAAAGTTGACTTCTCGAGTTTGTTCAAATCGGAAGCTGAAGGAAGAAATACAAAACATCATTGTTGGACACCGCTTTCCTAGCAGTGGGTAAAACGATCAAATAAACGACTACAAAACGCGTTGAATAAAGTGAATGAATCGACTGGTGGATCGCTCTTAAGGAAACTAAGTGAATTCACGTGAATTTTACCTACAAGAAAGCTAGAGTCTAAAAAATTTTTCCAAACTTGGTTCGAATATCTTTTGCAAACGAAGCAAAATACCTGCGAATGATTCTCGACGCAATGTTTAAGTGGAATAGACGTAAAAAACCTAAAGAACTCGATATCAAATATAGAGAAATTTACTAGCTGCTCGGAAAATATTCCCATCTGAGTAACGAAAACGAACTGATTTCATAGAAGCAAGTGCTAGAACATCAATTATAATTGTAGGCGGTATGGATCGGTGAAATAATACCAAATGAAATAAGACCGAATTTAAAATCTGGCCTTATTTCTGTGTGCACAAAGAAATAATGCCGAAAAATTAATGGAAATAACACCGAATTGTGCAGCAGTGTGTATACTTCATAGAATTGTTTGCTTAAAATTATGTTATCAGATTTAGCCTTAACGGGAAAACCGGTAACATACTTGTTTTTCTTGATTTTTCTTCGAACAGCCTATTATTAGTCCATCATTAGTTCCCAGTCCTTACTATTAAGTGGTTAAAGTTTTGACAAAATATTTAAAATGTGTGATCGAACAAATTTAATTTTTGAATATGAGATTTGTGAAGGGTTTAGAAAGGGAAGTAATTTAATCTATGTTCCCAAAATCAAACAATTGTATAGATTTAAGTCAATCGCTGGTGGAGTTAAAAGATATGTGTGCTACGAAAAAACATGCAGTGCAAGTTTAGTTATTGATTTGATTTGATACCTAAAGATATTCCTCATTTGCATTCTACCAAGAAAACTTGAATACAAAATTAAAATTAACAAACAATATTAAAAGAAAATGTGCTGATTCCAATTTAAGAAGTAGTGGTGTGCGCGAAGTCATTGCAGGAAATTTTCAAAAAAGGGAAATTTTTTCAAATGCCTTGATTGTCTTCTGGATGAGGATCAGGCTGTTTCAAGAGACTTTATCATGTCAACCGATGGTACATTTAACATCTTTCAGCCAAAAAAGAAAAAAATTACAAATCGAAGCGCCTTGATTGAGCTAGCTACTACTAAGCTAAACCAAGGAAAAATGTCAACTGAAGATTTTCTGAGGCAGGTTCAAATAGAACTAATAACATACTTCCATTGGATAATTTCAATGATCAATATGAGGAGACCATGGAAGATGACGATACCAATTGTAATGCAATATTGGAAGAATCTTTTAGTTTCAATGAAAACAACGTTGTCTGTGTTATTTGATTTCCAATCAACGTTTAATTTAATTGCAGCCTTGTAATCATTTGAAGCTTTCCCTAAATTGTTTTACAAGTATTGCAGACAAAAGTATAAAAAACGAAACTCCGATTTTGTATCCAATTTGCAGGTAAATTGTGCAAAATTCGACGACTGTATACTGCTAAAATTAAAAACCTATGATATTGTTTGTTTTGCTTTATGAATTTTTGACTAAGTGTAAAACTATTAATTTGTTAGACGTGTTATTGTGTTTGATTTTTTGATTTTTTGTAACTTACAGTGAAACTTTGTAGGACATTTTTTTTGTTGGAATAAAGAAATTATTTGGTTGAAGATTGTAATTTTTATATTGAGCATTCATTTTAGGATACATCTTATGGTGAATTTACACGACTGCAAAATTATAGTAATTTCATTCAAATTATACGATTATTAGGTAGTTATCATAATAAGTTGAGTGTTTGATAATGAATAATCCAGCGTAAGCCAAATTGAGAATTCGTTCTTATTCCGCTTTTGAAAAAGAAATAATGCCAATTTTGTTCGAATTTGGCTTTATTTCATTTGGCTTTATTTCACGTCACCGTATGGATCTACGGTATACAACTTTGGAGTTGTACCAAGAAAACAAATGGAAATCTTTTACGGATTTTATAAAATAAACTGATTAGAGAAATCATCCAAGGACCGACTAGAAACGACGATATCCGTACGGATCCGGAATTCATACAATCAAAGCTGAAACTATAGAAGTTTCGTGCAAAAACATAGAAACCGACTGATCGGATAAATCAACAATACATGCCCACAAATTTTGGACGATAGCAATTTATTGCGCTGACTACAACAAACGAAACGATTGGACTTGTCGAGATAAGGACTTAAAAAATACATTTTTTGGCACAACAGGCTCGTTAGTACCCAGAAACAAGCTTTCTTGGTGTGCACTTCTTGTATGATGGTGGAACTTCCTATTTTATGCCAACTCCGAACGGCTAAGTTAAGATAAGCTATCCTTGGCAATTGATACTACTCGGACGATTTGTCAGATCATCACGAGAGCAGGGCCAGTGAAAAATCATTTAGGCGATGTTACGGCTGGAATTCGAACCCAGACCTTCTTCGAGACAGTGAATAACGGGTCCGCCATCTAAAGGTTTTTTTTTGCTTATTTCGTGAATGGTAACACTTAGCTCATGTCTGATTTGACAGATAATTAGTTTTATCCTTCCGCTGAACGAATATGGTTGTGTATACGCTTGAACAACGCTGGGAAATATTGCGACATAACTTTGAAAATCATGATAATGCTGCAGAATGTGTGCGAAAATTGCGTACGGATTTTGGAAGAAGAGAAGCACCGTCAGCTCCGTATGTTCGTTATCTTGTGAAAAAAGTGAAAGGAAAGAAACTGGCATCCTCATCGATAAACCAAAGCGTGAAAAGCCAAAAACAGTGCGTACACTCGAGAATATTGCTGCTGTGGCAGAAAGTGTGCGTGAAGCGCCATCAACATCAATTCACCGTCGTTCTCAACAATTGAACATTTCGGAGACATCATTGAGACCAATTTTGCATAAAGACCTTGGTATGACGCCATACAAATTCCAATTGGTTCAGGAGTTGAAGCCAACTGACCACCTAATGCGTTTTCGCTTCGCTGAGTGGGCCTGCGTTCGACTTAGAGAAGATGCCGATTTTGCCCAAAAAAAATCATCTTTTCAGATGAAGCTCATTTTGATCTTGGCGGGTATGTAAACAAGCAAAATTGTCGCATTTGGGGCACAGAAACCCGCACGCATATCTACATTGAAAAGCCGATACACCCAAAACGAGTCACTGTTTGGTGCGGATTTTGGGCCAGAGGCATAATTGGGCCATTTTTCTTAGAAAATAAGCAAGGAGTGGCCATTACAGTCAATGGCGATCGATATCGGGCCATGTTGAACGAATTTTTCTTCACAAAAATTGAGGAGGAGGATATTGTTAACATTTGGTTTCAACAGGACGGCGTTACGTGCCACACAGCCGAAGCTACACTCGATGTTTTGCGCCCTGTTTTTGAAGATCGCATTATCAGCCGCATAGCTGATGTCGTTTGGCCACCTCGGAGCTGCGATTTGACACCGTTGGACTATTATTTGTGGGGTGCCGTAAAACATAAGTGTTACGCCGACAAGCCAGAGACAATTGACGCTTTAAAGGACAATATTCGTGAAGCCATTGGTAAAATACAGCTGCACACAATCGATAATGTGCTTAAAAATTGGACCGATAGTGTAGGCCAGCCGAGGCAGCCATTTGAATGAAATTATTTTGCATTACTAACCGGAAGGATTGTACTTTCAAATAAAAAAAGAAATTGGAGAAAATATTCAGTAGTTTTTTCGTATAGCATTTTCAAAAAAAAAAAGTTATTTGGCGGACCCTTTATAACCCTGAATAATATAACCCGCACTGAATAATATAACCCGCACCTAAGATGCGAAGCATGCATAATCTTTCAATTAAAAGTAACCTGCCAAAAGTTTTAAGTTCGTGATAGAAACATTTATTGATAAGACTTATCTTA
Source organism: Rhingia campestris (assembly GCA_932526625.1). Lineage (NCBI taxonomy): Eukaryota > Metazoa > Arthropoda > Insecta > Diptera > Syrphidae > Rhingia > Rhingia campestris. The sequence goes on from OW052184.1 coordinate 94,624,953, forward strand.
GTTGCTGTTACTATCAATTTATATCGAAGTCAGTTTTAGTCAGTAAGAATCTGACACTACAATGACACTACTCTTAGCGTTTATGAAAGACCACCCTCGGCGAAAAAACATCATTGGATATTATGTATCATAAAAATAAAAACATCAACAGTAGAACTGCCCTTTTTTTAAATATCCCAATAGGAGACTCAATAGAACAGCATTTATGAATGTCTGCAAATTTGGACGTCAATGTGTTTCTCTACGTTATCAAACATACAAAATATTCCTATTTTCATAAATTCACAAATTAATAACTCACCACAAACTACAAAGTTGCATTTTTTTTAATTCCACACCAACCGCCTGAACGAGCTGTCAAACGCAAACCACAAAAAAATCGAACAAATTCACTTCACTTCGAGAAAAATCACATTTTTAATGAATTTATCGACCCAAAGTGCACAATAATTTAATCGCCATATATTCATTGACATTATTTTCATCAATTTAGGGCGAACTTTTATAAATTTAAGCGAATTTTACATTTTTTCCACCAGAGAAAACGAAAGCTTCGCACTACATGCAACAAATTGAAATTTACTTCACTCGCGCAAAAACAATATAAATCTACCGAAAATACACGGTAAACAAATCAAAACTAATTTAAAAGCAATAAAATCAACATTTTCATCCATATGTACTACAAATTTACGCGAAATTAAAACTTTTCGTACCGAAAACACGAACAGACACGAATTTGCACAACAACTTGACAGATAATAATCGGCGAGCCGGTGGTCTATCAGACTATCACCCACCCACTTAATAGTGTATGGCGGCAAATGGCCGTGTGGATCGTGGATTCTATTTATGTTGTAGTTGCATGAATAGTTCAACTTAGGTAGAACTCGGGTCGAAGTTTATGTTTCAACATAGTTGGGAATTCCTAAAATAAAATAAATTAGTGTCGATGTTGTCTGTGTAGAGTTCCTGGTCTCACATTGGACGCGTATTTGGGTTGGGAGTGAAAGAATTATTTGCAAATATCCAGGGTAGATGGGGAAGAAAATACCACTCGCGGACCGAAATTAGTTAGGGGTAAGGTCGTCAATAAACTTCACCAGAAGGCAGCAGAAGAATACTCAAGATGGAATCAAAAATAACCTACATGAGCTGTTTTGACATGTTCGGACAACAGGACATATAGGAACTTCAAGGGTTACCCAGGATCCTTGCTCAATTCCTTAATGGATACTGATGGGCCAATGTCATATGACTTTCTAATAATTTGGGACTGGTCCTTCCGGGTGGGGGTTGTTTACTACCCAATTACGGAAACCAAAAGCCCCGGTACGGACTGATTATACTGTTGATGATCATATTTAAAGTAAGGATGGCAATTTTGTTCTTATCAGTACCAGGAGCAGGAACATAAGAATATTTAACAGGAAAATTGCAACCTAACAACTTACGGAAGCACTAAGCTGCTACAAAGGAGACATTACTGCAATTCCCGAAATACGATGGGATACAATGGCCGTGTAATAGTGAGCAGAAACAGCGACTATATAAAAGACGTGCTCCAGCAAGAAGTTTTATGTTTCAAAGACATTGGCGTAACCATTGTAACAATCCGCATCAGGGACAAATTAGCCAATTGGTATCATATGCTCTCACTCTACGGCGCGACAGAGGAAAAAGATGGCATTGCAAGGGAGCGCTGCCATTGAGCTTTATAGGCAAAAAAAAGAGGGAAGAACACCAGCTTTTCAGAAAGAAGAAACAAGTGCAAGAAAAGTACGCGATCGAATATATAGAGAGGTGCCAGATATGATGTTCGTAAGTTTTACCAAAGTGTAAAACGTAAAAGCCGGGGATACAAGGCTGGATTAGAATATTTTCGCGATGAACAAGAAAAAATAGTTGTGACAGTCGATGCTGGGAATATGAACAGACTGCGTTAATCCGAAACGATTCTGCTGTCAGGCAGAACGAAGCCATTCAATATTGGCGATGACATCGAAAACTACCGGGATGGCTACCTAAGCAAAAAAAGGATGACAATATCTAAACTTAAGCTTAACAAGGCTGCTGGCCTTAATCAAAATCCTATGAGATCCTATGAACTGGGGCAACTACAAAGCCACAAGTCTCCTTCCTAGACACCTGAACCCCTAAAACCGTTTAACAACCAACTGATCGGCCTTACCAGGGTTGTTTTATTCCATGAATGTCCACAACTGATTAAATCTTCACACTTCGCAGATCCTGTAAAAAAAAACCCAAGATGTCCAAATCGATACCCACCACCTACTCATCGATTTCTAAGCCGCATACGACAGCATTTATAGAGATGAACTATACGGAGCCATGTCTAGTTTTGGTATACCGCCCATCCGTCTGTGCAGGATGAGATGGAGAAGTCTGTGTGCCCCATCAGAATCGGCACCGATCTCCCCGACAAATTCGAAATCAAAAAAGGATTTAGGCAAGGACTGGTCGTATCGAGAGATTAATTCTTCGAAAAATCCTTGGTCCCGCATACCACGAGGTATACGAGCTGTACAGCGTCATACCCCTAGTCAAAAAAAAACTCCGAATCGGACGTTTAAGATGACTAGGTCATGTAAAGCGAATCGAAACCAAAACTCCGGCTGGTAGAATCTTCGATTCCCAGCCAAATTTCGCGTCGGACGCAGCATAGAAAGACCACGCCTTAAGTGGAGCGCACAAGTAAGAACCCAACCTCAACCAACTTGAAGTGCGCAAATGGAGGTAGTTAGCTTAAGTGGAGCTCACAAGTAAGAACCCAACCTCAACCAACTTGAAGTGCGCATCTGGAGGCAGTTAGCTAAGGACCGGGCTATTTGGAGAAGCCTGTTGGTTGAGGTCTGAGTATGTTTACGACAGCATTTATAGAGACGAACTATACAGAGTCAAGTCTATTATCGGTATAAGGCCTAAAACGAGCTTGGGCTCGTCCAAGACGTGCAAGACAACGTTCGAAAAATCTCGGTGCTTAATTAGGGTCGGCAATGACCTCGCCATACCAAAAATTATAGGATTTTGGACAAGATAACCCATTACCATGTGACTTCTTTAACATAATTCTGGAGAGGATTGTGCAAACTACCGAGCCAACACTAGAGACATAATCTTCCAAACATCTGTTCAACTACTAGGATAGGATACACTATACGCAGACAATATTGACATCATTAGTCGCAACCAACGTGGAGCGGTAACAATTGGTTTAACAGTAAATGATGGTAAGACCAAATATATTCTGGCAACATGAATGGACACACAACATTGACGAAATAAACAGTATTACCGTGTGGGACATAGACAGCTTCTATATTTAGACCCTCATATGGATGACAGCATGCAATTTCAGGTGAAACTCAACTTCGAGAAGAGACCACCTATTTAACAAAACAACCGCTTCGGTCTAGTGGTTAATTTGTCCCCACTCGAGTGTATCTACAATCGAAAATTCTCGCATGCATGCACACATGTGGTGTACACACACATTCTCTGGCATTAACATTCAATTTGAATCGTACCATCAGGTCAAACCAGGTTTGATAAATGCAATTTGCCAACTTCAATATTGATATGCATACCTTAAGTGTATCTGCGCTATGTTTATACGTCTGCAGGATATTTCCTCATGCATGTTATTAATTGCAACAGTTCCCAATCTCTTCGGGGCTTACTCGTAGGAATCAAATATGTCGGGTCGACTAGGTCTGACATGACCTATTTCTACATGAAACCATCATTCAACCTCTTACCATATTTCAAGATTCATTAGTCGATTCGCGTGTACTTCCTTAACGTCGGTAACGTTAGTTGGGCCTAAAAAAACATTCCAATGGAAATAAAAAAAATATACCCGACGAGTTGGTCATATCCACACCTCCCCCCCATTGAGACCACTGCCCACTGAAGACGAATATTCTCTTCAATTCGAATAGAAGAGGTGGGAGATACACCCAACATACGAACACCATTCCATGTTCTAGACTGCAACCGAAACGTATCTAAAACTGCATTTTCAAAATGAAAGTGAAATCTGGCACAGATTTCCTCATTTAGTTGTTCCCAGCGATTGTTAATTGGAAATATTAGTAGACAAACAATTATTTATTACTTGTTTTGATAAGGCCTATAATTAGATAGATTGTGATGGTGTAGTCCATTTCGGCGTACTCGCACTGCGCACTGCAGGCAGAGCGTGAATGTTCCAATTAGCGTTCAATGAATCGCAGCAATTCGTATGTGCTTACCTAAAACGAAAACAAGAAGAGAAATAAGGAAATTAGTGGTTTGGTTTATAAGTCGTCTAATTGGGGAAATTTTATAATTTAATAAAACGAAAGGGTCTAAGAGAATATATCGTGATGGAGGTATTAGAAGACTGAATGTTGGGGCAAATATTAGATCGTTTGTATCTTTGGGGAACATTATGGGCTCACCCTTTCCCACACACTGAAAAAAACTAAGTGTCGAAGGTTTTTGATAAAGGATTCTCCGAAACTGAAAATATGAGATGAAATGACGCTGAGCGCCTCTTATAAAAGCGTAATATCAAATTTTTATTATTTATAGGTGATTACATATCTTTACCGCCGGTTACAAGCGTTCTCACTCTAGCCTCTCACTATCAACTCCTACTCTCACCTCCACGCTAGTCACTGGTGGGTGGATAGTACCTCGACTGGAGATGGGGTAACAAACCCCTGTGGAAGGTCGTTGGTGGCAGCGAACGAGAGAGGGGGAGGAGTGTCCTCTCATTAAGGTACTCACTCTAAGACGACAGCGGAGGAATTCCCTAGATGGAGTCAGCGGTGGCGCATACAGCTCCAGCAGCTCCCTATATAAGCTGCTTCGACATTTTTGAACACCAGGTCTATAGGTATTTCAAATACTGAGCCAGGGTGTTGGAAAAGAGTTGATTGCGGAGGAGCCCTCAATGGGTCAACAGAAGCGCTCATATCGCAAAATGGGTTACTGACAACGGTATTTCCGGCCCGCTGTCCGAGGGTCAAAACAAGGGCCTGGCCCTCCGGGTTTGGGGTTGTGTCGTCGGGGTAACTACCCGACCATGGAAAAAATCCATTAGTTATGAGAGAGACACAACCAGCCTCGGATAATGAAACTCCTTATATGAAACTCCTCAATGGACTTTGATATGAGAATATGTACCAGGAATGTAAGAACACTCTACACTCCGGGTGCTACTCAAAAAATTGAATCTGTCCTTACGTGGTACAAGGCAGATATAACTGGAATCCAGGAGATACGATGGATAGAATCAGGTATACTAAAGAGAAAAAATTGCGACAATTATTACAGCTGCGACAAAAGATTGCATGTATTAGGATGTGGATTCGTAGTGGGAAATCGGCTTAGGACAAAAGTCACTGACTTCAAGCCGATAAGTGATCGCCTTTCTGTGATCCCCATCAATGCTGCGTTCCAAGACATAAGCCTAATATGTTCACACACCCCTACCGACGAGGCTGAAGATCCCATCAAGGAGGAGTTTTATGGCGCACGTATTATTAGGCACGCATCCAACGTCCTTGACGTGCACACACACAAAAAAACTAAAGAACAAGAAGGCCGCAGGCTCTGATAGCTTACCAGCGGAGCTTTTTAAATACGGTGGTAATGTTTTGGTAGAAAGCATGCACCGAATCATCAACTATTTCAAACATTTACCGGATTTCGGCAAGGAGATGATAGAATGTGACTACTTCAATCTCGTACTGGAGCAGATAGTGCGCAGGGCATGTGTAAACACGGAAGGCACTATTTTTAACAGGACCGTCCAACTGCTGGGCTATGCGGACGATATTGATATCATCGGTCGCTCCCAGTGTGCCGTGACAAAACCGTTCACGGCGATTGAAGAACAGGCGAAATACGTTGGCCTTGAAGTAAATGAGTACATGCTATCAACAAACAAGCAATCTTGGGCAAAACGTCACAAGTTCACCTACCTCGGAGTAAACATAGACTCTAAGAATGACACCCTAGTGGAAATCCGGCAAGGAATTGTCCTAGAAAACCATTGCTACTTCGGTTTGGCGAAACAAGTGGGTTCTAAACTCCTGTCCTGCCAGTTCTGCTTTATGGCACCGAGTGCTGGACGAAGAGCAAGAAGGAAGAGCTGATACTGGGCTCCTTCGAAAGAACATTCGGCGAATGGAGAACAAGAACTATATGAGCTGTACCAAGATGTGGATGTAGTCCAAAAACCCAAAACACATCGACTACACATTGGCTCGGCCACATCGAGCGAATGGACAATAATGCTCCAGCTAAGAGGATCTTTGAATCCCAGCCCCTAGGTTCGAGAAGGCAAAAAAGACCGAACCTCCGTTTCAAAGACCAAGGCATCGCGGATGCCAGAGCGCTTGGTGTAGACAAAGGCTGCAGTGTCTCAGGCAGAGACTTCACGATAAGTATGTAAGTACGTATCTTTACCTAAGTAATGCCATATCTATCACATTTTAGTAGAATGATTTATTTGTGCAATTAACCATCTTTCTATGTTGTTCAGAATTCAACCACAAAATCATCTCCAGAAATCTTAAATTTCGCCTTGATATCAAAAGCATGATCCAACAAACTATAGTTCAATAATTAATGCAAGCAAATTGTAGCACCAAAAAAGAAAACGTTTAGACAATGGCGGACAGATCCAACTGAAGAGAAGGCCAACTTAGTCGCTAGAATGTTTTCAGGAAATTGAACATAAAACTCAAAACAAGCGGTGCCAACAACAAAATTTCGACCTCGAAAATTAAGACGCATCCTCAACAATTTGGAATGTAAAAAAGCCATTGGACCTGGCGGAATTTCAACTATTGTACTAAAAACAATGAGCATCCGAACTTGCTACGTTCTTGGCAGGTTATTTTTCATTTCATATGATCAACATGTTTTCCAAACTTGATTCTCAAAAAAGGGGCGAAAAAACAATTAACGCCGAAAGTGTCAATTATCTAGAAAGGAATGGTTTAAGAAGCGATCGGCAATATGGGTTCCGCTCGACTGGATACCTGCTATGTTATGTAACCCATATATGGACATCTGGGAGACAGAGAACCCTGGGTATTTCCAAGGCTTTCGATCAAGTTTAGCACAAGGCTTTGCTAGACAAATTGACAGCATACGGACTTCCGCAAATACTATGCGCCTGAATGGAATACTTTCTTAAAAACAGGTCTTAGCAAGTAGCTGTGGATGGCGTTTCCTCAGATAGATTCTCTGTATAAGCTGGGGTTCCTCAAGGATAAATTCTCTCACCCACTCTATTTTCGCTGCATATTAATTATCTTTTGAGGTCAACTAACAATCGTATTTTTAGTTTTGCAAATGGTAGTACTCTAATAGCGACTAAATCAAACGACACGCCTATTGTCGCGATTGCTACACACCATCAGAGATGAGTATAAATCTGCTCTATAAGCCAAGACCTACAAAAGATTATACAATGGGGAAAGGAAAACCACGTTCAATTCAACTCAAAGAAAACTCAGTATACAACGATTACAAGAAAAAACACAGTCCACAGTTCCGCAAACCATAATGAAGAATACAGTCCTTAATCAGAAAAATCCATGTTCATGTTTATGTATCACTACTGGGTCAGATTTTTGTGTCACCTCTATTACCAAATCTGCAGCGACCAAACTAAGTTACCAGAGCTAAGAGACATCTATTTCACACTAGGCCAGCTTCTACTTCTGTCATGATATGTTTCTCAATTTTGTCGTAAGGAATTGGCGTTAAACTGGAGGTCCCAATGTTTGTGGCAAAAATATTACATCAAACACACAATTGAATAGTTTGAGACTTTGTATCCCAACTAAAAATTTCACTTCAATAAGGCGCTATAGCAACTATTTCCAATCCATTAACTATATAAAGCCTTATGGAAACAAATTTGGCGCACTCTACAGGACTTTCTTACCGAAGCCTTACCAAAACTCAAAAATAACGTAAATTACAAAAAACGTGTACGCATCCTGGTGTTGCCACTCCTGGGTATCGAACCGAGAGGCTCTGTATGGTAGTTTATCGCATAAAGAACTAAGCTGCTATACAATTGGCCAAAAGATTAGCTCAGTGGAGCGCCTGTTAGTGCAATGAACAGCCGCGCAGTTTGCCGTAGCAAGATATAAAATGTCTCTTCAGAGGCCCTTATCTCACAATGGTCTGACAAATCATCTGAGTATTATCAGTTGTCGACAAAAACTTACTCAACTCAGCCGTTGATGAGACTTGTCAGACCATTACGACGAGATAAGGGCCTCTTAAAAGACATTTTATATATTGCCACGACTGGGTTTAAGGCAGGACCTCCCGGCATCGTGCAAAAGAAGTACAGATGCACACATGAATGGTTGTGAGAAAAGTTAGGTCCTTAGTGGTTACAAGCATGATGCGCCAAGAATTTCTAAGCGTGAGCTTGGAGTGATGACAGTTTTTAATCGATTTTAAGGTTTTGTTGAACCGTTTAGAGCTGCATGCTAAAATGGAGATAGAATGACAGTAGGAAATCACATCAAATATGGCTGCAGTCGGATATCAAAAGTTCTCTCATCACTTGTATAGGAATCTACCTCACAGCTTACGTTAAAATAGGGAACATATGGCTCTGAGAGGGTCCACAATCTCACTATCAGTAAGTGCTAAAATGCAACCTTAACATCAACGATAGGGTAAAGAAAGCTAATATTGTACTATACAGCTGCAGTAGAATCGGCGGTAAGAAATGTGGTCCGTCCCCGAAGGTCACCAAATGGCTATACCCAGCTGTCGTTAGACCAATTCTCACCTACGGTGGTGGAATTTCATGAAAAAGACGAAACATATAACTGCACTGACAAAGGTTCAAGGAACAGCATGTGTATTCAAAACAGGAGCTATGCGCAACAGTCCCACAGCAGTTTCCTAACCTGCAATCCTAAATCTCCCCCCAATCGACCTACAACTGATTGACACAGCAGCGAAAAGCGCAGCACGCCTCCAAGAAGAGGGCAACTGAAATTAGTAGAATATGAGAATGGGGCATCTGACACCACCCCATACCACGATTTTTATATTAAATGGTCGTCTAACAATGTGGTATCCAACAACGAAATAGCTATCTACACCGATGGATCTAAAAAGGAAATAGGAGTGGACTCTGGAGTATACTCCGATAAAATCGGGTTAAGCACATCCATTCGATTGGCAAACTCGTGCAGTGTTTTCCAAGCCGAGATCCTAGCCATACTCGACGCTGCCGAATCGGCTAGAGTATCACATCTCCATTTACGTAGATAGCAACCGACCATAAAAGCTCTGGTATGCAACATAATAAAATCACGAGTCGTTTGGACGCTGCCGCTCAGAGCTAAAGGCTCTTCGTTACCAGAACAAAGTCCAAATTATCTGGGTGCCAGGACATAATAACATTCCAGGAAACTAAATAGCAGTAGAGCTAGCCAGACTAGGACCGTCCAGCTGCATCTCCTTATGCGACAATAGGGTTAGACCCCCCTTTTGCTTTCAAAAAAGGGAAAATAACCAGATTCACGCAAAGTGAAACAAAATCTAGGTGGCAAAACATTAACACCTGCAAACCATTAAAACCTGCACAGACCTTTTGCCGGAATTAAGCGGTAGCAAATCTAACAAGCTTATAGCTCTGAACAGAGACTCTATTTCTATAGCGGTGAGAGTTATAAAAGGTCACAATCTGCTGGGGAAACACTCCAATAGAATTAACCCAACTGACTCGCACCCACTTTGCAGGAAGTGCGTAGACCCAGACGTCGAAGAGGAAATCGTCCACCTAATGTGTCACTGCTCCGCGATCAGCAACAGCTATAACAAACTCCTCGGCAGCTTTTACTACGAAGACTTGACGGAGCTAGCTACAACATATAGCACAGATCGTCAGCTCCTGCTGCAAGTCGGGTTAGAGCAACTACATCTGTGAAGCTAATGGAGCAGCACAAATCACCTAATTATCACTCTTTTCACGCAACTTTCTTTTCAGGGTATCGCTATGGTCCACGTAGGTCTATGCGTTTGACGACTCACTTGGGCATCAACAACCCATCAATCCTAATCTAACCTTCCTCTTGGCAAATCTGCTAAACAAGTATAAAACTGTTATGAGAAACTTCTCAGACTTGCTATTCAAAGTCGGCAGGCTTATGGATGTAATTATTCACTTTATACAGCTCAAGGGCATTCCTACATCATACCTTAAAACATTTTATAATCATACCCCAGCTGAACCACCTGCGCCCCCGATTGGACACTATTCTCCGATATAGCGCACTGGTAATGCCAATCCACATGTATGCCCAGATATTCACATACTCGTAGACAGCTGCAAGTTCCGGATGAAATTTGGAAAATTGCCCACTGACCTGTTGCCCTATATACGTTGAAGTGGCTCTCTCCGATCAGATTCCTCGATTGCGGTAATTGGTTTCACGCTACTCTACTTCATCGAATCGAATCCGGGTGTTCCCTAACCTATATTGAGACATTCATATAGCAACCTCCCAAATCTAATGGTAAATGCTTCTGCTGCAACAAGGCTGAATGAAATGAGCCCATCATGCAGGGTCTTGCTCCATTTTACCTCCATGGAAATATAGATGCCCATCGAGGTATTACTATTCGTTCGATTGGATTATGTGGATGTTTACGTTCGGATGTGTCTGTGTTTTTATTTTCCCGTCCGCTTGGCTGTGTATACATTGCACTGCAGCAGCACCCAGGAGCACCACCACTAGCACTCACCAACAAAACTCCAAAGTAGGTCATTCCGGATTTCGTTTTTTAATTGCTTCGCTTCCTTGTTGCACTGTGCGCCCGTCTCCTTCCCTCGAGCAGTACGAGGAGTAGTTGTTTATTTTATCCAAGTACCAAACTTTTTTCCTGTTCGTTGGCACTGCAGATACAAACGAAAAACAAATTCACTGAGGACGCCGCCGCCATTACTTTAATTTCTCACTATTAACTCGAAAACACCATTAAATCAGTTCGACTGAGTTTGTATCATTTTGAGTGGAAACGTAGTCCGGTGGAGACTCCTTCGTCCAAAGGCGGTGGGGGGCGGCGGCGCGAAGTCCTAGTTAATTGAAAGTGCGCTGCTACTTGAGAGCTGTAATCGGAAGGCGTTGGCGGTGGTGGGGGGTTAAGTAATTCGAAAATAGCCCGTTTTTATGTTGAGTTATTTATTGTGGATTCAATTGGTCTGGAAAGTTTTGGTCAGGTAAGTAGTTTTCCTTAGGACTTTCGACAGATGATGTGCTCTTTTTATTTCGTCGTTTCTCCCTCTTTGTTGACGGGCCTTCTGTGTGCCAAGTTGTTTGAGTGATTTAGCACCTTTGTGGGCAGGTCTGTTGTGTTGGTTGGTCTGCTCCTTTGATGGAGATTGAAAGTATCTGTGCATGTATACAGTTTTGCTGATGTTGGGCTTTTTGCATGTTTTATTGAAATGATATTCATGACGGTGCCGTCGAAGTTTAAGGTGCACTCAGCTGAGCGGAATAAAAAGCAGACGCAGTTAATAATTGAAATGTGCCAGGAATGCAAATAGTTTTCATGAAATTTCAAAGCGAACAGCGTTGGGAGTGTTTTTTTTTCGTCAGGTACATAGGTTGAGTTTTTGACATATGCACATGTTTTACTGGGTAGTCGGAGAGAAGTGCTTTGATATTCCGTGTATATGCAAATGGATGTATTGTATCTATTGGTTTTCGAATTTGAATTCGAAATTTCAGGTAGTCAGCAGACATCTGATACACACAAGGGTATGGTTTAGTATTAAATTGGAAACTTATTTGGGGGCAGAATAGCTCTGCAAACAACAGTCTCTTGACTCGTATTACTTAGAGCTCCAATGTGCATTACAAAGGGCCTTACCAGAGGAAATAAATGATCGCGTACTAGATCAATTGCATTCACCAAATCGTAATAGAAAATCATAGAGAAACATGTTATAACGGGTGAAGAGATATTTTTTTCAAAAGGATTTTTTCGACAGACGGCGCATGAGTCGTGTCATGTTGCCATGTGTGTTTTATTTGGTATTCATTGACTAGTATAACACCGTCATCTTTTCAGTGAATAGGCTCTAGAGAGAATTGCTAACGATCCACAATTTTCGACCAGCATTTTGTTCAGGGATGAGGGCCATTTCTGCCGTATATGAGCCGAAGAACAACCGAAAATGATTTAAGAGCTGCAGGTACATCCAAACTAAACAACCGTTCGGTGTTGTTTAGGGCCGGTGAAATCATCGGTCGAAATTTATTCTAAAATGCGGGATGTAGGATTGATCCGTGAGGTCATGGAAAAGGTATTTTCCTAATTCTTAATAGACTGAGACCTTGGCAGTGGCACAGAAAGTGGAGGGTATCCTCGTGTATTTCTTCATCACCGGGACCTCTATAAGATGCATTTTCAATTTGTGGCTTTTTAGTAAGTTGTGTTCAGTAAGATCCCCTACATGTTTTGAAACAGATTGCCTGTTTCTTTGAAGTAGTTTATGGGTTCTCACTTTGTCATACTCATGCCACATACTCAGACCACATCCACACAATTTATTTCACGCTTCGGACCTGTGAATTGGTCAGCAAGATCATGCGATATCACACCTTTATAATTTTTCCTTTCGGGCTACTTAAAGTTTAAGTTTTTTGTACGATTGAAGCACTAGAGGCCTACATTAACGACGAATATTCTGGAACGCGTCATCGAAATTGGAAAGTCCGTATGGACAAGCTACGGCGCAGTTGGGGCCAACATTTGAAAGGGATGATCTTTAAAAAGTGTTTCTTTAGGTTTATAATAAAGATTTCACGATATATTTAAATTTTTTGTGTTATTTCGCATTTAAAAAAAATATACCTCTTGATTGATCACCCTTTACTTGGTTGACCTGTACAAGTAACATCATGTGCAATCGCCAACTCTTACCCTGATCTCACTCGACTTGAAAAAAATCGAATCACGGAGCCTATGGTTTAATAAGCAAGGCAGATCTTAGCTTCCGGAACGTTTGATCTGAAATTACGTCCCTTAGATCGAAGAGAGAAGGTAAATGTATGTCTGCCACGAACTAAGAGCATGTTCGAGGCACATTAAGTTTGGAGAAAACAGAAAGATTTGACTTTGCTTCACGGATCCAGCGATCGTGAATACCAGGGTGCTTCTCTGAACCAACGTTGTTGATAATCTATTCCAATGACAGGAGTCCTAGTTGGCCACGGAGGCATCTTCGATGCTGCAGCGATATCACGCTTGCGATTGTTCGGCTTAAGTCGTCGGATGGGGGTAGTTCTTGTCCTCTCACCAAAGATCCCAGCTCAACAAATAATTGTGTTCATGACAGAATCAAATAAAATAAAGAAAAAGAAAGTTACTCTATGTTGATCACGAATGGACTTAAAGGACTTAAAAAGGAAAAGCGGAGGTTCTAGAAAAAGTTGAAGAGAAATTATCAATAACCTATGGGTCCAATGTTCCTAAGCAGTATAGATTCGTTTCGATCCAAACAAAAAACATACCGATTGTTATTGGCTAAGGTTGGCTTTTCCACCCTTAGTGTTCCGAGACACTTCCTTATTCACCTCCCAGTCACAATGTCCAAAAATTAGGAAAACTTGTCTCCAATGTTCCTTAGCAGTATAGATTCGCCTTAATCCCAAAACAGCCCGATTGTTATTGGCTAAGGTTGGCTTTTCCACCCTTTATGTTCCGAGACACTTCCTATGCCTATCCCTATGGCCACGTCTATGACAGATAGCCCCTTATTCACCTCCCAGTCACAATGTCCTAAAATTAGAAATTTTAAGTCAATGTCAAGTCTCTTCGTGGTTTGTGATTTGTCATGTCAAGTCATTGTCAATTCACCAATGGACGGCCCGAAATACCGTCTACACACCACAAGCTATGTTTCCACTTTTTAAAAAGATAGTTTTCCTACATGTAATCTGTCTTTGGGTGGACTTGAATTATCTGCGCTTGAGATGGACATCACGACGATCGCAGTGTCTTTATGATAACCACCTTTTGGCGTTTGTGATGGAGTCTTCTGTGCTCAGCACCAATAGAGCAGTTCATTAACAGTAGACACTATAATTCCGATGCTGATACCATGGCCTAAATTCAGCAATCCTAGGTTCTTAGGTTTCGAAAATACTGAGTGGCGTGGAACAAAGAAAAAAAACTTGACCCTGTGTAAGACCAATTTAGGACATTTTCTGAGCTTGATTTTATAACCAAGATTATTCTTGATACGACTACTTTTTCTGGACCGTGAAACGCTCTATTTTTGAGCTCAAAAGCTTTTCGATAACGTTTACTCATACCCCTTATCCCAAAATGGTTATGAAAGAACATAATTTATGCAAGCAATCTAAAGGGTGTTTTTTTAGAGGTATAGAACTTCATATAGGGATGACTGTCAAACTAGCTGTCATGCTAATGAAGTGTGTTTGACTTTTTTTTTTAGTATACTTTGGCAAATCACCATGGAAGACTTCCACCAGAACAATGTTAACCAATCGTGAAAATTTATTTTCAAAATTCGGGCTCTGTTCGGCAAACTTAATGAGCACTTCGTCAAGTTTACGGTGCGCATAATCGTCCATCTGAGCAGCTAAAACGCAATACTTTGGATCGATTCACGACCTCACGAATTTATCGATCCGGCGCAGTTCTCAGCAACTCGGTCTCCGCCCGGTCCCAACTTGGAAATTTTTGAAGAAAGATCCTGGCCTACATCCATATAAAATCCAACTGGTTCAAAAAAGCCAGCGGACCATAATTTTGGTCGTGTATTGAATGGACTGAGAATAAAGTGGAAGTAACACCAGATTTGTATCGCCAAAGCATCTTCGGCGATGAGTCTAATTTCTTGCATGACGGGTATGTAAACAAGGAGAATTGTCGTTTTTGGAGTGAGTACAATCCTCATAAAACTCTTGAGACCCCATTACATCCCGAAAAAATCACTGTTTGGTGCGGTTTACATGCCGATGGCGGCATCGGCCCAATTTGCCTTTAAATCCGATACCGGTGCCAACATTACCGTGAATGGCGAATGCTACAGGCAGATGATTCACAATTTTTTTATTCATCGTGCCATTGAAAATCATTTGGAGGAGAAATGGTTCCAACAAGACGGCGCAACAAGCCATACAGCGCGTGCAACCATGACTTTGTTGAGCCAAACGTTTGGTGATAGTATTATCTCTTGAATTGGACCTGTGGATTGGCCTCCTCGTTCGTGTTATTTGGTTCCTTTCGACTACTTTTTGTGGGAGCACGTCAAATCTCTGGTCTATGCTGATAAACCCGCAACGTTAGATCACTAAGAATCCAACATTCGACGCACAATTGCTGAAACAAGACCGAGTATGCTCGAAAAGTGCTGCAAAATTGGACCGATGCAAGATGGCGTTCATAAGGCGCATTCGCGGGGGCCATATGCAAGAAATTAGTTTTAAATATTAAATGCCATGAAATTTATACAAGATTTTGGCCATTCCATTGAATTTGTTGTTTTATTTTTAAAAAATGTCAATGCCCCTAAAAAACAACACATCCTATAGTAGGAACGACGCATCCTTGCGTGATTATCCACCTGGTAGCTAATAGGTTAACTGAATGATCTGGGTTTTTGCCCTTAGCTATTCCAGTGTAGGCAAAACTGAAAAAAAATGTTTATGAAGGGAGTCTCAAACACGTCCGTACTGTATGATCTAGTCCTCGAATTATTTAAGGGGTAATCGCTGCACCTTTGTGTCCTATTTTTTCTGTTTTCTACGCACCAAACTCATGATCGCAAAGGCTAAAGGACCTCTCGAAAAACTAGTTCAGTCGTTAACGTGTCTATCGAAGATATCAGAGCATGAAAACCATTTCCGTACCTACTTCTGGATTTGAAATATCGATAAGAAATCGCATCGATACGGACACTATTGCCACTCATAGAGTGGAGGAGCAACTGGCTGTAAGATGCCATCAGCGTCTGCTGTACACTGAACTCTGACCGAACTGAATCTCTGCTCAGAGCAGACCACAAAAAACACCAAAAACTGCTAATTATAAGCATGCAATGCTGTCTATAGCTCTCAAGTCAGCAGTTCGCATCATGAACCATCTTGGTAGGAAGGCTTAAATGCAAGGATTTATCAGGAAAGTGACTTGTTCACTTGGGCAACTTTAATGGTGCAGAAGCTGAAAAGTAAACACAGGCTTACATCCATTCCTACCCTAGGAACAACACGTGAATGCATAAACAAACGCGATATGAGACCGCATTCGTCAAAACGCACTCTTATACCAGTTGTCGAAAAAGAGTGAGCGGTGACTACTGGAGCTGCATCCAGTCGCTTCACTAAGCTATCACACACCTCTAAATAAGCCAAGTAGGCTCAATCTTCCCCTTTGACCTTCCCAGAGGCGTTAAAATGCTGTTTCGTAATCGGAAACCTGGACATGTTTGACAACAAAAACATCGTTCCACATAATCTTTGAAATCTGATGGCAGTGGTGTGAGGAGATGAAACGTCAGAATCCGTTATGATACCCAATCAATAGCAAGGAAAGCCAACAGCTTATGCATCACGAATGTAAACATTTGCATCTGCTTGGAGGTCGTCTATTTTCCGTGCCACCCGCCCATTCGTACTCAATTACATTTACGTTCCGTATGACTGACTTTGGGGTATTTTTATGCAGAAACCACACACACAACCTTTTGTCATGTTACTGTCTTCCCCTGTACGTCAGTTGTCAGTTCCTAACCCACTCACAGTTAGTTCACAAATGCAAGTTCCTGCCGTTAGTGGATCTCACATCAAACCCAGAACGTATTGTGACAAGCCGACCAAAAGGTATATTTTTTTCGTTGACCAATTTAAATAGACGATAGGTGACCGGAGCTTAAGCCACGATAGGGTTATGCGGGTTGACCAACATTTGTGTTGGATTTTTACTGCCTCTTCTGTGGTATGTTAGTTTTTTCTACTCCACTCTGTGGTTTCATTCTTTCCCGTCTTCGTAAAGAATTTCGAGAACCTGCTACTGATGGTTGGTGCCTGTCAGCCTGCCAGCCTGCCAACCAAAATTACTTCTCTCCTAGCTGCGGGTATATACGGATACACATTTGTTTACACAAACGCAATCGGATTTTACATCGATTTGTGTGTGCAACTGCAACGTGCTTACGTGTAAACAAATGCTTCCCTCCAAGAATGAGGACGAGGTGAAGAGCCGCCAGCAGCGGTCTCACCTCACCACTCCAAGAAGACGACAAGTACTCGTACTAGTAGCCCTACTTGTATTCGTCTTCTTAGTTGTGCTCGCATTTTTGTTCGAACGATTGAATCTGAAATTTATAGTATCTGCGTATCTGTATCTATATGTGCAGCGCGGAAAGATCCGTAGCGAGCTGTGCTAATGATATAGCGAATGTGTGGATTGGCGGAGTCGGCTGCGAGTATCAAGTGCGTTTGTTTTGGTACACATTGTCATCTGGTTTTATTGTGTCCTCGTTGTCATTCTAGTCGTTGACGACAACGACGACGACGTCGTCGTCATCATCATCGGGTTGGATGATAATCAAAGAACGTATCAAAGGAGGCATGGTTAGGTTTAGAATTTGTTCGTTGAGATACATTTTGTTTTTGTGCACAAACAACAGGAGGACATTTGTGTGTTTGGAACTGGTTTTGCGAATTTATCGCAACAAGTTTTGATTGCGAAGATTAATTACTGGAGGAAGGGGTAATTGGCTCAGTATGTAACTCGGAGGGCACATTCACAAGAACAATGACTGGGAATGACTGAACATTTCGTAAGATATTTACAACATCCTATGCCTGGAGTTATTTCAAAGTCCTGCAGTTTGTAACATGAATATCTTTGAATTTTAGATTTATTCGCAAAGGATGAACAGATATTTGTTTTAATTTAAAGAATCTCTCTATAGGATTCTAAAAATATTTTGGAATACTGATTAGATGATCACACAGAGCTTGAGGACATAACACATCGAGTATGCCTAGACCTCTACTAGTACTCATCAGTCGAAGACAAAGCAGGGAAGTGCAACCGTGATTTTAAATTGAATCGGTATCACACAATTCGTATGGTATGCAGGACATGAAAATGAAATCTCATTCACAGATTGATCGAAAGGACCTTTACTTTGCGTATTTTGGACAGGAATTATAGGGCTGGTCAGCTGTGGATTCTACCCATCCCAAACAAATTCACTTTCCCAAGTCGGTATCACAATTCTGCAGATCCAAATGAGTCGTGGATTGGCTTTCTTGTGGACAACCCTCGCCATCGATCTATAGAACCAACGGGGTTGAAGCCTGAGTCTGATGAGAATTTTACACAAAATCTCAGATAATTTTGTTAAAAAGTCCAATTGACTCAGCAATTGAAGACAACCGACCATCCGCTACGTTACCGCTTTTATTAACTCAGATGAGGCGAACCTACAACGCTCTAGGAGCGCCCTGAGATAATGATTGCAGATGTTTGACTGTGAACTTAAGTTCTTGTAGATTGTCTACTGGTAAAAACACGCTTTTGTAAGCTAATGTCCACCAATCTTTAGACTACCAGACGTTCCCACGATTTTGGGTAACCACCGAGTTATAGGAGAAAATAGAAAAAACAAGTTTCTGCAGATGCCTGCTGTTTATCCAGATCGCCTGGTGTTTCATGAAAAATCGGTTTTTGGTGGCACTATTTTCCATTGACATTACAAATTTGAAGTTGAAAGGTTTATAACTTTTGAAGCGCTCGATGCATTTCAATGAAATTTGAGCACATATGAAGCAAAGGGTACTCTCAAGCCACCAAGATCACTTCCAAAATAATGGTCTCCTTACAACCTGGGGTCATACACAACATAGTCAGCACAGCTACCAACATATGCGAAGTTCGCACATAAATAAAATAGCAACGCCGCTAGTTGGAAGTTTTCTCAGATGTGTAGGAATCTTGTATGGATTCCAAACTGGCGTATCAAAACCGCCTCGGATTTCGGATTTGGAAAATGTCTGTCAAAAGTCAAGAGCAGTTGGTGAATAATGATGCGACTCTATGTTCTGAAGTGTATTTAGTACATCCTCAGCAGAGGATCTGAAAGTGAAGCTTTCCTGTTCAAATACTCTGATGGTGATGGCATTGAGCTCCTAAGAGCCTTCGAGCCACCCTATCTTGATGGCTTAAATCTGCAGCTCACTTCCCTGCAAATCGACTGGATCGTGAGCAAATCCTGCAATCATGCATGCAGCCTATCCATTGAACTTAGAATATCGCTTCCAGGCATTTAAAGAAAGCACTTGGAAAGACTTGGATTTTAACAAAAGAGACTATAGACTTTGATCTTTCGTCGCCAATGCCGGACCAAGAACTACCATTGAACCATTCTTACATATCCAATCATATCGTGACATGGTCAATGAAACTTAAAGTGGTCTTGAAGACCGGTAAAAACTGTCTATCCGTTGGTAATTGGTTCTTTAAGCACATCTAGCCAGTTCGTCTACTTCTTCTTTTTCATTTACACCTGCAGGGTAGTACCGTGTGATGACTTAGAATCAATCCTAAGTCATTTGGCAGTCTGAAACATATTTCGCGACTTGCTTTGAGAGGTAGTCATCCAAATGGTGGTCATCCGAGAGGTGGTCATCCAAGGGGTGGTCATCCGAGAGGTGCTCTAATTTTGATAAAAGATTGAATGTAAGGATTCAAATCAGATCTTGGCGATCATATGACGGGGGTCTTCTTAAGAAAACCCGCCTTAAATCTTGGCCTTTAATATCTCAAGTATTGCATTCGATGATTGAATGTAAGGTCATATGACGGCGGGTCTTCGTAAGAAAACTCGACCTGGAAACTTAACCTTCAATATCTCCAGTATTTAATTCGATGCATCCTTGCTGACGATGACTTTTTGACAAAAATGGGATCGGTTAGTTCTCAGAAACTTTCAACAAGTTTAAGCATTTGCAAGTCAAGTTTTAACTCGAAAGGAATGGATCCTAGTCTTCAATTCCACAGATTGTGACAGCTCAGAAGAAGAAACATCTCCCCTTAGATGCTCCACACAGACAACTGCAGAGGTCTGTTATTCGTAGTAAGTCCCACATACAGTGAAAACAGGAGAAAAAATCAAAAACCAACTGTCAAAGCTCAGTCGGCTTCGTCTTTTATTACAAACACACCAACTATGGTATCCAAAGATACATCTATTCGTATATCTACGTGTTATAGGTTTTTTTTTTGCAAAAAGGGTGGCCAAACAAAATAAGGGAAATGTCGCATTCACAAAAAGGGTGGTTTCGACGAGAACGTAGCTAATGGTGTTGAATCCACCGAACATATGCTACACATCTATATACCAACAGCAGGGCTGATGTCCCTTCGCCTGTGGCATTGGACAGGAATATGCCACAGGAAATCGTGCTGCCTGTTAAGGGATATTAGCTTACGCTTAATTTCAAGTACTCTTGGCCTGTCTTTGTTCCTCTTTTTTGTTTTTGCATATGCGTGTGCATGTGTGCGGAAGAACCAAGGAATTTCGGCTTATTAGTCATAATAAGCTCAGAGAAATGAAAACACAATACAGGACGACATGAAACGACGTTATGGGAGGCATACATATATACGTGATGCCGGAGTGTGGAAAGACTGTTAGCAAAACAGGAAAAAAATACTGAGAACGACATGGAGAATCTGAATAATGACGGATTTACACGTGTCATTGTGTTTGTCATCGTGCACGGTCTGCTCGCAAACGGATGGTTCATTGATTTTTAGCTTCTTTTGGTTTCATTTTCAATGAGATTTATGGTAGAGCTATTCAACTTTCAGTTGTGGATTTTTTTTTATCAGGATTGTGTTTGTTAATTTTATTAGTGGCATGTAGATGGAGCCACATGTGTACCTCGTTTTTATAATGAAACACAAAGTTTTATGAAAAACTGTATGTACATGCATTGCATTGAGTGTCCAATTAAGTTTGCCCTAATCGAATGCCTACTTTTAAAGGAATCAAGTAGCAAAGACTATGAAAATTTTAGAAAACAAACTGTGGTCCCTATTCTGAAAACACATTTTCCAACCTGTCACGTGTGTCTGCAAATCGATTCTCATTCCTTGAATGTATCTGTTCATCAGTGGACATAAAAATGAAGCAAAAAAAACAAGTTAAGACAAAATGTCTGCGTGCCACAACCACATTTAAGGTCTAGGTCTAGGTATGTCTAGGCATGAATTTTTATTTTCTATCCTTCTGTTACGTCCTTAAGTGGCGTTACAGTCCGGAATGGACCTGGTCATCGATCAACATTAGGAAACTGTCTCCAGTTTCGTACTTTAAGTTGGTTGAGGTCGGTTTCTACTTGTGTTCGTCATTCAAGGCGAGCTCTTCATCTAATGAGTCCGACCTCTGGCTGGGAATCGAAGACTTGGCAAACAGGAGTAATGGTGTGCATTCACTGTGCTTGTCTTAGCCATCTTTTTGAACAGGCTTACGTCGCTGTATAGCTATAGCCTATCAAAGCAAATGGGACCGAAGACTTTTCAATTCTTCCAATGTTGTGTGTCCCTCTTGTTAATGGCATTGGGTCCTCTCAAGGATGATGTTTGTAAAGAATGTAAAAAAGGTAGTTGTCGAACTTGGTGGAGCAGCCAGTACTATTCACCGTCACCCTTCGCTCACATTGAGATGTTGCGGAGACTTATATGCCTCTGTAGTTGGCACAGTTCTGAGGGTTTCCCTTTTGTGAATCAGCTGGAAGGCCGTCATTTCCAACAGTCTTGTTGAGCTTAAGTTTACATATTGCTATCCTCACTTCATTTACGTCGGGTGGCTGATAGTTTTCGCTGTCGTCGCCAATATTTAAAAGTTCGCTCTGCCTGCCAGTAACAGATGGATCGTCGTCGTTGTTTAACAGAATGAGCCTGAGCCTCAATCAACATGTCTCTCCAATCCGCCCGGTCCCTATAGCTAACTGCCTCCAATTGCACATTCCAAGATGATGGAGGTCAGTTTCTACTTGTGCGCGCCACTTATGAAAAGGTCTTCCTCTACTGCGTCAGACGTCTGGCTGGGAACCGAAGAGACCCTGTGAGCCGTAGTATTGGTGTCCATTCGTTCTACATGTCCTAGCCATCTTTAACGACCAATGTGGAGTTTTTTTTACTTCGGCTTTGTCGCTGTACAGCTCGTATAGT
The DNA here is from genome assembly GCA_932526625.1 of Rhingia campestris. Taxonomy (NCBI): domain Eukaryota; kingdom Metazoa; phylum Arthropoda; class Insecta; order Diptera; family Syrphidae; genus Rhingia; species Rhingia campestris. Next base: position 94,647,237 of record OW052184.1, read on the forward strand.
TCTTAATTGAATACTCAACTCCATAGCCCGTCAACGCAAACGGGACGAAAGATTTTTGGAAGAATTTTTCTTTTCGGATTTCGTCATCCGCTTTTGATCCATGCTTCAGCGTAGTAGAGCACGACTGGGATGATCAGGGTCTTGTATAGGATCTCCTTAGTAGTTCAAGTGACAGTTTCACTACTGAATTGCCTTCTTAGTCCGATGAAACAGCGATTGGGAAGCGTAATTCTGTTATGTGTCCTTTCGTGTTGGCAGCATTAACTTAGTTTTATCCTCATATACTGTTAAACCCATTCGCCGCATCCGTATTTTTACTAGCAAACGTGGCTATGACATCACGTTATGTCCGAAAAATGATGTCAATATCGTCGACGTATACTAGTAGTTGCACCGATTTATGGAAGATTGTGCCTCTGGAGTTGATTCGGGAGTTTTGCACAATCCTGTCCAGAGTCAAATTAAAGAAGCCACATGACAGTGCGTCGCTTTGCCTAAGTCCTTTTTTGGTATCGAATGTGTCGATTAGGTCGTTTCCGACCCTGATGGAGCAACGAGAATTCTCCATCGTCATCCTACACAAACGGGCGAGTTTGGCTGGTATACCAAAACTGGACATGTGTCTTACAGTTCATCTCTACAAATGCTGTCGTATGCGGCTTTGAAATCGATGAAAAGGTGGTGGGTATCGATTTGGACTTCTTGGGTTTTTCCAGGATCTGGTGAAGTGTGAAGATATTATCAGTTATGGACTTTCCTGGTCTACAGAAACGGGCCTTGAACATTCTTAGCATCGAATGTGACTCATCTACGCTCTTCCCTCGGTCATCTCGAGACGATTCCGTTGACGCCTTGTTATCCTGGCTTTGACGCTGTCTTCGCAAGCTTTTCTTGCTTAAGTCCGAATTATCGATGTTTCGCTTCAATAAAACATGGAAAATAGTATTAGTAGTTTTCATCCCTCTTTTGTCCATACCATTAAATTTCCGGGATAGCAGTAATGTCGGCTTTGTCGCAGCTAAAGAATTCCGCTAGTTGTTCGGCTGCACTTATTCTGTTAAGTGTTCTAACATTCCACGTACAGATACAAACGTCATTGTCTGTTTTAGGTTTACCATGCTTGTCAACAGTATAATCATTCAAGGCTTCTAACTGATTCGAAGAAACTGGAGTTTTTCCGTGAGTAGTTCCGTAGTTATTAACGAGGCACAACCCCCAACTTGGATGACCTGTTTCAATTTATAAGATACCCTTAAAAAAGGTTCCAACAGTCTCCACTAAGGTATTGAGCGGTCTTGTTGACCTTACGGCTCATCCACTACATCTGTTCAAGGGCCCTGAATAACCATTGAAATTATTTTATGTTCTCTTCTCCGAATATGTCAGACCAGCTCATGGAGGTGTTTTACTCCGTAGACAGCATGGGAATTCTTTCGATTTTGTTTGAGAAGTTTTTGATTGAGGACCTTATCTTAGCTAGTTTTTGAACGCGAGAGGTATTTTATTTCGCACCTACCCTGCATATCTGCAGAGAATTCCACTATCGGCCACCCGAGGACGTTTCCGATTGGAAACTACCAACTCCACATCGACATCGTATTTCTTCGATGGCAGTAATGTCTGATTTGTAGCTGTTAAATGCTTCCATTTGCTGTTCGGTTGGACCTTTTCCCCCATTCCACGTGCACGTCACTGTCCTTGTTTCATTTAGCATGGTCGCTAATAATATTTTCAATCTTTTCCAAGGCTTCGATAAAAGTTTTTAAGGGAGTAGGGCTATAGTGTTGCTATTTCAAAACTTGGTTATAAGTTTGCGATTCCAATGGGTGCAGTATCCTTAACACCAGTCGATCTCAAAGTGAATGCCATGTGTCTCACCCCTGTAATCACGAAGATTGCAAACCTTAGTTTTTGTCAGTGTTATGTACCTAAGCTCGTGAAAACGTCTATAATTCGACCAATATACAAGGGAGGAATAAAAAAAAGACACGGCAAATTATAGGCAAATTTCAATTTGCCAGCAGTTGAAAAATGCTTGGAAGAGATAGTCGTTAAACGTGTTAATTGTTTTATGTCAAAGCACAGAGTGATTCACTCAAACCAGTTTGGATTTCAAAAATGCAAGAGCACTCAATTGCTACTGGGAGAATTTACCAATGTGGGGAATGCGGGGCTAAATAAAAATCATCACGTACTTGTTCTCTTTATAGACTTCAGCAAAGCCATTGATACCTTGACAACCGAAAAACTCGTGGAATGTGTCAACAAATTGGGATTGAGAGGATTGCTGGCAAGCTGGCTCGAAAACTACCTGACTTATAGAGTAATCCAAGTCAAGGTATCTGACACATTAAGCCAACAAAAATCAAGCTAAAACGGTGTACCACAAGGTTTCAAATTGGGTCCCATTTTATTCACTCTTTTCACTAATGAACTGCTAAGAATATTTACGAAATCGATTGCCTATGCCTATGCTGATGATATCGCAATCGTTGTGAGACACAAAGACTTGCATTTAGCCGTGAAGATATTGCAAGATGAATTCAACGCTGTATCTGAATGGTGTCATGATAACGGTCTGGTGATAAATGCAGAAAGAAACCAAGGTAATACATATTCGGACTCCATCAAAGCCAACCGAATCTATTGAAATCTTTCATCGCAATGATCGCTGTTCAGTACTAAGAAGCAGCAACGCCATTGAGGTAGTCATAACCATTAAATATCATGGAGTAACCATCGACGAGCATTTTTTGTGGCGTGAGCACATCAACATCCTGCGACTTCAACTTAAGAGTACGATATTTGCAATGGTGTATCTTAAGCTTTACTCACATATGGAGGTACAAAAGCAAGTGTACTACGCGTTGGCAGAGTCACGGATTAGATATGGGATTCTGGCCTGGGGAAACGCAGCAAAAACCCATCTTGATAAGATATCAAAATTACAACATCTTCTTGTTAAACTAATTAGACCTATTAACTCAACTTTCAAAGATGTCAAGGCGCTTTTCTAGACGACAACAATGCTTACGTATACGAAAGACCAACGATTTCTCCGACCAATAAGCCATCCACAAAACACCTAAAGACGAGTTCAAGGGAAGTTAGAAGTTCCGGAAGCTTACAACACCTATGGTGATAGGGAACTGCGATGCATCGTCCTTAAAGTAGTTAATTCGCTACCACAGTGTTTAAAAGTAATTCCAAATTTTAAAAAAAGAAAAAAAAGAGTTAAAAAAAGCACTTGATTGAGCTTTATTTTGTGAATTAGAAATTTAAAGAAGATTTTAACAACACTATAGTAATTGTAACCTTATTGTTAAAAAAAAATCTTTTCAATTTAAATCATTTCAAAGTTAATGTATTCAATTTATACAAAAAAAAATGAAAACATCATAACTCCATAAATATTTTGTTTTTTTTTTTACGGGACACCTGCTATTTCCTACAACAAGACTGCAGAGTTAATCGCAAACACTCATCTACATCTCTGGTCAAAGTTCGCTTCGAAACAATTTTTGGCAGACAACAGTCTCTGCCTGTACACTAGTTTCGATAGAAGAAAGTAGTTTTCTTAAGTATCCAAACGATTAGTCTCGAAGGACAACACTATTTATATGCTTCTGTCGTTAAATAAGTCGCTCAAATCCATAGACCCTATCTCTCTTTCAATAATCGTAAAAAGTCACTCTCAACAAACAGGAACATCAACATCAACAAGCTTAATGGCTTCGTACATTTTTAGCATGTGGTGGGCGCGAAAATTAATCCCATCAGTCTTTTCGACCACAGTTCCACTCCCATACGGTCTTCAAAATAAAATTGTTTTTATAGCATTCCAGTCTTGCAATAAATGCTCATGATAAACAGCCTTCACATGCGGTGAGAAAAATACGAATCGATTCCAATTGAAATACGTATCCGTACGAGTATATCAGTTTACGTAAAGTACGTCTGTGCTGCCGGGTGTATAGTGTATCTGTGTATCTCATACAGCCTCTGTGATCGAATTACCCCAAGTCTGGGAGGGAAAAACTAGTTTGCATAGCCTTTTGATTTTTGCTAGAGTTTTCACAAGTTATTCTGATATTCATTTGCAAAAGTTATTGTTTGCCAACTAGTTAGGGCCGTTCTGCCTAACAGCAGTTCTCAAAAATAGAGAAGCAAAAACAAAAACTGACTCATCCTCGGAGATGTTTACAAAGTGAATTGCTTGTGATTTTTGTTGTTCGTTGTTTGCTTTTGATGTTGGCGGCGAGTCCTTGCCTTGATTGTGACACACAGATCATCGTCATCAGTATCTGCAGTATCAACATCGACATGAAAGCCCGGGTGCTTAGTGAACTGAAATCAATTCGTTAGAGTAGTGGATGTCTGTCCAGGGGAGAAATTCGAAATTCACAAGCACACAACCGGGGCAAACTTTGTCCACCTACAGAGCGCTCGCAACTGTGATCAGATTATCAAAGTGAAGTTGGATGACACCATCCTCCCTCCTCTTACTGGACATGGCAGCGGGCAATCTCGGGAATGATGACATCGTAGATTTAAGCTGTATAGCGATGCCTGAGAGATGTGATGACTTCCGAGAAGCATTTTATGTGTGATTGCTGTTTTTTGAAATTTAATTCTGATTTATGGGCCTCGGGCCTTGAAAGTTGAGGTGGACTTTTTTATTTAATTTTTTAAGTGATGCTGGGGGGTTGTTAAGCGACATTTGGTTATGTTTACATGAAGACTGACGGTTTCAAATGTCTGCAGTTAATGTGTTAAGAACGTCATGTGTGGGGTCTACACAATGTTTTCAGTTGTGTGTAGGGTATAACTGAGACCACGTACGTCGCTTTACTGAGGAAAAAAAATCGATTGAATTTTCACTACTCCCTCTAACTTTGTACACCTCGTTCTGATTTTAATCTATCCAGGAAAAAACTACACATAGATCAATATTAGAGACGCATTTGTATTTTGATATACCCACCCAACCCCTCTATGTAGGATGAAGATAAATGACCATCGCTGCTCCTTTAAGGTCGGAAACGACTAAACCGCAACATTCGGGTGAAGATTGAGATGACCCCTTGTCATGTGACTTCTTAAGCATTATTTTTAAGGGGATTGTGCAAAACGCCCGAGTTAACACCAAATGTACAACCTTTTACAAACCTGTGCAACCACTACTCCTATGGTATTGGAACTATTGGTCGGATCAAATCAGATGTCATCCCCCTTTTGCAAGGACAGAGATCTTTTGATCTGGAATTTGCAGACAGACAACAAAAAAAATTGGGCAGAACCTCATCATCGACAGCTACAACTTGCGACGTAGTAAGGGCCCTTGTATACTTAGCCTCCGCTATTAATTCTGACAATGACCCATCGTCAAAAATCAAAGGAACACTCTTGCCAACCGTTGTTTCTTCTAGCTAAGGTCAAAATACAAATGTTTGGTACAACAAGGTACTAACGACCCAGGGCCTAGCTTGTTCTCACAACTATTCATGTGTGCGTGTGTAATTCTTGCACGATTGCGGGACGTCCTGTTTTATGCCGATTCCGAACGGCTAAGTTGAAATAAGCTTTTCTTGACAATTGATACCACTCGGATGATTTGTAAGATCATCACGAGAGAGGGCCAGTGAAAAGTCATTTAGGTGCTACGGCTGGGAATCGAACCCAGACCTTCGACGCGGCAGTTCATCGCACTACAGTGCCACTGAGCCCTTCTAGATAAGGTAACAATTTAGTAACAACGCCTGCTTACGCACGGCCTAATAATTATCCCAGTCCTACTCTATAGCACTGAAACATATAAAGTATAGAATGGGTCGTTTCAAGTAAAAATATTCTGTCCCTTCTGGATTGATGGACTATGGATGGACGATCATTCAAACACGAACTTTACAGCGACATTACCTGGCCAAAAACTTATGTTTTAGATGGCTAAAATATGAAGATTGAATGACCACCAATGTTCCGCCGCCAGAGTGTTCGATTTATAGTCCTATGGCAGACCTAGTGAAGCTGTAACTTAATCATAGCGCACAAGTTCAAACCGATCTTAACCAACTTGAAGTTCGAAACTGCAGGCAGCTTATTTGAGCTTCAGGTTAACCTTGATTAGAAGCGGCTCTTAAGGAAAGAAGGAGACATTAACCGCTTCTCAAATGACGATAACCGGATGGCTAAAATCCACCCTGAACAATTTGGACCGTAGGAAAGTCACTGTGACTGGCTGGAATCCTCATATTGATTTGAAGTAATCTGCTCCAGGTATCCACTTGAGCATTTCCTTTGTCACCTTTGTTGATACCTAAGGATTAGCGGATTAATAAGCGATCAATAAAATTGGTTCCAAAGGAAATGCTCAAGTGGATACCTCCTAAGCTTTGTTAACTCATTTATGGATACCCCAGATGGAAAAAATGGGTAATCGAGAGCTACTACATTGGATATTACTGAGGCTAACATTGGATATTACTTGGAGTGCCTAAAGGCTTAATTCTATTACCGACTATATTTCTACTCCTCATAGTCATAGATTAGGATCAACAAACGATCGCAATGAGCTCCTGGCAACAATCCCAGATTCTTCCAAATATCGATTGAGCGGGCTAGACCAGGCGAATCCTGCTATCAAGAGTCTTAAGTTCAGTTCTTCTTTATTCTGCCCCAATCTGGGCAAACAAAATCACATCTGTTCACAGACTTGACTGAGAACTAAAAGCGGGATTTGAATAACTTCGGGCGAAGCAGTATTCGCCATAACTGTGATCGCCCCAATAAAAAAACTCGCATACGAGATGACACGAATTTATGTCAAGAGATGCAACCCGTCCACAATATTAGCTAGGTGAAAACAAAAGGTACTCCTAAAGGCAGACGGATCTTCTGATCGGCCACCTTTTGCTCATTGGAGGACGAAATATTTTACTGTAGACGATGGAATACCATGAATGAAACATTCACTATAGGTCATGAAATATTTTACTGAAGATCATGAAATATTTTGCTGAAAACCATGAAATATTTCACTGAAGAGGATGAAATATTTCCCTGCCGACATTTGTCAATTTAAAGTTCTATAAAAGTGAACCTACAAAGGATTGCGAAAATTAAATGAAATATCTGGCATTAACGACCCATACAGGGCCTCAACCTAGCATCTTCATTAATTTGTGTGTCCGACGTAATTATTTTGGCACAAAGAAGGGGATTTCCTGTTGAACGCCGGTTCCGAAAGGGAAACTTAGGAAGCTTCTTATGACAGTTTGATACTCTTGGAAATTTGTCAAACTTTCGCAGGAGATGGGACATTGTGTTGTTACTTTCGGAATTTAAAGCAGGATTCAGGCGCTTAGTAGTCCAACTAACTAATCATATGACCACTGCATCCACAACTATGCAGATGATGTAAAGCAAGCTAAACGTGAACACCTAACTATTACAGACAATGATTTACAATGCCAGACTCATCGGACAGTGTTGTCAACACCCCAGGGTAGGGACGCACTACCCCGGTACAATTAGTGATCGTGAAAAGGTATGATCCCCATCCTTGTTGAGGATCGATATAAATCTAACAATTCTTGTACTCTTAAGTCTCATCACTCCTTAGACCTTAGAGTACTTTATGTTCCTACGATTTTGGGTAACCAACCATAACATTCAAAATGCTCTTACTAGTGGGCCTACCTCGTAATCAAGGTATGACATGCAGTCCAAAGACCAGTCATATCATAAGGACTCCTGTCCCCAGTGGTACCAGATTATTCCCTATTGTCAAGATTAACCATGATGGTCTAGATGGATTCCTTATAACGGAAGTCTGGTTCCTCTCAGTTCCTCAGCACATCCACCAACCGAGGTAAGCTAAGGATAAATCGTTGTTTAAGGATGACTCGCAATGGGCCTTTACAGATTTCACTGCTAAAACCTCATTCACCGATGATAAGAACTTCACTTCGATTCGATTCACTGCAAGACGCGCCCAGGTCACAATTGCCCAGTGAGGCTGGACCCAAATTGAAATGTAGGCTACAGCCATTAAATCTGTGGTACCCAAGCTACTTTTAGACGCCGCAGTTGGTTCACATGTATTCACTGCTAAGCCTATTACCCAATCTGCTTGATTGCTTGACTTAGTTACCTTTTAAACAAAATGTTAGATCATCCCAGGTCCATCTCCTATAAAGCACATATTAGGTGTGGAATACTGTTCTCATGTTTTGAAATCGGGCCAAAAACATGCACAGAACTTGTTGGACTCTTTTCAAACAAGATAAATCCGCCTTAAATACGATACTCTTCGTTCCAAATTTCCAATCTTTAGCTCAGTGTAGACTGGTAGGAGATCTTTCACTTTACTACAGGTGGGACGATCATCGATCGACTTGTGCCACCTTAACGATCCACAGACAGACAGTTGCAGTTACAGACAAAACTTTGTTCTTAAAAAAAAACACAAACACTTCAACCAACCAAAGCTGTTTCAGAGCAGAGTAAATAAACTGCAAGCATCATCTGAGGCCGCCATAGCTGAGAGAAGAATTAAAAAAAATCGAAGTCCTCATAAAATCATCGCCATTACATTTTTTTGACAACTGGTAAACACCAAACAGTTATTCAAAAGCCCATTTAGAACCCTACAATGAGGGTCTATCAAATCGGTTAAAGTGAAGTCATAAATTAAAGATGCATTTAAACATAACAGCACCATGTGACTTCCTCAATAAAAGCTTCGAGATGCCATCGCACCCAGCGTGCCCATAAACGCAATGCCTATACCTCAAGCTGAGCATAAACTAGACGACTTTTTAATTGTCAAATCTCTCAACATAATTTCCCCCATTTTCCAGCTTGCTATGACGAAAGTCGACTCCGAATTACAATGAAGGCCGGTGTGGGTCATCGTTCGGTTTACATAAATGGGGGGTGTATCATTTTTTTCCGGATGACTTATTTAGAAATTCAAGTCTTATCGTCAGCCGTTTGTTGTGATGTTTATCTGTTTTTTTTTTTACAAATTTATTTTAATATGCAAGAGTTGGTCTTGGTAAAGTAGTCCGATCGACGTTTGGTAGTGTCATCGATTAATGACGCAGAACGTTGACGCGGATAGGGTTTATTTGACCAGAAGCGTCATATTAGGTTCACATAGAAATTGTATCACTGAGTCAGCTGAGTGGGTTGACTAGTTTTAGAAAGGATTTATCGATCACTCTGTCAAACCCAACCTAACTAACTTAGAAGGCGATAAATTCTAAAACAAATGTTGTTCTCTGCATTTGGAGTCTGATTTCGTCTAAATGTGTGACTGTTCGGGTAAGGTCTATCTGTAAGCAGTAAACATAGAAAACGTTCGTTTCCCTTTAATCGCGATGACACAACAATGAGATCATCATGTTGATGGTCAAGTACGTGATCCATTTTTCATCAGATAGGAACGAAGCATTTTAAAAATAAATTCAGGCCTAGCATGTGCTTCGAAGTTGGTATAAGTGTTTGACGTGTTGGTGTGAAATCACACATGCTGTATTTGATGTGGGAGATGGAAGGTCCAATGTTGCAGGAGAGGAGCTTACATCGAAGTGGTGCCTAAACAAATTCAGACTAAACGACGAATACTTTGGAATGCTATCTAAAGAATAGCAAAAGCTTCTGATTTAATCCGGGATTTCCTGCCCAGCCCAGGGGACATTATACCGAATGGTGGTTATGAGTGAACTGAAGGGTTTCAAGTCCCCAAAAGTCTCATGCCCGACAATGCCTAATGGAAAAAAATAGCTCACTTATTTTCGCAGGGGGCTATGGCAGAACGCAACATTATGGGTGGAGAATCCTTAACCAAAAGTAATGCCAGAAGAACTTCTTGGAGCTGCCAAATAATTCGATATTGCCCAATGCAAATGACATGCTAACTATTGTATCAAATGCTACCCACCAAATTAATTCAGACAATTTAAAATAATGAAGTGCCTGGAAGAAGGAATCATTTCGAAGCCGAAAAAATTTCAGAACTTTATCCTAACACCGAAAGATGGCAAGCCTTATTGAGATCTATCGTCCACTTTGTATATTAGATACGATGGGAAAAGTTTTGCAGCGAATCATAAATCAGAGACTTCATCTACCTAGAAATACCAGAGATTGTCGGACCATAAGTATGGAATTATAAAATGGCGTAAAATCTAAAACAAAAAAATAGAAAGAAAAATAGCAAGTCGATCCCTAGAAATATTATGCAGTAGTAATGTTGGACAAAAAAAGACGTTCACAACGACAGGTTTGTCGGTCCAAAGGAGAATACTAGTTGTAATGGGCGCGCCTGACTAGACTACCTCCGAAGAATAGAATAATAGAGGACAAGGGAGTACAATTTTAGAATGTTTCTGTGGGAGTACCACAAGGCTCAGTAATAGGTCCACTCCTATGAAATATTTTCCGCAACAGATTCAACTTAACAATTAACTTTCAAATTATAAAATTAGGGCCAATGAAAAACGAAGCAATAATCAGCATAAATAATTGGTTACAAGGGCTCACTGACTTACACCACGGATACCTTTCTCATAAGCTGCAGAAATACCGTAGTAAATGTCAACACAAAGGTTAAATCCAGCATGATATCTCTAAAGAAGCAATCTCTTACCTTGGCGTGATGATAGTAAATGCGCAATAAAGCCTTTGCAACTCTGGAGGCCCTCTTCCGGATTCTTCAGAATATGGGTTGACCAGTATTCGCCGTGCTAATCCTATTACCAAGAGAAGTCAGATTGGCTCAACTCTGTTACACTCCGGAAGAATGCACCTGTGCACCGGTTGCAAAAAAAAAGTCGAAGCTGTGGCCTAGTCGCTGGTGCGCGTTGTCCCTGGTTCAAATCTCGAAAGTTTTTTCACTGGCCCGCTTCGTACGAAAGTCCGAAACATCCTAGAGTAGGAGTGGCACGAGAAGTTTCTCAAATTTGCCCTTCGGAATTGGCATTGAACGGGAGGTCCTCTTCTTTGTGGCAGAAATAATAACTTCGCACACACAAATCAAAGGAGAAGCTTGGTGGCTCTGTGTGGGCTGTATGGTTAATGCCCCAAATATTTTATAAATACCCAGAGTGGTTCGTAGACCACAGGCTAAACTTCAGAGAATAATTCTAGCAGACAAGTGAGAAGGCGGACCAAGCACTTGCAAGAGCTTCAAAGCTATTGCCAAACGTGTTTGCAAATGTACGGGAGTCATTATCTATCTACGTAGCCCTCTTCTAGACTTCTAGACGGGTGAGCAGAAAAGCTTTCCACTGTAGAAGAAGCAGCAGCAGAAGCATTTTTTTAACCCTAATTTCCTCATGCGTTGTCGACATGCTAAGTAGAAAATGATCCAAACAATGCATAGATTCATCTCCAGAAATATTTCATCAATCGAAAGGGTAGTAGATAGTTATAAAGTAGCGGTGAGAGATTTACCATAGTACGTGGGTGGCTCTGTCCACGCAGTATGCCGGGTTACAACATTGATATGTGAACCATTCCAAGCTATATATGCAGCGGAGTAAGCCCTATAAGTTGGATATTAAGAACAATCAGTGAGATGGACATTTTAAAGGTATTTGGAAGCTGAGGACGGATAAAAACAGTCCAGCAGGGTAGACATTTGATTCGATAAGGACCATTATTGATATTGCAGATAGATTGTCAGAGTCAGACCAGTCCCTAATAGATGGCGGGTGGTCGATACCTGATGAAGGGCAGGTTAGTATTATTGTCGGCTTTGGAAGATTAGATTTGTAATGCCTTGGTTAATTCAAGTATTTTATTCCCTTCCTCTTCAAGTGGCCGCGTGTGAAACAGGAGTTCTTTTTGCGTGACAGATCGACCCCGGTTCCATCAACCTAAGTAATTGTCATTTGTCATTACCTTAGTGACAAGTGAATTCACAGGGTGTATCTGTTCCTCTTACAAGATTCAAATATTTTGGTGTATTTCTGAAAGCAATATTCAGCAAAAAAAAATTTTTCCAAGGAACGTTATTCCGTAGAATACAAAAGGGGAAGAAGGGGAAAAGATCGGAAACATACCGGAGAATAGTTAAGAAGGAGAATGAGTCAACACGATTCAAGTACTTCGTTATTCGTATATCGTCCCTTTTACGAAAAGGAGATATTTAACTCTTAACCAAATTTCAATCAATGATATAGACATTGAGTAATCCAACGAAGTAAAATATCTTGGAGTGATCCTCGACAAAAAAAAACTAAGCTGGAACTCCCATATAAACAGCAAAATTCAAAAAGCAACCAAAGCTTTCTGGGCTTGCCGAAGCATGTATGGTAAAACCTGGAGAATCTCTCCAAAGACCACACCTTAGATCTACACGATCATGGTCAGGCCCATTAGAACATACGCTTTAATTGCGTATGGTCGAAAAAAGTCACCCTAAAAACAACCATAAATAAGTTAAATAAGTTACAACGGCTTGCCTGTCTGGGCACTACCTGAGCCATGCGTACCTGTCCCATTGCGGCTATAGAATCCTCCACATCTATATAAAAAAGTGGCGATTCGCAGCTCAGCAAGTTTGACACAAGCTAAAGAGTTAAACATTAGCAATCACCCAGAACTAAATGAAACTTCCAGAACTTGACATGATCTGTGCGGTTACAGACCGCTTACCCAATAGATTCTCAACGGAGAGTCGGAGATCACAACCAGATAAGCATGGGTTAGCAATAACCCACCAAACTGTCAAAACGACCTAAAGTGGTATACGGATGGTTCTAAAATAGACCCAGGGATAGGAGCTGGTATCCATGGACCAAATCGGAACGTCTCAATACCTATGGGAAAAAAACCCCTGTATTTCAAGCAGAGCTCCATGTCATCAAAGAATGCGCAAACCTAATACACAATTCAGGTATTAAAGGGGCCAACATCCATATATTCACGGACAGTCAAGCAGCTATTAAAGCCCTTAGCTCACATATTATAGGCTCCAAATCAGTACTAACAGGTGGCGCAAAAGATGTCACCCGTCGCAAAAGTTGTGACCCGATTTTTTTTGGCCGCCATTTTTTAGTGTTTTGCAAAAAAATCGAAACAATTATTATAGGTGGTGCATAAGACATAAATCATGGAATAATTTTTTCTACTTTTTTTGCTGAAGAATTTAAATATTTGCAACCAAAAAACATCGGGTGACAGCTTTTGCGACGGGTGACAACTTTTGCGCCACCTGTTACAATGCTTCAATTCCCTCCAAACACTTAGTTCCAGGAACAAAACCAGGTTATGGTGGGTCCCCAGACATAAGGGGATTGAAGGTAACGAAAAAGCTGATGAACTAGCCAGAAAAGGCTCGGAAACCCCTTTCATTGGACCTGAACCCTTCTGTGCAATCCCCAAATCAGCCTGGCTATAATCTGGCTATAAAAATCTGGGAACAAGACAAATGTAATTCATACTGGGAGAACATCCCAGGTCCAAGACAGGACAAAAGGCTATTCAGATACTAAATCTTCGCAGGCACGATATCAAAAACTTAGTAGGCTACCTAACGGGTCACCACGGTCTGCGATATCACCTAAATAAAATGCATTTAGTCGACTCACCGGAGTGCAGACTTTGCCTAGAAGAAGACGAAACAGCCGAACACATCATATGTGAATGCCCGGCCCTTTACAGCATAGGACCGAAATCCTTCTTCAGGGAAATATTAAGTACCGAAGAACTAAGGAAATCCTCTGCTGAATGTATTATCAGCTACATTAGGAAAGTAGATGCGCTACTAACCTAAACAGACATCTGACGGCAAGCACAATCGATCTTTAGATCTTTTAGGTCGACGTGCATCTCATTGATTCGGCAAGTAAGAATTAAAAAAAAAAAAATACTTCGTTGTTCTTACTGGTCTTTCATGTTCTAGAGTACAGCCTAGCCCTAGTAACGGGTGATCCAAGTAGAGATACTTTTTTCAATAGCCTTTTTTGACAGATAACGTGTGAGTCGTGTCATGCTGTCATGTTATTTTTGTTTAGTATTGTTTGGCATTTCATAATGGAAAGACTTACGCGTGAACAACGTTTACAAATTGTTCAACTTTATTATGAAAATTCACGTTCTGTGAGGAATGTGTTTCGTGCACTTCGCTCAACTTATGGTCAACATAATCGGCCTACTGAGCGTACTATTCGCAACACCATCACCCATTTTGAGACCCAGCATTCATTACTGGATAATATTCGACCGAATAGACCACGTCCAGCACGCTGTGAAGAAAATATAACGGCCGTAGCTGAGAGTGTACACGAAGACCGTGGAGAGTCGATTCGGCGCCGTTCGCAGCAACTCGGACCATGATAACCGACTATTTGATGCCTGAATTTGAAGCTCGTGATCTCGGCGACATTTGGTTTCAGCAAGACGGCGCCACTTCCCACACATCGCATCAATCAATGGACTTATTGAGAGAACATTTCGGTGAGCACATAATTTCACGTTTTGGGCCGGTCGATTGGCCACCAAGATCGTGTGATATCACACCGTTAGATTTTTTCCTGTGGGGATATGTAAAGTCAAAAGCTTATGCCGACAAACCCGCTTCGATTCAGGCTTTGGAGGAAAACATCACGCGTGTCATTCGCCAGTTACCAGTCGAAATGCTCGAACGAGTGATCGAAAATTGGACTCAACGGATGGACCATCTGCGACGTAGCAACGGCCAACATTTGATAGACATAATCTTTAAAAAATAAATGCCAAAGAATGTTCTTTCAAATGATAATAAACATTCTCCATTACATTTGAATTTTCTGTGTTTTTTTCTTTAAAAAAGTAGGGAACCTCGAAATGGATCACCCTTTAGATAGAATGTTGATGTGTCGTATGTTCGGTATTGGCCAAAAATAAACTGGAAGCTGAACCGAACTTTAACAGTGCAATCATGTTCAGTTGTTATGCTTATTTCTAACAGGAATGTTGCCGTATTTGAGTGATTAAAATCCTCGAGAGACTTATTTCAAGAAATTGGCCTGCCAATTAGCCCCGTAGTTCATGGGACTTGTCTCCTTTGGAATACATTTTGTGGGTTATATCAAGCCACTCTTCAAGCCAGCTTCGACTTATTAGATAACATAAGGAACGGTGTTGCTGAAATAAGGAAGGCCTCTATAATCTGCTGCCGCGGTGTCCAAAATTGTGTTCAAGCACTAAATGGGATACAATTTGCTAGCTAAAAGAGTCGAGGCATTTTCTATGTTAAAAAAAAACCCTTATGTCTGCCATTTAAAGCTAGATATCACATCAGTATGCAGCTAGATCTAATCAATGGACAACCTAACAGTGGGAGGATTACATCATTTTCTTACAAAAACTCCTATTTCGTCATCGTTCCAACTATGTTTAATCAATTGAAAACTATCAAGGCATTTACAGGTCTTCTGCCTGTCAACTCACCACTCGTGTGCCAAAGTATCACTCAAGTCCAATGAACTCTAGCCACCCGAAATGGGGGGACCACATCGTTTTGTTGTATCTCGTTCTCAAAGCGTAGGAGTTATTGGCGTGTTTGTGTTGAATTCTTAATTAGTTTAATTTAAAACTGCTTTGAACCCATAAATGTTTAACTCAATTGGACAAAAGTTCAAGAGTGAAACGGACACCTAATTTCAGCAAATTCATCCAGGGTATGCATATTGATTTGTCTGGGAACACCGAAACACATACTTAATCGACACGTGACGTTCATATAGATGAGCTAATTCAGGTAATCTACTGATAAGCCAAGGGAGACCGACTTGAGCTTAGATGGCCCTCCCATGAGATACTTAATTTTCATTTCGTGGCGGTATTGTGTTGCGGAAAATAAATGACAACCACATGTTGTCAAACAAAGATACAACTGTAAGATTCATTTTTTTTTTAGTACAGACACCACAGAACAATCCGTGCGAATAAAAATGAAACATGCAGGGTAATGCATTCCTCATTGCGCTCAATTAATCAGTCTTTCAGAGAGACATTCCTCAAGTAATGCACAGACTTCCTGTCTTGTCGCCAAAGAGCGACTGGTTCACTGAACTTGGCGGTGCAGTTGCAGATGTGCGTGAAGTATAAAATTAAACGCAATCGCATACGTAAATAACTTAAAAGTGAATAGGAAAACTTTTACTTGGTGATTATGGGAATTTAATTAGTTGGGGATAGATACGAACATTATTTACGATGACAAATGCAACAGTTTACGATTGGGTGCACCCTGCATAGAAATGTTGTCGGTAAGTCTAATTTTCGAATCTTAGAAAGTGCTGTGGTGTGTATACGTAAGCAGGACAAAAGCTAGTGGTAGAGTTGCATGTTAATTGTTCAAAATCGACTTAAATGTATCTACAAGGTATCTTTCATATTAAACGGCCTTCAGATGAGTGGAGGACTGGAGGGGCTTAGTTTTTTTCACTATTTCACTTTTTGAAAAAAGTCTGACCAACATCCAAGAGTGTAAATATGTCAGGAGAAGCTTCTTAAATCGGACGTTCGGAATCGGCGAAAAGCTTGAGGTCCCTTCCTTTATGGCAAAAATACAACTTCTCACACAAAAGAATTGAAAAGCTAGGTTTGAGGCCTTGTATGAACCCTTATAATGGCAGATATTTCATTTTAAATGGACCTTAAGGGATTTAAAAATAAACGTGTGATATCTACAGTTCCATTAAGTAATCAACTGAGAGGAACAACGTCTTTCAAAATACCCAGTGACAACCTGCATCAATACCATGTACAAAACCTTCATAATATGTTAGGCAACCCAAGCTGATATGACGTGCTCTATGGAATATGCCTCAAATAAGCTTTTGTAGAGCCTTAGTCTTCATTCAGTCTTCTCGTGTCAGACAAATCAGTAAAGTCAGTAAAATCGAGAAAGTAACTTGGAAATCTTTCCACTGTCCTTGTCCCACATTCTGCGGGTAATGATGTTGCAGACAGCCCACAGTAGCCTCAAAAGAAGTGTAACCGGTCTACCGATAATGAGTTTCAGACCTACCAGCAATCATAAAGCTGATTTAATATAACACTCCAGCTGACAGCTTTCTCCTCAACCAACTACACCACGATGCAGGCTACCAAAGAAAAACAAAATGTTGGCACACCAGGCTCGTTTAAACCTGGGAGCTACTGTTCTTTTGAAATCAATTCATGTGTGCTTATCTGTACTTCTTAGACGATGGATGGACCTTCAATCCGAACTGTTGAGTTGGATAATCATTTCTTGAAGGCTGACTCGGCGCGGATGATCGTGTAAATTTTTTTTTGTTTCTACGACCAGTTGGTTGTTGCACTAACCAACACCCAAAAGAACTCAATACCACCCACCACCAACAAAATTATGAATGTGGTATGCGGTATGCCTGGTATCTAAGCAACTGGAAGTTGGTTTCAAAGTTAGGAATGCAGGGCATGCGAAATAGTATAGCCAACATTGTCACATACGAGCAGGAAAGTATGCATTCAGGAAGCATTTGGAGTGATAGGGCAAGAAACCCGCTAACTCCCATTCAATGAAGAGATAACCCTCCTCTCCTAGTATAAAATAAGCCGGTGCAGCCATCAAAAAGCTGAAAACAATTTGGACGGTGCCGGTTTTAATGAATACCAGATGAGCTATTCAAATGTAAAGGTGTTTCCTTAGAGGTATGAATGCTCAACTCATCAAACAGGTCTTAATGCACACATATGTCCCTTCTACAAGAAGGACTAAAAAGCCAACCATATTCCTGATAAATATCACATACAACGTTCTTTGTCAACGCCTGAAAGTTTTCTGCAACACAAGTGCCTTTGTGGACCGAAAATCCGTTTGACTAGAAATAGTCCCAAACTCATACTTTTACACTCAGCCAAATCCTGAAATTTCAACTCGGACTCATCATCTTTACACAAGCTGGCGTCCTATGGAGCGATGACCAAATTCTGGATCAACGTTCAATTCAGTTTGAATGCAGCTAATCTGAACTTTTCCAAACTAGCACCTGCTTTCGACAAGAACATACGATTTCTTTAGTCTCGTGTTGCAATAGATTGTGCGTAGGGCTGTTGTTATCTCGGAGGGCACTAGTCTTAACAAGACGATCATTCCTAGCTCGTGCCTTTGTAGAGGCAATTGACAGACTAGCTAAACGCATTGGCCTTGTTGGTCATGTATTTGAAGACGGGAAGACCTTTTGATAAGAGCAACCATGATGTAGTTAAGTGGTACATCTATCTGGGTGTCAGCATCCACCTCACGAATGACATATAATGGAGATATGACGAAGATTAACCCTAGGAAACCGATGTTACCTTGATTTGGTGAAAAAAATTAAATTAAAGCTCCTAATTCGAAAGTCGAAATATTTGATACACCGTAGCCTAATCCTACCAGTCCCACGTTACGGTATCAAGTGTTGACTGAGAAGCAGAAAAACAAATACTAGGCACTGTCAAACGAAATACGCATTAAGGCGTATAGAGGAGAAGATACAACCAAGAGAAGATACAAATCACAGCCCCCAAGTTCAAGACGACAAGGAATACCAAACCTTCGATGAAAGGATCAAGAAATCGCGGATACCAGGACGCTTGGACTGAATGACTATGGAAGCAACATCCCCAGGATTAAGATCGAAGAGGATGGAGAGCACACCAAGAAAAATTATAAACCCCTCTAAGAACTAATTCAACCCTTCACTTTCATGGAGAACGCATATTGAACACAAATGGTGTAAGAAGGAAGTCCAACTGCAATGTTACTTTTCTTTTACAAAAGGGTTTAACTCTGTTAAGAAGACGCCAATATATTTGGTGCTTATATTGCAGCTAGTTCCATCCAAGATAACCACCGGCGTGGGCAGTCAAGCTCCTCTTACAGCAATCAACACCAAGGCGAAATGCGTCGGAGCTATAAGTTACTGCTAGGTTCGCAGACACGTAGGTGGAACAGGGAACAGCATAGGGAATGAACTTGTAAAATGTGGGTCTGATCTGAACCCATCACTAGCGGATGGACAGGTGTTACCTGCTTTCAACACTCAGAACTTTGCTCACGGTACCATGATAAGATTGGCTTAGGGACAATGGTACTACATGCAGGGGTAGAAGAGAACGAAAAAGCGGATGGGCTGGTCAAATGCGGGTCTAGCTGATGGATAGGTCTGATTTTAAAATCTTAATTGACGGATCTAAACAACACAAGTGGGTCCGTCATAACCTGTTGTCTGTGGCCCGACAGATAACAGGCATAGAAGTCAAATTCAGGTGCCCATAAAGGGAAGGCAAATGGCTGAAAGGCTAGAAGTCTCCACAAATGACTAATGCAGAAGATACAAAGACGATGAAGGAACTGTGTCTGTAGAATATCTCTTATGCACTGTCCAGCAGAAATGCCGCTTATCCTGCAGGGCAGCACGGTTATTCTACAGCTTGGGAAACTCGGCAGAGATGCTTTTATCGCACATTGCATCATTGGATACATGGCTTCAGAAGCTTCAAATGATATATCTCCTTTGCCACTCACCAGCTCCAATTGGCAGATATGGCTCTATTGGACACTGCATATAAAACTTGGCCACAGGGATCAAACTTCGCATTCATCCAATTACGAACCCCCAGCCAAATTTAACAGTTGGCCCAAGCAGGGGGTTCATACTTATTCTTCCGAGCATGAGGTAGGGTGTATACAAAGTTTGAATACCCCCCCTCTACTTGGACTTACTGTTGGATTAAGGTTGCTTGCGAGTTTGAATCTTGCAAGGCAAATAAGCTCCACAAACAAAAGGCATTAACCGACGCGGGACTTATTTCTATTACGAGGAGGAAATACGACCTGTAGGGTCTATTTTATTTCTTTTGGGAATTTCGCATCGCGGCATGCATCAGCTAAGCAGAGATTGCTTCGAGGCTGAGATGGCACTTTCAGACTCTGGAACATAGAAAACATGAATCTAGAGGCTTCTGAGGGGAAGAACAAATAGTGTCTGTGGAATATTTCCTGTGAATATGCTTAGCTCTACAGAAACTTCGTTTGTCCTGCATGGGAGTACGATTCTTCTATAGCTTTGTCCACTTAGCAGAGATTGCTTAGGGTTATTGGCAGATATGCTTCTATAGGACATAGGAAACATGGCTCCAGAAGATTCAGAGAAGAAGAGAAACGGAGTTTGAGAACATCTCCACTCCCGTGCACAGCTCTAGAGAAAAACTTTTTATTATCCTACATAGGAGCACGGTTATTTGAAAGGTTGGTGGAATTTGCAGATATATGGCCAGTCGACCTGACTCTGACTTTGCAGAGATATGACAGAGATATGGCTCAAGAAGCTGCAGAAACAAAGGAGAAACAGAGTCTGTGGAGAAACATTTCCTGTGGTGCAGTCCAACCCTACGCGAACGACAAATTATATGCATGGCAGTAGGATTCCTAGACTGCTTGGGAGACTCTGCAGAGATACCTCTATCAGACCTTACAAAAATGTTCAGTAGATCCAAATAGTTCTGTTAATTACATGTCCTACTATGCACAAGTTAGGGAAGTCGTCATAGTCCTTAATGATTTCTGGGTAAATATTTGTACAAGCCCTTCTAACCTAAGCTGACCTTTATAACCTGAAATATTGCAAATCTCCTCCTTTTCTGGTAACGTAGCAGCTTATATGAGACATAAACATTTTAGAGCTCGAAATTCACAAATCCTCTGGTGTAGACGGAAAAAGCGTTTCAACAATTTGGTCCCATATTCCCAGATTTACTTCCGAGGTATGCCATGAATGCCAAACTATCGACCTGATAGACCTAGGAATAGACTAAATCCGACATATATGACCCCACCAGCATTATCACCCACCCCAACAGTGATGGCCCACCTATAATTTAGAGTTGATGACGGAAGATCGAAATTTATGGAAAGCACATTTGGACCATTGAAAATATGATGATGGATACGGCAGCACTATGTGCTTACCGGAGGTAAATTGAAAATTGAAGACCAGGACTATTTTTAGACATTTTTCTAAACATCTTCGAAGTTGAGGTAACTTATAGCACTTAAGGATGCTTTTACAAAAAAAGTAACAGGAACACATCTTTCCATTTTAATCCTACCTTACAGAACCACTACTTTGAATCCCACTTAAATGTAGTGCATAATGACCAGCTATGCCTTTGAAGCTACCCAATATTCTCAAATGTGATGACAACTCAACTATCCACATTTATGTCAAGGCTCCCTCTTAGCGAACAAATCTAGGACTTCCTCTCTGTTACAATTTAGAAAAATCACATTCATATGGAACCAAATGCTGTAGATACCTAAGTACATCAGGCGTACATATGCAAATGAAAAACCCACGACAATTATACCGTCATTATCGGATACAGTTTCGCTTTGTCGAATACCATGCACAAGTGCATTTGCATATGTTTCAGCAAGACCCAAAAAAAAACCATGTCACACAACGCACTTCAGCTTGGATGGCTGCTCTGACAGAACGTCATACGCAATATATTCAAAAAAAAAAAAAATTAAAAATTGCGAGTACCGAATGCCGACCATCGCCAAACAAAGAGGACGAGTGCAACCGCCGGGATTGTGTGCGATATGAACACATTTGCATACATGTATCATAATCAGAATTTAAAATTCAATTTTATCATCATCATCAGCAACAACATCGCAGCTCTGCCATCCATTTCAATTCTGTAAAAGTTGCACCAAGTCGCAGTGTGTGCCGCAACGCAACGAGCGTGCTGATAGTGCAACATCCACTTAAGACCACAACAACAATAAATGCCATCAATTTCGCGCCCGATCATAAGGGAACAGGGGGGATGTGAAGTCATATATTAGCTGAGGAGTGAAAAAAAACGGTCCTATACGAGTCGAACAGACTTCCAGAGATATTGGGAAGAGTGTTGCAAGTTGAAAATCTCGATGAAACACCGTCTTGTAATAACTAATAAGTAACAGTAAAGTCAGTCCTGAGGAAGTAAACGACGAACTTGTAGATTTCAAACCCCCGTCCTTGGGACCATGGAAAACACCTTCACATAAAATTTTATTCAATGTTCCATACTTGAACTTATGTGGCGCTACAGTCCATGGTACACTTGAGCCTCAAGCTATATGCCTCTTCAAAAAGCCCGGTCCATACCTAATTGGCTACGGTAAGGCACTTCAATACAGACGAGTTCTTATTTTATACTTGTGCGCGCCACTTAAAGCGGGGACTACCGCTTCTAAGTCTACCGTCTGGCTGGGAAACAAAGAACTTGCGGCCCCCTTGTTGTCTTAAGCACCCAATGCGAAACTATTTGAGCAGGTCTGTGTCACAGCACAAATTATAAAGAAGAAGTTTGAAGCTGACAACCCAAAACCAGTCCCCTTATCACCGGGCAAATACCATCACATCATGCTTAAGGATTCGTGATCTATTTCTTAACGCCGGTCTAATAAGAGTGAGAACTAAAAGCTATGATTGCACATCCTGGAAGATATAATTCCTGCAAACCAAGTCCAATAGTGACCCTAAAACTAATCGTGCGAATAAATTCTACATTTGAGGTCTGGGATTTCTCCAAAAACCTCGGATAACGGATCCACTCAAACACCAACCAGAACCTATCTATATAAGGATTCGACTTGGGGGCCAACTTTGGTGAAAAGTAATCTCCACTTTAAGCCGGTTCGTGATCACCTGGCTGTGATCCGCACCAGAGCAACGTTTTGCAAAATGAACTTTGTATGTATGTGCAAGCGCCCCTATCGATGAGACTGAAATATCTACAAACTCCTGGACGGTTGATGCAAAAAAAGCTCCTGGATGGTTCGAGCATGCCCAGAAAACGATGTGAAAATCATACTAGCCGACTTTAACGAGAAAATCGGTAAAGAAAACATTCTCGGCGGGTTAGTTGACAACCACAGTTTCCAGAAAACGACAGAAGATAATGGGTTCCGACTAACTGACTTTGAAGCACCATGTTTCCTAGACATCGAAATTATGCAACCTAGCGATCTCCAGACGTTTGAACCCCCATCCAAATCAATTATGCGGTCATACATAGATGCGAGACCGAATCCAACTTCCTGAAACAAACACTCAGGCAACTGTCGCAGCTAAATTTAGACCGTCCAACGAGAGATTGCTCCGTTTGGTGCAGAAAAGGAGACATCACGTTGGTTGCCTTAATGAACCTCGATGAACCATCATTACCTACTAATACCAACACATAGCAATATCGTTAAAAAGCTATTAGAACACAACTAAGGACACCATTTAGACCCAAAAAGATGTACGTGGTAAGATGATACTTCCTTGTACTAAAAAGAGTTAACAGAAGAGTCACATATCAAGGCTCTATTATGCAAAGCCCGCCACGCTGCGCAGTAAGAGTACCGATAAAGAAGAATGGATGAATAAAAATCCTGCATTGGGGCAAAAAGGGGTAATACGCAGCCTCCCACCTCAGGAAAATCGAAGAGTCTCGCGGAAAGAAGAATATCCGTCAATTCTGCAAAAAAAAATCCAAACTAATTGGCAGCTGGCTTCAAAGTAGAAATGCAGGCTTTATGAAACAACAATGACAACCTACTCAGTACTGGAAGGCACCATTTCCAGCAGCTGCTCACTAAGCATAATGTCGAGAGAGTTTTACAACAAGAAACCCACCTCCAGTCAACGAAGAGGTTTTGATCCTTCTCAGTATCGAAGATGTTAGAGCAGAGCCATCAAAAAGCTGAAGAACAGCAAGACCTCTGATGGATTACCAACAGAACTTTTCTAAAAAGCGCTAGATAGGACATATGGGGCGGATATTTCCGTTATCGGACATGCTTTCATCCATCCAGACTTTGTGGATGGTTTGGTGCATTACCACTTCTATGGTGAGAGTCATGTAACTTCGAGAAGAGTCCATGCATCCAACCATCAACAAAGTCTGGATGGATGAGAGCATGCCTGATGACTGGAATACCAGCTCCATATGTCCCATCTACAAGAAAGACTATCCCCATATCTTGTACCAACTACCGACGCATATCCTACAAAATGTCGCATATAAGATCCCTACTGTGTGAATATCTTGAGATTTTCTGCAAAACACTTATCAGCAAGTACCGGGATTCCGGCATGACCGACCATAGACCAAATCTACACGTTAGGGCAAAACCTGAAAAAGACTTTGAGGTCACGTATAAACGCATCCATCCCCTTCGAGCTCTATAGAGTGATGACGAAACTCGGGATTCTATCAAAACTGAATTAACAGTTTTGCACGCGATGCTACGTTCATCTCGGAAGAAGCTCGTCTGAACTTTCCAAGCAAGAGTAAGACACGTTATCATGCGATTTCTTCAAACTCGTGCTGGAACAGATTGCACAGGCAGATGTTGAAACGAAAGGCACTATCTTCAACAATTCCGTCCAGCTTCCTGGATATGCAGACGATATCGACATTATAGGTCACTCCCATTGTACCGTTGTAGAACCATTTACGGAAACTGATGAAGAGGCGCAATGCTTTGGTCTTGTAGACCCACAAACCTGAACAAGTTGCAAAGTTGATATCAACAATTTTGTGGCCATCATCTCAGGGTCATCATCAATCCCACGAAACCCAACACATTTGTGGGGATACGATGAAGACTGACCCTGGAAAACCGATGTTGGTAAGGTTCACCCAACAGTCAATGATTTGAGAAGCTTCTTATGACAGTTTAATACTCTTGAATGTTTGTCAAACTTTCAAAAATCGGTACTTACATACTTAGTTACTTAAGTGGTGCTGCTACAGCCCTAAAAGAACCAACTTCGGTGCTATTAATTTCAGAATTTAAACCAGGAACCCCGCGCATAGCAGTCCAACGCAATAACCACTACGCCACTGCACTCACAGTCGTCGATCTGGCAAGAAACGTATCTAAAAGAGGTTACGATCAGGGATTTCAAACGATTGGACCACTGATCTGCAACCACAGGGAACGAAATCCAAATAAGAGGCAATAAAAGGTGGAGAACATCGACAATCTGTGACATATAACAGAGGCTTTGGTTATTCTATGACAGGAACCATACCAACCTTGCTGTCTTTGTAAGTTTGTAGGAGCCTTGATTGGTCATGAATTATAAAGAAGACCCAAAATTGAAATAAACCTTAAAAATAAAAAAAACCTGTAGAGACTGCGAATGAAGAAACCCAATAGGATACACCTCACTTCACTGCCACTATCCGAGTCTCTGTCCCTCGAAGAATTTTACACTTGAAAGCCATTACCTTCAAGATATAAAAGAACTCTCCGATACATCAATACCGAATCTTTCCAGGCTTTTGAAGAACATCAAGAACTGTTAAGTGACCTAAAGAGGAAAAAGATGGAAGAACACCAGCCCATATATATATGGCTACTACCTCGCTTCTAGGATAGCACAATGGCTGACAAAATCTAAAGTTAAAACCTTTCCACGATCACACCGCTTCCCCACACTACATAAACTGGAGAAGTAAACATGCTTCGCGTTTATCGAATCTCAGCGAAAACAAGAACGAGAATTCCAACTCAGCTGAGGCCCGATTCTTTGTTGCAGTTTCAGTATATACGCGCAGAGCGGTTCCAATTACACATCTCTGACGCGCCAATGCTGATGATGATACGAGATGGAGAAGCATCAGACCATCAAAGCATCGCCTCTTTGTGATGGGTGTGAGGTCGTGTAAGACCCACGCGCATTTTAGTCGCTTTTGTGTTTGTTTGTCAATTGACATGAGATGATGAATTGAAGAGTCCTTGCTCGCGCTGACGCTCATCCCAGTTGTTGTTCTTTTGTCCGGGAAAGAGCTGTCGATTTGTTAAGTGATAATGGATGTTGCATAAGCGATGGAGTCGCTTTCAATTTTCTTGGGTCTAGCACAATACTGTCAAGTCTACCCCTCCCCCAGACGGTGTTTATTTCTATGGAATGAGGCAAATTGACAATTAGCCGAATTAACCTCGTTTGAACCTTGCGCGTATATACATTTCTGTTAAGCATTGCGCTACTCTAATAGAGTGCACTAGGTTGAGTTAAGCGAAAGGAAAAATATTTTTTCGATTTAATTTTATTTTGAGTTACATCATGGAATGGGAGTGTAGAATGGACTTATCGGGTTGAGGTTGATACCTTTGGTTCTTCTTTGGACAACAAAAATATCCGATTACTAATTCCGAACATGAAAAACTGTGTGGCAATGCGAGACATTTTTTTTAAAAAAAAAAACTTACCTCTGATGTAAGGCATAAGACCTGTTTGTAGGTACAACATAAAACTGTATAGAGGTTTGGGTACATAATGCACGACATTCGATGGCATATTCTTGATGCTTCAATTTGATTTGTACATCTAGGGCTGGAGCGAGGTTTTACCAAAAGAATTTTTGTTTAATGCAAGAGCCCTTAAAAACGTTGGCATTGTCAGTGAAATCCAAATACTAACAGGGGGTTGTCCCAATCTGTATATATAAAAATGGATCTTGGTTTGTTCGGATGCTTAAAACTCGAAAACGACTGGACCAAATTGGATACTTCCTTCTGCGGATTTGTTCGTAATTGCTCCGCGAAGGTTTAGGAAAAAAGAAAAATTGAAAAATTCTCAACAGGTGGAGCTGTAGGCGGTCATTCCATTTGATAATGGCAAAACAACGTTTGACGGGCCAGCTTGTTTTGTTATATTATCCTTGCGTAGTTTTTTTTTTTTTTTTTTGATTATATCGCATGGGGTTCTATTTTCAAACCCAGGTTATGGAATATAGAGTTCATTTAGTTACTATATTAAACGGCATCTATAGAAAGATATCAATTGTGTAATAGAACCTAACAACTTATATATTATACTGCCAAAATTAACTCCCATTAACTGCAATTACCTGAGCATATTGATGAAGACCATACCTATCAATGTGGTACTTAAAAACATTGTACTCCCTTAATAGACTTTTCTGAACAAAATGGAGTCCATACTTTGAGATAACGAAATACCTTTACACAACTGTTGTTAACCTATATTTAGGCATTTGTCATATTTTCCATTTCAATATTGTCAGATCTGTCAATGATGACTACCTGACAATTTTGTCTTCAATTACAGCCTGACAATATAGGTTTTGCATGCGTTGACTGCGCATTTTCTCGCCCACTTATGGGTGCAGTGACCTATTAGTTAGTGCGTTGGACTACTAAGGGTGGGGTCCCTAAGTTTTTACTGGCCAAACTCTTGCGAAATTCTGACAAACATCCAAGAGTGAAAGCTTCTAAGATTTGCCGTTCTAAGCCTCCACTAAACCGGGGGTTCTATTCAATTTGCAAAATATATTCGAAAACACAAATCAATCGAGAAGCAAGATTTGGGCGGCTTATACCAGATGTTGGAAAAAAAAACAAATTTCGACCTCGATATTTTGAGTCTAACATTACGATTGTAGGGAAACCCAAAAAAAAAAGCAGTTTACGCAGTTCCGTCCCTCGACCTGTCTGCCCGTAATGGCTTCTCTAGCCTAAAAGGCTTGACCGAAAACTTTTAATTTTTTTTATCACAATTCTAGTTATTAAGTTGTGACAAACTTAGCTTACATAAATAATTTCGATAGTTATACCTCAAACTATATGGAAATGGATCGATTCAGAATCGCTACCTGAGTCGATCTAGACATGTCTGTCTGTCTGTCCATCCGTCCATCCGTCTGTGTGTCACCGATTTTTGGGCCTTAAATTTTGAGCAAGAGTGTTGAAATTTTGAAATTTGGTTTATAGACTCTATGGCCGACGAAGAAAAACAAGGGTAAACATTTTTAAAATCCGAACACTGACACGCCCCTTTTTTTTTAGAAAACTAGATTTTTGGCCAAATCGTAAGGTATTTAAAAAAAAAGTGTCAATATCTATATTTCGTCTACATAAAGTTTTTTTCCATGCCCACTTTTTGGGGGCGTTTTCTATAGAAAAAAATTGTTTGGTACATATTTTAAAATATTTGAAAAAACTTTCGATGCAAGATCATTGGTAATGAAATTTTGTCTCTAGGTAATTTTAACCCATGCGCACTTTATGGATTTGATTAATACTCCGTTAGGACACAACATTCTACAATGGTAACTCTGTAATAACAACAATGAAGGACATGGTCATGATCGGAATCGATGGTAATATTCCAAAAGACACACATCTCAAAGTAATCGCATCAAGATACACAACAAAATGATGCGTTATCTCCACCTCTGTTGTGGGTCATCGTCATAATTGAGACCCAACAAAATGGGGTCACAGTTTACGCAGGTGACGTAGCGATACTAATTAAAGGGAAATTCCTAACCCTTGAGTGTGATGAGCGAAGACGGCCCATATATAGCCAGAAACGCTTCCTCAGTTTAATAATACTGAACAGATCCACCATCAGCACCATCATCGATGTCCTTACAGGATACTGCCACATAGGCCTACATGCTTAAAGACATGACCTTTATAGCAACAACTTCTGCAGGAACTGCATGTACGAGGAGGAGGAGGAAAGTATCACTCATCTTCTTTGTTCATGTCCAGCGCTCTCCAACAAAAGAAGACTCCACCTAGGAGACTACTTCTTCGACAACCTAGGTGACCTGATTAACAATGACATCAGAAACCTCCGCCGTTTTATTTGTAGCTCGAATTGGTTCAACTAGGCAGACGATTCGTATGAAAATATGTTTGAAAAAATTCCAATTTTCGTATGGTTTCACCAAAAGAAGATGACTTTTATAAAAGTTGGCGGATTTAAAAAATATTTACATTTGTTCCTATTCACCGAACAACTAGAAATCCTGATTTTCATCATCCCAGCTCAGACTGTCAGGCCTAAAAATCGGTGACCCACATAAGGATGGACAGACATAAATAATGATTCGATCCATATACCTAACGATTTGCCTTAATAATTTATCTATGTTAACAATTTGAAACTTACATTGGGAAATGTATTGTAGTGATCCAATGAGGAAGTCTTAACACCGAAATCCGTGACAACTATCGCAATTATCCAAGTCATGCAGCCAATAATCTAAGGGATGTTGCAATTACCTCTTTGGGATACAAATGAATACCACATAAGTATCCCTATATGTATTACCTTATTAAAGTTATTATTCTCAGATTCATTATTACAATCACTATGAACATACAAAAACCTAAGCGAACTTGGCGACTCACCTGAGCCTCAATAGCCTTTCAAATGTAAAGTGGAGCTTAGAATTTCAATATTGATCACTTTCCATCTGAAATTTTGCCACCTGATGACAGCAAAGGCATGAAAATTAGGTCTGATATACGTGAAATATTTTCGTGGGGTGGTCTTTTAATCTAATTGAGTGAATGACTTACCTTACACATTTTATAAGCAACAACATACACATTTTATAAGTTAAAGCAACACATACCTGGAAGTAAAAGAAAAATAAATAAGATTACTATATCGATTTAATTTTTTTTTATAAATGCGGATACAAACAAAAATGAGGAAACTGTGTAAAATCTTTTATTACACA
This sequence comes from Rhingia campestris, assembly GCA_932526625.1. Taxonomy (NCBI): domain Eukaryota; kingdom Metazoa; phylum Arthropoda; class Insecta; order Diptera; family Syrphidae; genus Rhingia; species Rhingia campestris. The sequence goes on from OW052184.1 coordinate 94,676,802, forward strand.
ACTCTGCACAATCTTAGCTATAAAATGTAATTCAATAGCTATATTCAGACGATTGTCAAATCAAATGCAGGTATGTTATGAAGAATAACTGGGCGAACATTTCAGCCTGAGGATGCTTTTCTGACAACATACTGTCAGACCGAAATCGGCAGCTTACGCTTTGTAATACATTTGGGATTCATTGCGAAACCTAACAACATTTTAAGATCTGAAAATCTTCTGAAGTTAAAATTCCTTTCCATCTGGCTTGGCAAGTTTTTATAAAAAAAAAAAACAATTTTTTGGCGCAACAGGCTCGTTAGTACCCAGGGCATAGCTTTGCCTCACAAAAATGCGTACACTCTAGTACGATAGCGGACTTTCTTTTTTTATGCCAAATCCGAACAGCTAAATTCAGATAAGCATTTCATGACAATTGATAATGATTTGTCAATCAATCAGGAGAGGAAGGTAAGTGAAAAATCATTCAGGTGTTGCTACGGCTGGGAATCGAACCCAGACCTTCTGCGCGGCAGTTCGTCGCGCAAACTATCGCACCGCTGAATCCGTCCAAGTTTTTTATATTTTAACAAATGTGTAGATGCTTGTCTGGACTGTTTCAAAGTAGTCAACTTGATTGAAGGGTGAAGGTGATATGCTGCATGGCCCTTATAAGGACAATAAGGATTGTTCAATGTAGCGCCATCCTACATGGAAAAGATAAGGCTGTTTGAGAGGCGGTGTACCCGATGCTGGTTAGGATTGTACCGAACGCCAGAATCCGAATACTTACATGAAATATCATCGCTACAAGTTCCTATACTCAGCTGAGAACAGTTGACAAGTTTTTTATTAAGATGTTTCAAAGGCACGTTACAAGGGCGATGACTAGCAATAAACCGCCTGATCTTCAGGGTTTACTGCTCCAATGGCGTACATGGAGACCAAGCTTACTTATCAGGCTCCCGACGCGGGAAGAGTCTCAGCCTGAGACATTGCAGCCTCCTATCCTCTACGATCCCGGGCTCACTGCTTCCAGTTATCTACACCAAGCAAGAGATTCCGTCTTCCTTGCCTTCTCGAACCTGGGGCTAGGATTCAAAGATCCTCTTAGCTGGAGCATTATTTTCCATTCGGTCGATGTGGCCGAGCCAATGTAGTCGAAGTGTTTTGGTTTTTTGGACTACATCTCTTGGTACAGCTCATAGAGTTCGCGGTTGTATCTTCTCCTCCATTCACCCTCCTCGCGCACAGTACCAAAAATCCGCCGAAGTATTTTTCCTTCGAAGGAGCTGAGTATCAGCTCTCCCTTCTTGCTTATCGTCCAGCACTCAGCGCCATAAAGTCGAACTGGCAGGATAGGGGTTTCATAGAGCACACATTTCGTCCTAAGTTAGAAGTTTTGAACCCAGTTGTTTCGCCAAACAGAAGTAGCAATGGTTTCCTAGGGTAATTCTTCGCAGGATCTCCACTATGGTGCCATTCATGGAGTCAATGTGTACTCCGAGGTAGGTGAACTCCTGAACTACCTCGAAATTGCTGCTATCGATAGTGACGTTTTGTCGTGGACAGATGCTTGTTTGTTTGTTGATAGCATGTACTTAGTCTTGTCCTCATTTACCTCAAGGCCAACGAAGTTCGCCTGGTCTTCAATCGCCGTAAACGCTTTTATCACGGCACGCTGGGAGCGACCGATGATGTCAATATCGTCCGCATAGCCCAGTTTTGAAAATAGTCCCTTTCGTGTTTACACCTGCCCTGCGCACTATCTGCTCCAGTACGAAATTGAAGAAGTCACGTGATAGAGCGTCTCCTTTCCGAAATCCGGTGCATGTTTGGAGTAGTTCGGAGGAGCTACTTCCAAGCTGCACGTTGCAGAGCGTGTTTTCCGCTACACAGCTGAATCAGTTTTGCCGGGATTCCGAATTCGGACATCGCCAAATAGAGCTCCTGACGATGTATGCTATCATACGCGGCTTTGAAGTCGATGAATAGGTGGTAAGTTTCGACTTGAAATTCGTTGGTCTTTTCTAGGATTTGCTTTAGGGTGTGAAAATTTGGTGTATAGTTGAGCTGCCGGGCCGGAAGCCACACTTGTACGTGCGTATTAGTGTGTTGCAGTACGGTTTTAGACGTTCACACAGTATACTTTGGATAGGAGATCAAGCTTATGTCGTGCTTTATTCAGCCAGAGGCATTTTTGTTTATATCGAGTCGCTAGGGTGAGTTCAAGAAAGTAATGGTATCCCGGTATTATATCACAGCTAACGTGAAGCGTGGGACAAGCGGGACAATGCTCATGAGATCTTCTGCTTTAGTACGGTATCAGATGAACTTACTTACTTACTAAGTGGCGCTGCAGTCCGGAACGAACCTGGGCCTCAGTGCTGATAAGCAGCGTATTGACGAATTTTGATGGCTATATAGCAATGAGGACAGTTTTTCTGCACCCCCTCAGGACTTTGAGGACTTTTAGTCCACCTCTTAGTTTGAAGAAATTATATTTAGTTAGAAGGTCAGGAGAGGGGCTTTTCCAACATACAGGCTGTGTTCAATGAAAGTTGCCCGGGCACCCAAAGACTCAATTAGGATAGCTACGATTCGGGGCATATGGTAACAATTGCTTGCCACAATGCTGTATACATCCTCCATCGCAAATCCGGGTTCTGAATTACACAGAGTCGAGAGATTAGATCTGCCGCTCGTTGCTAAATGTCTGAACCAGGCCTAAGAAGTCTTTGAACGGAAATGAGTTAAGTCTTAATAAATTAATACGAAGCTTGGAGATCTTCTTCTTTCTTTTATCGAAGAGTCGGGAGGCGGTAATACTCTTCGTTGCATTTTAAAATATTTCGAAAGTCATTATACTAGTCCTCGGAAAGCAAAGGAGAAGGGAGAAGTGTCAAGGAGCAAAGTCAAGGATGGCAATCAATGGCAGCTATAGGCTGTGGACAATGTCAAGCGAAGTGCATTGAGATGTTTCGAGCCTTTGCGATGGTCTACGATGATAGAACCTTATTTATAGATGCTTCTTCAAGTGGCAATTCCATTCGTGACAGTTGAATTTTAGGAAGTCGTAGCGCTGCAATGTGGTCATAAAATATGTAAACCGAAACACTGAAACTTTTCCTCTTCATCTTTATAGGTGAGGTTTTAATCTCGATCAAACGGATCATAACCTCCTGTACTAAAGGGTGTCCTATACTTCCAAAATGTAATTTTGATAGAAATTACAGATTTTTAATTACAAAGCTTACATTTTTTATTGATTCATAGAGCATGCATGATTGGGGTTATATGTATATGGAATAGCACATCGGATAAATGGCCGCCACAGCTTTGCTGGCAAGTACGTACTCTTTTATTGAAATTTTCTATGACCGTTTCGTATAAAAGTGGAGAAACTTCTCTGTGGGGTTCGTAGGGCGCGGCCTAACTATATTCCAAGTCGTCATGATCTTTTATGGAGATATGTACAGTACCAACACATATGAGATACATCCCTTATAATACTTCCATATCGACGGGGTTATGATTAGGATTGATCGCACATAACTTGGATTTCTTATGGTCCGCATGTGGGGTTTCCCTTTGGATTTGATCGTTGGTTATTATGAGCCCGGAAATATCCACAAACCTGTCCCCATCTAGGTACTTTCATAGCTAAAATCTGTCTGATGTTGGTGATCGGGAATGAACCGATACATGCAATGTCGTGTTAATTGTTACAATGCACCCCAACTGCACATAGTCCAATAGGCATTGCACGGCTTGAAACCTTGAATTAGAGGGTTCAACGTTCATGGATACTTAACAAACACTCCAAAAACCTGAAAAGACCACTCCTAAGTAAAGTCTGACTAACGTAAAAGGGGACAAACGTAACGCAAATGCGGAGATACATGAGAACAGAAATTCTCTAATAATGTCGTAAACTGATCGTGAGCTTCTGGATACCACAGGGAGGTTACTGAAACGATTTGCTGATGTATAGGTACTTATAATGCCGTGTGCTTATAGATGATTAACGTAAATTTTCTGTAATGTAACCTAATCTCAGACAAAGTTATGATTGCGACCCTCACGCAAGGTGAACTTGAACAATTGCATCTAAACATACGCTTGCCTTTTTGTGTATATTGCTGAGACAACGTTATTAATGGAACATGAACACCCCAAATCATCATCATCGTCTTAGTTGGTCTATATTTACTAGCTATTAGCCATACAGATACACATTTAGTTGTTCACCTAATGATGATACACTCCCACCAACCACATTTAACTTCGAAGCGTCCTAAACACAGCCTATCCATCCATCAATTAGTTACTTCATCATTCTTAGTAAATTAACAAAAACTACTACAAGCCCATAGAAAGCATCAATCACACGTATTTAGCTATGTTCCGAGCTACAATTACCTCACGAAGCACATCTTCCCCAATCGTAAGTATATTCAAACCCGAGTGAGCAGACCCAAAATGAGCACCAATTAATCACACTTTTCCACAGAAATACAACTCGATACGAGTATGTCATGCCAAAAGAAAAAAAAATGTATCTCCTCCCTTCGAGTGGGAAAAATAAGGAGGCCGTCATCCATTCATCGATGTTTGTCTCATGCCATAGTCACTGGTCTGGCCGCACCCAGCTGTTTGTCTGTTGACCTAGTTCTTGTTCGAGAAGATGCAGATTGCTTTCTGTCGTTTGCATCTTTGCTCCAATAATTGCACAAACACACGTCGGCATTAGTGTAGACACAATTATTGCCTTAATGGTCCACCAATTTCAGACGAACAAAAATCCTATCTGAAACGAATTTAGCTCGGTAGCTGTAGCTGTCTACCTAGCTACCTATCTACCTTCCACATGCTGTTAATTAATTCAGATTCTCTTATTTTAAGACGCCTTGATGTCTTTAGCGATGATATAATAATTTTTGTAGCACATAATCTTTTAAAAAAAAGCAGACCACGCGCTGGCCGTAAATTGCGTCCGCGAAACGAGTCACGGATGACATTTGTGAAACTTTGAAGAGGGTCACAGGAGGGTCATAAAAAATCTTATGAGGTTTTAGAGGGCACGATCTGGAGGGGTTATGATTTTTCGTGGAATCATAGTTTTTGTGGAGCAAATTCGCAGGTGGGTCATTGACTTCGATCTGAAATTGTGTGAAATAGTTGCGCGATCGAAATAAATCGTTTGAGGGGTATATTTTCAGCTACTCGTGGGCTATTTCTGTCGGCTAGAGTGCGTCTGTTGATGAAAGGTAAACAGACATAGGAAATGTCTTAATTTAGATGCCAAGTCAGTGGTAGAGTCCGATTGTTTACGAGATGGTGTGCAAAAGAATGAACACAAAAATACGGCGCATCTATATGGTTGCTCAACTGGGGTGTTATCCAAGGGGAAAGCTTTCGATTTGGTAGTTTTCAAATGGTTTATAGTTAGCCTTTGCAGGTGTTAATTTATCGGCGAAGTGAACTATGTGCGGTTATATGTACTTATGGCCAAACAAAGCAGAAAGGTGTTTTTGAAATGTAATCGAGTCTGTAGACAGTAAGTCATGTGCAGCTGCAAGAAACACCACTAAGCTCTTAAGCCTCAATATCTACAGCATTCTTGCCATTGAACAAATACTCTTTCATAGATTTCCTTTGTGACGACTATCTGAGAGAACGTATACGGTGTAACTTTGGCATAACACCTGATTGCAGACAAAGAAAACACCGTATGGATACAAACACCAGCTCAGTGGATGAATAGAGAAATATCTTCAGAACAAAGCTATTCAAACCATTTGAGGAATGTGGTTGCTCCATATAGTTGGATGTAGAAATCCATTCCCTCTAAAAGCAGGAGTACCACAATGTTCCGCACTATCGCCAGCACTATTTCTTTCGGTACACAAATCATGAGCCATTCGTTACAGCTGGTACCAAAGGCTGGAGAGGTTAGGATGCGTATTTGTTGTAAGGGAGTGGAATCAGGTCGAGAGTGATTAGGAGGATCGCTCAGAGAATTTCTTTCGCTGCCTTAGCTGTGATTAGATGTAGTCTCAGCAAATTGCAGAACATAGCCGCTTTGCTAAGTGGAGAATCGTGTTCGACTTACAGATATCTCGCAGATTTCCGAAAGATCTGTATTTGGAACACGGCTATTGGCTTAAAGCCGGTTAGTAAATTACTGGCAACGATCCACAAGCAGTATCACCCATCTGTTTGATTGCCACTTTCGACGAGTTTGAAGATCCTCTCAAGGAGGAATTTTATGATCGCTTGGACGTAGCTAACAGGAAATTTCAACACACATAATTGGTCTGAGGTTTTTGGAAAACATAGACTTAAATCTCAACAGATAACGAACCTAACATCAGCGTGTAATACCCTGATTAGCAGAAAACCCTATAAAGAGGCAGTTTTATGACCTCTTTGGCGAAGCTTACAAGAAATTTCAACCCAAAAAAAAGTCGAGAAAGCAACGACAACAGAAAACAGACTTTTCAACCACGTGCAATACTTTTATTAGAACTTTAAACCCTCGGCTTCGAAACCACACAGCCAGAACGGTCAAACTGTCAACTCAATCGACAATGTGCTCAAATGCGCTTCCAACATCCTGGATGTACGTATACAAACGTCGATTCTGGTTATTTCATCGTCGAATGCAAATTTTGAGCTCATGAAGAAGCTATGAATGATTTTGAGTATGCAGGCTTGGATAATTTAATGTAGCTGAGGCTACAAAAACTTACTCAGTGACATACTTTCCTATGATCCAATACCTTCCACAAACGTCAAAATCCAGTTGATGTAGTATCGCAACAATTGAAAAGAAATATCCGAATCTATACCTTAAGCCTTCAAAAAGGTACCGTGGTAGTATGATGTTTGCAAGTAGTAGCGAAAAGAGGTGACGGAAGAGGCACATATCAGAGTGCCATAACGAAAAACCCGGAGAAGAAACTTTTTCAGGAAGTATGATTTGTCCCTTAACCGCACCTAGCGCGATTGGGACCCTTGCCGCCAGTGAGCCGTGAATAGAAGCCTTGCCTTGCCAGCTCGTCTGCAAGCTCGTTTCCTTCAATGTAACTGTCCCCTGGAACCCAGAGAAGTGTGACCCTAAAGCGTTCGCCAAGCTGGGCAAGTTCGTTCCGGCATTCTTGTACCAGTTTGGAGGATATGGAAGCCGAGTTGATGAGAATAGAAATATTTTGCTTTTCCAAAGTATCTCTTACTACTTCGTTTCTCTTCCACTGAGCTCTGGTAGGAAATCCTACGTGGAAGCCTTTCTTGAAGCTTAGTATAGGTGTTATGTAGTCTGTTGGAAACGTTACCACGCCGTTTGGTAAAGAGTCCAGAATATTACAGTGACCTATATGTATTTTTAGATCAACAGTTTAAGCTCGACCCCCATATGAGAAGTTTCCTATTCTTCGAACAACTGTTTTAAAGATTTGTGAAAACCCTCAGCTGCTAATGCGGTGCAAAAATTTTACAAAGATGGCACCCAACTTCACTGGTTCCAGTCTACTGCTCGCCACGTGCAGACAAAAGTCTTCGATTCACTTTTCTCCATTTGCAAGACAATACCCTCAACAGTCTCGTTCACACTCCATAAACTCATTATTTGTTGACATCTAGCTCCATCCGACAACTTGTCAAAATTACTTCCACCGACTCGAAATGTAGGTAGATACCATCAATTGATGAAATTCCATCACCTCAGACAAAAAAAAAATAAAACATGCTGACATCTGCACACACTTCGGGTATTTAAAACAGCAAGGACGACATTCAAATAAGGGAGCTAGCTTTGTTTATGAAACAAAACCATCTCCCTCGTCAGTTTAGTGAACCGTGCGAATGTACTTTTTTGTCGTCCTGTTTCTTTCTTTTATAAAAAAAAAATTTCTTCTTCGCAGTCATGCTACACAAGTGTCCAAAAAAATACAAAAAAAGGACGAGGAGACTTTTTTTTTCATTCCACTTCACCGGGTCTCTATTACGGCCCCGCAAATATAAATATACGACTCATGAATGTAGTGCGCCAGGATATTGCCTGGTGCACACGCCCCCCAGCAAATCTACGTACACATAAACATTTTCAAGTTCTTTGCACTATTGTACAGTTGTTTGAGATTTATCTATATACACACTGATATAGGGGGGCAGTGTGTAGACAAAGCATCTTTTCTGGCATATCTTTGGAAAGTCCTGTATTTTGATTGTGTATTTGTTGTTGTTGTTCTTCGTTTTCTTGTTGTTGCTCATTTTGTATGCTGCTGTCGTAAAAAGGTATTGGAGTCGTCTCGGTTATTCACCGAGATTTGTGTCTATACAAGGACTAAATAACCCCAGACAACAACAGCAACAACAAGAAAGAATTTGTGTCCTTTTCGATTGCTGGATTAGCGGTAATCCAAACAAAAATATGTTTTCTTATCTTTTGAGTACATTAAACCCTGCGAAGGATTTAACTCCTCTTTAGGACTAAAAGGGAGTTGAAACTTTCCAAAAAAAAAAAAAAAATTGATAGTAAGATTTTTTTTTTTATCTTCTCTCCCATTGACAGTAGTCTGACACATGACAAGACGATATTGAAATATCATGTCCGACATGTTGTTTACATTTTTTTATCAGATGGGAGAGGAAACTTCACTTACTTTCGCTACTAGCAAAGCCAAGCCCGTACATTGTTTTTCAACGGTCGGATCGTTTGTCAGCGGCGTCACATGTTTGACCTTGAAAAGTCAATAAATTTGCACAAGCCTTGAATGTCTGATTCATTAGAACGCACACCCATTGTTTTGGTTAGTCGCTGAATAATTGATAAGAGAAAATTTGACAAAGCGGAGTGGGAATATTGAAATATAATATCTCATAGATAAACGGTGTTATTTGTGCCAGTCATATGTGTTATTGGGGCGAATTTCAAGTGTCAAATTGGAGAGGAGAAATGATTAATTGTGGTTGACACAGAATAATCAAACGAGTTTGCATTTCATGATGCTGATCAGTGGGGGTCTGGTGTTTTTTTGTTTTTTTTTTGTCAACTACTTTTGTTAAATCAATTTGATCAATAAAATGAAGAATGTGATTGGTCTTCAATTTATCGTTATTTTATTGGACCAACTTAACCATCTCAGTGGCAATTGAACAAAAATTGGATTCATCTACGACATGATTGGGATAGAGTTAGAAGGCTGACCACTTCCGAAGCTTATATAGGGTGTTCCAAGAAGACGGATTGACGTTTATCATAGATGGCAATTATGTGTTAATAATATCGGCCAAATGTTCATCAAGGATTTTATAGGGCACCTTTACGAGATGGTCAACACTTTTGATGTTAACTTCCTGTGGCGTGGGGTGACATTTTTGTTGCAATGACCGTTGCAACGTAGCTATTCAACTAAGTATCGGGTAGCTACGAACAATATCCGGATGTCCCATTCAATATTGGCGACGACAGCGAAAATTACCAAGTATCCGACCCAAGTGAAGTGAAGATAGCAATATCTAAACTCAAGCTTAACAAGGCTGCCGGAAATGACGGTCTTCCCGAAGAGCTTTATTGATGAGTAACATTCACCACATCATAAGCCAAATTTGGGCGGATGAAAGTATGCCTAAAGAATGGAACCTCAAAAAAAGAGATCCTCTGAACTACGCCAACTACAGAGGCATAAGTCTCCTCAACATCACCTGCAAGATCCTATCTGCTGTAATTTGTGAACACTTGAAACCGTTTACCAACAACCTGATCGGCCATTATCGGTGTGGTTTAAGGCCAGGAAAGTCAACAACTGATCAAATCTTCATACTTCGGCAGATCCTGGAAAAAACTCAAGAAGACCAAATCGATACCCAAGACCTATTCATCAATTTTAAAGCCGCATACGACAGCATTTATAGAGACGAACTATGCAGAGCAATGTCTAGTTTTGGTTTGCCGCCCAAACTAGATGATGGATGATGCTCCATCAGGGTTGGAAACGACTAAGGCAAAGTCAACGAACAATCATGTGACTTCTTCAATCTCATTTTTGTGAGGATTGTGCAAAACTCTCAAACCAACACTGTTGCGGTGAAATTTACCACAATCAATCTCACGCTCTATCCTTAACATCCTTTTGGTCCCTCTTCTAAGTATGGTGGCAAACCCAGAATCAAAGCCAGTGGTGGGCAGCCAATGTCCCATTAGCCACTGGTCCACTACCTTCAGACCCTGGGGATGCAACCTAAAACAGGTATAACGAATGCGACAGAGGAGTCCACTCAAGAAGAAGCCCAACTCTGTTCAGTGCATCCCTAGGTAGATTAGGCAGACTCACAACACCGCACCGACACACAAAACGTGCGACAGGAATCCACGGCATAACGGCGTCGTCGAAGCCCAAAAGACTTGGGTGACTAGCGACGGACAGAAGCGGTCTGAAAAGTTCGATGTGTTAGGGAGGATGATCCCTCGTCGACCCCAACACGATAATGACGGGTGGGGGCGACGAACCCTGCAGCTTACACCCCAACATAAACGTTTGCGTTATCACATTAGGGGTGTAAACGTATAGTTTCAATAGCAAACGAGTAGACAATCTCTTTCCCCCACCAATGGAACAACGGAGGAGTAATCGAGGTGTTTAGGCGGACGGCCAGAAATAAGCACCCTCGCCACAACTCAACCTCAAATACACAAGTCATCAGAAAAAAAATGTCTACAAACCGGATGACAGAAGGTGATTTCCAAGAAGAAACACGGGGCATGTCCACGACAACTGGACACATTGATAACCACAAAGGTTGTGGAATGGCTCGAGCTCAACCTAAGAATACAATCAATTTAAGGATGGCACCAGAATGACACATCCCATATCCCAGAATCTGAAACCACCAACGTCGCAAAAGATTGTTTTTATCTCATCCTCTCACCAAGTCCTACAATGATATACGGTTGGGTTGGGTGTAGACTCTGATTGGCTTTAACTTGGCAATGCCCAGTGGTTGCAACTCTGACTAACCAACCACCCGACCTAATGAAGTAAGGATAGCGATATCTAAACTCAAGCTTATTGAGGCCGCGTAATGACGGCCTTCCCGCTGAGCTTTTTAAAGCTGGCGGAGATGACTTGGTAAGTAACATCCACCAACTCATAAGTCAAATCTGGACGGATGAATGGAACCTCAGCATCTTTGGGCCGATCCACAAAAAAGGAGATCCTCTGAACTGCGCAAACTACAGAGGCATAAGTCTCCTCAAAATCGACTACAAAATCCAATCTGCCGTAATATGTGAACGCCTGAACCGTTTACCAACAACCTGATCGTTATTGAAGAACAATTCGTCAGTATGGCGAATCGTTCATTTCATTTCCTTTTTGGACACCACTAGTCGGTCGGTATTTACTCTAAATCCACTTGATAGTTGGGCTTAACCTCAAAGTAACCTCTACATTAATCTGGGGGCGTTATAGGATAGTCTCACACGAGAAAGTGAGAAATGCCTGTGCCCAAAATTTACCTACAGCTAACCACACGGATAGACTCTAGTCCGTATCAAATCAGTTGGCCAACGGTCGATTGCGCAGAGAGGATTTAAGGGAAATTTAAGATATTTTAAAATAAATTTTAAGAGACCTGCGCAGTAGAATGCCCAACTGAATTGGTACGGACTATACTTGGGTACATACAGTGACATCGTAACCTCATAAAAAAAATCAACTTTATCCCGAGTTCATGGCCCCTTCAAAGAATTTATAAACCGATCATGTTCTGACACATTTTCTCCATACTTCACCATGCCGGACACACAATACTCGCTAATGGTTTGATCACTATTTTTCACAAACACATGCGATTTCTATCGAAACTATTCCAAAGCACAACAACAATACCCTTTAGATACAGCTATAGGATACAACATAAATATTCCACTCTCAGTCGCATTCATCCGTTCTCCAATATGGTAAATGTTATGAAACACCCAAGTGCAAGTTCAACAAAAACTTGCGCCACTCAGCTCAAACACTCCAGCTGGTGCTGTCAATTCAGCTAATAAATGCGCATGTGAGGAGAAAAGTATCTTTATTCATGAAACTATGGCGACAGCAGCAGTCTTTGGCTGGCGATAATACCAAGTGCATGTGAGTCTATAATTAGACAGCGCGATAACGTCGACAAAAGGCTTTAGTAATCGATAGCCGATTTGAATGTGATGGTTGATTTCTGTTTGAATAAAAAAAAAACCTGATAAGGAATTCATTTGAATAGTAAACAATGGAACTTTCAGATCCGCATGTGAATAACCTCACTGACAAGTTCACTCTTTCACCTGTCAAGTCGGATTTTACTAGATCCATCGATGACGCAATTTAGATTATGATCAGAATCCAGTAGCTTTGACTAAAATTTTAAATATTTCATTCTGATAAGCAACCAAGATACGTACGAAGAGAATAGATTATGAAAATTACCAGGTAGTCGTTGGTCTCACGTCAAGTTTAACTTCCTTAAGTAAATGGCTTCAAACTCAAATGCACAATTATTGATAATTGTTGCTTAAGCCCCTCATTGTATTCATCGCACGCGTCGTTCCTCTTCTTCTTCTTATTCCCACAGACAAAAGCGGAAGGTAGACGAATAAAACTGAGAAATCCGTTTTGTTTTTTTTTCCTATTTGGATACAACCAAAGTCGAATAGATACTTTTCTTTATGAAATTGCAATTAAAAGTTTTTTTTTTATTCCAAAGTTGACTTTTATCGGGTGTAGCTTTATTGATTTCGTGTATTAAAATAGCACCGCGATAAAAAAAATAACTCCATCACAACAGAGAACACCTTCATGGTGACATGGAGGGTCAGGAAATGTTATTCCTTCGGTTTGCTGACATTTAAACTTCCTCCAATCAATATCGGAAACCTCATGATGTATGGATACGTGTGCTATATGAAATATTGTAAACCACCCACGATCAACAGATACATCAGATACTCGACCTTTTTTTTATCGGTGTGGTTATTTTATGCGCTCATTTGTGTGAAAGGGTGTTGGTTTTGATTTATGGACGGATTCAGTCAATAATTTCAAAATAATGATTTAGGTACACATTTTCAGAGAAAATTTAACGCTGACGGTATATCTAGTCGAAGATTAAATTCATTTTTCAAAACCTGCTACTTTGAAAGTGCAAACTTATAAATGCTAACGGTAATTACCGGTAAATTAGCATAGAGAGGTAAATACGTTCACGGCGTGTTAAGTCTTAATTTATGTTTGATAAAAGAAAATTGATTAGGCACTGCAATTATTTTCGCCAGGCTGTGGATTTGTTTAACTTTGTTGGCGCTGTACATGAATTATAGAAATAGGGGACAAAGGGGCTAAAAATTCCGGAGGTAAGTAGTTCGGATAAATATAGCTTCTAGACAGAATTGGGATGACGATACGTTAGAAGTGGATTGCCATAGAGACTCTTAGGCAACAGCTCTCATTTCCTTTAACTAAAGTACGACAAATAGGGCAAAATAAAACATGGAGAGGGTGAACGACTGGATCGTACCACACATACTTTAAATTGTGATTATTAGAACTTAATTTGAAGAAAACCAGTAGAGGACTTCAAAACAAACCCCACAGAAAAAAGTCCAATGGCGTTAAATTGCAAGATCTGGATGGCCAATTCTGGTCGCAAAAACGGACAATTACAAGATTAGGAAAGGGCTCATGCAGTAAATGAATTTTCTCTGGCCGTATGGAATGTGGCACCGTCTTGTTGAAACCAAATGTTAGTCACATCCTTTCGACGATCACTCACCTTGTCGCGGTGAAAGGGCTTAAGTAGTTTCCAATGAACCACGGAGCGAAACCGGAAATCTATGCTAAGCATAAACTGTCAGGGCCACCCATGCCGGTAAGGTCAGTGGCGAGGAAACGAAAACCAAAAGGTGGTCTCCAAGGTAAGGCACGCGCCGATACCTGCATGGCTGAGGGAATGCTCAGTCGCTAGCGCAAATTCTAGATACCTGGGGACCTCTAGTTTTAATTCAATTTCCCCTTGCCTGTATACAGGAGGTGAGTACAGGATGACATTCCTTCCCCCTTACTGGTGGGTCCAAAATAGACAACAAAAACAAAACAAAAAAGGGACGAGTGCAAAGGAATCGGGCACTCCAAACCCTATAAAAACCGATTCTCAACGACGGAGGAGGAGGAAAGCCTTTTGCTCCGAGATCCGTCAAACTCCAAGATACTGTCAGATGAGGAAAGCGAAGGAGCAAAAGACATCCAAATGGAGAAACTTCTTCTCGATGAGGATGACACTTGCTCTAACGCCAGCTCATCTAAATTCACAACATCGTCAACTGCGTCCATCCGCAGCAAAGTAAAATCATGCAAGTTGACGATCAGAAGATAAGGTAAGATAGTTACTCTAGGAAAAAAGGATCGCCTCAGACTTCAGAAAGCTCAAGAATTTTTACAAAGTCTGACTGAGAATGAGCCGATCGCTCGTACCTGCTCAATGAACGCACCGAGTACCTCGAGCATGAAGGAACTGATGGGACCACCTTTGATGCAGGGCGTTGGCCCGCTAAGACAAAGAATGGTCTCCTCAGATCCTGCGAAAGTCAAAGGCAAAATCATGGCTGATGATCCCTTGTATACCCCCCCAGCAGCTGACGAGCTACTCGCTCGTCGCTCGCCGAGAGGAGATACAGGAATCAAAGCTGAAGGAGAGCTGGATGGATCGGTCAACGAATGTTACGGACGCATGCCCAGTAGGAGTTGACATGATCCCTTCAGACTCCGAAACAAGGGATTGCAGTAAAAACACCCTTATTCTGAAGAATCTCACCACAGAAGAGAATGAGCCGCTCGCTCGTACCTTAGGTGGTGAGGTAACGAAGAATAAGAGTGTTTGTGAGCTGAAGAGATTGCCTCCAGTCGTGAGTGACCTTGGCCAATCCAACTGGAGAACAGTCTCTCCACTTCTTGAGTCAATTAAACTTTGTAAGCATGTAGTTTTAAGACTTTCATGAGAATTCGATGTAGAGAGTTTCTCCAAACATCCAATTTTTGACTACGCTACCGAATTGATGTTCCTGGTCTGTCAGCAATACTCTCGATGTTTTCTGTTGAACGACTTGTGACAGGTCATCTCTAATTGATCCAGTCTCCCTGAATTTGTCAATTAGTTGATGTTTTGAAATCACTTTGACGGCCATATTTTGTACGATGGAGGACTGTAGCTGTCAAACCTTCATTTCATTTCATTTTAACTAGACTCGAAATGTCAGCTGTCACATTATCATCAACACGTTGACAACACAGTACCTACTATTAAATGGGGCAAAAATAAAATTTTGCGTGAATTATGAGACACGCTTTAGAAATAGGGTACGCCGGTGCTGCAAATTCCGGGGGTAAGTCACTATAACGAACACCATTAATTGTTGCTGCCTGACGAGCCGCATGGAATGGTCCGATAATTCCTCCAGCTCAAAGTCTGCACCTAACAGTCCTACGTCGTGGATGCATTTGTTTTTCAACAATTACTCGTGGGTTTTCTGAATCAGAATCCACTTGTTGTTGTTCCAAAATCCATTTAACGAACTCTCTTCCTATACAAAGTCTTGGCGCCAGCAGACGAGAGCGGGGTAGACGTGTATTCAAACTAAGGCACATATTCCATTCCAAAGATAGCACCGGAATAATTCCCAAGATGGACTCAACGGTGTCGTTTACAGTCCCAGTTTGGAGGGACAAAAAAGTAAGGAGGGATCGAAATATTCGGACAACACGTCATCTCAAGGGTTAATCAGGATCCTTGAACAGAGATGGTGGGGCATGAGCTGAAAGGCTAAGGTCAGAGCTGTGGATTCTGATGGCCCCGTTTCTTAGTGGTATATCTATACATTGGAACTGGCCCTCGAGGTTGGGGGTTTTGTTGTCAGGGTAACTTTCTTACCACTTAAAAAATATTTGGATATGAGAGAGACAACAGGATAACGGATCCCCTCAATTACTAAGAAGAGCAGGAACGGAATGGGTGGCCGCGGTGTAGTGTAAATGTGTTCGCTTGTCTTTTATTCAAAGAAATAAAAAAGTTTGGTAGGTGTCCTAAAAGTAAACACCGTCTTGAATGTTCTGCGAATATAACGAACACAAAAAACAGTGACTCCCCGAAATTAGATGGAGTAAGTCTCCACTTCATCCAAAATTTGTCCTATTACTCTCTTTCTTCCCCTTCTGAAACCATCGTACTACGCGAAAATTATAAAAAAAATAACACGACCATGGAAAATCACTTACGAGTATGCACCTGCAACGTAGGAACGCTGTACTCAACGCTGTGCTACTTAAATTCTATAGAATCCCTTCTTTAGCGATACATGACAGGATTAGGAATGCAAAAACGAAAAACATGCGACATTTATAACAGCTGCCACCCAATACTGAAGACCCTATCAAGGTAGAATTTTACTATCTCCTTGACGGTGCATACAGAGGCTGTCCAGAATACGATATGAAAATTGTACTTGCAACTTCAATGCGAAAACCGGTAAGGAAAACATCCAAGGCGGGATGGTTGGAAGCACACCCTCTACGAAACGACAATAAATAATGACTTTCGACTAACAGCCTTTGGAGCATCATGTAATACTGCCTATCAGCAGCATTAGGTTCGCACGACTACGAATCCGCAAAGCAACCTGGCGATCTCCACATGGTCGAACCGCCAAATCGACCATGTTCTCATAAAAGCGAGTCACATATCCAATATCCTGGATGTACAAACATTCAGAGGGGCAAAAATCGACTCTGACCATTTGCTCACTCGTACTGCTAAGGGGATCCTATATAAGACCCTGATCATACCAGTCCTGCTCTGAAGCAGGGACCGTATGTTTCAAAAATGCATGAAGAAAGTTTTGGTCGATTTTAGATGAACATTTTTCGAAAAATCTTCAGTCCCGTTTGCGTTAATGGGCTATGGAGACGAAGATTCTACCAAGAACTATACGAGCATGCCCCTAGTAAAAAAAGCTCATTAGTGGACGTTGAAGATGGATAGGACATGTAGAACAAATGGACACCAATACTCTGGGTCGCAAAGTTTTCGATTCCCAGCCAGACGCCGGACGCAGTAGAGGAAGACCTCGCCTTAAGTGGCGTGCACAAGTAGAAACCGACCTCAACCAACTTGGAGTGCGCAATTGGAGGCAGTAAGCTAAGGACCGGGCTAATTTAAGAGTCATGTTGGTTGAGGCCAACGTTCATTACGGACTGTAGCGCCATTTAAGTAAGTAAAGAAAAAATTGTTATGCAAAGTGTGATTAAGAGAGCTCGCCTTTGCACCACTGACCGAGGCACATACAAGGTGGCGCAAAAATAACCTTCCGATGTTTTTTGGCTGTAATTTAAAAAAAAAAATGAAAAACTTTGATTCTTCTTGTGGATTATTTTTATTTTGGTCTTTTATTTTTTTTTTTACATCATGTCGAGAATATGATGTCATGTAAATGGCCGCCGCCACAGTTGATTGTCATTTGAGCCCTTTTTATGGCATTTTCCATCACTTTGGCCAAAACTTCCGGCGATAGGTCCTCACATTCTTGACGGATAAAAGCACACCATACAGTGACTTTGAGCGGGTGTAATGGCTCTTCGCGCCCAGAAGCGTAAATTTTGCTTATTTACGTACCCGCTAAGATGGAAATGGGCCATTTTGATGAAAAATCATCTTCCTCTTGGTGGTGATTAAGGATGGCTTGAGAGTATGTTAGACGCGATTGGCGGTCAGCAGCTAACAGCTGATGCACCGTCTGGACTTTGTACGGAAACATCTTCAAATATTGTACCAAAATTCGCTGTAAAGACCGTCGACTGATACCCATTTGCGTGGCACGTCGTCTGGTCGATGTCGACGGCGCTTCCATGACATCTTCGGCTACAGCAGCAATATTCTCTGCAGAACGGCTACTCCGGGGTCTGCCACGCCTGGCAGAGGCGAGCGGCTAAACGTCGCAGTGTTTCACCAGTAGGCGTTGGACGGCTAGGAAATCTGCGACGAAATTCACGTTGTGCCAAAGTCACCGACCGATTATTGCTCAAATAAATAGTCACCAATATTCCGCGTTCTGGAGCAGTGTAGCGTAACATTGTTTATTAACGTGTATTTCGCATGTGTTTACTACACAAATGTCAAAACAGAACTGACATTAGGGGCCAATCGCAAAATTTATAGCATTTTCTGATAGGAGGATTACTTTTGCGCCACCTTGTATTTGACCGACATCGACATATAAATTATAAAACTGTATTCCATTCAAAGTTATTAAAAAAAAACATCAACCTGGAACAAAAACGCACCCTGTATCAATGTATCTTTCGATTTAGAACCGAGTTTCTTGAAATATTCGCCTTCATATATAGGTAAATAAATCAACGCAAATAACTTTTTTCTAAGAAATTCCTTGAATTCCTATTCCGATACATAAATTAGTTTTCGATATAAATAAATTATGCTTCGACTCGTCTTCCTCCTAAAAATGCTTAACATCACGCATTTAAATAAACAATTACCTGTTCGGACAGCTAACATGCAAATAGAAGAAAAAAAGATACAAACAGAGGAACTCTATCGATAGATAGATACACTTTTAATTTTCCGCATGAAAAGAAGCTCCAGCTAAAGAGCTGCAGAGAAAACCCCCTACAAATCAAATGATTGATAACATGCACCATGTGGGCTTGAAAAGAAGCGGATTTTGAGGTTGTTTTCCTTAGAAAGAACTACACATTCTCAATTTGGGTTAGACGTGTATACTCCACACATGGAGGAGGAGTAGGTGAAATGGGATACGGTTCGTTAAATATTTGATAAAACCGTCTACATAGAGGATGGAGACTATAGCCGAACTTGATTGCATTGTACAGTATAGCGAGCTTCAATGGCGGAAAATTGGATAGATTCCGGAAAACTTGGCGGTATTGAAAGCATGTAATTTGCCCTTCACAAAGAGTACATAAGTACGTTAGAGGCCATTGTCTTTAATTGGACTCTTTTGGTGGAAGTGGCTTTTAGTTTTCATCGTGGGCATATCTAATTTTATCGAACATCGCTAGTGCGGTAACTGGAGGAGTTTTTTATGGTTCCTTATCGACGTACGTGTACAATTTATGTATCAACACACGTTGGAGAGACTATACCAACGTGAGGTAGAACCTTCGTGATGAAGGTGTTCACTTTGGGATGCATGAATAAGTTATTATAAAAAAAGCCTCGCAACGATCGAAGAAGTGGATAGGGAAATGTGGCGTTTCGATACTTTTTATTGACCTGGAAGCATGTTTCTTAATTTATATGCTCCGGTAATTAGGGCTGAATGGGTGGATAATAGGACATTCCCATATTAAACTCTGTGTGCCAATAGAATTTACCCAATTAGGATAAAGGATATTCAGGAACATACTACTCTAACTCAGTTATCGACGAAATAAGCTACTAGGGTGGAATGATAGGTACACGTGTTCGTGACGAAATGAATGGACATACGGCCGAGCGTGTACAGGATTAATTATATAGATTTCAACGCAGGGAATGTGGGACATGTGACATAGCAGGAATGCTTTATAAAACGTTCAATCACTAATAGATGTAAAATGGATGGTACTAGGGCAATGACTGACAAATGATAATAGACCTCTTGGTTTTTTATTGTTATTTATTCAAGATTCAACCAAAAACTTTACGACTTGAAGAGGTCTGTCTGGTCAAAAAAAATCGGCATATGGCATGTAGAGCTAGTGGTCAACAATACTCCGGCTGGCACGTCTTTCGATTCCCAGCCAGACATCGAACTTTGTAAAGGAATACTTCGCCTTAAGTGGGACGTACAAGAAGTAAAATCCTGCCTTATCCACCTATAGTCCGCAACTGAGGGATGTTAGTTAAGCCCAGGTTAATTTGGGGCTAAAGTGCCACTTTAGTAAGTAGGGAATTATTTTAAATTTGGTTCTCCTTTGTAGAACGTTTTTTTTTTGTTTTTAAATTCTGACTTGCCTAAGAGTAAAATACACACCGACCTAAAAGATCTATTGTGCTTGCCGTCAGATGTTTTTAAGGTTAGTAGCGCTTCTACTTTCCTAATGTAGCTGATAATACTTTCAGCCGAAGATTTCCTCAGCTCTTCGGGACTTAAAAATTCCCTGAAGAAAGATTCCCTTCTCATACCGGTAAGGGCCGGGTATTCACATATGATATGCTCGGCTGTTTCGTCTTTAAAGAAGTACGGACCAAAACAGATAGTTTTTGTGGATGGAACGGTGTCTCAACATACACTTAAGGATTATCATCACTCCAAATACGGCAGTTTTGATTGTTGACGTATCCATTCAACCAAAAGTGAGCTTCATCGCTGAACAAAATTCGCTTATGAAATCATTCACCAAATATACACCTTGCTTGGTGCTCCTGTGGCTTCAATTCTTGCGCGAGTTGGATTTTGTAAGCACGCAAACCAAGATCATTCCGCAAAATCTTCCATAAATTGGATGGACACATATCTGATTCCTGTGAACGATGGCGGATAGACTGATTCGGATCTTCCTCTACGCTACGCTCTACGCTCTCTTCTGTACGCACTGTACGACGTCTCTGTGGATGCGTATCATCATTTAGAGTAAACGTGGTGCGAAAACGTTTCATACTTTATCGAATTAATTACACTTATGGACGATTATGTTGACCGTAAAATGGACGTAGTGCGCGATACGTATTTCGAACAGTAACATGATTTTCAAAATGAATTTGCACAATTTGGAAGGGCTGTTCAGACGTCAGTCTATTCATGTTGAAATGCCGAAGCAAACTAAAAATAAATCACTTTACAGCTGACAAAATGGCCGCCAGTTAAAATAGTGTTGCCAACTTAAAGTTTTATACTTCTAAAAAAAACAGACGTTACATACAGACATCTATCTACTATCTACTTGGATATGTTTTTGTTTCCCTCGCATTTCTATTCGCTTCGAAAAATCCAGAAAAGTCTTTGAAAGTCTTAGTGATTCAACGTGTGAAGGTTTTATTAACAACCTCATATGAAAACGGTCGTGGTCAAGGTAAGCCGGCGCTAGCGCAACAAGAACAACATTTCTCCAATTTATTCGAAATCGGAGAAATTTCTACCGAGGTTTCCGTTCAGACTAGCATTTCGAACATATCTTCCGACGAAATTTATCGCACCTGATAAATTTTTGTCAGCTACGCGTTGAATTTCTTCCGAAGTCCTTATTCTTGTCTTGACGTTATTGAAAGCTTCTTCGAAGTCAATGATTTTAGAGATCTTAGAGTTCCCCCATGTTCCTGAAAATATGCTGAAATGCTTGTCTTCTCTTAACAGCTTGACCCAACTTGTCTAAATGCCAAGGAAACAAGATCATCGATGAGTTTAATGCAAAGCTTCAAGTCGACGATCTTGTTTCTTTGGCATCTAACCAAGTTGGACCAGTCTGCTAAGAATGACAATAATAGGTGCAGTTGACTATTGGTTGCTACGCTTGACTACAAAGAGCGGGATCTATGGTTTAAATCTAGCAAGTCTGACAAACATCGAAGAGTAAAAAATTGCCATGCGGAGCTTCGTGAAGTCGGCGTTAAACAGGAGACCCATTGATTGCAAAAATAAAACTTCGCACACACAAACTATAAAAAAGGAATCTAGATTTGAGTGCCCGTATGGGCTGTTAATGCAAGATCTTCAATTTTTGCATAAAAGCAAACAAAGGAACGTCGAAGATTATATGTCATGCTCATGACTTTTCTGAATACAATTTCCATTCCAGTTAAAAGTGTCACCAATTTGTCAAACGTGTTAATTGTTTGTCTCCATCGATAGTAAAGCCGGTTTCTTGACGTCATAGATACATATTCGATCAAAATACATATTTTAGCACATCAGATGTGTATACGTTCCAAGCTCACCCATCAAACTTGTCAATGTCTCAGTCAACACCAAAGCTTCACCAATGAGAATGACATCCCCAGCTCACCCCACCTAAGTATATCTGAATAAAAGTAGTTAGCACCAGCTGATAAACTAAATCTAACCGCTGACACATCCAATTAGAGGTTTCCCTTCCTCCCTGCCTCCACGGCACCAAAAATGCCGTCTCCTCCCAGCACGGTCTGTCAACACAGAGCGGCATATATTCAGTAATCCATTTGAGGCCTGGCTTTTATTTACATACACTTTGCAGTCGTGTTTACACTTCTGCCCCGGGAGACGGGATGCTAAAGACAAAACAGGTGGCACAACAAGACGACGATGCTTCCTACTACCTATGCGCATCACATCTGACGGAAAACAGATTTATTTGCTCAAACCGATAAGTACCACAATCTGTCACCACTAGAACGTGCAAGGGGAATTTCGGATTTTTTTATGCTACAAGGGTATGGGAGTGGGCCTGTTCCATGTGGGATGATGCACTGACTGACGTTTGCTGCATGTCAACTTCAGTCAAATGGAATACACGATTTCACAAAACAAATTCACGTTCCACATGATCGATGAATATTTATAGAATCTGAACCTGTGTGGTGCTAGTGTGATGAGTCACTGCCTAACTACCGCTGGAGGTGGTTCATGCTTCCACCCAAAATGTGGGGCCTCCCGCCCCGACACTAAGCCGATAAGTGTATTAGTCACTTAATTCGGCTCAGTGTGTGTTGCTGATGGTGAAATGTCGATGGGTCTTCGGGCTCACTGGGGAAAAAGGCTTTTCGCGGTGTCACGACAAAGGTGATAGTATGAATGGGCACAGTTGACTGCCGACAACAACGAGGACGTGGAAAGCTACGAGGCGGCTGACTTGCCCGGCAATTGAGCGAAAGAACGAGACTAAGAAGATTATAAGTGGTTTACTATTGCGGGGAACTCACTCGGCGGTGCATAGACCCTATACACAGTTGGCAGTCGGTCGGTATGTTTTGTTCTTTGAATGAATGCATTGCTTGACGACGACGAAGATGATGATGATGGGCTTCCTCCAGAGGAGAAGGCGCACTTGACGCGTCGGTCAAGAGGGTGTGCACTTTAGAAATCATCATTTGATCTAAGTGAATGCTGGGTATGGCTGTAACTTAGTCAGATGCACGACAAGTGCGAGAACATCATCCATCACTTTCTCTTGAGATTTCGGAAGATGTGGGGTACTTGTGTTCATGTTGCATTGTGCATGTGCATATGGGTTTTGAACTTGTGCGCTATACACCAAAGAGTAGATGAAAACACATGGGTAGCATCGTAGCCATCTGTTGGGCGGATTCGAAGTCTGAGGTTGCATTCAGTCACAAAGAGGAATAATTTGAATGGTGTGGTTATGTTCGACCTTAAGCATGATTTAGACCAAATCAGTTGAGATAAGTGCTTAAAATTAGTCGGGGTAAATCATGCGTGTCGGAGCCATTTGTACTGATTTCAGATTGCATTTGGAGTTTTTAAGCGACTTAATGGGTTGTAAGTACGGGACACAAAGAAGTCGTTTTTTTGTCAGCTACATACTTTTTTAAGGAACTTGGTCTACTTTTATTCTATATTTGGACGTAATTTTTCTATAACACAACCTCCGCGAGTTCTTAACCTTGACATGTGTACCTTTGCATGTTATTACTTTCATGACATAACTTAGCCGGATCGATAAGGTTATACGATAAGGAAAGATAAAGCTTTTTCCGAAAGGTTCCCAGTTGAAATCTCTTAGAAAGATCTTACGTTGATGTATATTGTCCACCTCCTGCAAAAGGTGGACCATTTTTCCGTTCAGGATCGGCGTTAATGCTGTCATTTGTACCAACAAAAGGAAAATACCGAAGAAGCTAGGCTTAAGGCCATGTACATTTGTACAGAACTCTTATTTAATCATTTGTGCAGATAAAGGCTATATGGTGAAGGTCTTCATTTTATTCGAAACCTCTTGGATATGGGGTGCCGTCGAGACTGCAGCCATTGAATTAAGGCCTATAATCGCGATGGCCTGATAAGCTTCACGTGCATTTTGTTTGTTCATGATTCAATCTTTGAAATCAGTAAAAAGTTTCATTTACCATTCACTTAGGTGGCTTCAAAAATGTGTTTGAATCCACATACTCAGTAATGTTTGCCTCTCTTCCTGTCTTGCTACTTCTGCATAAGGGCTTGTTGTGTTTATCCGTCGCTAATTCTGTTTGTATCATTGGTGTTCAGTCTATGGTGATCAGGTCTACGATGATCTTGTCTATGGTGATCATGTCTTTGATGATCAGATCTATGGTGATCAGAACTATGGTGAACATGTCTATAGTGATCAGGTCTATGGTGATCATGTCTGTCGTGATCATAGATATCTGTGGTGATCATGTCTTTGGTGATCCGGTCTATGGTGAACATGTCTATGGTGATCATGTCTATGGTTAACATGTCTATGGTAATCATGTCTATGGTGATCTTCTATATGGTGATCATGTCTATGGTAATCATGTCTATGGTGATCTTCTCTATGGTGAGAAGGTCTATGGTGATAATATCTTTGGTGATCATATCTGTTGTGATCATGTCTTTGGTGATCATGTCTATGGTTAACATGTCTATGGTGATCATATCTTTGGTAATCAGGTTTATGGTGATCATGTCTATGGTAATCATGTCTGTGGTGATCATGTCTATGGTGATCAGGTCTATGGTGATCAGGTCTATGGTGATCAGGTCTATGGTGATCAGGTCTATGGTGATCAGGTCTATGGTGATCAGGTGATTATAGCCCTGGTGACACATACGTCCATTTTGAACCATCTTTATTGGCCAAATTTGGGTCAAATTCGTTCTTCTCTGAATGGAAAGATACAAAAGAATGATCTTCAAAAGTCATGGCCAGGCAGCATGAAATGAATTTCAGACACAACAGGCTCGCTTTGGTACAGGACCCATCTTTTTCACACAAAAATTCACGGCTAAGCTAAGATAAAATTTTCGCGAAAAATGAAAAAAAACAGAGCCTAGCTTTTTCTCAAAACCAATCATGTGTGCGTGTGTTATTCTTGCACTGTATCAGGACATCCTGTTTTATGCCGAATCCGAACTGCTAAATTGAGATAAACTTTTCTACTACTCGAATTATTTGTCAGATCATTGTAAGGTGAGGCCCGAATGTCAGTGAAAATCGTATTAATCGGTTATGTTGTGAATCGAACACAGACCTTCAGCACAGAAGTTCATCGTTCTAACTAAGCACTGGATCCTTAGTCAAAAGATATCCCAGAGCCAAAGATATTTTTGAATTTGAGCTTGTCCCCTTGAACAAATTTTCCAGCAGTTAGGCTAACTGATTCTCAATGCTCATATGGTCAAGAGTCCCAGGTCATGCTGTTGCAGTAAGGAGCGTTTCTCTTCAAAATACAGACAAAAAATGTTTAAAACGATTTTTTGTTGAAAATTATTAAAAGGAATCTGTAAATATATACAGGGTGGGTTTTATGTTCCAGGACAATTTTATTTGGTTGCAACTTTCGTGATTTGTCAGTTAGAATTTGAAAGTCCTAGAATGTGGTTGATAGCAATTTATTATGGAGCATCTAACTTTTTATTGAAATAATTCTTTCTTTCGTTATTGGGCATTTTTGGCAAAAAAATCATTATGAGCGACGAAACACATTTCGGCCGACTTTGTTAATAAAGATAATAACAGCTATAGGGGCACTGAAAACCCTCGATTGATACACCAAAGTCCACTATTCCCTTGAGAAACTGTACGGTGCGCCATTTATGCCGACGACGTCATTGGGCCATTCTTCTTTGAGGATGATAATATAGGCAATGCTGTAACAATAACATGTGACTTTATCGGGACATGTTGGAAAACTTTCTTGTGAAGGAATTGGATCAATTAAGCCTTCAAACCATGCGGTTCGAACAGGACGGTGACACATCACTCACAGCTCGTGCTACGATGCGAATTTAACGAGCAATTTTTCCCGGCCGAATAATTTCAAAAATTGGTGATATCGACTGGCCCCCACGATCCCTGCCGATTTTTTCTTATGGGGGTACTTGAAGGAACACGTTAGATCAACAAACCAACCACAATCTCGCATCCTCGGTGCGACACCACAAGTCTGCGAAATTGTTATGCAAAATGTACTTCAAAGAGGCGCCCACTTGACCAACATCATATTCCATACATAATGTTCAAGACCATAATAATCAATCAATAAAATATGATGTCAACATTTGTATTGATTGCAGTTCAAAGCTTTTAGAGCCACTTGAGATGAAATCATCCTATGGTACCCCATACTCAAGCCTATTCCGATCTACGCTGATCATGACTGCTTCTTTGTATTGAATGAAGAAACATAAAAATCTCCAATATGTTCAAAAATAGAGACTGGATTCGTCCATTAAACGACTGTTGCAAAATTGGCTCAAGCAATGTTTCCCCATATTCCCATGATAGATAAAAACCGAGCTATTTCAAAGTCCCCCCTCGAACATGGAGTCCCGGCTCGAACTCGTAAAAGCTCAGACTGACAGATAATGTCTTAATACAAACACAGCTGTCACCCCAATCCCCCATTGACATCCGCGGATAAAGAATTTCCAAATCACACAACTGCCTACGAGTACGTATATCCATTTCTATCTCTTTGTTTATCCAAGTATAAGATACACACATGGATTTTTTTTACCAATGATAGGTATATCAGAGCTCAAACTGATAACGGCTCGTTTGCATTGAAGTACACAAAAACAACCACATTCGAGGCACACTTATAGGTCGATAAGCATTCGGAATGCCTATCACAGCGATCTCCACCCCCTGTCAATGGAGGCACGATAGCACGACAAAGCCCAATAAAATATTAAAATGTTGATAAAAATATGAATTGTGTTATTAATTCTGTTATCGGCTCGTAGAGCCCCACCGTACAATCGACCGACCGACACGAGGCGCAGAGGAGCAGCTCCCGGATAAACTAATGTTCGCCTCTCCCCAGCGCTTTTGTGTATTAATGGGTATAGGGACAGCATAGGGAATTGAGGTCAGCAAGAGCCATCCATTGATTCATCCGTCAACATTCAATTTAATTTTTGGACAAGGCAGACTTTCAAGACGACCACCGAGAGCCGACCAAAGTCTGAAGACGAGAAGTGAATAAAAAATTAAATTTATCAAAATGAACGTTTTCGTTGCGCATATATACAGCGCAGCGGTCATAGAACGGAACTGATTCTCTGGTGTCGACGCTGGCTTGCTGGCTGACTCCTCTATATCAAGTGTTGTGTGTAGTTGATCGCGCATAATAAGCGATTTTTTTTATATTTTCCTTTGATATTAAAAATGATGTGTCAAATAAACGTTCAGGCAGCCGAACTACTGCATATGGCTTTAATGAGTCGTAAACAACCACCGGCCGGACGGGACAACGTATACATACATGCGGTCGTTAATGGAAGTTCGCCATGCATCATGAGATGGAGCTGGGATGTTGGACGACTGGAATGAAGTGAAAATATCACCCAATCGCAGTTGACCGATTTTTATTAACCTTAATAAGTGCACATTACACGCACAGGGCTGGGACGTCTGGGGGGCTATGGTGTGCGCACGGAAATTATTGCCGCAAGATGGGGCGCTCTCTAGCCTGCGCGATGATTAATAACATTATTCAGTTGAAAATTAGAAGTACCTACGAGTACGACTACGAGTGTAATGTATCTGATTAGATGGAGAGACACAAATGTCATTGATGGAATAATTGATACGACTATGAATGTAATTATAGACTGTGCTGGCTGCATTTGAATGGAGAGTTGCATAACAAGTGGAAACCTAATAGCGAGTTATTGACACTGCCTTCTTAACAAGTGTTTAATGTAATTGACACGAATAGCGGAGTCACGTTTTTATGTTTTCGAGTTATGTGTCATGTCATAAATTTTCAAAAATCTTTCGATTGGTAAAGGGTGTTTTTAGAGGTATAGAACTTTAAGTTGGCAACACTATTTTAACTGGCGGCCATTTTGTTAGCTGTCAGGTGATTTATTTTTAGTTTGGTTTGACATTTCAACATGAATAGGCTGACGTCTGAACAGCCCTTCCAAATTGTGCAAATTTATTTTGAAAATCATGTTTCTGTTCGAAATACGTATCGCGCACTACGTCCATTTTACGGTCAACATAATCGTCCATCAGAGCAATTCACTCGATTGTATGAAAGTATGAAACGTTTTCGCATCACGTTTACTCTAAATGATGATACGCATCCACAGAGACGTCGTACAGTGCGTACAGAAGAAGTCATTGCTGCTGTAGAGCGTAGCGTAGAGGAAGACCCGAATCAGTCTATCCGCCATCGTTCACAAGAATTGGATTGTGCGGAAAGATCTTGGTTTGCGTGCTTACAAAATGCAACTCGTGCAATAATTGAAGCCACAGGGTCACCTAGCAAGGCGTAGATTCGGTGAATGGGCCCAAAACAAGATTGCCGTTGATCCCAATTTTCATGAGCGAATTTTGTTGCGATGAAGCTCACTTTTTGTTGAATGGATACGTCAACAAACAAATCTGCCGTATTTGGAGTGATGATAATCCTCAACTGTATGTTGAGACACCGTTAGATCCACACAAACGGACTGTTTGGTGTGATTTATGGGTTGGTGGAATAATTGGTCCGTACTTCTTTAAAAACAATGCTGGCCAGAACGTTACAGTCAGGTGACCGTTATAGAGCCAAGATTACTTAATTTTTGGTTCTACAATTGAACAACCATGATGTGCAGAAGCTGTGGTTTCAAAAAGACGGCACAACATATCACACATCTCGTGTCACAATTGATTTGTTGAAGGAAACCTTCAGTGAGCGCATTATTTCGCGTTTTGGTCCTGTGAATTGGCCTTCAAGATCGTGCGACTTAACGCCGCTTGACTATTTTCTGTGGGGATATGTGAAGTCGGTAGTCTTCGCCGATAAGCCCGAAACGATTGATCACTTGGAGCACAAAATTCACCTCGTTATTGCCGATATACGCCCACAAATGTTGGAAAAAGTCATCCAAAATTGGAACTCCAGATAAGACTACGTCCGAGCCAGCCTTCCACGGTCATATGCCAGAAATCATATTTAAATTATAATGCCAGAAGAGTATCTTTGGAATAAAGTAAATTTCAAGTCAATTTAAAAAAATCATCGTCGTTTTAATCCATTTCAAAGTTCTATACCTCTAAAACAAAATGCAACTCGTGCAATAATTGAAGCCACAGGGTCACCTAGCAAGGCGTAGATTCGGTGAATGGGCCCAAAACAAGATTGCCGTTGATCCCAATTTTCATGAGCGAATTTTGTTGCGATGAAGCTCACTTTTTGTTGAATGGATACGTCAACAAACAAATCTGCCGTATTTGGAGTGATGATAATCCTCAACTGTATGTTGAGACACCGTTAGATCCACACAAACGGACTGTTTGGTGTGATTTATGGGTTGGTGGAATAATTGGTCCGTACTTCTTTAAAAACAATGCTGGCCAGAACGTTACAGTCAGGTGACCGTTATAGAGCCAAGATTACTTAATTTTTGGTTCTACAATTGAACAACCATGATGTGCAGGAGCTGTGGTTTCAAAAAGACGGCACAACATATCACACATCTCGTGTCACAATTGATTTGTTGAAGGAAACCTTCAGTGAGCGCATTATTTCGCGTTTTGGTCCTGTGAATTGGCCTTCAAGATCGTGCGACTTAACGCCGCTTGACTATTTTCTGTGGGGATATGTGAAGTCGGTAGTCTTCGCCGATAAGCCCGAAACGATTGATCACTTGGAGCACAAAATTCACCTCGTTATTGCCGATATACGCCCACAAATGTTGGAAAAAGTCATCCAAAATTGGAACTCCAGATAAGACTACGTCCGAGCCAGCCTTCCACGGTCATATGCCAGAAATCATATTTAAATTATAATGCCAGAAGAGTATCTTTGGAATAAAGTAAATTTCAAGTCAATTTAAAAAAATCATCGTCGTTTTAATCCATTTCAAAGTTCTATACCTCTAAAACAAAATACTGAAAATATATGCTGACAAAACAAAAGGACACATAACAACGACGAATTGAACAGAACGTCACCATTGACAGATATAACTTTGAGGTAGTACAGGACTTTGTCTACCTCGGCTACACTATTAAGTCTGGCAACCACATCTCGTCAGAAATTAAACAAAGAATTACACTTGCCAACCGCTTTTTCTTTGGGCTAAGACGGCCCTCACTCGAACTACTAAGGAAATCCTATATAAGACCCTGATCACCCCAGTGCTGCTCTATGACGCTGAAGCATGGACCGTTGGGAGAACAATTCATCGGAAAATCTTCGATCCCGTTTGTGTTGACGGTTTATGGAGTCGAAGATTCGTTCAAGAATT
The DNA here is from genome assembly GCA_932526625.1 of Rhingia campestris. Classification (NCBI taxonomy): domain Eukaryota; kingdom Metazoa; phylum Arthropoda; class Insecta; order Diptera; family Syrphidae; genus Rhingia; species Rhingia campestris. The sequence goes on from OW052184.1 coordinate 94,707,238, forward strand.
ATTCGAGCTGTACAGCGACATGCCCCTAGTAAAAAATAAGATGCCTAGAACATGTAGTCTTCAATTCCCAGTCAGACATCGGACGCAGTAGAGGAAGACCTCGCCTTAAGTGGCTCGCACAAGTAGAAACCTACCTCAACCAACTGGAGGCAGTTAGATAAGGAACTAATGGTAGAGCCATGTTGGTTGAGGCCTAGGTTCAATCCGGAGCGCCACATCACAATAACGACTTTCCGATCCGCTTGAAATTCTGCCAGAAGCTGGTTCAAATGGTAGACGAGGACAAAACCACGCCGAACTTTATTTTTATGTCGGATGAAGTTTACATTGACTTAGATTGCAATGTTTTCAATTTGGGATGATTTGAACCCGAAAAATCTTCATGAGACTGAACTTCATCCAGTTCGAATCACAGTTTGGTGTACAGTTTCCTCAAGCTGCATTGTCAGGTCATAACATGAAGAAAGCCTTTTCACACGACATATTCTCCTTAACCGAAACGTGGCTTAACGCCAGTATACTTGACTCGGAACTCTTTAATCATGAGTTCTTAGTATATAGGAATGACCGTCACATAAATGACCTAAAAGCGCTTGGAGGAGGTGTTCTTACTGCGGTTCGCAGTCACCTTACCTCTGAGAAAATTGATTTTCCATTCATTCTTAATACCGAAATAATTTGTGTTAAGATAACTATTGGAAATAAATACCTTTATGTCGCAAATGCGTACATTCCCTCCTATCGTCTTGGCACTCTGTATTCTGAGCTATCAAAGGCTTTAGAATATATTTTTGACTTATCTTGTTGTGACAGTAATATTTTGTTGCTGGGTGATTTCAACTTACCACACATAGAATGGGTGCCTTCGGAAGGAGAAGCTCATTTTATACCATCAGAAGTCTCTGCACAACAAGAGCTATCATTACTTGATAACATTTTATCATTTGACTTACAGCAAACAAGCTGTATAAAAAATCATAATAATCGAATTCTCGATTTAGTTTTTTCTTCTGACTCTGTTAGTACTGCAGTATTATAATCTAGTACCAGTATCACTAACATAGACAAAAATCATCCTCCATTAGATATTTTTATTGACATAGGCGGACATCTGTACGAACATTCTGACTCGTATGATCGTTCGTACTCTTTTGACTTTCGGAAGGCGAACTTTCAAAGGCTATCCGAAGAAATAATGCTTTCGAATATTAATATTGACAGCCTCTCCAATTTAGAAGAAGCTGTTAACAAATTCTATCTTCTAATAAAAGATTGCATGGATAGAACTATCCCAGTCAAGCATTCTAAGAATGCTCAAATCCAGCATCCTTGGTACACGATATTCTTAAATCTCTTCGGAATATACGTAACCGGGCCTGGAATAATTTTGTTAAAAGTCAGAATCAATACGACTATGATAAATACCTGAATTATTTTAAGGAATTCTCTGCGATGTCAAATAGTTTATATAATGGCTATATAGCCAATATGGAGAACGCTCTTAAAAGTGACCCAAAACGCTTTTGGAGTTTTGTCAATTCGAAGAGAAAAACGGATGGATATCCAGCCAACTTCTCTTACAATAATTCAAAAATATCGAGCTCTATTATTTTATCTAACTTATTCGCAGAGAATTTCAGTAAATCATTTATTGATACCCCTCTTGTCTTAGACGAACAATATTTCAGTTATCTCAATGACTGTTCTCAAGTTAATTTCAGCAACGTCACATTTGACGATGAGACAATAATTAAATATATCGCTTTATTAAAAAATGATTATTCTGCTGGGCCCGATGGAATCCCACCAATAGTCGTAAAGCAATGCAAAGATGCTCTTTTGCCATACCTTAAGTATATGTTTGAAACCTCCCTTGCCACAGGAGTATTCCCAACTCAATGGAAAAATGCATTTATTACACCTGTTTTTAAAAAAGGTGAACGAGGAGACATTTCTAATTACAGACCTATTTCAAAACTCTCTTGCATTCCTAAGTTATTTGAACATATTATTTGTGATAAATTGGTATTCCTGTGTCGAAACATTATCTGTAAAGAGCAGCATGGCTTTGTAAAAAATAGATCCACTGTCACCAATCTCTTAACTTTTATGCATCATTGTTCCAATAGTTTGGAAAATAAAAAAGAGGTCGATTGTATAAGTTATGGAGAATGAGCTGATGCCAATCTGGTCACACCAAAAAACAATACCAGCTAAGCCATCCAATTATCAGCTTAGCAACCACAGTCAAGCGCAGCATAAGCAACAGCCCCGCTAAAAGGTAAACAACATGTGTTTATGACCAATGTTAACGGCGCGACGTAGCAACAGCAGAAGCAGAAAGTTTATGACCTAAATGGTAAACAACGCCAAGAATGGTACCACAGCTTCCCCCAAGCAATGCAGCAGCGTAGCGGACAAATAGGCTTACTTAGGTAGTTTTCTTAAATTGTTAAGTTAGTCGTAAGATTGATGAGCTAGTGTGTAGAACTAGTAAAATAAACTTCCTCATAGAGGAAATCAATAAAAAAAAATAATAAGTAGATAAAGTCTTTAAATTGATATTTGGCGCCCAAACGTGATGTGACGCGAAAAAACTGAATATTCAAAAAAATCCTTATAAAGGATAGTTATTTGCGTTGAAGAATTGAGCTGACCCACGAATTAAATCAAATTCCGGCCGGAAATTCATACGAGTAACCTCATATGAATGGTGAAAAAATATTTTGAACAAAAAAATTAAACAAGTTGAAAAAGACATTTAACATATTTAAAAGAAGAAAAAGAGTTGTGAATGGAGAACAAATATATTCGAAGCAGTTGAAGCAGATGATGCAGTAAACGAATGCAGAATAAATTAATTTAAGTTAACAATATTCAAGTAAGAGAAAAGTAAATTTATATTATTGTGTTGTGCGATAATAAAATTATTCATCTATTAAAGTATTTCTAAAACAAATTCTTATTATAAAGCTATTATTATTTTGTTTTGTTCATTAAATTTGTTACTGGAAACGAAGACATAGGATTTAAATCGGAACATAAATTGTTTCTCATAGTCGGATTTGAGTTTATTCACGAATTATTATTTTTTTTTCTTTCTTCGGCGAATTTGCCAATTCCATTTTTTTTTTCTAATTTTGTTCGTTTTTTTTTTTGACTAAATGACAATGGACGCTGACCAGTTAAATGCTGTAGTTACAGCTGCAGTTCAAGTAGCAACGCAGCACACCAAACAATTGTTTGAAAAGAAAATTGACGAACTGACATATCGACTTAGGGTCTTAGAAACTCCTTCATATGTTGAAGAATATAAGCCGGTTTCTATTGAGGTTGGTAGGAACTGCGACGAGTCTTTAGACTTAGTTAAATCTTTGCCAGAGTTTGGTGGTGAGCAGGTTCGGTATGTCTCGTGGCGTCAAGCTGCCTTTATCGCATACAAACTTTTTGAGAAACATGATGGAAGTTCAAGGCATTATCAAGCAGTTGCCATTATTCGTAATAAAATTGTTGGTTCTGCAGATCAGGTTTTAGCTTCGTTTAATACGGTACTCAATTTTAAAGCGATTATCGCTCGATTGGATTTCACATATGCCGATAAAAGACCTGTTTATCTCATAGAGCAAGAAATGTCCACTTTGCGACAAGGCAGAATGTCTATTGTAGAATTTTATGACGAGGTAGAAAAAAAGCTCACTTTAATAATCAACAAGACGATAATGCTGCACGAAGGTAATAAAAGCCTCATTGATTCACTTAATCAAAAATATCGACATGATGCTCTGAGGATTTTTATATCCGGCTTACAAAAACCCATGTGCGATATTTTATTTTCGTCAAGACCCACCGATATGCCAGCTGCACTTGCTCTTGCTCAGGAACTGGAGGCAAACCAAGCACGATATGTTTTTGCGAATTCCTTTTCTAGTAGGAACGAGCCTTTAAGCTACTCATCGCCTAGGCAAGTTTACAATTATAATCAGTACGGCCAGAATCATTCACCTCACTATAGACATATTGCCCCTGGCCAAATACGAGTCAGGCCGGTCCCAATGGAAGTGGATCCATCCATTTCTCATTATAGAAATCCAACCAGTTTCCAAAGGCCTCCACATATATCTAGTCGATTCCAAAATCAAATTCAAAATAATAATAACCTCCATAGACCCATGCAGCAGCCCAATCATTCTCAAAGACCTATGCAATACCCCAATTATGTTCAAGAACCATTAAATAAAACCAACGAATTTAAGCGACCTTATGACTCTGATAGACAAACGCTTCCGAAGATTCAAAGAATAAATTATATTAATCAAGGTGAATTAATACCATCTACTAGCGCAGAAGCTGAGAACTATTCTTATGAATACTCTGACACAAATCAAGATTATTTGACTAACTTTAATAGAGAACAACAATATGATAACATCGAGTATGAAAATACCAACAGCAATGAAAACCCAGAAATAGTTGATGAGGTTAATTTTTTAGGGGAAGGTCCCTCCTGCCCTACGTCAGTCGAACACTGGCAGGAAGGGAAATAAAGCTTTTAGTAGATACTGGTGCTGCTAAAAACTACATAAAACATTTTACAGCTCTTCGGGGTATCATACCGGTAAACAAACCATTTTCTGTCAAATCCATTCATGGAACCAACCAAGTTACATCTAAATGCGTTATTAATATTTTCAATTTCAATACCACCTTTTATATACTGCCAACATTAACAACTTTTGACGGTATAATTGGTTTTGATTTCCTAAAGAATATTGGTGCAAAATTAAATTTATCTAAAGGAATTGTGACCTACAATGGGGGTGAAGAGAAATTACTATATTTCTATTGCAGGGATGTTAACAATATCTCATCGGGAAAAAGTAATTTTCCTGAAGACATAAAAGAACAATTTTCCTCAATGATGAAACGACAGTCAAGAGTATTTGCTGATCCCAACGAAGCATTACCATTCAATACAAACGTTGTTGCGACCATTAGGACGACCGACAACGACCCAGTTTACTCGAAAGCCTATCCCTATCCGATTTCCGCTGCTGAATTCGTTAATGGTGAAATCAGAGACTTACTTCGCAATGAAATAATAAGACCATCCCGATCGCCATATAACAACCCCATATGGGTTGTTGATAAAAAAGGTGTGGACGAAACGGGAAAACGTAAAATGCGCCTAGTCATAGACTATCGAAAATTGAATGGTAAAACTATTAGCGACAAGTATCCGATTCCTGACACCGCTGTCATCCTTGCGAATCTCGGGCAATCTTCATTTTTTACAACCTTAGATTTGAAATCAGGTTTTCACCAAATTGAGCTTTCAGAGAGAGATAGGGAGAAGACCGCATTTTCCATTAATAACGGAAAGTACGAGTTTTGTAGGCTCCCATTCGGGCTGAAGAATGCACCCAGTATATTTCAAAGGGCTATAGATGATGTGCTTCGAGGGGAGATAGGTAAATGTTGCCATGTCTACATCGATGATGTAATTATATTTTCTAAAACGAAAAATGAACACATTAAAGATGTAGAACGCATATTAATGCGACTTTTTGAGGCAAACATGCGGGTTTCACCTGAAAAGTCGAGATTTTTCAAAGAAGAGGTGGAATTTTTGGGGTTTGTAGTGTCCAAGCAGGGAATAAGAACCTGTCCGGAGAAAGTGAGGGACATAATAGGTTACGAAGTTCCTAAAACACTGCGTAGCCTGCGTTCTTTCCTTGGATTGTCAGGATACTACAGGAGATTCATTAAAGATTATGCTCAAATAGCGAAACCTCTAACAAAATATTTAAGAGGTGAAAATGGAAATGTAGGCACAAATAGGTCAAAAAATATTAAAGTGGACTTAGACGAAGAAGCATTGGAGTCTTTCTGTAGAATTAAAAAAATCTTGGCTTCAGAAGATGTGTTGCTCCTTTATCCTGATTTTGAAAAGCCATTTGATTTAACAACAGATGCTTCCTCACATGCGCTTGGTGCTGTCCTGTCACAAGGGGGCAGACCAATAACAATGATTTCACGAACATTGTCTTCTACGGAAGAAAGCTACGCTACAAACGAGCGAGAATTGCTAGCTATAGTTTGGTCATTGCAAAAGCTACGGCATTATCTATATGGGGTCAACCGACTTAATATCTTTACAGACCATCAACCATTGACTTTTGCAATTTCCGATAAAAATCCCAATGCGAAGATTAAAAGATGGAAAGCTTTTGTCGAAGAATACTCACCAACTTTTTTTTATAAGCCTGGTAAGGAAAACTTTGTTGCAGATGCTTTGTCAAGGCAATATATAAATATTATAGATCAATCTGCTGGCTCAAACTCTGCAACTGTTCATAGTGAGGAATCCCTTACCCAAACTATACGTAGCGCCCCAAACCCAGTCAATTGTTTTAAAAACCAAATAATATTGAACAAAGGTTCAGATATACAAAAAATAACCAAAATAATGTTTATGTCTCAAGTAAGACATACGATAACCTTTAATAGCCTAGATAACCTTTTCCAAATATTAAAAGAAACTATTAATCCAAATGTTGTTAATGCAATCTATTGCGACCTATCCACCTTAGCGCTTATTCAAGATAAACTAATTACCGCATTTCCTTCTGTAAAATTCCGGTATACTAAAAGAATGGTAACTGATATTTTTAACCCTTCGGATCAAACAGAAATCCTTGCTTCAGAGCACAATCGAGCGCATCGATCCGTACAAGAAAACACGCAACAAGTTCTAAAGGATTACTATTTCCCCAATATTCGAAAGAAGTTTAAGGAAATAGTTTCTAGCTGTAGGATTTGTCATGAGGCCAAGTATCAAAGACACCCACCAAAACCTATGATAGGCGAAACTCCTATACCATGTCATCCAGGTGAGATACTTCATATGGATATTTATACGACGGCAGGAACTCATTTCCTTACATGCTTAGACAAATTTTCAAAATTCGCATTGGTAAAAAAAATAAAATCGCGTGCGATAGTTGACATTAAAGAACCAATCATAGAAATATTTAACTTGTTCAAAGACACGAAAACTATAGTTTGCGATAATGAACGATCCTTTACTTCGGAAAGCATTAGATCATTACTTAGAGATCATTTTGGCGTAACTATGTTTACTACACCACCCTTTCATAGTGTATCAAATGGGCAGGTAGAAAGGTTCCATAGTACTTTGTCAGAAATAGCCAGATGCATACGCCTGGAAAATAATATAAGTGATACTACTGAACTCCTTTTACTTGCTACTGCCAAGTACAACAGGACGATCCATTCAGTAACTAATTACAGACCAATTGACATAATCCAAACAATCCCTTCTGTTTTAGGAAATGAGATAAAGAAAAAACTAATTGGTACGCAAATAAGGGATCTGAATTATCATAACAAAAATAGACAAACACGAACATTCAGACCAGGTGAGACAGTTTTTGTACGAACTAATAGACGTATTGGGAACAAATTTAGAAAACTTTATGTAGAAAAAGTTGTCGAAAAAGATCTGGGGACTTCAGTCTTAATAGAAAATAAGAAAGTGCATAAAAGCAATATTAGACATTTCAAAGCCGACTATTGATAAATATTGAATTCGTAATAAATATTTTTTTTTTTATTTTATTTTGAACTGAATTACCGAAACTTTTGTATAAAATAAATTTCATAACTAAAAATAAATAAACATATAAAACGTATATAAATATAAATTTTAGGCAAAAATTTAATATATGTATTATAATATAAGATAGTATGTAAAATTATAATTATAAATGAAATAATTGTTTCTATATTTTGTTTTTCATCTAAAAATAGTGATATTTACTTTCTTTATATTCATTAAAATGTAATTATTATAAAGTTAATCAGTTATGTAAAGAAAGAAAAATAATTTAAAAAAAACTATTAATAAGAAAAAAACTATTAATAAAGCCGCGGACGTCTTCACTTTAAACGGGGAATAGTTATGGAGAATGAGCTGATGCCAATCTGGTCACACCAAAAAACAATACCAGCTAAGCCATCCAATTATCAGCTTAGCAACCACAGTCAAGCGCAGCATAAGCAACAGCCCCGCTAAAAGGTAAACAACATGTGTTTATGACCAATGTTAACGGCGCGACGTAGCAACAGCAGAAGCAGAAAGTTTATGACCTAAATGGTAAACAACGCCAAGAATGGTACCACAGCTTCCCCCAAGCAATGCAGCAGCGTAGCGGACAAATAGGCTTACTTAGGTAGTTTTCTTAAATTGTTAAGTTAGTCGTAAGATTGATGAGCTAGTGTGTAGAACTAGTAAAATAAACTTCCTCATAGAGGAAATCAATAAAAAAAAATAATAAGTAGATAAAGTCTTTAAATTGATATTTTATATACACTGACTTTTCCAAAGCTTTTGACCAGTTATCACATAACATCATAATTTATAAACTTAAGGTTTATGGTTTCCCTCCAGGTTTCATAAATTGGGTTCAATCATATCTCTCACTAAGAACTTATCAGGTAAAATTTAGAGGCTCTAAATCCAACCCTTTTGTTGCCCAATCTGGAGTACCCCAAGGTAGTCATTTAGGCCCTATCTTATTTATTCTTGCTATTAACGATGCAAAAGCTTGTATTCGAGAGAGCAAAATACTGATATATGCTGATGACATGAAAATTTTCAAATGTGTAGGAGATCCAAGCGATTCGCTTTCACTTCAAACTGATTTGAATAGCTTTACAACATGGTGTTTTAAAAACGGTTTGAATCTGAACCCCACTAAGTGCCAGCATATGTCATTTTCACGAAAACGTATTCCGTCCAATTTCAGTTATACTCTGTCGGGGCACACTCTCTGTCGTATTGACAGTTTTAAAGATCTTGGTGTTTATTTTGATCCTAAATTGGAGTTTAATAAACACATAAACGTTATTGTGAATAAATCCAACTCTATGTTGGGATTCATAAAAAGGTGGTCAAAAGAGTTCAATGATCCTTATGTCACCCTTTCGTTATATAATTGTCTAGTGCGCCCTCACTTGGAGTATGCCTCACAGGTGTGGACACCCTTCTATGTCGTTCACTCAAATAGAATTGAGGCAGTCCAACGCAAATTTATAAGATTTGCTTTGAGATGACTTCCATGGGATGATGTACACAATTTGCCTCCGTATAGGTGTCGAATTAAACTGCTGCAGTTGTTGCCTTTGTCTCAACGTAGACTTAACAATGACATGGTCTTCTTACACCAAATATTATCAGGACAAATAGATGCTCCTGATCTTTTAAGTGCTATTGGTTTTAATACCCGTGGAGGTTCCTATAACCTTCGTAGACTAAATATTTTACATATTCCTAATCATAAATACAACTATGGTATGCATGAGGCTATAAGTCGCATGAGTAGAGTTTACAATAAAAATAGCGATGTAGTTGAACTGCATGTTAGTAAAAGTAGTTTAAAAAACACTTTGCGTAATTGTATTCTAGAGTCGTAATAAGTGTATGTTTATTTTTTTTTTCTTGTTTTGTTAATAATAATTTCATCGTTTATTGATTTTGTTAGTGACGTCAAACTAACTTCAGTGTTTTGTTATGTCCCACTAACAAATGCACTAAATGATGAGCCTGTGGATGCATTTTATATGCTGTGGCAAATCTCTGCTCGTAGATGCGCTTGTATTAAGCTCGCTACGACACAGATCTGATAGTGTATAAAAAAATGGAAGCACTGTAACGGTCACTGGTGACCATCTTCAGCGAAATAGGTCAATTCCATCTTGATTAAATCGTCATCAAGGATATTTTAATTACTTGGGCTTATGGAACCCCAAAGAGCTTACGACCTTTTGATTAAAAGGCTATGCATTCATGAAAAGTCACTGATTACTGTGTTTTTTGTCCTGGTGGAGTAATCGCCACGTACGATAACGACGTCGGTGAACCGTGAAGGACATACATTTTCGCACAATAATTTATGATCTTTTCCCCAGTTTGCAGGCTTTGGATGTGAGCAATATGTGGTTCCAAACAGAATGGGAATTACAAATTGATTGGCAAAAAGATCACTCCCAAGTAGAGATCGGATTGATTGAGGCCGAAGAGATCGTGTATTCACACCAAAGCCTCATTTATTTTGATCTCCAGTGGCTAAATTCTGCAAGCGTGAGTTTTCTGCCTATGTACACACTTCACAAAACTCACATTCACTACCTGGCAAACGCCTAAGTCGCCGAGCGAAGTGGGTCCAGTCCCCTGTTAATTTCGAAGGTGGAACTCCAGACCATCTTCGATTCCATAAAGAAAAAGAAGTCAGCAGGAGCCGATGGTATATCCAACATTGTACTGCGACACTTACCCCCTGAAGCTGTGGACATTTACGCCACGCTGTTCAACAACGCGCTGAATAATGCATATTATCCAGTGCGTTGGAAGACGGCGGTGGTTCATCCTCTCCCGAAAAATGGAAAGGACAACTCCAATCCGGCAAATTTCCGGTCGATAAGTCTCCTTCCGAGTATCAGCAAGGTATTCGAAAAGATTCTCAATCGGGCTCTGTTCAAGTGGTCTGAGGACAACAATATTATACCAGAGAACCAGTTTGGTTTCAAGGCAGGACATGACTGTATTCATGCCGCCTCCAAACTCGTCTCTGATATACAATGGAACAAAGCCAAAAAACAGTGCACGGGTGCATGTCTGGTTGATTTGGAGAAGGCTTTCGACACCGTATGGTTAGAGGGCCTCTATCTAAAGCTGACCAGACTTGGCATAAGTAAACCACTACTTTATATGCTTCATGGCATGTTGACTGGTAGAACGTTTGTTGTCAAAAGTGGCAATGTAACTTCTACCACCGAATTTTTCATTAAAAATGGTCTGCAACAGGGAGCAGTGAACTCGCCGATTCTCTTCAGCATTTACACCAGCGATATGATAGGTAGTCTTACTCAGGCAATTGCGTATGCGGACGATCTTATCGCGTACAGAACAGCACCTACTGTCGAGATCATCCGAACTCTTTTGCAGCGGGACTTCGATAAGATCCAGAGATATTGTGATGACTGGAAGTTGAAAATCAACTTTCAGAAATCGGAAACTATCCTGTTTAGGACACCGTTGTCTGGGGCCTCTAGGGATACGAGAAAGAACTGGCGCAAGCTGGTGATCGTTGGACCAAACGGACATCCACTGGCGAGTAAAAGTGTAGTAAAGTACCTTGGCATCTGGCTGGATCAGTATCTATATTTCGGAAGACATGTAGATGCTGCTCTGGCGAGAGCTAGGGGAGCATTTGCCCTGACAAGACGATTGTTTTATAGCAGCCTTCTTGACAGCAGGGTGAAGGTGATTTGCTACATGTCTCTTATCAGACCGATGATTGCCTATGGGTGCCCGGTGTGGTTCAACGTTGCCCCATCTCAAATGGAAAAGATACGGGTGTTTGAGAGGCAGTGTTTGAGAAGCTGCCTTGGTCTTCACAGAACACCAGTATCTGACTACACAAAATATTATTCCAACCAGGTCCTATACAACGGGGCCAACATAAACAGGATAGACAATTTTCTGGTGAAACTCATTCGGTTTCACGCGGCAAGATCGATGACCTCGAGCAATAGTCTCATCTTTGGGGCCTTCTACCCCAATGATGAATATTTTGAAAGTGCGCGTTTAAGCGGCTTTATTCCGCCTGAAGCTTTCCTATTTTTGGATAGTCGAGGGCTGATACAAGACAGATCGGCGGTTTCGCTAATCTACCACGTCTTCCGACGAACTGTGGATAGGCGGCTCCTGTACGACCGAGACGTAGTCGTTCAGGGCGGAGGAGAGCGCTTGCGGTTCAGCAGGAGTGTGTCCGATTGGGACCGTCGGAGTAGATGGCAACAGGAAAGCCTGTTGTGGTGGCTGCAAGACAAGTTATAGGTAGTTGACTTTTAAAGTGAAAAATGGCCGACTTACGTAATTCTACGGTTTTAAGGTTAAGTTAGGTAAAACAGTCGGGGTGGAACAAAAAAAAAAATACAAAAATGCTTGCTGTGGCTGTTCTAGTTTTTAAGTTATTTTTAGGTAGTTTTAAGTAGTTTCTAAGTAGTTTTAGTTAGTTCATAAGTAGTTTTAATTAGTAAGAAAGTTTAAATAAAAATATGAAACCAAGTTTTTATACATTTTTCTTGGTAAACAAAAAGATAAATTTATAATAAATAATTTAATTAGATTTTAGGCCGAAAGGCATTAGTTTTTAAGTTGTTATTAGTTAATTTAGGGTATCCGCAGAGGACAAGTAAGTTAGTTAAGTTAGTAGATAAGTAGGCTAGTTTTTCAGTAATTTTTGTCTAGCATGTAAGTTAGTTCTAAGTTGAAGTAAAAAATAAAAATGAATTTAAAAAAAAAAAAAAAAAATATTCACTACCTGTGTACACCCATAGAGTTTGTGCGATTCCGAAACATGTTGTGAGTTTAACTTTGCTTAATGAAAATTTTTCACAGCCGAGTGAACTAAATTCATTTTCATTACACCGTGGTGAACAATATTTTCGGTTCGCTTATTTTTTTCACGCTCCCACTCACAGCCGAAAAGAGAGTGAATACATTTGTTCACTTGTGTACACGACAACTGTCAAGAAAAAGAACTCACTTGCATGCTTGCGGAATCGGAACAAGACAGCGCAGCGTACCATTTTTTTCATGTAAACAGCAAAACTCGCGGAATTCGGTCAAAGTTGATGAAATGCGTAATTGCATACATACTTCATGTTTTGTCAAAAATGGTTTATTTCAAAATTCTAAAGTTTTAGTAATTTTGTAGAGCAGACAATTTGAAAATATAGGTTCCGTCACTTACATAGTTTTTTCGACTTTTGTTCTTCTCCAATCGAAAGCCAGCTATTTTCAGCAATCCATTGTCAGCAGAACTTTGTCCACTGAACATTCTTAAAAATGTATAGAAAAAAACTTCTTCCTTGTTGGTGTGTTCAGCTGTTGGATATGAACAGAGGTTCACTGGTCATCGACTCGTAGACTACCCGAATGCACTTATGAATGCCTTTGTCGATCTGCAAATTATCCCATCAGTAGTGTTCGGCATTGTGTGCCTTTGTTTGAAAACATTTCTTTTGCAAATAAACAATTCAGACTTGCTTTCCCTGTTTTTTAAATTAGATTTTACAGAGAAAAAACAAACGCTCACTTAGAATATTATACACTGTTGACGTAAAGCATGAATAATAAAGTGCTAGCTAATGCGATTAGCCTATGCCCAGTCTATGTACGAGTATTCTGCGCATTTGAAGCTGATAAGGCCCAGATTATAAACTCGTTTCATTCTTTTACGACTTCAACGTTGACGAAGGCCCGGTGTGCTGTCATTTGAATTCATAGTCATTGCTTAATTTGTGTGTGGATTTTTAATGATGGCATTAAAAATATATGTTTAAGCCTTTAAAAAAGGGCCAATAAAAGATATTTTAGTTCCTCCGGAAAAAGGGCTATTGTGACACAGAAAAGCGAATAATTAAACCCCCGACAGTACCTACATCTTAACTTGACTGCAAAACAAAAGTAAAAATAAACGCACGGTAAGCTCATCATCATTAATCTTAACTTGCTTTCTCTTGACCTGATGTAGCATTAACTAATGGTTAAGGGCATTTGTTTAGTTGAGATTTTTTTCTGTATGTTTATTATGTTTTTATGCTCAATGATTCGACTGGATTAGGGGAGCATGAATCACCATTCAGTAGCTATGATAGAACATTGACAGCCGACTGAGCGGCCATATTTGTAAATATTTAGCTGTCAAGTGTTCTGTCAGCACTTTGGATTGAAATTTATTAAGGAAACACCCTTAGCCATCAGTTTGGATCGATTCATTAAAAGAACATCTGAGTGTCATTTCTTTAGGGATGCGCAAGTATGATATGAAATCAACTTCTTTGTACTGATATCGCGTTAATTGCAATTCTTGTAGGTAAAACCGCGTTAATTTTATAATCCATCGCTACACTAAGTAGAATAAGACAACTTTTTTGAATCACCCTTTGTGGAGAATATAATGAACTCGAGTAACAAGTTTTGTAATAACAGTCAGATAGGCCAATGGTGGTGGACCAATATTCGGACAATCTCGTCGGACGCCATTGTAAGTGCTAATGGGCTGACAACAAATGCATAGGTGATCGATTTGCCATTTTCATCATTGCTTTCCAAAAGTCTGTCAGTTGAATATCAACTGAAAGGAGAACTTTTAAAGGACGATTTCCCCAAATCAGTGAATGTCCCACTTCAAAACTGCAAATATGCGAGCTCCAATATCAACTGAGCATTGCCGCATCAAACGTTTGATCCACTCAAACGAAATAAGGATCTTTCTACCTGAATTTCAGAATCATGATAGAATTTATGAGGAACACGACAATCATTTAACGGGTGGGCCAAATATTAGTTTCTTTTTAAAAATGAAATAAAATGAACAATTTCCCATGTATTTAGTATGTACTTAGGCTTTATTAGTAAGAGCAAACATTCCCATTAATTATGGAACACTACGTCGTTAAGTGGCTGGCTTCGCAGTAGCGCATTCGATCACTCCAACTGTCCAAGACCTTGTTAATGACTTCGGACTGTAGCTCACGAATTTCATGGATAATATTGGCCTTAAGTGCTTGAATCGTTTCCTGATTGTTGCTATCACATCGGCCCTTCATTGTTCCCCACAAAAAAAAAGTCTATAGGGATCAAATAGCAGCTCCGAGCCGGCGAATTGACAAAGCCAAGATGGATTTGGGAATTTTGTGCTCAAAAGATCGTGGCATGGTGTGCCATCCTGCATGAACCAGAGATTGTCCAAGTTCATGTCTTCAATTTCAGTAAAAAAAAAAGTAGGTTAACATTTTTCTCATTTTGATGCCACCACTCCAAACTGTCACTCTCTGTGGAGGCATCGGCTTCTCGACAACAACGTGCGGGTTTTCCGAGCACCAGATGCTTCTCTTTTGTTTGTTAACATAGCCGCCGAGATGAAAATGCGCCTTGTCAGAAAAGATGATTTTTCGCCCAAAATCATTGTCAAATTCAAGAGGCTATAAGGCTCAAACGAAGCGGATGGACGTGCGCCTTCAATTGCTGAGCCATTTGGACCTTGTAAGAGAATAATTCGAAATCTTTGCTATTGAGATCGATGGTGAGAACATGTTCGTAAATCGAGTCTCACACTTTCGGCTACAGCAGTCACCTTCTCGTCTGTGCGCACCGCACGACGGGGACCATGAGTGTTGTCCACCAGCATACCAGGCTCACGAACTTTTAGCACAAACTTGTTGACAGCAGGAGCGGTAGGTGCTTCATTTTGGCCAAAACTTATATTTAAATAACGCACTGTCTGGGCATGCAACTCTGGCCTGTTGCATGGATACTAGTTGTGCCGTTTATTGGTCTGCGGTTTGCTTTCTTGATTGCATCCAGTTTGAAGTGTAGTTACATGTAGCGAGGGGCATGCCTAACATATCTACTGGCGGTAGGATATCAAGGGTAGTACCCTGTCTGGCAAGCTCATCCGCCTTGCATTTCCCTGGTATATCTCTGTGGCCCGACACCCAGAAGAGGTGAATAAACTCTTTAACTTAGAATGGTTACAATTCATTGCTATCATATCATGGACAGCTGTTTCTATTGATCAGGTTTTGAAGTATACGTGCTGTAATGAGGATAGCAGTGACTCATGGAAAATTCTGCGCCCATGAATGTCAAACTTTAGGTACAGCGTCTTTATTTGAAGAAAGCAGGGCTGATTGTTCGTAAATCTTAAGCCGATTCATGTGCTTGCATAAGCCGATTCATGTTCCTACCTCTACACGGAGGGGTCTTTACGAGGCTGTTTTGTCAAATCCCCATGGACGGACGTAACGTGCAAATGATAAAATTGTTTTATCAAAATAGGCGTTCTGTTTGGGCAATGTTATGCGCTCTTAGTCCTTTTTACATGGCCACCGTAAAAGTGACGAAGAGCGCTGAAAACGTCCTACCGAGAGGACTATTCGCAGTGTGATGGATAAATTTGAGTCAGCTGGTTCAGTAAACGATAAAGCAACACCCGTACATCTACGAAACGCAAGATCTTCCAAAAACATCGCCGATGTCCGTGAGAAAATGATGGAGACTCCAAGGCGTCGATTTCGGGTCGCTCATAAAAACTCGGCCATTCGTAAAACCAAAGATTATGAATTCTATACAGATGACGCATTGAGAACAAAAAACAGAAACTTTTGCTCAGTAGCTTCATGGTACGGGCGGGCGTTGTGCATGAAACCACATGAAAAACAAGAACAAAAACATATGGCGGGCTGTGCCAGCAAGACCCGCCATAGAACAATTTTTCTTATATGGAGTGCGTCTGTATATAATTCATAATCTTTGGTAGAACACACCTTGGCGAATTTTGTGTTCAGGAGCATCGATGTCTATGGTCGCTTACCTTCAACCATGTACATCAATGCGTGCTTGCTGAATGGGCTCTGGAGCAGTTGGAAACCTAATCTAATATTCATCGAAATAACATCTTTACCGATGAGGCCCGTTTTTGGCTGAATGGGTACGTGAAAAAAAACTTTTCGAATTTAGGGCAATAACAATTCACATGAGAACTAAGAGCGTCCCAAAAAAGACCCTGTTTGGTGTGGATTTTGGGCTGGCGGCGTCATTGGCCCATATTTTTTTGAGAACGACGGTGGTTAGGCTATCACCGTCAACAACAAGCCCTATAGGTCGATGATTACCAACTTATTTTGACCTGAATTGGATGATATGGACACCAACGATATTTGGTTTCAATAGGACAGCGCTACATGCTACACACCTCACGCCACATTGGAATTTCTGCACCAGCGATTTGAGGCCATGGTCATCTAACGTGGAGGTGATGTGAACTGACCACCAAGATCGTGCGATTTGACCCGTTCGACTTTTTCTTGTGGGGTTTTCTGAAGTCGAAGGTCTATGTGAATAAGCCACAAACCACAGCAGCCCTCAAAGCCAAAATAAAGTCATGTCATCGGCAAAATTCAGCCTGATATATGGACATTTCGGATAAGCGCCACCCAGAGAAGCCGCGACAGACTTTTTATGTTATATTCCATACATAATGCCATCGATAGGCCTTTCAAACGAATAAACAAAATCGATGATATCTCACACAAAAAAATAAAAATACAAATTTTTGGCGCAACAGGCTCGTTAGTACCCAGGGCCAAGCTTTCTCACAACCATTCATGTGTGCGTGTGTACTTCTTGCACGATGGCGGGACCTCCTGTTTTATGCCGACTCCGAATGGCTAAGTTGAGATAAGCTATTCTTGACAATTGATACTACTCGGATGATTTTTCAGATCATCACGAGAGGAGGACCAGTGAAAAATCATTAAGGTGTTGCTACGGCTGGGTATCGAACCCAGACCTCCTGCGCTGCAGTTCATCGCACTAACCAACGCGCCACTGAGCCCTCTTTGTTTTATTTAAATTTAAGGATAGGAAGTTCCTAACGAAAGACCCTTTACTTTACTCTTGAGCCAAACTGAAGAATGAATTTAAAAGGCGTCAAGTCCCAACAGCTTGGCGGCCAAATGACTTCGCTAATTTGGGAGATGACACAATATGGAAGCTTGCCATTCAATGAAGCCATTGTTTCATTCCCTGTGTTCGATTGTGAGGTTTTTATAGTTGAATTTGCAAGAGACAAGATCTGGGAACAGAAGTCAGAAATCATTTATCGTTTAGCCCCAATCACTGGTAACATCGGTTCCTCTTATTGGATAAAGTATGTGTCTTTATGCTCTTTGAACGATCCGCTTTTCTTCAAATGCTGTATCAAGCTCTCTTAATGACCCTTCAGATAGTCCCAACTATGACAAGAAGTGCGTGAATACACCCCCAGATTTGATTAAAATAAACTTTAAGTAACAATTTCACACCCGCTCAATTAAACAACCATAAAGCATTAATCCCAAACCTCAGCAAGCCTAAGAAACCAACTCAACATACAAAATCATATCAACATACAAAATGAGAAAACAATCAGTCAAGAGCTCATTCAAGTCGAGTACCTGTTGTCTGGCTGGGGCTTCAGTTGAATGAAATCAACGAAGCCAACTTGGAGATGTGGGTTCGATGACCAGCACCTGATACAGCCAATAATGGGCATCCGTTTGGCGAAGAGACGAATCTATTGATTCGGTCATTGCTAACCACATGACCCACTTTCTGTGATGAGTGTAAATAAGAAAAGGGTACAAACGACAAGAAAAGAAAAGATTGAAAGATTGAAAATTCGCAAACAGCTTTTGCACTCATCGTCGTGGGTTTAATTAACGTACGTAGGAGCATTTGTGGGAATCGTTTGGTTTCTTGTTGATAATGGAGCCTTTTGAAGCACCTTTCATCTTTTAGTTATTTCCGGACTGCGGTTGCAATAATGACAACTGTCAAACTATCTGTCATTTTTAAAGTTCCGCGCTTTTTTTTAGAAATCAGCTTGACTAAATAATCGAATACGGTTTTCAGAATCAATGTTCGGTTGCACTGTTGAAGAGATCTCGTGTTATTATCGGACTAAGAACTGAAGCCACCGGATAATTGCGTCGACTGAATTGCTAAATGGGCTCAAACTAAGGAGCTTATTTGTTTCAATAATGTCGAGGCTGAGAATATTTTCATTCACCTCTTTCACATCAGTTAAGACGCTAACCCAGCCCACTTGAACAAATATGGAGGCGTAAGACCAACGGCAGAGCTCACTCCTGAAGCGGATACTGAATTTCCCATGTCCTAGAGGTACACAATAAATTGGAGCTGACCCACGCACATAAAAAATTGTTAAGAAGCAACGAATAGCCTTGGATACGGCTGATTTTATTGCTAACGACCATCCTGAACGAAAAAGGATAACGACGTTCGTAACTGCACTTGGAATGTGAGAATTCAACAGGAGAGGTGCAGCGGAAACCGTAAGCTGCTAGAAATAAGACATTACTGCAACCCAAGAAATACAATGGTATGGGCGGGGCAAAAAGAGGATGAAAAACTGTGACATATACCATGGTCCTTGTTATATTCAGCAGGGACAGCGACTATTCGAATGTGGATTTGTAAATGGTGGCAGACTTAGGTAAGAACTCGTATACTTTGAAGACATTAGCGAACACATTGTATCAATCCTTATAAAGCCCAAATTCTCCAAAATTAGTATAAAAGCGGTCAAGCTCCGACGGAGGAAAAATGATTTTGCAAAGGATTAATTATCTGATCTCCTGGAAAAAAAACCTATTAACGACTATCGAAGTACAATGTTAAAATTTTAAATTGTAAAACGACAAAACCAGGGATACAAGGCGCAAATATAATCCTGAATAAGGAACGATCGTAGTTGAGACCCAGTCGATGCTGAGGACATGGAAGAACAACTTCAGTAAATTGTAAAATACAAAGCCAGGTATACAAGGTGCAAACAGAATCCTAAATAAGGAAAGATCGTAGTTGTCGATGCTGAGGATATAGAAGAATCACTTCTGTGACAACGAAAACTATCAACCACCCGACCTGCCGGAAATGACGGCCTTCCCGTCGAGCTTTATAAAGCCAGTGGATATGATTCATCAACTAAACATAAAAATTAGGTCGGATGACAGTATCCCTAACAAATGGAACCTCGTCATTGCCCGATACAATGCAAAGGAGTCAATCTAAATTGCGCCAACTACAGACATAAGTCTCCTCAACATCGCCTACAAGAAACGCCTGATACCGTTTACCAAGAACTTGATCGGCCCTTATTAGTGTGGTTTTAGGCCAGAAAAGTCCACAACTGATCAAATCTTCACACTTCGGCAGATTCTAGGAAAATTCCAAGAAGTCAAATTCTATATCCACCACCTATTCATCAATTTCAAAGCCACAAGCGACAGCATTTATAAAGACAAACTATACAGAGAAACTGCCTAGTTTTGGTATACAGCCCAAACTGGTCCATCTGTGCAGGATGATGATGGAAAATTCTCGCTGCTCCATCAGGATCGGCATCGACACATTCGATACTGATAAAGGATTTAGGCAAGGCGATGCACTGTCATCTGACTTCTTAAACATCATTCTTGAGAGGATTGTCCAAAAATCCCGAGCCAACACCAGATGCACAATCTTCCACAAATCGGTGCAACTACTAGCAGTCACCGACGATATTGACATCGAACTCAACGAGATGGCAGAGCCACGTTTGCTAGTAAAGAGAAGGAACTGGGAAACATCAAGTATGTCCTGTCAACACGAATCGAATAAAACGTCACCATTGACAGATATAACTTTGAGGCAGTATGGGACTTTGTCTACCTCGGCTTTGCTATTAACTCTGACAATAACATCTCGTCAGAAATTAAACGAAGAACTGTTCTTGTCAGCGCTCTTTCTTCGATCAAAGAAGGCAATTTCGTTGTAAAGGCTTTCACTCGAACCTCTAAGTAGATCCTTTATAATGTCTCGATGAAGATTCAATCAAAAACTGTAGGCAAAGACCTGGTCAAAAACAAACTCCCCGGCATTGGAAGTTTAAGATCACTAGTACATGTAGAGCGAATTGACACCAATACTCCGGATAGCAGAGACTTCGATTATCAGCCAGGCGTCGGACGCAATAGAGGAAGACTTCGCCTTAATTGGCTCGCACAAGTAGAAACCGAACTCAACCAACTTAAAGTACTCAATTTAAGGCAGTTAGCCAAGGACATTGTTAAAGGCGAGGCATGTTGGTTGAGAATCATGTTAAGTGCAGGTTATGCGCCACTTAAGAAGAAGAAGATTCAGAATGTAAAATCAGTTCTTAGTAGCAAATGTTTAGAGAGCGCTTCACCAATTTTAAGGTCAACGTAATCGATCAAGTAAATTTGCTATTTCCTTGAAGGCAGTAGGTATCAAGTAGTCCTTTGAACAATCCGCTTCACAGGCTGCTCATCAGTACAACTACTTCTCGACTGGGATCCCGGACACATCAATGTGGAAGGAAATGAAAAAGCAAATTAATTTGTCAGAAGCGGTTTAACGGAAGGGTGTGACCAGGCTTTAATACCGCTAATAGCTTTCTTGATACAATCACGATAGGATTGGATAAAGAATAACACTCGTTTCTGCACCATAACCCGTAGTCTGTGGCGCGATATTGACAACAAAAGATCAAAGTCTACAGTCCTTTTCTATAGAAGCCAAGTGCAGATGTTAGTCAGGATATTAACTGGATACACTACATTATAGGAAAGGTGGCTTGAAGGCTAGGAATATTCACCAACTAACATTGAAAGGTTTGAAAGGCCGATATCGACAACATAACGCAGTCTACATTCCCTTTAAAAAGCAGCCAATTGCAGGTGTTGTTAAGGACGATAACTGGGCACTAAATTATAAGAAACATGGCTTGGAGGGCCCAGTGGCGCGATGGTTAGTGCGATGAACTGCCGCGCAGAAGGTCTGTGTTCGATTCCCAGCCGTAACAGCACCTAAATGATTTTTCACTGGCCCTCCTCTCGTGATGATCTGACAAATCGTCCGAGTAGTATCAATTGTCAAGAATAGCTTATCTCTACTTAGCCGTTCGGAGTCGGCATAAAACAGGAGGTCCCGCCATCGTGCAAGTACACACGCACACATGAATGGTTGTGAGAAAGCTAGGCCCTGGGTACTAACGAGCCTGTTGCGCCAAAAATTTGTATTTTTGTATTTTGGCTTGGGTGGGTACCTACTTCATCACCTACCTTTAAAAAAAACTTGAAGACCCTACATTGACAATAGCATATCGCAGTATACAGTCCATTTCGATAGAAGCCGAATGCAGATGTTAGTAGTGGTATTACGTGGGAACTACATTATAGAAAACATGACCAAACGACTATAGGAATCTTCATACATGGCATTTGCAGATGCTGTCAGGATTAAAAGGAAATTTAGATAAGAACGCCGCTTATCCTCATTGAAGCACGTTTTTTTATCTTCTTGGGAGACTTCTTAATTTCTAAATGAAATCAATTGGAACTGAAGGACACAAGGTTCCAGAAGGACGGTATAACAGTGCATTCTGCAGGAGCCACAGGCGGCATTATGAAACAGCCGTTGATGTCATTTAATTGGCGAAAAGCACTGGCTTGTATGATTACCGATCCCAGACTTCTTCTTATTTACGTTATTTAGTCACGGCTTTTGGGATCCTGTCACAGACTGAAAGCGCTCAAGGGGAACAAATCGCCCGAAGTTCTGAAGAAAACCATGGAAAATGCCAGAAAACGACACTACTCCACAATGGCGGCGTGACAACATTTTCAAAGCATGATGGAAAAATGCTTGCCTAGAAAAAGAGGGTCATACCTTTCAGCCCATTTTCTAGATGTACACCTAGCATTATTATCAACAATCCACTCCACTGTGTAGCCTCTTGTTATTAAAACATTTTTTTTGCAATACCGTCCTCGTGAACTGACAACAATTATCACATTCGACTCTCTCCCTCACTCCTACCTAACATTTACAATTTATCCCACCATCCATGTTAAAAGGTAAATAACGTTGTTTGTGTAACTCCAGCCATTCTAACAAAAGATCCAAACAAATATATTAATTCCCTTCCCCGGTGTATAATTAAACCGCTGATGACAACAGAAACAAAAAAAAACAACAAAATCCTACATCATCTGTGTGTACATTCACCACTTGAGTAATCTCCGCAAAATGGACACACCATTTCCAGCAGCTCCAGCAGCAAACAACAACAACACCAGCCAACAACAACTGACATTTCGAAAAGAGTGCGACAGCATGCCACACAAACACTGCGTCCCGTCAACACTGTCAGCCGAACAAAAGAGATGGCAAAATGATGTCTTTTCGCAAAGCGAACATCGAAATCGAATAAAATTTTATCGACCCGTCTTCTTGATTCGAACACAAAAAAAAATCGACAAAAAAAACGAAAAATTTATAATTTATGCTCATGGGGGGATAGGTATTTAATTGAAATTCTAAAAAAAACAAACAGAACCAGTTCAGTGCTGTCCAGGTAGGCGGAATCTAAGTACAAACCTTCAGATAATTCCAAATCCAATTCGGCCAATTTCTCCCGGACGTCGTCGGGCAGGGCCGACACATCCAAAATCATGTCGTTGGAGGACATTTTGCTGGTCGTCACAGTCTCGTCGTCGTCGTATTGCTCTCTTCAATCGGCTATTGTATAGGTTCGTCTTCCTATTTGATGGTTAAGATGTTGTGCCGATCACGGGCACGACACCCCCGGTCCAGTGTGAATACAGTGCCCACCAACAACAAGAAGAAATTTCAAACAAATTTATCACACAAACAATTGGATCCGGCTGAGGGATGGTTGGACACACCGAGACACTAAACAGGGAGGGAAATTCCACACAGAAGAGTGTATGATTGATTTTCACTCACACCACAAGGATACTGGAAAAGGGAACACTTTAGAAAATTTCGCACATTTTTCTAAAAAAAAAAATAAATAAATTTTCTGGAGGAGCACTAGCGCATATTCAACTGGATGAAAAGGGAATTTCCGTGTTTTCCACCACTCTCCGGCAAACACTCACTTTTTCGGTGTGCCTAGGCGGCACAGACAGACACTTGCACTTTTTTTTTCTTTTCTTGTTGGATCCGCACTTTAGATTCTTTTCTCACTGGGATTTGTATGGTTTGGAGATGATTTTCTTTCACACATTGATTCTGAACATTTCCGAAATAATTTTCTATAGATCTGAAACTATACAGAGGGAAGGCGAACCTTCTTTTTCAATTGGAATTTGTTTGACTTTTTTGTGTAACTCAAGTTGACGCGGCGATGTTCCTCGACGGACGCAGAAACAACGAATTTATCTCACGATTTCAACTCAACTGAAACGCGATGACGGCGAAATGTCTTGTTCGGTGTCATTTGGGAAAATGTAGACACCAGAGGGAGATGGATAGATTGAGCTTGTTCGAAATGCGATAGTGGTGAAATTTTTGACGTTGGGAAAGCGTCATCTACCGAAGGTTAGAAAAAGTATGAGGTGGGTGTGATGAGTTCGGTTAGGTTTTAAACAATTTTGTGAGTGGTGTTTATTTTTTCGATAACTAATAGCGTTTTCGATTGGGATACAAAAAGCACTCTTTTTATGCTCTAGAGCACTTTTCTTACTCTAGATCAATTTTTTTCATTTTCGATTGGGATACAAAAATCACTCTTTTTTTACTCTAAAGTACTTTTGAAGAATCTGGATTCCAAGTGAGATTTACACCAACATGCACCAACACAAAAACATTTAACATCTGACTTAATATGTCAATTTGAAGTTTGCATTTCGCAGTTTGATGATTAAAAAGTGATTTTCTGGGAAAACTATAATAAGAATTTAAAATATTTTTGGATAATCATGTTCTAAAATTCATAAGCTTTGTTTTGGCACCAACTCGCCAATTTTTGAATTTATAAAAAAGTCGCAATGAGTAAAAGATATTTTCAAATGATGGTTTTCATTGATAGCTAATAGCTATAATTGCGGCCTAAAGATAAACAATAAGCTGTCAAATGGCACACTTTCACATACACAAAACCAGAGTAACCTCTTAAATGTTCGATTGGGACGGGTAAAATCGGAAATCTGAGAGTAAATCTAAAAATCTCAACCGAAAACGCTATAAGAAGCTATCGTGCTTGGACACGTGCATTGGAATGAAAGTCATCACCAACGAGACAGGTAAATTTTGTGTGAGCCAAAAAGAGGAAGATGATTACACCGAAAATCCACCGAGAATCCATTTCAAACTGAATTCTCGGTGTAGGCATGAACGTTTCACTTCCAAACCATTTAATTTTGACAAAAATACTCATTTGAAATTTGCCTTCGCCGAGTGCAGACCTCAATATCAATAAGGGTATTCATGCAACGTCGTAATTTTATTACGTGCGAAATATTGTAATTTTACGACGACATTGAACGACCCTAAAACTGCACCACTAAATAATGCGGTAACCCACTGAATTCAACATCATTTTAGTAATTTATTTATTGATAGAATTTTGTTCCTATTGTTCTCTTTCTCCATAATTTTTTTCAGTTTAGCGCATACGTTTGATGTGTGAAAGTGACTGATTTAATGTCAAAATAGCATTTCAAAAGTTTACAACGTTTACCATCTTAGTTTACGCACCCAATTGCTGTGAAAAAAATCCGATGTTGTTGGAAAAGATTGCCCATACAAATTTTGACAGTTAATTTATCACGTCGTAATTTTATCAGGTTTACAACGTTTACGACGACTTCCCCACGTTGCATAAATACCCCTAATATCTGAGACACGAAAACATGAGGGTGTTGTTTCAGATTTCACTGTGTTCCTGGTGTAAAAGCTGACTTCATTCCAACGAAGCCTTTTTTGTGTGTGTCCATGGCGTTCATGGGAATGATAGTCGTTGGGATGAACGTGTGGCCAGGCACTAAAGGCGTCTTCCATTGGTAAACAAATCAATCTTTCTTTTGATCAAGATCTGTCAAAAGACAATTTTGACAGTTGTTGTGTTCCATTGGTTAAACAATTTGATTATTTTTCGATCTCAGATCAATTTCCCAAATCTGGATTTTTCGGCAGATTTACCCCTCCTATCACACACACTAATACTAATGATAGCTGTCAGGTTTGACCAAAGTGATTTTCGTTTTGATTTATTATTATTTTGGTTGTGAAAAACTATTATTATTCATTAAAACTGTAGCAGTTCAATGTGAAATATAAAATAAATGAAAAACAATCAACCAGTTGTGTGACTTGAAACTTGACAGCTACACCGACACTAACTACACAGACAGACAAAAAACAATCTAAAATCGTGTTCGATTGGCCATTAAAAAAGATCAAATTTTAGATCAAAATACAGGTTTACCAATGTAAACGCCAAAAGGGCCCAGTTATAGCTATCATTGAAAAACATCATCGGAAATTTTGTTTTACTTCTTGCTGTTTTTTTTTTTCTAAATGCAATCATCGACGAGTTGGTGTAAACACAAAGCTTATGAATTTTAGAACATGATTATCCAAACATATTTTAATTTTTAATTGTAGGTAGTTATCTCAGAAAATCACTTTTTATTTTTCACTGATCATGATTTATTTTTGTGAAGTAATGTTTGTCGTTCCACTGAAGTGAAACGAAATTTTCCTACGATTGCTATAAGCGGCTATGGAGGTAAAATTTCAATTATATCATGTTTTGTGTTCCAATGAAATTGTTCAATGACAGCTATGACTGAGCCCTAAGTATAGTTTGCGCTTTTTATAAACGAATTTGACATGAGTTGTCTTATAAATAGAGTGAATAGGATATATTGAAAATATAAACTTTATATATGTGAGGCTATAATGTATGGATCTCTCTTTAAGTCGTTTTTGTTACAGAATGCCTACATGGCTGTATAGTTTGCGCTGTGAGTAATACTTATGACGTTTGAAATCGATTCAAAAATAGTGTTTGCCTTTTCTTAAGTAAAATCCCTCTGATAATTGTCAGAATTTATGTTTTGATATATTTTAGGAAATTGGAAACGAGATTCGTCTTTTTATTACATTACAAGTAAGATGATGTGGAATCTAAAATCATACTAAATTGTAAGGTAAATGTCAAACTCTACCATCCTTTAATTTGCACTTTTATTTTCCCATATTAAAAGATTTTTAGTACCTTTAATCTATTCAGAATAATTATTATTTAACAGAAAGTAAAAAAAATAGCTTAAATAAATTAAAAATAGGCGTGTATTAAGAAAAACACGCATATACGACCCTTTCATGGTATCCGCCGTTCGGAGAGTAAATTTCTACGCAACGCAAACCAAGTCGGAGACTGAATTTACGTTCATAGCATCCGATTTCCGAAGCTGCATCGACGCATTCATTTGGCATCAGCAAAAATCAACTACTTCTCCTGGTTTCCTCTTGGTGGAATTTCGAGCTACGACGGGTTTCTCATGCATCAACTCAACCAAGCGCTCATATTGTTTGGTGCTTGTTTTTTCATTTGAATTTCGCCCTAAACACCAGTTTCCAACAAAAAATTAGATAATATTATTTCATCGTTTACTTCCAAATATTTCCGCGATGAACAGATGTCGGAGACCATCGGAGAGAAATTGACGTGTGGCTGTCAAAAACAGATGCAAAAATGCAACCCACCGCAATGAAACTTAGACTGCTGATCGGAACGATTACCAATATTTACCATGAAGCAAAATTCTCCTTGTCGTACAAATCGGAGAATTTTTCTTTCGGAACGGATACCATAATAGGGCCGATAGATTGAGAAAAAAACACACCAGGTAATTTTACTGATCACAAAAAATCAGTAAAGTAGGATTATTATGAATTTATGATCCCTCTATATCGACAGAATAACTTGGCCGATAAAAAAGGTAAGGCCAGTTTTTTTTTAGTGCGAGATCATCCTAGTTGCAGGATTAAACTCGAGTTATCTCGATAAAGTAGTTTTTCAATCAATTTCAGTCCTGCGTTAACTTTGAGTTAACCCAGCAAGTTTGGTGAGTTAACTTGGCGATTAAATGAGATGTTTTTGACAGATGATAAATACCAAGCAAATAGTTATTTTTAATTCCATTTTATAAATTTTTTGTAAACTAAATACGTGTACGATATATTCAGATTCAGATCTCAGCGACTCGAAACTGTTTTAAATATTGAATTTGACTGTTTTAAGAAGAAAAAAACTTGTAAGATAGCGAGAGAGGCATTTCCATTTGTTTGGGCAAAAATAAACCAAACAGCTGATAACTGAGTTGTTGCGATTCTATATATTTCGATAACTTTTTGGCAGCACAATCGATAAAACATTAGTGCTACCAAATCAAATACCCACACATAGACAAATTTAATCCTTCACTGAAAAACGGCTTCGTGAGTTAACTCTGATCTGTTGTATTCCGGTGTTAGTTAACCCTGTGTTAACTCAGAGTTAACTCAACACTGAAAAACGGGGCCTAAGTATATGGATCGACTTAGATCCGTCTGTGTGTAGGCGATTTTTAGGCCTTAAATTTTGAGCTAGACTTGTTGGGAATATTGGTTTTAAAGATGGGATTGGATGGCAGGTAGGATATTCTGATATGATTTTAATCTGTTTGAATGATTTTCTCTGTCCGTTATCAAATTCATTCATTTATGGATGACAATATTCTGTCATATCCGGTTACTCCTAACGACTCCTCAACAAGGACTCCAAACTGTGATGTCTTAAGCAGCGAATGTCAGCCGAAGTCAACCACTGTACTGATCCAGTTCTACATTGAGGTATCAACAACTGGGTTGAAAGAGAAATCCTAATAGATTATCAATTTTCGGGATGTCTGTCAATTCGAATATTCATAAAAGTCATTATTTGACAGATGCTGCAAGCTGATATGGATTTAAAAAAAAAATATGTAGCCGATTTAAGATTTTGTATCTAGTATCTATAAAAGGGATATTGATCCAAGAAGTGAAGACTATTCGCGCATATAAATGGTGGGTTAGACAGAACCCTATCTAGATCAAGGTACATTCATGGTGACAACCTTGGGGTACGTAAAGAAAGGCCATAACATGTGATTTTAACACCTCAGAAACATTATTGAAGCTATCAAGATCGTTTACAAAATTGCTGAAAAATTCTTCTAGGAATTGGAAGAAGTATTTATCTGGTCACGCAGGACTTGTGGAGTGTTATGACGTCTGTGTGACTGGATGAAAAGCTTTCTTAAAGACAGATCATTGCCAGTAGCGATAGATGGCGTTCCCACAGACAGACTCCCTATACACATTGGGGTTGGGGTACCTCAATGAAAAACTCTCTCACCCACTCTATTTATGCTGCACATTAATGATCTTTTGAGGAGAAGTAATAATCGAATTTTTAGTTTTGCAGACGAAAGTACTCTAATTGCGATTACAAGCGAATCCATGCATCTCCTAGGCAGCATAATTGGGTATGGTGTATTATGGCAACAACACGTAACCTCTATTCCCAAATCAGTAGCGTCCAAACTCTGTTACCTTTACCTTTCCAGAGCTAAGAAATATTTTACACCAGCTCAGTTTCTTCTTCTGTATAAAGTCAGAGTTTATGGCTGAATTATTCCTAGCTAGTTCGTGAGCTTGCTTATTTACAGGCACTCTTTTGTGGTATGGGTTCCAGCCGAGCTTGACATTATCGTGAGTGCCAAAATGGGAAGAACTTCGCGACATTGTTTAAACTAAATGTTATAGCCAGTACATCAACAATAAGTGTTCCATTGTATCTCAGCTATCCGTTCGTGCAATCAAACAACTTCTGCGGTTACATCCGTATCGTTTTAAAATTGCTTTCGGAAGCTCAAGACTTTATAAAGCAAACAGAGCCGAAAGAAGACTTCCGTGTGAGTCGGCGATCATATTCTAGCATGTCTATTGCTAGAGCAGCCCTTCCACTTCTCGTTTACGTTTCATAAATTCACCTTGACTTCATCTCTCATTGTAAACGTCCAGCTGTCAGATATATCCGAATCTATAAGTACTCAGCTGACCTCTCAACTAAAATTTAATACCCGCTGTGCCGAATGAATCACAAATACTCTCCACCATCATAATCCCTTGAAACAGCCATCATAATGCACTCTTCCTCTTTGAAGACCTGTTTCGATCATACAAGATGTCGTTAAATATTTCAGCGAAACGAAAATAAAAAAAACATTGTCATCGGAATTAATTTAACGCAATTATTAATTTTTCCCGTAAATATCCTATATACTTGTCATCTTCACGATTTCGCATTACATCAACTTTCATGTGATGCCCGCCCACTTTGTCTTGATCACAATTAACCTAATGAACCTAAAAATCAAAAATATTCATCCCGTTGACCGTTGGAATGTCCGATTGTTATCCATTCACCCGTGAACTCAAGTTTTTGTTGTTCTGGTCATGAATATGAGTCAAGTTCAAGGCGCTTGCGCAGCGTCATCATCCATACGTATGTAGGGTAAATAAACGCGAACTTGTCATTCAGGTTGGTGGCACCCCCTTCCAGCTAAAATCCAACAAGCACACTGTATCTAATCAATATAAATACTGGCGCCGAATTTCGCTCAACTCAGCAGTGTTTTAACTAAACTTCGCTCAGTAACAATGACGCTGCTGAGGTGCATTTTCGTGGCCATATTGGTGAGATCATCGCTGGCCACCAAGTCAGCCGACCAAGATCAGGAGAATCTACGCATTCACTTGGGCGAAATTCGAGCTATCGTCGACGAGACGCAAAATCCTTGTGACAATTTCCCCAAATACGCATGCGGACACTTTCGCAACGTTTCTGTTGGCGAGAATTATCCCAACGATCGAGTATACCTATCCGAGATCGCTGCTGATCTAAATCGGCTAAAAGATATTAAGCTTCAAGCTACGCAAAAGGCAAAGGACTTCCTGGAATCGTGTCAAAAGCACCAAAGTCCCAAGAACCTCCTGAAAAAGGTGGATGTGTTTAAAAATCCCGCGGACTTTAAATTAGCCAAGACACTGGGGATACTTAAGGCCTCTGGCATCGATACGATCATTAGAACCCACATTAATGTACTGGATGACAAGAAATACCGTTTGGTCATAGCTCTCGACAAGGACCTGTTCCTTTCAAGTGTTTTCAATGAGAATAAGATCAAGCGAAACTTGCAAGTGCTGGAGGTGCCATCTGGGGAACGAGCCGACGCTGAGAAAAAGATCAACGAGTTCATCAAGAAGGGTAAATCCATTCTGACCCAATCAAAGGATTCGCCCATTGTTGGTAAGGACGTGCACGCTTTGAAAAACTTCGACTGGGATGAATACCTAGCGGAGTTGAAGAAATTCCCCAAACTCAGTCACGCAACAATAGAGTACCTCATCGAAGACGTAGTAAGCCTCCAAAAGATCATTGACCTGGCTAACGAGACCGATTTGAAAGCGTTACGTTTGGTGACAGCGCTCGAGTTCATGGCCGAGGTTATCGATACGAACTGTGACACCGTTGTGGACTACTTCCGATTGCCAATATTCTCGGAATTCTATCGCATATACTTCACGGCTACCGACAAAGCATTCAATTTGGACGTCATCAAGGCGTTTGAAAAATCCCATGGAATGATCAAGTCAAAGGTGGATGGTCACAACCAAGGTGTGCTCACTCGGGTTAAAGAGAAGCGCAAGATTATCGAAAGTATGAATATGATATTGGACGCACATCATATCGACGAGGATTACAAGGATGTTATCATTGAAAAGGACAACTTTTTCCAGAATTACCTCTACCTAGCCAAGCACACGATCTACAAATACCTCTCGAAGAGCAGAGCAAAGGACGAACTTGCAGAAGAGTACCTTATGAATCTGCTCAACCCGGTCAATCGAATGAAGCCGGTGTTTTACCACTTTGCCTCACAAGGGCTTTTCCTTTGGCAGATGTTTTTCCGCGAAAACCGCCCCAAGTATTCGTACGATGATCTGCGGGACTGCCTAGACGAACAGCAGGACAAATACAAACTCTATGAGTTCAACGCTTTGGACTACTTTGACTATGTCGATCAGTTTGCTGCCATGAAGCAAACGTATCAGGACTACAAACGATACTGGGATCACGAGTACGATTCTGGTCATAAGCTGGAAGCAGTCTTTAACGAGTTCCACCTGACCAGCGATAAGGCATTCTTCCTAAACCTCGCACAGAGGGAATGCGCCCATGTGAATGACGGACAGAATATTCCCTTCAGGGTGATGCTGAACCTAGAGGAGGCGAGCAAGGCGTTTAGCTGCTCTGTCGGCACTCAGTTGAACATCGCTGAGAAGTGTAAAGCGTGGTAAGCAGCGCAGGGGCCGGAGTTCATTGGCCAAAATTATTGTAAGGCACTGTATTTAATTCTTCCATAATTAGTTATTAAGTGTACCTCAGAGAAATAAACAAGTTAAGCGTGAAATAAATTGGGGTTTCATTTGGATTTATTGACTTACAATGGGGGGCAACGGCGGTGGCTTATCGGGTGGTCGGAGTTGAACCAGTTTGTGGTTAGATTTGATTTGATATTGAAACGGGTTGCCGCCTAATCTTATTAACGATTGCTATTTGTTTTGGAAGTACGCAGTTGTGAGGAATGTCAAATACAAATATTTTTATTAAATTGTATTCAGAGGACAGACAGTCGTGCAGCCTTGAAGATACAATTGATGTATATTTAGATATTTATTTTTAAAATCCACTTCACGAAGCGTTTTGTAAGACGTACCCAATGTTGCACCTCCTAGTGCCAGAACTTTCTAACCATTGGTATCCTGAAACTAGTCTTTGTAGTCGAAGCGCAAAGGAATTAATTTACCTTCAGCATGTATGCACAATTTGATGGTTGGATGTTAATCTCATCCAACCGGATTTGACTTGCTAAACTAATAAGTGAGAGTGTTGATAACAAGACGAAAAACAGCAACACTATAAACAGCCTGGTCAGAAAGCCATTCACGGAGCATCGGGCCTGCTGTAACCTAGAGATGCTGCTTCAACATATTCGGACAACAGGTTATAAAAGGATCTCAAGGGTATGTCAGGCCCCTTGAACAGAGATGGTGGGGGATGAACCGAATGGCCAACGGCAGCGCTCAATCCCGTAGTGGATACTGATGGCCCCGTGTCCTATGGGTATCTAATAAATTGGAACTTGCCCTCCAGGTTGGTTGTTGTGCTTTGGATTAACTACCCACCCTCGTTGTTGACAACCCTGCTAAACAAAAAAAGGACAACGACGTTCGTATCTGCATCTGGAATGTGAGAACATTTAACAGGAGAGGTATAGGCGAACAACTAGCGGAATCCATAAACTGCTAGAAAACAGAAATTACTGCCATCCAGGAAATACGATGAGGTGGGGCGTGCAAAAAGAGGTTGAAAAACTGTGACATATACTACGGGCCGTGTTATAGTGAACAGAAAAAGCGACTATTCGGATGTGGATTTGTTATAAGTGCCAGACTAAGGCAAGAAGTCTTATGTTTCCAAGACATTAGCGAACGCATTGCAACAATTCGCATCAGAGCCAAATTCACCAACATAAGTCTTATATGTGCTCACGTCGCAATGGAGGAAAAAGTTGAGATAGCAGAAGACTGCTTCTACGAGTTTCTTGACAAATACTATGGGCGATTACCGAAGTACTACGTTAAAATATTTTTTCGCAAAGGTAGGAAGATAAGTCATCTTTAGCAGTATTGTAGGAGAACACAGCCTACACTGTAAAGCGTCTGGCAACGGAATTATACTAACTGACTTCGCTGCGGAATATTACCTCGATATTCATAAGGGGACATGGCGGTCTCTGGTTTAACGAACGGCCGATAAAATTGATCATAATGCGATAGACAAGTTGCAGTATTTTGGATGTCTAAACATTCCGAGGGGCTAGTATCGGCTCGGACCACTACATTCTTGAAGCAAAGGTAAGAATGCGGATATCCACCACGCCAAATATCGTAGTTGAGACACAGTCGATGCTGAGGGTATGGAAGAACCACTTCTGTGGACTATTAAACGGCGATGACGAACAACATTCCGCTGTGAGGCAGAACGAACGATTTAATATTGGCAACGGCAGCGAAAGATGGGATGGTTATGTAGAACGAAGGGACACCAAAACTCCGACTCTAATTGTGTTTGATTCCCAGCCAGATGTCGGACGCAGTAGACGAAGACCTCGCCCTAAGTGGCGCCTACAAGTTGGAATCGACCTCAAACCAATTTAAAACGCGCAACTGGAGGCAGTTAGGTAAGGACCGGGCTAATTGGAGAGGCATGTTGGTTGAGGCACAGATTCATTCCGACCTGTAGCACCACTTAAGGTAAGCCTTATCTCAATTGGGTCGCCTTTTACTAGGTAAATGCGAGTTCATCTGCCTCGGAGGCAATATCAAGCCCATGAATCATCACTGCAATACGTAGTTGAGATCTGACGGAAATTAACTCTTTGGCACCGATGCTGCTTTCGAATCGAATGTGATCATATCTCCTTATTTGAAAGTCCAAATGCTTGCTCCACAGGACATTAATAATACATTTACGGGGCAGAGTGTTGGGAGAAAATCAAGAAAGCTCTTTCAAACGAACAATTCCTCGTCGATTTGTGGTCTTGAATGTGAGGAAGGCGAATGGAGGAGATGCAACCAAGTCTACATTCATTTGATTGCATCTCCTCCATTCGCCTTCCTCACATTCAAGACCACAAATCATACAAAATATGAAATCGTGACCTCTGGACTGGATTGAGCGAATGAAAAATTTACTGCAGCCAAAACAATCTTCGGATGCAATCCCTAAATTTCTAAACGATTATGAATGCCGAACCTCTAGCTTAAAAAGACCGCGATCATGGATATCTGGCCTCTTGAATCGAAGAGGATAGTAGGCTGCTTTTTCTCAACAAGTCTGGAACCTTTTAAGTAGGCTAGGTAAGAGTGACTGCCCGCGTTCGCCAGCACACTTAGACCATTTTGGTCCATTGTGATACCTCGTGGATCTGGTCCATTCTCCTACTATCCGTGTGAAAACTATTTTGTGCTTTTGATGAAGCGGAGGAGGCGTTCACTTCTGTCTTTGTCAAATCACTGAGATTTTGAGAATAGTAAGCTCCAAGATGTAGCTTCCTTTTGTTTGATAGGGCCGGGCAGTTACAAAGGAGATGAAGTATTGTTTTCTTCTTCCTCTTCGTCTATGCAGCTCCTACAGAAGTTGTTTGAGTATAGGCCTAGCCTTTTTGCGTGCCTGCCTATTAAACAGTGTCCCATGATGACACTTATGGTGGCGCTAAAAAACTGTCGGAGAAGACACCAGCACCTACTCCGTCATTTGTTTTGGAGCCATCGGTTTAAAAACGGATCAAGTCGTTTAGCACAGGTTCGTTACTTTCCCATGACGTTCTGTCTGGGACTGTGACCCGAAAACACTTATCAAAGTTTAACCTGGTAAGGGTGTAATCGGTGTTTTCAGGAATATTTGTATGTTCGTTTAGAATTTTTGAGTATCCAGATTGAATATTTGACCACTGTTGGATGGCTTTAAGATGAATTAGCTGCCATTTGCTTGCCGAAAATATCTACAGGTAGTAGGTGAAAAAGAATTCCTAATGCTGCTGAGGGTGTTGTACGGAGCACACCACCGATTACCACCGGACAGGGATAAACTCTCTGGTTTCCTGAAAGTCTCGGAAGATAAATGGACTGAATCTAGCGCTGAGACACTAGACTTACTCCTAAACACACACTTTCCCAACTATAACAGATCCGAACTGCATATCTGGAGACAACTCCAATATAGATACTATTATATGCAAAGAAAAATTATATGGGCCATTAACACCTTTGAATCCTAAAAAACAGCTGGCCTTGACGGCATAACCCAAATAATGCTACGAAAACTGCCAACTGTATTATGCCAACTTTAGTCAACATTTTCCGTGTATGCCTAAAGTTGAAATATCTCCCTAAAGCGTACCGTGAGGTAATATTCATACCAAAAGCAGCCACACAACTGCGAAAGACTATAGGCCAATAAGCGTATCTTCATTCCTATTGAAAACACTGGAGAGACTACTAGACATTCAGATATGTAGTAACTTAAATTCGGGCTACCTATCCCCAAACCAACATGCCTATATCAAAGGCAAATCGGTTGAAACTGCCCTACATGATGTAGTTCAAATAAAGAACACGCACTAGCAGCCTTCCTAGATATAGAAGGAGCTTTCAAAAACGTAAAAACGGAAGCTATCGAGACGGCACTTGTAAAAGCAGGTACAGAAATGGTTATCAGCAACTGGATCACAACCATGCTTAAAAAGCCAAAGAAAACTGAACTAGTTCTCTTTACTAGCAATAGTTCGATCGCAGAGTTTGCGGCACCGACTCTAGGAGTGGCCCCCCTCTCACTGTCAGCAAGTGCCAAATACCGGGGAGTGATACTTTACAGCGAGCTAAATTGGAAACTTAATATCAACGAAAGGGTAAAGAAAGCTAATATTGCACTATACAGCTGCAATAGAATCTGCGGCAAAAAATGGGGCCCCACCCCGAAATGGCTATATACAGCCGTTGTCAGACCGATTCTCACGTATGGCTGCCTTGTCTGGTGGAATGCCATGACAAAGACAAGGCACATGAGTGCACTAACAAAGATTCAAAGAACAGCATGCATAGTCATAACAGGAGCTATGCACACCAGCCCACAATAGGGTTGGAAACAATCCTAAACCTTCCACCAATTGACTTACAGATCAAAGAGACTACAGCGAAAAGCGCATCACGTCTTAAAGAGGCGGGTAACCTTTGCATCAAACCCTACGGTCATAGCACAATACTGAAATTAGTAGCATTCGAGAATGGGTCATCTGACTTAATAATCCCATATCACGACTTTGACATTAACTACCCAATCAAAATACCAAGTAGAGACGACTGGTTGTCAAAGGAGATATGTAGTGCTATCTAGCACTGAATTAGCAATCTACACCGATATGTCTAAAATGGAAATGGGAGTGGCTCTGGGGTTTACTCCGATGCAATCGGACTAACCACATCCCTTCGACTAGCAAACTCATGCAGTGTCTTCCAAGCAGAGATCCTAGCTATACTCGAAGCTGCCGTATCGGCTAGAGTACTGGACTTATCATAAGAGGATATCTGCATTTCCTTAGATAGTCAAGCGGCATTAAAAGCTCTGGCTTCCAATGTAATAAAATCGCGTGTATACGCTGCCGCATAGAGCTAAAGGCTCTATGCAACCAGAATAAGGTCCAAATTATCTGGGTGCCAGGACACAATAACATTCCAGGAAATGAGAAGGCACGAGCTAGACAGAATAGGATCGTCCAGCTGCATCTCCTTGTGTGACAGTAGAGTTAGACCCCCACTCGCTTTTTAAAAACCGGCAATACCAGAATACACACAACGTGTAACAAAATCTAGACGGCAAGACACACACACCAAATACCTTTGTGCCGGAATTAAGCGCTAGCAAATCAAACAAGCTTATAGCTCCGAACAGAGCTTCTACTTCTATAGCGGTGAGAGTGATAATAGCTCCCAATCTGTTGGTTAAGCACTCCAATAGAGTTAGACTAACTGACTCACACCAACTATGCCGGAAATGCAGAGATCCAGACGTGGAGGAGAATATCACCCACCTACTTTGTCACTGCGCGCGATCAGCAACAGCCGCAACATGCTCCTTGGTAACTATTACTACGAGGACTCGATGGAGCTAGCAAATATCCCTCCAGCATAGATCGTCCGTTTCTGCTGCAAATCGAGATGAAGCAATTACCTCTTTGTAGCGAAGGAAGCAACACAAATCACTTCAGTATCACTCTTTTCACTAACGCAACATTCTATGGACCCACGACTATGTATCAACAGCCCATTAAAACCTAACCTAACCTAACTCGACGTTGGACGCCTTAGCACACCTGGAGTAGCCAGAGCCTATAGTAAGCGCCTGAGTATGAAACTCTCCTCTGTGCACTCACCTACCACAGACGCCAACAATCAGTGGTGCCAGTATCGCGACATCATCAAAGAAGTGGCGAAACCACTGTAGGGTACCAGCCACCCTCTAGAAAGAGCCCGTGGAATGATGATGAATGCGTGTACAAGAAAAAGGTGACAGAAGATGCACACAAGAAAGCGCTGCAGTGCAAAACAATGGCAGCGAGAGAAGAGTATCGAGCCAGGAGAAGGGAGGAAAAGAACACCCTGCGTAGAAAGAAGAGAGTCAACGCAGCCTCCCAGCTCAATGACAACATAACAACATCCGGAGGTTTAATAAAAAAAAACCAAGCAACTGGGTGCTGGCTACAAAACCGGAACGCAGGCTCTTCGAGACAGCGAAGGAAACCTAGTCACCGAAGCGCAGGAAATGTGTTTAAGCAGCATTACCAACAGCTGCTAAATGGGCATCATGTAGAGACAGTGATAGGGAAAGAAGAGAACCCACGTCCAGTCAATGAAGAACTAGTTCCACCAACTAGTATAGAAGAAGTTGGCCTAGCTATAAAAAAGCTTAAGTACAACAAGGTTCTGATGGCTTACCAGCGGAGCTTTTTAAATACGGTGGTGATGTTTTGGTAGGGAGCATGCACCGAATCATCAACAAGTATGGGAGGAAGAAAACATGCCCGATGACTGGACTATCAGCTCCATATGCCCCATCTACAAAAAAAGCGATCCTATGTCTTGCAAGAACTATCGGGGCATATCCCTGCTAAATGTCGCATACAAGATCCTATCCAACGTACTGTGTGAAAGTCTAAAACCGTTCTGCAACACACTAATCGGCACGTACCAGCGTGGCTTCCGGCTGAGGCAAAACCTGGAAAAGACCAACGAATTTCAAGTCGAAACGCACTACCTATTCATAGACTTCAAAGCCGCGTATGATAGCATACATCGTCAGGAGCTCTATATGGCGATGGCCGAATTCGGAATCCCAGCAAAACTGATTCAGCTGTGTCGCGTGTCGCTGGAAAACACGCGCTGCAACGTGCAGTTTGGAAGTAGCTCCTCCGAACTATTCCAAACTTCTGACTTCTTCAATCTCGTACTGGAGCAGATAGTGCGCAGGGCAGGTGTTAACACGGAAGGCACTATTTTCAACAGGTCCGTCCAGCTGCTGGGCTATGCGGACGATATTGACATCATCGGTCGCTCCCAACATGCCGTGATGGAAGCGTTCACGGAGATTGAAGAACAGGCGAAATCCGAAGTAAATGAGGACAAGACTAAGTACATGCTATCAACAAACATACAAGCATCTGTCCACCGCCTAGGACAAAACGTCACTATTGATAGCAGCAATTTCGAGGTAGGTAAGGAGTTCGTCTACCTCGGAGTTAACAGAAACTCCACGAATGACACCCTAGTGGAGATCCGTCGAAGAATCACCCTAGGAAACCGTTGCTACTTCGGTTTGGCGAAACATTTGGGTTCAAAACTCCTAACTCGAATGACGTGCTCTACAAAACCCTTATCCTACCAGTTCTGCTTTATAGTGCCGAGTGCTGGACGATAATAGAAAAATACTTCGCCGGATTTTTGGTCCTGTGCACGAGGATGGCGAATGTAGGAGAAGATAAAACCGCGAACTCTATGAGCTGTAGGTACCAAGATGTCTATGTAGTCTAAAAAGCCAAAACACGTCGACTACATTGGCTCGGCCACATCGAGCGAATGGTCAATAATGCTCCAGCTAAGAGGATCTTCGAATCCCAGCCCCCAGGTTCGAGAAGGCAAGGAAGACCGAATCGCCGTTTCAAAGAACAAGACAACTGGAAGCAGCGAGGCAGGGATCGTAGAGGATGGAAGGCTGCAGTGTCTCAGACAGAGACTCTCCACGGGTCGGGAGCCTGATAAGTAAGTAACCTAACTCTCTGATATGGATTCAGATTTATTATCGAGTTGAAGGGATTCGGGCAAACCAAATCTTCCTCCCGTTAGAGGAGGGAACATCCTCTAAATAACAAACCAAATATCTCCGTTGTATGTGATATAATAAATTTTATTAAAGTTAAATTATAACACGCGCGATTTTACTCAACTTCGGTGTATATTCGCTACACAGTATCATACACAAAAGTTGCTCATTGTTCATTAAATAGGTTTTTTTGTTCCGTCTCGATTTAGTGAATTTTTTAATATTTATATATGGTCTATGGATTTGTTTATTACAGCAATAAACGGCATATTTGTTGCTTTGCTGATTACAACTAGATTTGCATTTAAGAGGTCTCACGTGTTGGCCGTATTGAACACATTATTACCGGAATCGTTACAAGCTACTTAATATAAATATAGTATACACACACAAACACACTTATCCTGGTCAGAGTCACTTGTATCTGTTGGCAATCGAAAAAGAAAAATTAAACAGGAAAAACTAAACAATTGTTGTCAAAATTCAACAGCCGCCCTTAGCTGGGAGTCCTGGGCATAACCTAATTAAACTAAAGACTTAAAAATAAAACTAAGCGGTAAAAACACACACAGACAGGTATGCTAATGTTTAAGAGGATTTTCCGTTCTTTTTCGAGCCATTTGTCCGTGATGATTGGATTTTTTTTCGTCGTTTTTCTGAGGATCGATCGGTGTCGTCATCGTCGTCACTTGGATTCGCGTAAAAGTAACTGGAGTTGCCTTCCTTGGCATTGGCCACTCTACGGCTAGCTACGCGAGATGTTTTCCTGCCCATTCCTGAAAAAAAGTTGGACACATTAGTTAATATATGTAGGTTGTAGGAGGAGAAAGTTGAAGCAAGTTCCTTAATTTTAAGAGACTTTGTTAGTTTTTGCCTTTAGAAGGAACGGTGTAAGGTATACCACAGCAATTCTAGTAAACAGAACCTAGGCCGTGGGAGCGGATTCCAATTGGTATGAGATGCCACCTTGTGTGTCGTCTTTTTGTCTTCTCTCTGTGCTACATGGTGGGTGATCTTATGCTGGATTTCTCTGACATCAACGCTCAAGCTTATGTATCTGATGTCTCAGCACTTTCCAGAGTTTGGTTTCCGTTAGACAAACAAACAAACTAGCCATGGCAGTCTAATTCCAACGCCTGTGAATGACGACTCAATTCTACGCAGACATTTGTTTGAATGAAAATCCCTTCGCAAGGGCTATCAGTTTGCAAATAAATATGCTTGCGTGCAACAATCTTTGTACTTGATTCGATGGAGTCATCATATGCGAAAGCATTTGAAATATATACAAGCCAAATCTGCTGCCAGTTCTTTGATGCATTTTTCCTAAGTGCGGATTCCTAGATCAGTTAACAAACGTTTGATTTTACAACCTCTTAGGAAGGCCACTATCGAAACCACCGCCAAATTTTTGAAACAACACATATTTTGCATGTTTGGAGCTCCGGAATCGATACTATGGTGTCAGTAATAACATTCGTTTCTGGCTTAGGGGTGAGTTTCCTAGCAGAGAACACCCACATCTATCAATCTTCAGTTTCGGCAAAATTTACAAGATAATCGAGGGATTCAATTTCGTTTCGTACTATCCCTGAAACACCACAAAGAGAAGGAGGCAGAATGCCCACCTATTCCTACGAGCTGAGGACGGAGCTCCGCTAGCATGCCTACAACTGGTCGAACACCTTCCCACTTTGTCCGGACTAGCCTCTAGCGATGTCTGTGACTATGAAGTCATATGGGTTCCGGGTGACTGTCAGTGGGAGGGTCTATCAATCCTTGGTTACCGATTAAGGAGTTTTATATCGTTACAGGACCAGTAAACCTTGCAAATCATTTTTACTCCGTTTTACTTAAATCTGTCATCGTCATCCGAATTTTCGTATGCGAATAAATTTCAGCAGTAAAAATTACTAAGCATCCGTTAAAAAAAATTGTACGGGAACGGACCCATTGCAATCTCAAACGAATTGGTCGAACTCGACTAGTACTCAAGAGGATATCACAGAGAAGTCAAAATATCATAGTCACGCTAAGATTTGAACAGAATCACAGATTTCAATCACTGTCAGCATTTTGTGAAGATGCTTTTGGGAAGACACAAACAACAATGTTGTCAGATTGATTGTTGATTTTGTGTTGCCAAACACGGTGGTATGTATCTCTAATGGCATAAACAAAGCAATTCCTCAGAGAATTTTAAATGCGGCCTTTCCCGACAGCTGAGTACCTTTTCATGGGCTGCGCACAAATCCCTTTTCCGAAATAACTTCCAGAACACTGTGCTGCTGAGCGATTATCATTGCCCGAAACTTGCCTTTGAATCGTTTCTGCTTAAACAAAATTCTGCGGTTACTTTTATTTTATTTCCGCGTCCCTCGTGACTGACCACACCCGGGAAATGAATGCCATCGATAGGGTCTAGACTAAGCAGTCTTATTGGTTTCAGGTCACCAGAAAATTGAAATATATGAGATGTCATTTTTGGCGAGACTCTATTACGTGATCCCGCTACCCAAACCTGCATTGGACATGCTTGTTTATTCACTAAGGACCATTGTTGACTTCTGATCTCCAACATCTGTACCCTTAGAAAAAAATGCAGGCAACTTTTTAACAAAGCCAAGAGCTCCAAAGAGACACTAGATTGGGAGCATTACAAGTTGTCTGTCAAAACAAAAGCGTATTGAGGAAGGAAAAAGAGCATCCTGGCGTACCTTCTGTGGTAACATTGAAGATACCTCAGTGCCTTCTAGACTCCTCAAATTCCTTTCCACCAATCCACCTATATCTAGCTACCTACTCAAACCAGATGGCCAATGGACAATCTCAAGCATGAAACCCATTGATCTTCTTCTGGACACCCACTTTCCTGGTAGCTCCCCTAACCCCATGGATACCGAACTAGAGTTGTTTAGTAATTCGATTCCACATACCAACATAATGCTCACCAAGGAAAAACTTCTTGGGCCATTAAGTGCTTCAAACCATTCAAATCCCCTGGACCAGATGGTATCATACCTGCGGAACTCCAATACAACCTTGAGATCCTGATACCATGGCTGCTAACCATCATGACCACCTGTCTACATAGCACATATTCCCAAGACATGTACGGAAGTAGAAGTTGTCCCCAAAGCAGGAAAGAGCTCTCACATAAATCCGAAGAATATCCGCCCGATCAGTCTATCTTCTTTCTGCTCAACACCCTGGAAAGATTAATTTTTCTACACCTCCGTACAAGTATAGAACCGACTGCACTCTCCAACTCCCAACATGCATACTGCAAGGGTAAGTCGGTTGAAACTTGTACCCATCATTGCAAACTTACTAAAAGTAAAGGAGTATACCATGGTTGCCTTTCTTGATATAGGAGGTGCTTTTAACAATGTCGAAGCACAAGCAATTACAAATGCACTCTCGGATTTAAATGTCCATGACTCGCTGGGAGTGCTAATAACTCAGCTACTCATAGGCAGAACTATTAACACTAATCTTGGCATCTCATCTGCACGCAGATCAATTAGCTGTGGCACCCCACAAGGAATCTAGTGGACAACGAGCTACTAGTAAATCTTGAAAGAGAGGGATGCCTACGCGGATGACGTGGCAATAGCTGTACCAGGGAAATACCTTAATATTCTTAGAGATCTATTACAAAATGACCTCTCTGTACTCTCTAATTGGGCCGCCAAATGTGGACTCGGCGCGAACCCTAAAAAAACCGAATCCCTCCTATTCAGCAGAAAATACAAAGTCCCGCACATTGACCCTCCCAAACTTAATAGCGTCAGTCCCAAGTTCGCAGAATCAGCCAAATACCTGGGTCTGCTTTTGGATAAGAAACTGAACTGGAATGCCAACATCCAAGAAGGCGCTAAGAAAGCCACCGTAGCCTTATACTCTTGTAAAAAGGCAATCGGAAAGAAATGGGGTGTGCAACCACATATCTCTTTCTGGCTTTACGAGTCCATCATTAGAACCATACTCCTGTATGGTGTCTTAGTCTGGTGGACGGCTTTAGAAACAGCCTCCAACCGCAACCTTCTAGGTATAGTGAAAAGATCAGCTTGCATATGCATTAGCAGAGCTCTTAGATCAATTCCCTCCGCAGCCCTAGATGCTATCCTACATCTACTGCCCCTAGACATCTACGGCAAACAGACCGCAGCTTGTGCAGCTGTGAGACTGAGAGCCTCGTAACAATGGACAACCAATCAGGGTGATTACACAAATATTCTGAATCACCTTAACATTACAGAAAACACCGACCACACCATTACCTAACTCAGATTTGAGTATAACTTAAGGACAACCATTCCCAGTAGCCTTGAATGGGAGTCGGATTCGATAACTCAATTCACATCTACACGGATGGGTCTAAAACAGAATCTGGAGTGGGTGGAGGTGTTTTCTCCGAGATGCTTAACCTTAGCATATCCTTTCGCCTTCCCGATAATTGTTGCGTTTTCCAGGCGGAAATCATGGCTATCAAAGAAGCCTTGTCTTGGCTGAAAAGGAATGTAATATCCACGAAGCATATTAGCAGCTTCAGCTAAAGCCAAGCGGCAATCAAATCTCTGGAAGCAATCTCGTTCAACTCGAAATCAGCCCACGAA
Source organism: Rhingia campestris (assembly GCA_932526625.1). Lineage (NCBI taxonomy): Eukaryota > Metazoa > Arthropoda > Insecta > Diptera > Syrphidae > Rhingia > Rhingia campestris. The sequence continues at coordinate 94,751,414 of OW052184.1, forward strand.
TGCCGACTGTCTCTTAACGATATGGGGGAGCATTTTACCATTCACCATACCATACCAGGGAATTGCAAGGCAGATGAGCTTGCCCGACAGGGCACAACCCTTGATATTCTACCGCCAGTAGATATGATAGGCATGCCCATCGCTACATGTAATTTACCGCAAATGGATAAACGGTACAACGTGTCAAATATCCAGGCAACTCTGTCCTAACTTTAACCAGAAGCGCTCCATCTCCTTGACAATGCTGAACAGATCAAAAATCAGCACCATAATCGGTGTCTTTACATGGCACTGTTCCATTGGCCTACACGCAAAAAGACTTGGCCTCTTCAGCAATGACTTCTTTAGAATCTGCATGGACGCTACATAGTTAGCTCTGAATGGTTTAATTTGGCGAACGACCATAGGAAAGTCGAGATGTGCCGCCACTACAACCTAACCTTACCTAAGGGATCTCCAAGCGGGAATTTACTAACTAAACTCAAGGACGCCCATAGAATTTTCCTATCAATGAAAAAGAAAAGAAAAAGGGGAATACAATCTGTAACCAATCAAGTGTGCTGCAGTCATGCTCTGCTTTGTACCTGATAGCAAAAACTACCGTTCATCTGACCTAAACGAATTTATTTAATTGGTCGGAAGCATTAACATACGAACCGAGCGGAAGGCATTATTGTGAGTACCAGGTTCACCCCTGTCTGTATCGTCAGTAAAACAAGAAGGAGGTACGAATGCAAGGTATTTATAGACGTCCTCACTGGTGCTATCCAAATATCATAATATATTAGCCAAACAAATTTAGCCAAAGCTGGATTTAAAGAAAATCCAAGGGACTGATCTCACTCTCTAGACCATACATTAACGCCACCATGGGTGTCATCACTGGACCCTGTCTAATAGGTAGGCACGCAGAAAGGCTAGGCCTTCATTCGAACGACTCCTGCAGTAGCTGCATGAACGAAGAAGTAAAAGAAACGATGCTTCATCTTCTCCTTGTTACTGCCCGAACCTATCAACCAAAAGGAAGCTCCATCTTGTTGCATTAAAAGTTCACGGTGTCTCAAGCCCAGTTTTTCTTGTAGTTGTTTGTGCGGAGTTATATTTTTAGCACAGCGAAAGAAACCTTCAGTTCAAAGCCGATCGCTAATGTAAATTAAAAAAAGAACTTCCAAGCAGTTTGCGAACGTATGAAACTGGCAGTAGAACCATGAAAAATGTAATGCACAGGGACACCGCTTTTCTTTAACATGCAACAAGGGATACATTTTAGAGAAAATCAATGGTAATACCTCCCTTTTAGTCCGAATCACTTGGTTAGCAACTTCCTTGGGATACTTAGATGTTTTAGGATCGTAGACAACCGTAAATTATTGATACGAAGCAGTCAAAGCCTTGGAAATACTGATTTTATTGCTGACAACCTTGTAAAACGAAATGAAACAACGATGGTCCCAACTGCACTGGCTTCAGGCGAACACTTAGGGCAACTTGTACCAACTTTTTATACGAAAAAGAGAATGGAAACCTAATTCATCTACAACGGACCTTAAGGAGTTCATTGTCATTGATATAGAGAGCGTAAGGTTCATTCATATCAACAAACTCTCAATTGCAATCTATAAAACTAATAGAAACCAAGAGATACATTTGGCCTACAAGTGCAGCCGAAAACTATAGGCACTTGAACAGAAAGAACATATCAAGTGGGGTTACATCAATTGACTCACATTGCGGGATCCTGAGTAAACTTTAATATCCGAATGGATAACCACTGCCTAACTTATAAGAAATGTCAGACTCATCCGGGGCACATTGACAATCGGGACAGTACGACAATGAAAAAGCTCGCTTCTTCATCAGGATCGGCAACAACCATATCGAAGACTAGAAAATACAAATAATGCCTTCGTTAATCGGAAGAACAACATCCTACCGTTCAAACCCTAATTCGGAATCATACTCCCGAACCTTTTAAAAAATCGATTTCAATTCACAACGACAAACGACAACACACTTACCCATACAGTTTTCCAAATGTGTTGCAAATCTTGAAGCAGCTACCAGCCGATCACAATTCGGACAATTGCAATCCATCGCCTTGCGTGCGGTACTCATACCGAACACATCATAATTGGGCGTATCTACAATTTTGAATGCTGTATCGTCTTCGCTCTCCCCTTCTATGGCTTCGGCTGAGCCAGTTTTAATAGAATTATGCACTTCCAGGTAAACACCCATTACTGCATCATCGAGCAGTGATTCGTAGAGGTAATGTGCGGCTTTGTCCAAGCATTCGGGATCTTTTACAAAGTCCAGAAATGCCTTTTTTATAACTGCTTCCGTTATTGGCGGATGATGTCTAGTCGGTGGTCGAGTGACTGGAGCTGGGGGTGGTAGCAGTTTTGGTGGTGGTGGCGGCGGCGGTGGCAATGGCGGATGTAATTTACTTGGAAGCTTTGGTATGACGTTGGCACTGCTGTTACTGCTTGTGACGGCGGAGGAAGTTGTCGTGCTAGTTGTTGGTGTTGAGTTACTGGTGCTGCTGACTTTTGAGGTGCTGCTGCTACTTGAAGACTCCGATGATGCCGAAGTTGTTGATGTACTGCCGGATTCTTTAGCTGGTTTTGATTTTTCGGACTCACTCATTACGAACTGTTTGTTTGGATTTTGTGTGCTAGTTAAGGATTATTTGCTGCGTGTTTGGTTACGACGTGGATGGGGAAATGAATGGAAAATGAAGTGAAAATACGCCAAACAAACGAATTGTAAAAGTTAATTGCCGTCGTTTGGCGTAAAACCACCACGAACCACTTTGACAGCTAAACCGGTAGGAGAGAAGTGATTTTTACCATTCAAAGAAACGTAAACAAAACGTGATTGAAAGAGAATGTCAAAAAAGGTATTATACTGTCAGCTGATTGGAAATGGGTGTGTTTAGTTAGCAATAGATTGAAACGGATGAAAAGTTGTAACAGAATGGAAAGTGAAATAACGTTATATATTTAAATTTGTACCTTATTTTAATTTTCAACTTTTTCCCGGTAAATTACTATGAAAATAAAAACAAACATGAAAGCTGTCAAATTCCACAAAATTAAATTTATGTTCGATTGGGTAGAAAAACCTAAATGATGAGAGCAAAATTAAAAAAAGAACAAAGAATAACTCTAGGCAATTTAAGTGCCTGTCCACGCGTTCATCAGAGTGACTATCATCTCCAATTCCCCAAGGATTGTGAACCAAAAAGAGAAGGGAAGATTGCACCGAAAATCCACCGAGAATCCATTTCAAATTGAATTCTCGGTATGGGCATGAATGTTTTACTTCCAAACCATTTCAATTAAGTAAAAATCCTCATTTAAAATTTGCCTTCGCCAAGTGCGGAGCTTAAACGACAAACATTACTTCACAAAAATAAATCATGATCAGTGAAAAATAAAAAGTGATTTTCTGCGATAACTACAATTAAAAATTAAAATATGTTTGGATAATCATGTTTTAAAATGCATAAGCTTTGTTTTGACACCAACTCGCCAATGATTGAACTTATTAACAACCCGCAAGAAGTAAAAGAAAATTTCCAATGATGTTTTTCACTAAGCTTAGTACGCTAAATTTTATCTTTACTACTCTCCACTTGTTTTCTCCAATCCAAAGATAAATGCTCGCTAAATTCGTACACAGCATATAGATGAGCCAGGGAAATGTCATAAATTCGCAGATGCCAGTAAATGTCAGATAATCTAGTCGCGTCAATATTCTTCCATCAAATATTCTTCTTCATTATCTTCCATATTGTTTTTATTTTTTATTAAAATTTTGCCGATTTAAATGCCTCGTACATTAATTTCGCGAGATAAATAAGTGGAGACCTGTCATCCGCGAGTATAACACTTTTCGTATAACACATAATATTGTTATACCCTACCTACATTTCGTGTGTGCCATCTTTTTGAAGTTAAGAATTTATCTCGCGAGCTGCGTGCTGCACTGATAAATTTGCTTGCTAAATTTTATCAGCCTTATTCATAAACTCAATATAAGGTGTGTATAAAGTTATGCACTCCTTGAAATGCCTCTAAACGCAAGAACCTTATTCATAAAACTTATACAACGTTGAATAGAGGCTGCACATCCTAAACGCGCCTGATGGTTGAATAGTGCCTGTATAAGGGTATACAATTTTTTTTTATTTCTGTATATGCAGACGGCTGAGCACCAGGGTTACCAAAGGTTCAATTGCAAGATGAAAAAAAATCAAATGTATTTTAGCAGTTGTGTTTCACTGTTTAATTTGTTCAAATGGTAATTCTTCTTTACCTACACACTCAACATTGTAAATGATGTTATTGAATTAACAAAAGTCACCAATATGTTATAAAAATGTAGAAAATAAAATTGTCACCATGAATTTCGCAACCATAAAAATGATCCCTTGGTAACTCTGACGAGCTTTTTGGTATTTTATTTGACACAAACCCTGTATAACTATTACGGATAGGGAAATATGTTATGAATAAGAAATTGTGCGACCCTGAATAGAGGCTGTATAAATACTTATGCACTGTATATCTATACAACCGTTGAGATGTGCTTAGTGAAATCTAATGAATAAGGGGGTATATCTGTAGAGATTTTTGTATGGGAGATAAAATTTAGCGCGAGCTGCGTACAGGGCTTTACAGGAATCATTGGAAAATTCCGTTTCATTTCGATGGAACGACAAACATTACTTCACAAAAATTAATCATGATCAGTGAAAAATAAAAAGTGATTTTCTGCGATAACTACAATTAAAAATTAAAATATGTTTGGATAATAATGTTTTAAAATTCATAAGCTTTGTTTCGACACCAACTCGCCAATGATTGAATTTATAAAAAAACCGCAAAAAGTAAAAGAAAATTTCCAATGATGTTTTCCAATGATAGCTATAACTGGGCCCTTACTTGGTTCCTATTCATTAATCTGGTTCTAAAAATGATGTTGAGAATAGAATTAAAGGGGTAATTGTAAACTCTCTGCAATACCAGAATTGTTTGAAAGTATGGTGAAAAATAAGCTTGATTTTCTTACAAGTGAATATTTATCAGAAGTTCAGCATGGTTTCGTATCCGATCGATCTACTGTTACCAATCTAACAAAAATGTCGGGTGGTGAATTCGAATCGGTGAATCACCAAACACCTCTGATAAAACTTGAAATTTTTGGTTTTCATTCACACTTTATTTGGTGGTTATCCTCATATCTAACTTGTGCAACACAACAAGTTAAGCTTGGAGATACATATTCAAAGGTAATTCAGTGTATATCAGGCGTCCCACAAGGTAGTCACCTGGGTCCGCTCCTTTTCATAATATTCATTAATGATATTCTGCCTTATCGAGGTATCCGTCAGAGCGGAAAATTCTTCGATTTGGTACGATTCGGAGGATTTCTGCTTGGAGGTATTCTTCCGAAAAGCTGTTCGGAATATTTCTCCGTTAGTTTGTAACGCATCCGTTCAGGAGCATTTTCCGTTCAATTTTTCACAGCTAAGTAGAATTAATTTTCCGATTTCTTCGCGGAATTTTTTTACGAATTGTAGTGAAGTAAAGCCGTCGTATTTCTGTAGTATTTTTTTCCGATGACACATACCTCGAATTTAATTTAAACCTCCGACGAAGTATGCGTTGCGGAAAATTGTCCACTCCAACGGATTCATCGATAGGGCTGATTGTCTCGGTCTTTGAATATTGCAAATGCCTATCAAGTATATATACGGATGATCTGATGATCATGCAACGTCGTAATTTTATTACGTGCGAAAGATTATAATTTGACGACGACGACCCTAAAACTGCACCACTAAATAATGCGGTAACCCACTGAATTCAATCTCATTTTACTAATTTATTTATTGATAGAATTTTGTTCCTATTGTTCTCTTTCCTTTCTCGATAATTTTCTTCAGTTTAGCGCATACGTGTCATGTGTGAAAGTGACTGATTATATGTCAAATTAGCATTTCAAAAGTTTACAACGTTTACCATCTCAGTTTACGCACCCAATTCCTGTGAGAAATTTCCGATATTGTTGGAAAAGATTTCCCATACAAATTTTGACAGTTCATTTATCACGTCGTAATTTTATCACGTTTACAACGTTTACGACGACTTTCCGACGTTGCATGAATACCCCTATTGCTTCTCTGTCAAATTGGTGTCACATCAATGCCCATAAATTTAATATCAAAAGTGTAATGCTATTTCTTTTTTCCAGAAAATCTCAATGTTTGCATTTCAACTATGCAATTGAATCTGAAGCTATAAATAGGGTCTCAAGTATTAAAGACGTGGGTGTTTTTCTTGGTTCCCCTCTTCCTTTCAAAAGTCATTTCGATTATTTGGTCCCTAAGGCGAACTCGTAAGTAGGTTTCATAAAACGAAATGCAAAACACTTTACAGATCCCTTCGTATTATTACTGTTGACAACGCACATTTAAGTATTTGTCGACATCAGCGACGCAGACGGCTAAGCTCAAAAGTATATGATTGTAAACGTCAAGCGTTTGGAGGTACATGCGGTCTAAACCTCATGTATAGCCCTCTCGATTTCTAGCCTCCAACCTCGACACACATCCTGATAATTAAGTTAATTTTAGAGTTAAGCTTAGTACGCAGCTCGCGCTAAATTTTATCTTTACTACTCTCCACTTGTTTTCTCCAATCCAAAGATAAATGCTCGCTAAATTCGTACACAGCATATAGATGAATCAGGGAAATGTCATACATTCGCAGATGTCAGTAAATATCCGATAATCAGTAGCGTCAATAAAATTTGTTGACCATTTGAGGCAAAATAAAATTCTTCCATCAAATATTCTTCTTCATTTTCTTCCATTTTGTTTTTTATTTTTTATTAAAATTTCGCCGATTTAAATGCCTCGCACTATAGGCCTGCTCAGAATGCATATCTGTAGCTGGTATCTGTAGCTGAGTGAAAAGTTAAAAACAAGTTGTGTATCTTCGTGAATCTGTAGCTTGAAGTTGAATAGAGGGCAACTTCATGCAAGAAATGTATCTCCCTTCTGACAGCGATGCAAGATACCAGCTACAGATATGCGTTCTGAGCAGGCCTTATAATTTGGCGAGATAAATAAGTGGAGACCTGTCATCCGCCGAGTATAACACTTTTTGTATAACACATAATATTGTTATACCCTACCTACATTTTGTGTGTCCCATCTTTATGAAGTTAAGAATTTATCTCGCGAGCTGCGTATACTGCACTGATCAATTTGCTCGCTAAATTTTATCTCTGTAGAGATTTTTGTATGGGAGATAAAACTTAGCGCGAGCTGCTTACTGGGCCTTAGAATTGGAGTAATAACATTTTAGTAGTTGTTGTTCCGAAAACCATTTTCGGACACAACAATTAGCCTTGTTTATATCACTTGTCAGATCACTTTTTGAATACGCTTTATTACCCGCTAGGTCAATGAGAGCTAGAGTATTCGCATTTCAAAGAACGAATAATTTTGATAAACTATGGTTGTAATGAAACTTTATCAAGGTCCATTGTATATTTCAATGAATTTTCTACACACATTGATTTTCATAATATTAATCGTAATAAATGTAAAATTGAAGTTTTATTCACCTTTTAATTTGTCTTTTTGGGGTGGTTATATCTGTTAGCTGTAATATTGCTTGTAGATTAAATAAATAAATTTATTTCATTAGTTATTCCAGATATACGTAGAAAACCAAATTTTGGAGCACCCTGTAAATATGGACTGGGATATTTCTTAATTTTGCACGCCTGCATTTAGGCGTGGTAATGCATTTTTCTCTTTCAAAATTTAAAAGCATCTTATATCGGAATATTTTATTTCTGTGCTAGCAAAGGAAAAACCCCATTTTTATATTAAAAAAGCAAATAAGATAAAAATGTTGTAACACAATGGACTTGAGCTTCAATATAAAATGAATGTTATCTCATACTGACATTGAATGATATGCATACCCAAGCACTCTCGAAAGGTGTGGCCATGTCAACCAATTAAAATACTCCAGGTTTACATTTTTTTTAATTTATTTTCTACTAGAATATAATTTACAATGTATCTTATGTATACTCCTTACAAACCTACTATCACAGTATATTGAGCCGTTACCATTCGCATCTAAACAACTTCACCGGAACATCACATTCTCCATCCAACTGATGTACTTACTGACCCTCGTATAAATCCCCGGCAATCCTGGTCTGGCACATCCTATTCCAGTAGATACAACCCCAATCAGTAGATTATCCTTCGACACCAATGGTCCACCAGAATCAGCCTAGACAAAATGTCAAATGTGCAATATTTGTTTTTTGAATTTGATAGAGCCCTCCCCACAAATAGCCTTACCCAACACGAGTCAATACCACCATTTGCATATCCAGCACACATCTGTGTCTCTGCTATGAAGTTGCTCTTCTTTCCATTTGCCTGATAGGACCTCTCACAAACTTCATTATTCCAAATTCGCACAGTTGCCTTACGTAGGATATCAGAACGATCACCGTTCGCTTGATTTTCATTGGTCCAACCCCAGCCGGACACGGTGGCAAATGCATCTTCAAAGCTTCGTCCTTCAGTATCCACCGAGAGGCATGTGGGTTTTATGTGTTCACCAAACACTATAGGCCTGGCCAATTCAAGCAGAGCTTAAAAGAAGACACAAGAATTGTAACAACTCTATGGGTTTAAATTTGGACGACTTGAATACCTATATCATTTTTAACATGGTTACACTGGTAACCTGGATGCGTGACAATACTTATGAACTCCACCTGTGCAGGACTAATTTGAAGGTGTCGGCTCTGTAATCCGTTTAAGTATTCGGTGATGCTGTGTAATCCGAGAACTCCCCGGATATGTGAAGGCTTTATTATGTTGTTCAATCCGTTGCAGACACAATGTCCCGCTGTGAGTAGCCATCGTTCATTGAGGATGGTGGCTCCACAGAAATGCCCACCGCGACGAGTTAGGCTCACTATGAATGGCATTTCATGTTTGTCCGCTTCGGAACCGCCAACAATTTTTGGATTTCGCAGTCCTTGACAGGAAAGTGAGGAAACTGAGAAAAAAATGTTTGTACACTTAAAATCTTTCTTAAGGAATATTTGTTAAAAGCTTTGAATCTTGAAATCTTGAATCTTGAAGTTTTTGGAAGGTTCAGAACTTCTGTTTTTATTTATTGTTTAACTTTTGTCAGTTGCGCCTTGAGATGTTCATATTCAGACCAAATTCATGAGTTCTACGTGATTCATTTATTCTTGACGTACACACTTATACACTCTTATGAGAATTAAGGTATTTCGCCTTCTCGGGACTAATATATGTTACACAGTTAGCAGATGTTGATTCAAGGTGCAAGATCAGTTTCTTGAGGACGTAAGCAATCTTATTGGATTGGATAAATAGCCAAGTATAAGAAACCCGAAAAAGTCCAGATATAAGTGACCGTTTTGCTAGGTAATAAGCTACCCATAGACATCAAAAGTTAACCATGCCATTAATCAAAGCTAAATGCCTTCAGTTGCGACCTCTAATTAAACCATGTTCCTATATGTACTGCATTGACTACCATTTAGATGGTTGAATTAAAGACTCAAGGTCCACAGAATTGCTGCCCAACAGCTCTTCATGCCTTAGGTAATAACACATCTAGTTCGAATCATTTATTTATCTCGATATCGCTGTCATAAAGCTAGTCGCTGGATTGATTCCCCAAAGCCCGTCAATAAAAAAGAAAAAACGATCCTCGCCGTCTTCATCTTTGATTTGATCAATGGCTCACCGCTGTAAAGTACGACTATGGTGGTTGGGGTCTTATGATGATAAGCCGGTGATTAATTTGATTAGATGAAAACCCATGCTTATGCCTACAAACTCCTTGACCGTCAATTAGGCAATCAACCCCTTTATCTTGGAGATATTCGATGACAGCGTGGAAGAATGTGTATATTCAGTGATGCACTTATTTATTTGTTCAGTCCGCAGTGGATGAATTCCTAAGATGGAGTCAACGATAGCATGCACTATTCCAATTAGGCTGGATAAACTGAACAAACCATATGGACTGCTCTGACATGTTCAGACAAGCAGGTAATTTGTAAGGTTAATCAGGTCCCTTGAACAGACATGGTGGTGGAAGAACCAAAAAGATCAGCGTTCAGTCCCGCAATTGATACTGACACTTCAATATTCTGGTAAACTTTTTAGGGCCAACAAATTTGGAACTGATCTTCCAGGTTGTACTTTCAGAGTAATTTACGTCTAAAAAACAGCTCGGGATAAAATATCCCCAAACACGGACAATGACTCACGAATATTTACTTGGAACTTAGGCACACTTTACACCCCGAGTGTTAATCAAGAACATAAATCAGGGTACAGGCTAGATATTACCACGTCCCAACCTATGAGACTGACGACTGTATCAAGGAAAAGTTGTATAACTCCCCGTCTTGAAGTCTTTCCGAAGAATGATGTAAAAATCTTATCTAGCTTGTTCAAACCAAAATCGGGAAGGAAAACCTCTTCGGTGGGTTAGTTGAAAACCACAGCATTCATGAAACGGCAACAGGTTCAGATTAACAACTTTGCGGGAGAGTATAATTCTGTGATATGTAATACTAGCTTTCCACTACTTAAAGTTCATAAAGTAAACAGGCGATTTGCAGGTGGTCGAACAGAAAAACATATGAACTGTTTGGTCATCGATTTTAGGCCCTTTCTGGCGTTCTGGATGTGAGTAAATTGAGAAGGAAAAACGTCGACTCTGACCATTTTCTCGTCGCAACCACATTTAGAGCTCGACTGTCCAACAAGATTAAACTCAGGGTCTCACAGAAAAAGAGACCTCACGTTAGTTTCTCTAGATTAAGTAGCTCTCAGCCGTATCTTCAGCCCTCATTAACATCAACGCGATCTAGTCAGGCAGCTGTGCCGTAGCATTTTTAATTAGGTGATCAAATCTACCCTAGGCTAACAGCTACCTCAAAACAAATACCCGGGATATGATGATGCTTACAAGTACCAGAAAAAAATGACAGGAGAGCCGCATATCAAGGCACTTCAGCGCTAAACACGAACAGAGCGGACCAAAGCCAAAGAGAAGAAACTTGTATGTGGGCAAAAGAGAGAACACGTAGCATTTGGAAACACATGCTTTTCGAAATAGTGGAACTATTCAAATTCGTCGTCTACTAAACCATCAATGAAGTCAAGATGAACTAAAGCATGCCCGATGACCAGAATATTAACAACACTTGTCCAATCTACAAGAATCCTATGGCTTGCTCGAAATATCGAGCCTTATCTCTGCGAAATATCAAATATAAGATCCTATCCATCGTATACCAGCTCGGCAGATTGGCCATAGAAGACGTTTCCGCTCTTAACCAAATCCAATCCATTACAAGATGAGAAACTAGACCTTTTCGTCCACTTTAAGGCAGTTTATGACAGCAACCACAGCCTGGAGTCTAAAAGAGTGATGTCCGAATTCGAAACATCATATGACCCAAGCGAGCGCAAATAGCAGTAAGCTTTGACTAAAAGCAGCGTATCCAGTATCAAAAAGGATGGAGAACTGACTTGACCCAAGCACCTTGAGAATCAGCACAGATTCTGAACCCTACCTATCAGAGACGAATGGGACAAAAATGAAACCACTAAAGAAAAATCGATATTCATCTACAAAGATGGATCGAATATTAACTGTAGAATCGGTGCTGGCATGATCAATTAGTGTTCTCAATCATAGAAGTGGGTTGCAGGTCATCCCAGAAGCAAGAGGTCTTACTTTGAACAAAATTCGGCAAAAATTGGAAACCAAGCGGCCATAAAAGTTGAGGCAGAAATAAAATACAAGCTAGTTCGCTGTTATCGCGAAAATTCCAAGCTCTTTCTTCATAGCTTCTGGGTTCCTGGTTACAGCAATATATTCGGCACAACGATTAGGCAGGAAATGGATCTGCAACAGATCATGATTAGGTATTTCAAACGATCCAACGACCGCTCAGAAAACATAGTGGAAGTACAAGATCAAAATGAATGACAATATCAGGAGAAAGTCATACCTGTGATATATGTATTTTGGAAGCTCACAGTCTAAGCTGGTTGGACCCAAGACTGGTCATAACTTCTAAAGAAGCGACACAATGAAAGCAGATCTCAAGGATAACGATTCTATTTTACGTCAGAGTTAACTGCTTCCAAAATATCCAAGAACTTTTCAAAATCCTATTTCTTTACTTGCACGGATTTCAGAGGACAACAACGTGGTTGGATAGGGTACAATGATGGGTAGAAGGAGAAAGAATAGGCTAACTATTACTAAAGGCTATGGCAAAGGATAGGATGACGATTTCAGTAGTGCAGTAATGAAGAGACACAACGAGGACCCCCTCAGTTTATGTGTTATTAACCGAGTCTCTTTCGCTTAGACAACCAAACACTTGGATGCCACTACTTCTAAGATGTTCAATCATGTTTCATAATCTTATTGTCTATTATAAACAGGTTTTTGAGGACATCGAAGAGGCTGGATAGTATTAAATGACCTAATGGCCAAATTGGAGTACACAAATTCGGCCAATCCCTATGGAAGGGTATGACAAATGGCTGATTCTCTATGACAATAATGAATTCGGTAATAAAGAGAAGCACGAGGACTAACTTTCTCTGTTACAGGCGGCGTCTAATTCACTTGAGGAACAGAACAAGATATTTAAGAATAAATTCCAAAATCCCTTTGCCTTACTTTTACAGGCTTCGGAATTGGCTGTGCAATAATGAATGAAGAAGGAAAGAAGATTGCCAGGAGTCCACAAATACTGCTAACTTTAAATGAAGGGTATCACAATATCGGTATCGACAGGCTCAGTGAAGGTCTGGGTTCAATTCCCAGCCATAGCAATACCTAACTGATTTTTCACAAGCCTTCATCTCGTGATGATCTGAGAAATCATCCGAGTAGAATCAATTGTCAAGAAAAGCTTATTTCAACTTAGTCGTTCGGATTCGGCATAAATCAGGAGATCCCGTCATCGTGCAAGAAGAACACATGCACCCATTAATGGTTGAGAGAAAAAGCTAAGACCTGTTGCACCAAAAATGTGGATTTTGTATCACAAAAGGCCTGCAAGAACCTAAATGTGTAGGGGTCTACAGCAACGAATCGTACATAACCTAATAATTCTATATACTTTGAGTTTTTGGCTGATGAGTATAGGCGACAAATTGCTACACGAATGAAAAGAAGAAGTTAGAAAGGAGACGGCATCAGGAAACGCCATTGCCGATGGATTAACTCGATTGTCTGCCTTGAAGTAAAAATTTTATTAATTTTGTGTAATAAAATCTTCAAACACGACAAGTCGCATTAACATACTGACTCTCTAGCAACGTTCACAAAGTAGCAATGACAGTGGATAACGTAGTCATTGGGCCTGCGCACACGAGTATGCTTCAACCGGTTGAACGTCATGTTTGTTGGTGGGACGGGTGAGGAGGGAGCACAGTTTGAGAGGCATTGGAGAGCAATTTTTCACCCAAAATTAAGTGGTTGAAGAGGTTGAATCTACCAACACATGCATGCGTTTCTGACAGTTGTGGTATTAAAAAATAAATACGGCGGCTAGTTCGGTGTTAATCGAATTACACATACATATAAATTTTGGTATATTACACAAAATTCAACCGGTTGAACATATTCCCGTGTGTTTGGAAAGTAACCATAATGACTACGGTTGAAGCATACTCGTGTGCGCAGGCCCATTGACAGGATCATCGAGTGCACCAGATAGTTCAGAGAAAATTAAGGTTAACATCCCTGTTCGTCGATGCAACATTTTTAACCTTGTGTAATCACCCTAATTTCATATTCAATGGTTTCCTTAAGGAAAACGATATTAAAGTTGTCTCTTTCTATCCTCCCATTTCCTTTTCATTTTTCACAATAATTAAGTATTCCGTTTTTATACTTCAAGAACGAACAAGCGTCTCATTTTCCTCCCTCGGAATTCTAGATAAAAAGTTTCTTTCAGCCTGGAAACTTCGCCAAAACTAAATACTCGAAGTTCCCAAAAACGCAAACGATTAAACAATCCCAGACATCATTTACACATCATCCCCCGTATTAATAAACGCGGCTTAGCTAATCAATGGCTAACTTGAATGTTTTTCCCATAAGAAATAATCGCGCAAATGTCAAAAGTTAGTCACGGATTAGCTAATCATCGCTAAATACTAAGGGGTATATGTAGGAATGATGAAATCTGAAGTCAAGTGTATCCTTACGGTAATTTGTTTTCTTATTGATCACCATTGATTAGGCAATTCAAAGCCTTTGATTTACATTTGAAAGCTATAGATAATAAAAATTCCGAACACTTAGCCACTTGACGTTCTGTCACAAAATCTCAATTGCACAAAGTAATGTGCATCAGAGGTAAGCTTTAAAGGACAGCCTTCCTTAATATAACGTTCCCTATTTGTTTTCATTTAATACTTCCATAATTTTCGTATAAATGTTTTATGACTCGAACCACAAAAAACGAATTCTGGTGAAATGAAATCAATTGCAGTGAAAATAGTTATCGAAATCTACACCTAATAACAACGTTAATATCACAATTGCAACACATGCACTAATCACTCATTTCTTCGATTAATTTTTTCACTCACAACTTTTTTGTGTGTATATTCCGAAAATCAGACTTAACCCGAGCAAACAAATAAGCAGCAACTTTCCCATTTTCCAGGTGCAATAAAATGACACTTCAAACACACAAATCCTCTTCAATAAACCCGCAACGGATGTCAACTGTATGCCCAGACATGTCAAACAAATCAATTTATATGCCGAAATCTCAAAGTCGAGAACTCGCATCAGATTCGCATCACCGCAAGCAAATTGAAAAAGCTTTTAACCCCCAAGACCAATTGATAAGAACTGCTTTGTGAACAGCCATTCAAATTGCCGCCAAAACATAAAAATAAACCTATCTCACTTGTGTTTGTGCAACACAAACACAAGCCAATAAAAAAAAGTTTATTCCGATTTTATTGCACCGCATTTCACACGGGCACTGGGTCATACTCGTTCCGTATATCCATAACATCGATAACGCAAAAAGCTTCCTGCTCATAGGGTAAACGTTGCATAACATCAAATCGTTTAAAAAGCTTATTTGTGCGATGAAGATCGCGTGCCAGACTGCCTCCTTCATAGAACGTCAAACGCGTAAACTGCACACAAGCTTTGGGAGTCACCCACCACATGACATTGACAAGTGTCGGTGACATTTCAGTAAATCAAATATCGGTATAAAAAAACAGACAACACTGTTTTGCGACGTTTCGACGACCTTCACATTGAAGCCGCGATGTTGTATAGCGGTTAGCGAAAGAGGTAGCGGTGTCAATGCACTGTTGGATTTGAAATTTTAAGTTAGGTATGGATACTGATCGGCTTTGCTCGTAATGAATCATCAACACAGGGGTGGATTTACCATTGCTAGATGGGGGCTGTTTTATGACTTGTATCAGTGGCTTACTTTTGATAGCAAAATAGTTTAGTCTTCTACCATGCATAACAACGTATTATTGAAAAAAAAAAACGTACACTAGGGCGTATGCGTACTATTGTTTACTTGCTTTCTTAAAAAAGTGACAGATCCAAGTTTAAGAGAAGAAATTATGGAGATCTACATGAAAGAACACCACGTTTACATTGTTGAAGGGAGTTTGTGGAATGGATCATTTAATTTTTCATGCGGATTTTTCGACCAAACATAGAACTGCTAGAGTTTTAATGATTAATAATAGTTTTTTCACAACCGAAACAACGATAAATCAAAACGAAAATCACTTCGGTCAAACTGACAGCTATCATTTTAGTAGGTCTGTTCCCGTACAAAATAATATTTACTGATTCTTACTGATTTTTACTTATTGCCGTTCCCGTACTCAAAAATAAGTAAAAGTAAAAGAAACAGCTCACGAGAGAGCAAAAAACTACCCCTCCATAAAACTCTGTAAAAAAATTTACTGCAGAAATTTCTGTTGGTAAAAATCAACCTCCAGGTTGGGGGTTGTGCTTTGGGCTAACTACCCACCCACAGAAAAAAAGCATGGTTACGAAGCAACCAATAGCCTCGGAAAGGACGGATTTTATTGTTGACGACCCTGCTAAACGAAAAAAGGACAACGACGTTCGTATCTGCACCTGGAATGTGAGAACATTAAACAGGAGAGGTGCAGGCGAACAACTAGCGGAATCCCTAAACGGCTACAAAGCAGACATTACTGCCATCCAGGAAATACGATGGGATGGGCCGGGCAAAAAGAGGATGAAAAACTGTGACATATACTACGGACCGTGTTATAGTGAGCAGAAACAGCGACTATTCGGATGCGGATTTGTTATAAGTGCCAGACTTAGGCAAGAAGTCTTATGTTTCCAAGACATTAGCGAACGCATAGTTACAATCCGCATCAAGGCCAAATTCGCCAACATAAGCCTTATATGCGCTCACGCTCCAACGGAAGAAAAAGATGATATAGCTAAGGATTGCTTCTACGAGCTCCTCGACAAAACCTATGAGCGACTACCGAAGTACGATGTTAAAATCGTGCTGGGAGATTTTAACGCAAAGGTAGGAAGAGAAGACATCTTTAGAAGTATTGTCGGAAAACATAGCCTACACGACAACACGTCTGGTAACGGACTTAGGCTAATTGATTTCGCTACGGAACGAAATGCCACTATAGCCAGCACACGGTTTCCTCACCTCGATATCCATAAGGGGACATGGCGGTCTCCAGATCAACGAACGGTCAACCAAATTGATCACATTGCGATAGATAAGAGGCACGCATCCAGTATTTTGGATGTCCGAACATTCCGAGGAGCTAACATCGACTCGGATCACTACCTTGTAGCAGCCAAGGTAAGAATGCGGATATCCACCACGCCACAACAATCCAGAAATACTGTGAAAAAATTTAATGTCGGAAGACTGCAATCGCAAGAGACCGCCAAGACCTTCGCACAACGCGTATCCCTTAACCTCTCGATTAACACCATACCACCAGCATCGAATGTCGAAGAGCAATGGCAACGATGCCAACAGGCCATTAGATCAGCCGCAACTGAAGTGCTAGGTTTCTCGCGCCCACCAGCAAGAAACCCCTGGTTTGATGAGGAATGCCGACAGATGCTCGCAGCCAAGAACGAGGCCTACAAGGCTAAGCTGCAGGTGAAGACGAGAGCTGCCATTGAGCTCTATAGGCAAAGAAGAAGGGAAGAACATCGGCTTTTCAGCAAGAAGAAAAAAGAGCAAGAAAAGCGCGCGATCGAGGATATAGAGAGGTGCCACTCCAGGAACGATGTTCGCAAGTTTTACCAAAGTGTAAAACGTCAAAGCCAAGGATACAAGGCTCGAACAGAATCCTGTCGAGATGAACAAGGAAATATTGTAGTTGAGACACAGTCGATGCTGAGGATATGGAAGAACCACTTCTGCAGACTGTTAAACGGCGATGACGAACAACATACCCCTGTCAGGCAGAACGAACCATTCAATATTGGCAACGACAGCGAAAACTGCCAACCACCCGACCTGAGTGAAGTGAAGATAGCAATATCTAAACTCAAGCTTAATAAGGCTGCCGGAAATGACGGCCTTCCCGCTGAGCTCTATAAGGCCGGCGGAGATGACTTGGTAAGTAACATCCACCAACTCATAAGCCAAATCTGGTCGGATGAAAATATGCCTGAAGAATGGAACCTCAGCATCGTTTGCCCGATCCACAAAAAAGGAGACCATCTGAACTGCGCCAACTACAGAGGCATAAGTCTCCTCAACATCGCCTACAAGATCCTATCTGCCGTAATATGTGAACGCCTGAAACCGTTTACCAACAACCTGATTGGCCCTTATCAGTGTGGTTTTAGGCCAGGAAAGTCCACAACCGATCAAATTTTCACACTTCGGCAGATCCTGGAAAAAACTCAAGAAGTCCAAATCGATACCCACCACCTATTCATCGATTTCAAAGCCGCATATGACAGCATTTATAGAGACGAACTGTATAGAGCCATGTCTAGTTTTGGTATACCGCCCAAACTCGTCCGTTTGTGTAGGATGACGATGGAGAATTCTCGCTGCTCCATCAGGGTCGGAAACGACCTCACCGACACATTCGATACCAAAAAAGGATTTAGGCAAGGCGATGCGCTGTCATGTGACTTCTTTAATCTGATTCTTGAGAGAATTGTGCAAAACTCCAAAGCCAACACCAGAGGCACAATTTTCCAAAAGTCGGTGCAACTTTTAGCATACGCTGACGATATTGACATCATTGGCAGGACTCAACGTGATGTCATAGCCACGTTTGCTAGTATAGAGAAGGAAGCGGCGAAAATGGGTTTAGCAGTAAATGAGGGTAAGACTAAGTATATGCTGTCATCACGAAAGGACTCACAACATCGACGAATTGGACAGAACGTCACCATTGACAGATATAACTTTGAGGTAGTACGGGACTTTGTCTACCTCGGCTCCGCTATTAACTCTGACAACAACATCTCGTCAGAAATTAAACGAAGAATTACTGTTGCCAACCGCTGTTTCTTCGGGCTAAGAAGGCAATTTAGTAGTAAAGCCCTCACTCGAACTACTAAGGAGATCCTACATAAGACCCTGATCATCCCAGTCCTGCTCTACGGCGCTGAAGCATGGACCGTATCAAAAGCGGATGAAGAAATCCTTGGTAGATTCGAGAGGAAAATTCTTCGAAAAATCTTCGGTCCCGTTTGCGTTGACGGGCTATGGAGACGAAGATTCAACCAAGAACTATACGAGCTGTACAGCGACATGCCCCTGGTCAAAAAACTCCGCATTGGACGTTTAAGATGGCTAGGACATGTAGAACGAATGGACACCAATACTCCGGCTCGCAGAGTCTTCGATTCCCAGCCAGACGTCGGACGCAGTAGAGGAAGACCTCGCCTTAAGTGGCGCGCACAAGTGGAAACCGACCTCAACCAACTTGGAGTGCGCAACTGGAGGCAGTTAGCTAAGGACCGGGCTAATTGGAGAGGCATGTTGGTTGAGGCCCAGGTTCATTCCGGACTGTAGCGCCACTTAAGTAAGTAAGTAAGTAGTAAAAATCAGTAAATTGTCAGTTTGTATCTAAAAGTGACAACTCGCTTGTTTTGACAGGTGATTTATATCATTTGTTCTTTAAAAGGCATACAAAATATATATTTTACTGTTTTTTACTTAAACGCGTTCCCGTACTTTTTGGTAATTTTGTCTCTTTCTAAGATAATTTACCCCCACTCCAAGAAATTTGAGAATTTACTAATTTTGACTGAAAAAGTACGGGAACAGACCTAATATGTGTGCAAGGAGGGGTAAATCTGCCGAAAAATCCAGATTTGCAAAATTGATCAAAATGTTTGCCCAATGGAATACAACAACTGTCAAAATTGGTCTTTTGACAGATCTAGATGAAAAAAAAATAGTGATTTTTCTACCAATGCAAAACGCCATAAGTGTGCGGGGTCGTTTCGTTGCGTTGACGGTTTCGTGTTGGCATGTTGGTTGGAGAACGAGGACAAAGGTAGGCGTAGTGTTTGGTATAAGCAAAAAGGATGTTGGTGCACCGGCACCCCAAGAAAGTGTGGTGCTGTGTAGTAGGTAGAATGTCTGTCAATAAGTAAACTTGGGTAAGTGTCATTGTGTGTGAACAAGATCAAATTATGAAACTCATTGGTAAGTCCAGGAACACAATATTCTTCGTTGTAAAAAATCAAACGAAAGTTGGTGGATAGATGGATGCAACATTTGGTAACATGTTCGGAAAAAGAGAGAATTGAGGGTAGGTGGCTAAAATGTCCTCTTAATGTTGAAATGACTGAGCGATGGTTTTTTTTTTGCTCTATCATAAATGTGTTTTGGTGTGGGGGGTTTTTGAGAAAGTGTGTGGCTGATTGAAGCTTGAATCCAAAGAGGTATCGTATCTTTTCGCCATCAAAACAGGATTTTCTTGTTAGTTGGCGGTATAAACATATCAGTTGCGTCTTTTCTGATGGCTTGTTGATAGTGCTTAATTGGTTTTGACATTTGATGCTAGGCCCGATTTGATAGTGTTGAGTTAACTCTTATAAATAAATACCAGATAATTTAACCTAGAGGTTAATCATGGCTTGGTTTAGGTTTGCCTAAAAAATATGGTATAACTCGAGGTTGTCCCTGAAAAAATGATGATCTCGCACTGAAAACTCTTCCTTAGAGAAAACTCTTTTTAAGTAGATAACAGATAGAGCATTAATTGACTAACTGTCATGGTAATTTTGCTCAGTAATGTTTGACACTTCATGATGGAGACTTAGCCTGGATCAGAGGCTACAGATTATTTAGCTTTTTCTTTCGAATGCGTTCACTTAGATCAACTTATAATTGAAATAATCGGCCTACCAAACGAAAAATTCGTTATATCAATGAATCAACGAACGAAATATAGCGGTAGCAGATGAGAGTGTTATCGACGACCGTCATGAATCCATTCGGTGCAGTTTTAATCAGCTTGTGTTGTCGTATGCAACATCTGAGAGTATTTTACGTAAAAGGATTTTCGTTCAAAGGCATATAAAATTCAACTAGTTCAGGAATTGATATCAGCCGACTTTCCTTATCGACACCATTTCAGTTTTCGGGCCCCTGAAGAAGAGCTACTGTTTCCGACTAAAATGTTGTTCAGCAATGAGACCTTTAAACTTTTGTGAAATAAAGACGTCCTTGGCAACTTAATGATATCCAGGGCCCTCATTCTGTAAAGTAATTATCGTTTGACGATAACATGTCGACGGTTCATCTTGCATCAGATCAATAATCGTTTTTGCTGTCGACGATATCACTTTATTTGCTTCACTTAAAACGATAATCGTCAAATCACAGACGATTATTGATATAACGGGTGATTTTTTAAGAGGTTTAGAACTTTTTTTAAAAAAAAACACAAAAAATTCGAAAAAATGAATGAAATATTTATTTGAATCGATAGTTTGAACCTTGCAATTTAATGTTTAAAGATAATTTCATGCAAATGTTGACCGCGGCTGCGTCTCAGGTAGCCCATCCGCTGAGTCCAATTTTGGCATACTCTTTCACACATATCGGCCGGTATCTCACGAATGAATGCATGGATGTTGGCTTCCAGTGCGTCAATCGAAGCGGGCTTGTCCCTATAGACATTAGCCTTGACATACCCCCACAAAAAATAATCTAATGGTGTCAAATCGCACGATCTAGGCGGCCAATTGACCGGCCCGAAACGTGAAATTAACTGTTCACCAAACTCGCCTCGCAATTGCGCCATTGTTTCGCGTGCTGTGTGGCATGTGGCACCGTCTTGTTGAAACCACATATCATGCAAGTCAAGAACTTCCATTTCGGGCAAAAAAAGTTTGTTATCATCGCTCGGTAGCGTTCACCATTGACAGTAACGCTGCGATTCGCATCATCTTTGAAGAAATATGGCCCAATAATGCCGCCGGCCCATAAACCGCACCAAACAGTGGCTTTTTCGGGATGCATTGGTAGCTGTTGCAATGCTTCTGGCTGATCTTCACTCCAAATGCGGCAATTTTGCTTATTTACGTACCCATTCAACCAAAAATGAGCCTCATCGCTGAACACAATTTTTCGATAAAAAAGCGGATCCTCGGCCAGCTTTCCAAGAGCCCATTCACCAAAAATTCGGCGTTGTGGTAGGTCAGCTGTCAAAACCAGTGTTGCCAAAACCAAACCAGCTAAAAAATCACCCGTTATGAGGTCTCGACTGCCGACTGAGTGATAATCGTTTTCAGAGTTACGGAATGACCCCCCAGGTCAGGAAACCATGTGCTGATTTTTAACGTGGATTGTCACAATGTGTACGATGACTTTGGCAGAGCATGAGACGCTTTTTATATAGTACAGCCGCAGATCTTGAGATGTCACTAGTCACAGAGATCGTGCATCACGGATCACTTAATATCCGAATTCAGTTTCACCTAGGCGCCTCATAACCTAAAATCCATGCCTGTTACAAATCAACACGGTTAGTGTGTCAGTCAACTCCACTGCTGGTGGGAGTTTCGTGTATAGATGTTTTCCGTACGATAGGGAAGTAGTTCCCCCCAAAAAGGCACAAAGGTTCCATCACACCTCATTCAATGTGTGATACGATTTGGAAGCAATCAAGGTGTTGAATGATCATTAAATTAACTTCGAAATTAATAACAAGTTCCATGGCCATAAAATCAAACCACTAACCATGTTCAGAACATAAACAAACAAATCGGTCTATCTCACCCGGAAGAGTGTAGATTGGCGTTCTGGCTTTATTATGCAGCCAATATATTCTCCAGACTTGATGACATACGAGTACGAGTTTGACAGAAAATGCTGGTTGATCATCCATTGACACTAGCACGTGCTTCATTTGCATATTTCGGCGGAACGCGTTTCGAAAGTTCACCACACCTCCGCACGACAAAAGGGGGTTCAAATTTCGCGTTCAATGTCATCGTCGATCGGTTATGCGTTTTTTTTTTCGAGTTTTGAGGATTTTCGTTAATTAAAGAGCTTTTCCTAGCGGACACGGTGGATTGTTGTATGCAGTTCGGTCTATCTGAAGGTCGATGCAAATTGAACTGTTTTACGAACTGACATACTGACTGACAGATTGTCATTGTGCATTGGATTGCACAAGTTTGTTGCAATTAAACGCTTTTTTTTAAGGTTGTGCGCATATAGTGGGTGTATGCATGTATCCACGATTTGTACACGTTTTCGCCTCAAGGGACCCACACGTATGTTAATTTAATTACCGGGTGCACAGCTTATTTTTACTGGTTTTGTTTTTGATTTTTCCGTATTGATAAGAGTATCGTCCATCAAGGGGAGAATCATTGAAAGATGTGGTATTTGTAAGGGTGTGTAGTAGAGTGTGATTTAAATGGAAATGTTGAAGCTTTTTGGAAGATTACTAACAATTTTTGAAAGATGTTGGCTATGCTTAAGAAATATGAATTTATAATTAGGTTTGACAAGGGTAGATTAGCATAAGAATGGAAAATTTTGAATCTTCGAAGGACCTGACCGAAATGATGTGGGGGTTGCAATCATGACTTTTTGCCGAGCTATATAGCGCCTTTATCAACTTATTAGCAATATTTGGTCAGGTGCACGAAAAAATGGACCTTTAATATTATTTAGCCGGTCCATAGAAAGGAGAGCATTTGAACTACATAGGGGTTCCAACTTCAACTTGAACTGCTCAACTGGAGCCAGTTAGCTATGGACCGTACTAATTGGATAGGCATGTTCATACCAGACTATATCGCTATTTAAGTAAAGAAGAACTTATTACTGCCCTATTACGCTAAAAAGGGCGGAAGTAGATATCTCAAATCGACAGACCTGAAATCTGATAAATGGTACCTACTGGAAAACAAATTTGGAAATTCTTCCATTCGACCTTAATCCGTCGAAAGTAAAATGCGATAGTTGATTTTATTTTCAAAGGTTTTACAATTTTTTATTTTATGAATATGAAAAAAATAATCGCTATAATATGAAATAAAAACATTTATTGACTGGAAGTAGCAGAGTTACAATCGGTGACCCACGAGTCACCACATATCGAATCGTCCACTTGATGAAATCCTATAAATGTAATATTTATATTTATTTATTTGTTAAAAAATGTGTTTATGTTAAAAATCACCTTTATGTGGATACATGCAGTTGTACATTTCCATCATACATTCGCCAACAAACCGTATGGTACAAAATGCATTCTTTGCACAAATCGGTATATCATACGATTTGCAGTTGAAGTCACAGTTGTTATTTTCAATTAAGTTGGTAGGGTTCGAAACGACGTGGATAAATCCTATAAATATAAGAAATGTATTTATTTTTAAATGTCTGTCATTGCATAATAAATAACGCAACAATCTTACCAAAAGATTGATTTTCTGTTAACACAAAAGCACTAATAGCAAGGTTTCACTGGGAGGCTACCTCCCACTTGGTTATTTCACAAAAAAACAACTCAACTCACAAAATCCAAACAAAGCTACACGGTCCACCTTACGAAAAGACTACTGAATTTCGATAAAGAAGTCAACATTATCCTTAAGAAACACAAGCATTTAAAAGGCAATCTTAGCCAAAAGTATCGTTATACAACTGAATGCATCATCAAATCTGACTACGCCATCCCATTCGAAACAATCAGACCACATACCAATTTTAAATTTTTGGATTAAAGCTTCAATTATAGACTCCAGACGTCAGTCTCGAACCTTCTAAAAACCACCCACGCCAAAAGATATTTATGACAGACCAAAGGAAAGCCAGTACCATCGATCAGCTGTCATTTCAACATTCAAAGAAAAATAACCATTTTAGCTACCTACCCTCAAACCTTCCCGAGAAAAGAATCGTTTTCAGAACATGTTAAAAAATGTCGCATCT
Source organism: Rhingia campestris (assembly GCA_932526625.1). Lineage (NCBI taxonomy): Eukaryota > Metazoa > Arthropoda > Insecta > Diptera > Syrphidae > Rhingia > Rhingia campestris. The sequence goes on from OW052184.1 coordinate 94,775,996, forward strand.
ATATATTTAGCAACTTTCGTTTGATTCCTTACAACGAAAAATGTTGCGTTCCTGGAATCACCGATGAGCTTCATATTTTGATCTTGCAATACAAGTACACCCGTTCAATACACCCGATCAAGCAGCGACAACACTCCAGATCCAGACGCAAATTTTTCGTTACATATTTTCGTTTCATAAAATCCAATTCACACCTTTTTTGCACACCAACGAACACATACGTACGAATACTGCAATACAAGTACACCCGTTCAATATACCCGATCAAGCAGCCACAACACTCCAGAACCAGCTGCAAAATTTTCGTTACACATTTTCGTTTCATAAAATCCAATTAACACCATCCCAAAAGTAGTTTCACTTAAAAAAATTCAGAGGCCTTGTACTTCCATAAGTGTCAGGATGAAATACTAATTGAAAGCATATGTGTATGTATTTTGGAAAGTCGTCGTTTTTGGTCAAACCATATGACATTTTGAAAAACACTCTGAACAAGATGTTTAAATAAGTTTTTAGCCACGCCCACAATGCTTTACCTAACTTCAGGTGATAATATAGCTATCCTGGCTAAAGATATCGCGGATGCTCCAAGACGTGTCACGCAATTTTCCACTTCACAAACGTCGCTGCGGCGGTTAATTTTTAAAAAGAATTAAAATGTCTAACCTACCCTATTGAACTCCTGAACCTCAACGTCTTTATCTTTGTGGATACGTAAATAATTGAACTTTGCTCTTAGGGATTTCGAAAGAATCTGAGGAACCATTATATCCACTCAATGTCAATGTGTGGTGTGCTTTCTAAACTGGAGGAGTTTTTGGAGCAGTAAAGCGAATGAAGTCCAATAGGTAAAAACAAATTAATTGCTTGAACTTAGTCACATTCAACACATTTTCAATTTTAAACCATCAGCACAAAAGTGTCGAATGGCTCTTTAACAGCAACAAACGATCCAATTAAAGTAAGTTTTTTTTTATAAATAATTCCCGGTGGCTTCTCACTTCATAACACGATAACATCATCATCTAATATTCATGTAAACTATTTCCAAATATTTTGTTTTATTTTAACAATTTAAACAAATCCACTTACCAAGTGCAGTTAACAAAATAATAATAAGCACAGCGTCCATTTTGGTTAAAGTTAAATCGAACACTGAAATCTCGTTACTAAGTGAAGTCGAAGCAAGCAGTTTAATTGACGCAAGAATTCCTCAAGGAACAGAATCCCAAAGTGAAAAAATCCATTAATAACCACTTGCTTGTGAACGGTTTTAAGTCAAAAATCATTAATTCATAACAATTACGTCATTCGACAAAAATTCATCGACGACAGGAAGGACGAAAATAAAAAAATAAAATATGGGCTCAGGAACCCACATAAATACCACAAAGATGACATTTAAAGTTCGTTATATTCTCTTAAGAGCTGTTACTGAAAATAAAGTCAATTTGACTAAATTTATGTTTTCTGCGTTAGGTGTTACGTGATTAAACAAGATATGATCAAAGATATGATAACAGGTTTCCTGATCGCATAAGGTGATTTCATTGCATCATCCTTGACAATTGATCGATCACGATCATTTTTATTAAATAATTTAGTTTCCTTTTCTTATGGATCCTGTTACTGCATCCACTGCCAACTACTTACGCGTAATTGAGAATAAATTCAAAGTGGATGCCTAGAGATGGAAAAAATGTTTCAATCTGATCTGTCACTGCATCCACTGCCAATAACTTACGCGTAATTGACAATAAATTAAAAATGGATACCTAGAGGAGAACTTGTTTCATTGAAAACAGACACATTTGACATATTGACAGATTTTACTGTAGCCTCCCACAATCCGCTTTGATGAGGGGTGCTATTTTATTTTTAATTAATAAATATAGGGAGTAGTGTCAATGTATTTATTGACACTTGATAACTTTTCCTCTTTTCTTATAGAGCCTGTCACTGCATCCACTGCCAACAACTTACGAATAATTGACAATGACTTCAAAATGGATGCCTAGAGGATAACATTTTTTGAAATGGAAACGAGTGGTGGGTGCACGACTGGGCCGTACGCAACTTTCTCTTTCACAGCGAGTTGGGCGTTAGATCAAATAGTGCACCTTTTGATTATTAAACGAACGTTTACTCCGAAATTTGAAGGAATCGGTGTCTATGTGAAAAATAATTAGTTTGCGAGAAATTAACAATTTTCTTTATATGGCCTGAATGACAAAATCCGTTATATGGATTTTCTCGAAAAAAACTGGTAATGCAGTTTTGTTGGAACTAATATGCTTATAGTATTTATAAAGTTTAATCAAAATCGTTAGAGCCGTTTTTGAGAAAATTGAGGTTATGTGTAATTTTTATATGGCAGGTACCGTTAATAACATGGCTAAAAGCAAACAAAAAAAATGGCCTAGAATTATGACCAAAAGAAACTTGGATACGAAATTTGAAGACAATCGGTCAAGCCGTTTAGGCTGGGGAGACCATTACGGACCGACGGACCGACGGACAGAATTCCAAAAACCACTTTTTTGGGCTCCGCTGTCATCGTAATGTTAGAATCAATCAAAATCTCGAGGTCGAAAATTTTCACGAAAACAATATCTTTCTCTTTGTAAGAGAAAGTTAAAAATGTTTCAATCTAATATTTTTTGTGAATTAAATTACATGTTACATTTTTCTTGAAAACAGAAAAAACTTAGCAAACTTGTTGGAAGCTCGCAAATTAGTAATATTGAATTTGTTTGAGAGATTTATTTCGTCCCATTTTCTCGAATGAAATCGAATATTTTAAAAAAACAATGTAAAATGTTTTCCGATAAAATATTTTTAATTGCTATGTAATGGAGCATAACGGACGATCGAAAAGGTCGATTGATGACAAATAATTACAGTGCTTTATCTGAAACATCTTACTAAATCAGAGCTCTGGAACACGGCCATTAAAAAACTATTTTGCATATTGAGCTTCTGCTAGATGGATTAAATCTTATATTCAAATATTTTCTAATATATAATAATATTCCCAATGCATAACTACACGTTATTAAGTTTTTCAACATGTGACGTATTGCTTTCCAAAATATGGTAACATAGAGTGACTTCAAAAGTTACTCACTTTGTAAACGCCCCAAACAATCTTATTCTGACATGATGACCTACCTGCTTCGCTTTTACTCCATCGTTGAAATTTGCTATTATGTGCACCAACAATATTTTATTCCCTCCATACAAATTATAAAAATTACTATCCTTTTCACCTAAATACACATAACTGAGAATGTTTAATTGAAGTTCACTTGAGAATGTTCTCCCGAAAAGCACTTTTCACACACTCGACACTTTCACGCACTCCCGTCTTTACACAATGCCCGATCTAGATTTTGATTTTTTCCTAAAACATGATTTTTAAATCGAATTTTCCCATAAAACATTAATAACAAACACAATATTCAATTAAAATCACGCGAAATTAGAAATTTACGGAATATTTTGCCCGCAAAGATCGACATTTTCTGCAATTGCACTGACTCCCGATTGAATGAAGTTCACCAAAATTGGATTTTTTTTCTACCGGAAATAGGATTTTTCGATATAAAAATAACGAACACACCACCAATAACCGAATAAAAACACTTTGACTACATTTTCGATCCAATATGTGGGAAAATATTATCAATAAAATTATTTTTCCAATCGCGCACACAATTCACTGACACAAGAATTAGAATTAAACCAATAACTGTTATTCTGATACAGGTGTGGTAAAGAGGTGGTTTCGTTTAGCTGAGGATTAAAACCAAAACAATTCCTTTCTCTTTGTAGGAGGAAGTAAAAAATCGACAATTCCCTGTTATTAGCTGTGCAAATCTTGTAAAGGTGGGCGTGGGTTATATTTTTCTTAAGACGAAATTTGGGAGGACTGTATAAAATACAAATGTAAGTACCAAAGTGTACTAGCCAACCTATTTATTTCAATCGTTTTCTGAAATGGTTGTTGAAAATGCTAAAAATGGTTACAGGTACTACATCCGGTAAACAAACGCTGGAAAAAATTTATATTAAATACACATAAGGGCAAGTAATAACGTTACAAAGATCTTTTGATAGAAGGAGCTTTGGAAATCACACATTAAAAATAGGTTATTGTCATATGTCATTTGGAATATGACATAAATTAATGTAGACACATTTTATCTTGCTCAGGATCTATATTTTTCTGTTTTGACTAAAAGCTGAACAGGTCTGATGGTGTACTCATGTGCAAGGGTATAAATTTGAATAAACTTTAGGTCAGTTCGGGTTCTCATGTACAAGATTAAATTTGTATAAACTTTTATATGAAACTTAAAATATCCGTATGCTTATTAAGAAAATTGTAAAAGATGTTTTTGTTCATCTTGATTTCTTTCATTGATTTTTTTTCAATTTTTTCACGCAGAAAGGTAAAAAATGAAAACTGATAAAGGATGACAGTCCAGGAGTTTGACAGACCCCAATTAAATAATTTCTTCTTTTATTCCAAATATACGTGGAAATGTTTATGTTTTGTAGATTTATTGTAATATTTAAGCTCCTAAAAATAGTCTTTGAAGGTTTTATAGGCAAAACGTTAGGTGGATATTTTTATTTGTCCTCCCTTTGAGAGAATTTTCTCTTGATATTCGAAATTTGACATTTTCACACAAAAGTACCCGAACTAACCTTATAATAGTTGGAAGCGTTAAGTTGTCTTAAGTTCTGCGATTTTAAGCAAATCACCTATAATAGTACTTTGCGATAAGTTTTGTGGATTGTTTTTATGAAATTTCAATTCAATTAAAAAACATATGACAAGGCTACAATCCGCTGTGCGGATCGTTGAATACCATATCCCATCCTATAAAACTAAAATCCCAAAAAAAGTGGGCATGGCTAAAAACACGATGTGGTTAAAATAGAAAAAATGATATAGTGACAACAAATTCTTCAGACTGCTTATAAAACACTTTTACGGTTCTACAAAAGACAAGGTTTTCTTCTGCATATGTTATTGGGTAGTGTATAAAAATGGTTTTTATATAAAAACGCCCCCAAAAAGTGGGAGTGGGTTAAAATAGTATATAGACGAAATGTCACTAATATTATTAGTGACTCTGCATCAAAACTTTTTCGAAAATTTTAAAATTTGACCGAAAACAGTTTTGTTTTATTGAAAACGCCCCAAAAAGTGGGCGTGGCAAAAAAATTTATATAGACGTAATAAAGATATTAAGATTGTCTAAATATGTTGTTCAGAAACTTTTTTTAAAATTCCTTACGGTTTGACCAAAAACTGAGTTTTTCTTAAAAGGGGGCGTGGCAGTGGGCGGATTTTGAAATTTTTTACACTTGTTCTGTAGGCACGGACGTTGATCTATATACCAAATTTCATTATCTTAGCTCAAAATTTAAGGCCTAAAAATCGGTGACATACAGACGGACGGACAGACAGACATGGCTTAATCGACTCAGCTAGCGATTCTGAGTCGATCCATATACTTTAAGGTATATGTAGCTAAATTATTTCTCTATGTTACAAACTATGTATCAAAACTAATATACCCCTATGGGATAGGGTATAAACACATAAACAATATTGTTGAGGAGACGCGATAGAAGTTTGAAGTTTGTCATAAGCATAACTCTTAAACTAAATGTGAGCGACGATTTTTAAAAACGGATAAATGATCAGCACGTAAAGACGAACCGTTTAAGCCAAAAAAAGTGAGTTTTTGCTGGGAAAATTTTATCAATAAAATAATTTTTTTAGCCGCGCACACAATTGACTGACACAAGAATTAAGGCTGAACTATAATAGAAGCTGGTTGCGGACGACCACTTCCGTAACTGTGCGAACACTTGAAATTTGTATTGTACAACCATAATAGCTTTTCGCTTCGATTCGTTCAGTTTTCGTTAACTTTTGCTCACTTACGAAAAAGCGAATTGATTCGCTCTTTCTCTTTCTTTTGTTCTTTCATATACAAATTTTACATTTCATTTCAACAGCTGTGTACATTTAAATTTGTAAGTTCCTTAGCAACGAAGTTTTGTTTTTATTGTTTGCAATTCCATTCTCAAAAGTCAACTATGGGCAACTTGAGTAATTTTGAGTACTGAAGAAAACTTAACTTAGAATTTTGACATTAGCTTCCGATTGCTTCCGTCTATTATAGTTCAGCCTTTAGAATCAAACCAATAACTGTTCTTCTGAAAGGTAATTCTATGCAGGTGTGGTAAAGAGGAATTTTTATTTAGATCGGAATTAAAATAAAACATATGCGAAGCCTACAATCCGCTCTTCGGATCGTTGAATACCCTATCCAATTCCATCCTTAAATTAATATCCCCAAAATGTAGGCTCTATGGCGATTAAATATTGGAAATGACGTTGTCACAACATATTGTATAAAAGCATTACCATTGACAATCGCTTTCCTTCAATAAGCAAATGACAGAACTTACGAAAACTTAACGTAGAAATTTTACATATGCTTTCGATTGCTCTATTATACTTCAGACTTTAATAGAAAAAAGAAAAGTACAGATCCTGAAAGAGGTAAAATGATTCTACATAAATGACATTTATCTATTTGATTTGCCTCCCGATTTCTAAATAGCCCTTGCATTAAAAGACCTTTGTTACGTTTTTATTTGCCCCTATGTGTAAATATTCCAAATTTTTCGGGGTCAAGGGGGATAAACAAATTGTTTTTCTAACAAATAGTTTTTATTTTAAATAAACGAATGACGGAATGAGGTAGCTATGTGAGAACTTAGCTAAAGTTAACGAAACTGAGAGAAATGCTATTATTCGGATTGTTTTACTTTGTCTATATAGGCTTAAATACAAATGATATATAGGCTTAAATCCCTGATCTGACAGAACTTCCCTCTTGGTATTTTGGTGTTTCTTTTTTTTGCAAATTTTATTAATTTTATTAACTTTTACTATCACATCGAGTTGGGCGCGTAGAAAAAAAGGCAAGCATAAGTGATTTTGACGATTTTCATAATTTCGCAAATAATCGGTCAAGCCGTTTAGGCTGGAGAGACCATTACGGACAGAAGGACACTTTTTCGACGTCGAAAATGTTTACGAAAACAATACATTTCTCTCTGTAAGAGAAGGTTAATAAATTTTCAACGCCAAATGCAGCAGATATAAGTTACACATTTATTTATATTCGATAATAATTGAAATAAATAGGTTTTGTTTCCAGGATAAGGGTGTAAGGCTGGATAATTATCATACATTTCACGTAAATTAGTTTCTAAGCCTACAAATATTTGCAAAAACACGCACCTATTATAGTCGAACACTACAATTTGCTTGTAAAGTGGCAAGGTCATCACATTTGTGGGAAATATTGTTGCAAATTTGGTTAAACAGTGGTGTCATGTTTATAAAATACTACATCCCTGGTGGTAGCTCGGGTATTTTGCAGAATAGGTACTCTCAACATAAATGCTTAAGAAATCACGTGACAATGCATAACCAAGTATAAACCCAATTTTAGAATTGCATGTTTTGATGAGGTTGTTGCCGCTCTTGATGAAGCAGAAATAAAACTTTATCGTCAAGTTGAGGAATAAATTTAGACAGTATACATAGACTAGAAATGACTCTGTATGTGGATTTAAGGCTGAGCTATAATAGTCTAATAGCTCCGTACGACCACGTGCGTAATTGTGGGAATACAATGAAATTGTATTTTTCGTCTTTAATAGCTTTTCTTTCAGTTTCGTCCAGTTTCGATAACTTTTTCTCACTTCCGAAAGAGTAATCTCGTTCTTTCATAGAAAGTTTGAAAGAAAACTTTTGTAGCTAAAACTATTTTTAAGAAATACACATTTTTCAAACTTCTTAATATCGCGTCTCCTTAATAATATTCCTTATGTGTTTTTTTTTTAATTGAATTGAAATTTCATAAAAACAATCCGCAAAACTTATTGACAGTCGCTTCGCAAAGTACTATTGTAGGTGATTTGCTTAAAATCACAGAACTTAAGACAACTTAACGCTTCCAACTATTATAAGGTCAGTTCGGGTACTTTTGTGTGAAAATGTCAAATCTCGAATATCAAGAGAAAATTCTCTCAAATAGAGGACAAACAAAACCATCCACCCAACGGTTTTGCCTATAAAACCTTCAAAGACTATTTTTAAGGGCTATATTATAATAAATCTACAAAACATAAACATTTCCGCGTATATTTGGAATAAAAGAAGAAATTATTTAATTGGTTTCTGTCAAACTCCTGGACTATCATCCTCTGTCAGTTTTCATTTTCTCACTATCATCCCTTGTCAGTTTTCATTTTCTCACCTTTCTGGGTGAAAAAATATTGAGAAAAAATCAATGAAAAAATCAAGATGAACAAAAAAAGCATCTTTTACAATTTTCTTAATACGCATACGGATATTTTAAGTTTCATATCAAAGTTTACACAAATTTAATCTTGTACATGAGAACCCGAACCGACCTAAAGTTTATTCAAATTTGCCCTTGCACATGAGTACACCATCAGACCTATAGTTCAGCTTTAAGTCAAAACAGAAAAATATAGATTCTGAACAAGGTAAAATGTTTCTATATTGATTTATGTCATAACCCAAATGACATAATGACAATAACCTATTTTAAATGTGTGATTTCCATACCTTTTTTTTAAACACCCCATCTATCAAAAGATCTTTGTAACGTTATTACTTGCCCTTATGTGTATTTAATATAAATTTTTGCCAGCGTTTGTTTACCGGATGTAGTACCTGTAACCATTTTTAGCATTTTCCACAACCATTTCAGAAAACGATTGAAATAAATAGGTTGGGAAGTACACTTTGGTACTTACATTTGTATTTTATACAGTCCTCCAAAATTTCGCCTTAAGAAAAATATAAGCCACGCCCACCTTTATAAGATTTGCACAGCTAATTACAGGGAATTGTCGATTTTTTACCCTACAAAGAGAAAGGAATTGTTTTGGTTTTAATCCTGAGCTAAACGAAACCACCTCTTTACCACACCTGTATCAGAATAACAGTTATTGGTTTAATTCTAATTCTTGTGTCAGTGAATTGTGTGCGCGATTGGAAAAATAATTTTATTGATAATATTTTCCCACATATTGGATCGAAAATGTAGTTGAAGTGTTTTTATTCGGTTATTGGTGGTGTGTTCATTATTTTTATATCGAAAAATCCTATTTCCGGGAGAAAAAAAATCCAATTTTGGTGAACTGCATTCAATCGGGAGTCAGTGCAATTGCAGAAAATGTCGATCTTTGCGGGCAAAATATTCCGTAAATTGCTAATTTCGCGTGATTTTAATTGAATATTGTGTTGTGTTATTAATGTTTTATCGGAAAATTCGATTGAAAAATCATGTTTTATGAAAATATCAAAATCTAGATCGGGCATTGTGTTGAAAGACGGGAGTGCGTGAAAGTGTCGAGTGTGTGAAAAGTGCTTTTCGGGAGAACATTCTCAAGTGAACTTGAATTGAACATTCTCAGTTATGTGTATTTAGGTGAAAAGGATAGTAATTTTTATAATTTGTATGGAGGGAATAAAATATTGTTGGTGCACATAATAGCAAATTTCAACGATGGAATAAATGCGAAGCAGGTAGGTCATCATGTCTGAACGAGATTTTTGGGGGGCGTTCACAAAGTAAGTAACTTTCGAGTCACTCTTTGTTACCATATTATAGAAAGCTATATATCACTTGGGTTCAATATATATTCGATACATCAATTAATTGAATAACCTTTTTGCGCCCATCACATATATGCAGTTATATTAAAGGGCCTTCCTGTTACGGAAAACAAAAAAAAACAACAGGCTCGCTAGTACCAAGGGTCTAGCTTTTTTCTCACAGAAGTGTGTGTGTGAATTTCTTGCATGATGGCGGGTCCTCCTGTTTTATGCCGAATCCGTTTTCTTGATAAATAATACTACTCTTATGATTTGTCAAGTTGCAAGTTGTTACAGTAAAAGTATTTTTTAATTAAGCAATTGCAATTGAAAAATATAAAATCTATTATAGGTACTTCCTTCGAGCACGAAAAATTATGTTGTGTGTTTCTTCTTTATTGTTAGTTGATGCAACCATCATAAGTAGGAAGCGAAGGCAAATATCTCATGGTTTCTAACCTAAATAATAATATAAAAGGGGTAAAGGTGCATTGTCCAAATCATATACTAGTGCGAAAATATGAAATATTCGTCTCGACTATGTTAACTGGGATCCAATCGGTTGGATAAATAGTGCTTAATTGTTTTCACAAATCTCATCATATCTCTGTGCTCACAACTTGGCTAGTGTTTTAGAAATTTGTATGCAAAAACCACTACTAGACCACCTTACATTAAGATAAGTGTGTTTCAGTAAGTTCCAACAGTACGTTGGATAGAATCTTATATGTAACGAATATGAATAGTTCTCCATCGACTGCCTTTTTGTTCTTTAGCTTTTTATGGCAACAATATTTGGAATAGGCGTTACCTCTTTGCTAAACTGGGATCAGTGGGTTATTTGCGCCATCATTCTCTCTACAAATCTGCGCTTTTATGATTAAGTTGCCATTGTTATTTCGACGAGCCTGCGGGTCTAGCTCGGCTGCCTTGTTGTTCTTTAGCTTTTTATGGCAACAATATTCGGAGGGGACCCCAGTGCTAAACTGGGGTCAGTGGGTTATTTTCCCCATCATTCTCTCTACAAATCTGCGCTTTTATGATTAAGTTGCCATTGTTATTTCGACGAGCCTGCGTCTCTAGCTTGAAACCAGTTGGCACCTTTTTTGTACAAGTTCTTGTAGATGGGATTTATGGAGTATGGCTTTCGTCCGTTCAGACATGGTTGTATGTATACCACTTTTAACTAAGTCATTTATTTTCATTCGTCATATCTTGGCGAAAAACCTGGCAGCAAAATTTGAATCTCAAAATGTTACTTCATCACAATACCTCCATCGACTTTATATATAACAACAAACATAAATTACTAAACGGCATGAATGACTCTTTATTTATTGTTACTAATTTTACACCCGCTTCTGTTGTACTTAAAAATACTTTCATCGAACGGATTATTTGTTTTAAATCCAAAAATAAAATAAAAATATTCCGATCGAAAACTGTTAGTGATTTACCTTTTGATTATTCTTTCCATCCATGTTCGCCATCAGTTCAATACCGTTTTTGTATAAAAGCAAATCGCAATTTGCTTGTATTTACATTCAACATTCACTCTTGTCTCTTTTGATACAAAATATCAAGGATACTAACAACATGAAGGTCGTCGCTGTTTTGGTCATCTTTGCCGGTACAAATACTTTGTAAAAAGTTGTTTTTCCAAGTTTATTAATTTCAAGAATTTTGAATATTTTTTAGCACTTTTTGCAATTGCTTTTGGAGCCCACCCAACACCAGCAAGGCGATGTGACTACAAGTGCACAAAATTAGACGAAACTGTTTGTGCAAACAATGGGATCTGTTATAACGATTTCCCAAGCCATTGTCAGATGGAGAAGTATAACTGCCTGTTCCCGCAGAAGGCATTCAGTCAAGTGGAAAGCTGGCGATGTGCTGAGAAGTCATTCCCAATCTGCTCTCTAGGAGAATTATAAACCGCTTCAGTATTAAAATAAAAATATAACAGAAAATTAAAAAAAAAACACGCTTGACATTTAAGGGGAGCAGTTTCTCAACTCCGTCTACCTTCTGGCTAAAAATCGAAGACTCTTTGGTGGTCATCAACGCCAAGTGAGGAAATAATTATTAGATTAATTCGTCGCTGAATAGATCATAATGTTTATGGCTGAATCTTCGCTTCCAAAGCCTTTCAACGCTTTCTGAGCCCAAAGTCCTTAATTTTAACTTAGACATAACTGAGATAAAGTAGATGAAACCCACTACTACCTCAAATTTGTAGCTGCCAATTACTTTGTCTTGCCTTGTTTGCCGTTAAGGCAATTTTAGTCCATTCCTTTCGTATACTAGGAAACACAGGTTTTTGGACCCTTGATTGGAACAAACGAAAAAGTGGGCACACAGCATAGAGATCAATCAGAGATCGGATATAATGAAGGGATGGGAAACTTAAGTACGTCTTCCCTCTCAACACCCCTTTTCTTACGTCTCGCTTTTACACCACCGATCACTAGGATGAGGCTTAACCGGTCGGAACTTGCCCACCTGGGCGAACGCTTCAGGGTCACACTTCTCTGGGTTACAGGGCAGTGACATTGAAGAAAACGAGCATGCAGACGAGCTGGCCAGGCTAGTCTCAGACCTACACGGCTCGGTCCATACACCGCTAGGTGCGATTAAGGGACAAATCCTCTCACACTTCGTGAAGAAGTCTTCTTCTCCAAGTGGAGAAGGTTAACAAATTGTGTCATCTCGAGGAAGATGTGGCCATCCTATGACAAGAACAGAACAAACGATTTAAGAACAGTACTTAGAACAGCGATTAAAGAACTGTTTAATAATTTTATTCGTCGGAATTTTTCCTTTTCTGCTCTTTCGATTTTGGATAATTTCCTTATAGCGTTTTCGATTGGGTTTTTAGATTTGCTTTTAGATTTTGATCGAAAGCGAAAAAATTGATCTAGAGTAAAAAATAAAGTGCTCTAGAGCATAAATATAGTGCTTTTTGTACCTATCCCAAATCCAAAATAAAAATTCAAAATACCGTTCCGAAAATTCACGACGACGTTTAACATCTCTGGTTACAAACTTAATGCTTTTGCTAATCTGATTGTGTTGTTTGATATTTCCCATACAATTTTTGACAGTTTATTTACCACGTTTAGGATAAGAGTTGTTCATGAGACTATCTCTCTCACAAGTGCGTTGTCTCTTTCATTGAAACGTCAAAATCACTTGCAGGTTGCAGATAAATAATAAGACATATGGCGGGAGTACTTATTTTTGGATTATTTGTTTTGAAATATGGAAATATAACTTGCTCAAGGTGAAACACATATTACAATTACAAAACAATACTAAAAGTGTGTGTAAAATTATAAAATAGAAATAAAAAGAGTGAAATTGATAACCAGTACCAAAGTTAGAACATAAATGCATTGCAAACGAAGTTTATAAGTTTTCGTGAAGTAAAGTTTATTTTGTTCTTGTTTTCACAAACAACATAACAACTCTGAATATTTTTATTTTGTTCTGTTCTTATTTTGCACTTTTACACAATTTTCAAGCACTTTGAAAAATGTTCAAAAAAACAACCCCCCGTCCCCATAAAAAATTCAGATTAGGTCTGTTCCCGTACAAAATAATATTTATTGATTCTTACTGACTTTTACTGATTTTTACTTATTGCCGTTCCCGTACGCAAAAATAAGTAAAAGCGACAGCTCACGAGAGAGCAAAAAACTACCCCTCCATAAAAATCTGTAAAAAAAATTACTGCAGAAATTTCTGTTGGTAAAAATCAGTAAACTGTCAGTTGGTATCTAAAAGTGACAACTCGCTTGTTTTGATAGGTGATTTATGTCTTAAAATGCATACAAATATAAAATTTTACTGTTTTTTTACTTAAACGCGTTCCCGTGCTTTTTGGTAATTTTGTCTCTTTCTGAGATAATTTACCCCCACTCAGTGCTGGGACTTGGGAAATGCAAATTAGTGGTATATAGCCAAAAAAAAAAAGTTGGTAGAAAAGTGGTGGATGAAAAAAAATGTTTCATGTTAATTTAATTATTTATTTCAACAAAATAAGCAAAAATAACTTAAAACATATGAGAAGGCTACAATCCGCTGTGCGGATCGTTGAATACCCTATCCCATCCCATCTTCAAATAATATCCTCAAAATGTGGGCTTTATAGCAATAAAATACAGAAAATGACTTTGTCCCAATATATTGCTCAGAGAGTTTATCAAAACCTTTTGTGGTTCGACAAAAAACAACGTTTTTGTATTGCATATGCCTTGGGGTAGGGCACACAAATGGTTTTTGTAGGAAAACGCCCCCAAAAAGTGGGCGTGGGTTAAAATGGTCTACTGACGAAATGTTCATATTAATACTACCAATGATTTTACATCAAAATTTTTTTTCGAAAATTTTTAAATTTGGACAAAAAAGGTTTTTCACAGAAAACACCCCCAAAAAGTGGGCGTGGCAAACAACTTTGTATTGACGAAATATAGATATTACGATTCTCTAAATATGCTGCTCAGACACTTTTTTAAAATTCCTTACGGTTTGGCCAAAAACTTAGTTTTTCTTAAAAGGGGGCGTGGCAGTGGGCGGATTTCAAAAATGTTTACACTTGTTCTGTAGGCACGGGCGAGGATCCTATATACCAAATTCCATTATTCTAGCTCAAAATTTAAGGCCTAAAAATCGGTGACGTACAGACGGACGGACGGACGGACGGACAGACAGACATGGCTTAATCGACTCAGCTAGCGATTCTGAGTCGATCCATATACGTTGAGGTATATGTATCTAAATTATTTCTCTATGTTACAAACTATGTAGGTATCAAAACTAATATAACCCTATGGTATAGGGTATAAACACTGTTGTGCACAGTTCCACTCACACACAATCGAACTAATAAAGTTTAGTGAAGTTGTGTATTGGGTCCAGAAAATATTCATCCAAAACAAAATATTGATAAAAGTGTGTGTGAAATACAATGAAGGGAACATTATAAACGATGGGCAAAAGGTGGTAGATTTAGAGTTGAGGTTGGTAGGATTTCCATCATTATAGTGGTACTTAAGTGGTAGAAGTCCCATCACTGCCCCCACTCCAAGAAATTTTTAGAATTTACTAATTTTTACTGAAAAAGTACGGGAACAGATCTATTGTGTTTGTTTTCCTACAGATGTCTCACGGCAATATAGCTATAATCGAGCAATAGCTAAAATACGAAAAAGAAACAGCATATCCATGTCTGCATTCAGAAACAAAAGTTACTAAAAGAGAGAGCCATACATTACAGCCTCACATTTAAGCTTATATTCACAATATAACTTACTCACTCTAGAAGTAAATAACAAATGTCAAATTTAGTTTATATAAAGACTCAATAAAGAATCTGAATCTGAATCCTACAGATGTCAGTTTGTCATTTGACACTGCATCAACTCTATACTCCCAATGCCCGAAACACACGTGCAGTATTTTTCGATGCAGTTCAGCATGCAGTGCAGCAAGCAAGATACACGAGCAGAATGTTTGTTTGACATCCATGCCGTGCACTGTCTCCTGTCATAACATTCACCTTTCAAAATTGTTTTACTGTGGGGTTTGGTGATACTTATTTGAGTATTTAACACAAACAATGGTTATGGTTGGATATGTCTAACTTTGTGTTTTAAAATGTTAACGTTTTCGGGTTCTCTATAGGGACATTCGTGAGTAATTTCGACACAAAGAAACAGTTTTAGTTGAGTTGTGACAAATTCTCTCCCCCTTTCTTCCATTTTTGTTACTTATGTTTTGTTTTGGAGTTTATTTATTTTTGTATGCGGAATAAATGCCATAATCCAATGATCCCAAATTTAGAATTACAAAAATAAAAAATACAAATTTTTGGCGCAACAGGCTCGTTAGTACCCAGGGCCTAGCTTTCTCACAACCATTCATGTGTGCGTGTGTACTTCTTGCACGATGGCGGGACCTCCTGTTTTATGCCGACTCCGAACGGCTAAGTTGAGATAAGCTATTCTTGACAATTGATACTACTCGGATGATTTGTCAGATCATCACGAGAGGAGGGCCAGTGAAAAATCATTTAGGTGTTGCAACGGCCGGGAATCTATTAGAATTAATAGAATTAATTTATCATCTTTTGCTGTGGATTTAGAAATATAAGGAACTTGCTTATTTTACATGTATTCCCTCCCATTGAAAACTGTGTGTTCCATCTTTTCTGCAAGTAGAATTTTGCACATGTGTTTCAAACTTAATAAAAGCTTTCAATTTCAAATTAAAACCACTTGTTGTTTGCTTTTACGTCGGTTGTTCATTCGCCACAATCAATATTGTGTCAAAGTTACGCTAATCGTCGCTGTAGCGCGCAAAACAACAAAAATTACTTCTCCCAGCAAACACTTTGCGATTGCAGTGCCACCAAACGAGTAGTGCACAATAAAATAATTTGTGTTTGAACTTGGTTGGTGTGACATGGTTGAATTTAATGTCAACCCCTTAAAGAATAATTCGTTTTTTTTTGTGTTTTCGTTTAAAGTTTTTAAAAAACTCGTTTAATTTCGTAACATCAGTTGAAATGCTATACAGTTAATTTCGTTACTCAAACATTTATTTGTACTATCACACCTCCTTAGTTCCGTGAAATTTTGTATTTTGTGGTGTTTATTTTTGCGCCAAAACTTTGACCAAATGGGTGGAACTGAAGTTGAACTCAATATAGACCAATTCATAAAAGCCATACACACACGATCAGTTCTTTGGAATACCAAAAATAGAAATTACACAACTGAATATAAACGCAACCAAGCTTGGAAAGAAATTTGCATAGCTCTGGATAAAAACTTTCACGATCTATCACCAAAGCAACAGAAACGATTCGGTAAGTATAGTCTTTCACCAAATTGTCACAACATGAAACCAACCTCTCTATTTCTAGATTCAACTGTACGACAAAAGTTCGAGACACTTAAAGACTCCTACCAAAGGGAGAAGTACTGTCTGAATTACGAAGACATGGTTGGCGGCCGAAACTTTAAGAGAAAGATCTTTATTCACTACGATAAACTTCACTTTCTGAATGCAAGCATCACCGACAATGAAGATGTCCAACCAACTGAAGCAAAGCGTTCCTCCCCTCAGCCCACTGAAAATTCTCCACCCTCGAAGAAGGTACGCAACACCGTAAAAGAGTTAGGGAAACAAAACAAAGCAATCGAACCTAAAACAAGCGAAATAAGGAATAAACAAAATCATATCCCTGCTCCATTAACTTCACCTGCCTCCGATCAGAGTCAAAATGAGGAAGATACACTGTTTCTGCTGTCTTTGGTCACGGAAATTAAAAAGATCCCCGAAGACAATCGACTATCTGCCAGGATAGATATTCTACAGACCATAAGGCGATGGCAAACAAACCATAGTCAACAGATTTGCAGTCTATCGCCGATACGAGGTGTGCCTTTAAATGACACAACACTAGCAAAAGAAAAAGATTCTCCAAAACTGAATAAGATCTTCCTCTGTGATATGTGCTGTCTTAGATGTACAACTCGGGAGGAACTGAAATCACACAAGATGTTGCATAAAAAGTACCGATATGGAAAATTTGCCAAAAAGAATGTTGTGAAGGACATCTCCATGGACGTTACATTGGATTGCGATCAGTTAGAGATTGAATTGAAGGAAGAGAGTTGCGATTCCAATGATTCCTTAATAATGTAGGATTATCTGCTTTATACCTAAGTTTCTGTCTATACGTCAAAGATCTCATTACGTGATGTTAAATAACTGTTATTCGTTTAAATTTAAAACTTACTTTATTAAATGAAATTAGTTTTTACTTACTGTAAAGGGGAAACATTGACTACGAAATAGTTTGAGATGTTTCCACAAATAACATCACAATGGAAGAAATACGATGGAAACGCCCCGGAACGGATGAGAGACGACGATAGTGAGGGTAGACGGAAATTCACATTCTTGCTAGATACTAACTCACATCGGTAATTATTCGTGTGGTTTTCCAATCTGAAGTTGTGTGGGATTTTATCCTATTGTTTGACTTCTGAATTATTACCGAAATTACGTGAGAAACATTTTAAAATACCGTGGACTGATGAACCTCAATGCCTTTTCAAAATTCCACATCGAAAACCGGGATCTCTTATTTATTTACTTCAGCTACAGGCGTCGAACCTGGCTCAACCAACATATTAGACACGATGAGCCGTTTATCCATCTGCGGTTTGCGTACATACTTGATCGCATAAAATTGTGATATATGTACATGTTTCTCCTGGCGCTAGTATATCAAGCTCATCCGCCTTACAATTCCCTGCCATATCCCTGTGACCCGGTACCCAGAAGAGGTGAATGGTAAATTGCTCTGCCTTCTCAGTAAAAGATGGTCGGTTTTCGTGAGCTGATTTTGACTCACTTCAGATTCTGTTTTAGACCCATCCGAGTAAATGTGAATGGTGTTCGGCCCTATCATGTTATTCGTTGGGAGAGTAATTTTCTGCGCAGTCTCTATTCAGTCTCCGCCTGGATTTGCGTTCATAGTATCCGTTTTCCTAAGGTGCATCAACGCATTCATTTGACATCAGCAACCTCTTATGGCGTCCTCTTGGTGAAATTCCGAGCTACGTCGAGTTTTTCATGCATCAACTCAACCAAGCGCTCATATTGCCTAAAACATCTACAACACAAACTTAAATAAAATTATTTTATTGCTTACATTTTGTTCACTAAGTATGTCGATGTCGCAGACCATCGGAGAGAAATTGACATGATTGTGGCTGTCAAAAACAGATGCGCAAAATACAACCCATCGCAATAAAACGTAGACTCCCGCTGTGCGTTACTCTTTGTCGGAGAAATGTTCCGAACAACTGATAGAAACGATTACCTGCCATGAAGCAAAATTCTCCGATTCGTACAAAATCGGAGAATTCTTCTTTCTGAACGGATACCATGATAGGGCCGATTATCTCCAATCAAATCCGACTCTCATTCGTGGTGACTGAGAACTGTTGACTTGAAGTTATGCTCAAACTGAGTTGGGTAGTGATGTGGTCGGTGTTTACTGAAATGTTAAGTTGATTTTGTATCCTTGTATGTTCACCTTGAGTTAGTGTACATTGAAACGAGGTCTCAAAGCTGCGGACAGTTTGCCTTAAAAATCTAGGGGCACTAGATGTAGGAATGTAGGATAGGGGGTGGTTCTCAGCGGAAATGCATGTGAAAGTTAGGGCCAAATTTTATAAAACGAATATCGTTGAAATTCGATTACATAAAATGAGTATCGTTCTAGATGTACGATACTCGTAATTTATTACTACTGGCATTGAGCAGTCGTATAGATTCGTATTAGTTGAGCTGTCATGAATATTTCTCGTTTTACACAAAAGCCATTTGTCGTGACTATCGTTTACTTCTGTTTCGTTTACTTGACGCTCATTTCGTTTTATATAGTAGAGCCCCTAATCTTTGGACTTTCCCTAGAAGGTTGCGGTTGGATGCTGTTTCAAGAGCCGTCCACGAGACTAACACATCTTACAAAAGTATGGCTCTAATGATGGACACGTAAAGCCAGAGAGTGATATGTTGTTGCATACCACAATTCTTTCTTTCTTTTAGTTTCTTATTGGAGATCAGACCCAGGTACCTGGCTGATTCTAAGAACATGAAACTAACGCCATTAAATTTTGTAGGGTCAATGACTTTGTATTTCTTTCTAAAAAGGACCAATTCGGTTTTTTGAGGGTTCGCTCCGAGCCCACATCTTGCTGACATCTGGATTAATTGCATACAACCAAAGATTATGAATTCTATACAGATGACGCACTAAATATAAGAAAAATTGTTCTATGGCGGGTCGTGCTGGCACATTGTTTTCAAGTGTTTTCATGTGTTTGCGTCATCTGTATAGAATTTATAATCTTTGATACGACGCATAAATTTATTTTTATTATTTTTAATGCACCATGGCAGGGCTGCCAATGCTGAGCCCAGAAAGTGTAGCAAGTCGCCCAAAAAAACAAAATAGATTTGAAAAACAAAAATGTAGCAGATAATGAAAAAATAAATTTATTTTATATTCAGAACGAAAACATAACATTGACTAGTTTTTCGTTTACAATTAGAGCTTTTTAAAGAATAGGTTTCACAAATTTTAATTTACAAAAACATCGTTTTAATCATGATAATTTTTTTTTTGTTGGCGCAACAGGCTTCATTTTATATTTTTAGCAAACATAAGCGTTCTAAACTCCGTGTTAAGAAATTCTATATTTGTTTTATTTTTATCATAATGAGGAAAACTATTAACAAGTGGAAGGATTGTCGGATATTTTTCAGTATTATTTTCATTTAAATTCAAAAGTTCTAACGATTCTTTCTTTTTGTCAGTTAAATCAAACCGAAGTTTCAGTTGATCACACAATTCAACATGAAATGAAACAAAATACATTTTAGGTCGAAATAAATTTACTTCCGTTCCCTAATTCCGATTAAACTCTCTCCTTCATACAAATCTGACTTGAATCCAAAAAAAAAATTGTTTTAGATCTAAATAATTGGATTTTTTCTCATACTCCACGAATAGAATTAAAGAGTCATCAAGTAGTTCTGGGTTAATAAAATTTGATAAAATGGTTTTCAAGACAATGACCACGCATTTACGCAAAATATGTATCTGTGTCTTTTCCGATTGAAATACCTTATTAAAAATATAGGACCAAAATTAAAATTTAATTTCTTAATTATTAAGATTGCTAAACATTTTTTTCAACTTTTTAAATCGACTGTGACTTATTTTATACCGCTATAAGCACATTTTGTCTTACTCACTACTGCAGTGTCTTTCAGGTGGAGACATTGTAATAGCAAACTTACTTACTTAAGTGGCGCTACAGTCCGGGATGAACCTGGGCCTCAACCAACATGACTCTCCAATTAGCCCGGTCCTTAGCTAACTGCCTCCAGTTGCGCACTTCAAGTTGGTTGAGGTCGGTTTCTACTTGTGCGCGCCACTTAAGGCGAGGTCTTCCTCTACTGCGTCCGACGTCTGGCTGGGAATCGAAGACTCTGCGATCCGGAGTATTGGTGTCCATTCGTTCTACATGTCCTAGTCATCTTAAACGTCCATTGCGGAGTTTTATGACTAGGGGTATGTCGCTGTACAGCTCGTATAGTTCGTGGTTGAATCTTCGTATCCATAGCCCGAAGCATTTTTCTCTCGAATCGTCCATGCTTCAGCGCCGTAGAGCAGGACTGGAATGATCAGGGTCTTATATAGGATCTCCTGAGTAGTTCCAATGAGGGCTTTACTACTAAATTGCCTTCTTAGCCCGAAGAAACATAGATTGGCATGTTGTTGTCAGAGTTAATAGCGGAGCCGAGGCCTTCTTAGTCTTCGGAGCCTTCTTAGCCCGAAGAAACAGCGAATGGCAAGAGTAATTCTTCGTTTGATTTCTGACGAGATGTTGTTGTCAGAGTCAATAGCGGAGCCGCGGTAGACAAAGTCCCGTACTACCTCAAAGTTATAGCAAACACAGCGTCAATTTTGGAGACACCTTTAAATTAGTTCACCATGTTCATTGATAGGCAGGCTTAATATTGATCAAAGAAAAACGCCTGCTTTATCAACTATAAACCAAACCAAAAGAAACAATTACGGACAAAAGCTCATAACAGGATTCTGTTGAGATAAAAAAGGACAAATTGAAGTGAAGTCACAATCGATACTGAAAGAAATATTTTTGCAATGGCATTCCAGCTAAATCGATGTTGACTACATAAAGTAAAAACTGCAGTCCACCGTACCTAGACTATTTACTATTTGATAGTAAATCCAAATTAGCAACGGCCGATTTATATAAAGTGGCAAAGAATTACTTGGTCCCGTCCATTTCTACAAACAAAAATCAGTTGCATCACTATCACTGAAGAGCGTGTTCAGAACGTGCTCCAAATGTCTAGTCTTAATATTCCATCGACATTATGACCTTTCAGTAGCTGCCGGAAAATATACAAAAGGTATCTCAAAATAAACTTATAGTCCGTACCAAATCAGTTGGCCAATCTACTGCGCAGGTCTTTTAAAATTTATTGTAAAATATCTTAAATTTCCCTTAAATCCTCTCTCTGCGCAATCGACCGTTGGCCAACTGATTTGGTACGCACTATACGTGAATATTCAAGGTTTTCGGCACTTGAATTATGCGCTTAGCATACTTCCTCTCATTCGAAAATGAGTCAAAAAGTTAAACAGACCGAAAAATAAAATTGATCTTGGGTGACCAAGATCAAGAACGGTAAAGAACATGGAGACGATCCGCACCTTTTAATTCCTAAGCGCGCAAGTGCTTTCAATGTGCGTAAATATTAGGACTGTTCCCGTAAAAAAATAATATTTACTGATTCTTGCTGACTTAAAACCGTTCCCGTACGCAAGTTTTGCATGCAAATAATTTTCCGCAGTAAAAATCAGTAAGAATCAGTAAATATTATTTTGTACGGGAACAGACTTATTTATATCTTTTCGATTGCAGAAATGAATCAATACAACACATATTAAATTAAATTTTGATATTTGTATAAAAATGAGTCAAACGAAGTAGAAGTAAGTTGCTGTGTAGTAGATGCATACAAAAAAATAATGAAGTAGATCTACATCTACATATGAAGTACATTGGCAGCCCTGCACCATGGTAATGGTTAAGGATGAAGCTAAGAAAAAAGTAACTCTAGGCTTCTCAGCTATGTTAATTTAGAAATATCACAGCTTTTAAGAACCGACAATATAGGCAGGAGATTAAGACGGGTTTTACCTTTTGACCTATGAAGCTAAAGATATATTTTTAAAAAATACCGAAACTCAAGAACATTTTCAAACAAAACATAGAAATCCGACCAATGATTAGTCTAAGAACTAGGTGTGATTCCATGAATACATACAAAAGTCAGTCTTCGCAAGGGTTTAAGTCCCTCACTAATGCAGAAGTTTCCCTCGCAATAACACCTCTACAGTGTATTTAGATGATTTTTCCTGCCAGCGAATCTCCACAACAAAAAAATTGTTTAACTTTTGTTGTTTAAGTTGATTAAAAACCCCAAATATCCCACAAAAATGTGCCTTCAACTCTCGAAACACGAAAACTTCTCAATATGGTTTTCGCACCAACAGGTCTACTGGTGATTTGATGACATATCTCACCGAAAAGTGCAACCACACAATCCACCATGGTGGCGAAAGCAAGATTGTTGCGCTTGATATTTCAAAGGCATTTGACAGGGTTTGGCATCAAGCCCTTTTGTCGAAAATGTGTGCATTTGGAATCGACGAAAAACTTCTTCTTTGGATTAGACATTGTCTTTCGAAACGTTCAATTCAAGTTGTTGTGGATGGTTTGAAGTCTGCAACTCACCAAATAAATGCTGGTGTCCCTCAAGGCTCAGTTTTGTCTCCGACTCTCTTTCTCATTTTTATAAATGATCTCCTGTCTGCAACTTCTAATCCAATTCATTCCTTCGCTGATGACAGTACCCTCAGCTTCTCATATTCGTTTTCAGGTCCTCGTCCCTCACCTTCGAACGTGGACTCTAAACGCCTAAATATGTTAAGCTCATTGAATTCCAACCTTCACAGCATTATTAAATGGGGTAAATCCAACAGAGTGGATTTCAATGCTTCCAAAACACAATGCTGTGTTTTCTGTCATTAAAGCGAAACCAAAATCTAGAGCCATTATCCATGAATGGCACTTACGTCGAAGAAACCGAAAAGCTTTCCATGCTAGGTGTGTGTGTTAGTAACGACTTACGTTGGAACGACCACATATTCGAAGTCGCTAAAAACGCAGCGAAATGTCTAGGTTTCCTAGATCGATGTAAAAAATATTTCACCCCCTCTGATCCAGGCCACAATATATAAAGCGTTTATACGCCCAAAACTTGAATTCAACGCCCACGTCTGGTCAGGTGCTCCAAAATCAACATTGCACGTACTAGATAGGATTCAAACGCGTGCGAAAAAACTTATTGATGTGAAATAAATATTAATTTATAGAGCGAAAGTAAAATATATGTTTATTGAAACGAATACAAAAGGGAACACATTTTAAAGAGGAATGACAATTAACAAGGAGCTTGCAACAAAAGAAAAAGGATAAATATATTCAGCATCTATATATCTGCTCTCTTCAATTTATATCAGAACCATATATGGCAACTAGATGACAGCATTGTAGTTTGGTGATTTATTTACTTCAACACTTCCTCCATAAACTCCAAACGTGATAAAAGTTCATTGTTGACTTAGCCCCATCTTTTTCCGTAGTAATTCAAAACGAACTCGTTCCAGTGGTTTTGTCAATAAATCTGCTAGCTGATGTTCTCCTGGGATATGTTCCAGCTTAATATCGCCTTCCAGAAAACGCTCTCGAACATAGAAGTGACGAACCTCAATATGTTTAGTTCTCTTATGGTATTCTGGATTTTTGCCAAGTTTAACAGCACTTGCACAGTCAACGAAAAGTTCAGGTTTCAAATCTTGACATCCAGTGAGTTCTGCCATCAAACGCTTCAGCCACATACACTCCTTTGCTCCTTCACTCGCTGCCATAATTTCAGCTTCAGTAGTTGATAATGCTACTGTTCGTTGCAGTTGACTCGTCCAACAGACTGCTCCGCCAGCAAACATAGCAACAACTCCTGATGTAGAACGTCTTGTCTTGATGTCTCCTGCGAAATCTGCATCACTGTAGATTTTTAACTGTTCGTTGTCCTTTTTGTACTCTATGCATGATCTACTAGTTCCACGAAGGTATCTAAATATTCGTTTGACATCATTCCAGTCCTTCTTAGTTGGATTTTCTACTGCTCGTGCAACTGAACCCACAGCGTAAGCGATGTCAGGTCGTGTTGCCGTTGCCAAGTACAACAAGCTTCCTACAGCTTCACGGTAGGGAACCTCTTCCTTAACATTGTCAAGTTCACTATTTTCACCATATACTATAGGTGTTGTCACCGAGTTACATTCACTCATATGAAAACGATCCAACATTTTCTTCGTATATTTTTCCTGGCTGACAGCAATTGAACCATCTTGAAGTTTTATTTTCATGCCAAGAAAATTATCCATTGAGCCGATTGTTATTTTAAATTCAGTTTTCAATTTTGCTAGAAAGCTCTGAATTGATTTGTCATTGTTGCCAATCACCAATCCATCGTCTACATATATAACGACATACAATATTATTCCATTTTGGTTGCAATAGAAAAGACATGGATCAGCTGTGCTGTTCTTCAATCCTGCTTGTTTCATAAACTTCAAAAAACGTTTGTGCCAACAGCGCGGGGCTTGTTTAAGTCCATACAGGCTCCCTTTTAATCTGCATACACGTCCAGTGTTGTCTTGAAATCCGACAGGTTGTTCGAGGTAAACTTCCTCCTCAAGAGTGCCATACAAAAAAGCGGTTTTTACGTCGAACTGCTCTATTTTTAAATTCTTCGATGCAGCTATGGCCAACAACAAGCGAACTGTATCATAGCGTGCCACAGGACTAAAAGTCTCGCCATAATCAATACCTTTTTGCTGTGCATAGCCTTTTGCAACAAGGCGCGCTTTATAACGAGGATTGCATCCATCTCCAGAGTCTTTTAATCGGAATACCCAACGATTTTGTACAACTTTTGCACCAGCTGGTCGAGCAACAAGTTCCCAAGTCTCATTTTCCTCGAGAGAAGACAATTCCTCTTTCATGGCTGCTAGCCATTCCTTGCTTTCTGCTGATTTTATCGCTTCATAATAAGATGCTGGATTATCACATGACTGACCCAATTCGACAAGCATAACGTAATTGTTCATCCAGTTTGGTTTCTTCTTTTCTCTTGAACTGGTTCGAATGTTCTGGATTGTAGTCCGTTGGTCATCAATTTTTGAGTCGTCTTCCTCCTTATCCAAACTCTCGAATTCACCACTAGTGTCATTGTCTTCCATCAGATTTTCTGTTGACGTACTTTCATCTTTCATTTCTTTGGTGATCTCGCTTTCCATCTTTTCTTTTTCCACGACTGAAGTTTCATTTTTCATGCTTATCGTGCATACCACTTCTGGCTTGAAAATCACATCGTGACTGCAGACTACTTTTCTTAATTTTGGAATCCACACTCGATATCCATCTTTGTCATTGACATATCCAACTAAATTTCCAAATAATGCCTTTTGGTCAAATTTCTTTCGGCGCTCTTTCGGAATGTGGACATAACATCGGTGCCAAATATTTTCAAATGATCCAACTTTCCACAGTCTTTGTTGTACCATAACTCATAAGGAACTTTGTTTTCAACTTCCGTTGGTCCGGTCCGGTTCAAAATGTATGCTGCTGTATTGCAAGCCTCCGCCCACAATGCCTTTGACAATTTGCTTGATAGTCGCATGGATCGTGCTGCCTCAACTATAGTACGATTTTCTCGTTCAGCCACTCCGTTTTGTTGTGGTGTATAAGGAGGTCCAATGCAATATTCAATACCACGTTTCGCAAGCACTTCGCTTACATGTTTGTTATCAAATTCCTTACCACCATCGCATCTTAACCTTTTGACAGTGTGTCCATTTGTTTCAGCTTCGTTCAAGAATTGTTCTAACGACTTACAAACTTCACTTTTGTGCTTCAAAAAGAACAATCTTCGGAATTTACTGTAATCGTCCTTGAAACAAACATAATAACGAGCACCACCCACAGATTTTGTTTCAACGGGCCCAAGAACATCCGCATTTATAATTTCGCCTACATTAATTGGTCGATTACTTCGCTTTTTGAATGAAAGTCGATGCATTTTACCGACAGCGCAACCATCGCAAAACTTTTCATCCGCATCAGCAACATTAATGTTCATTTTGTTTAAAATGTTCTTGACATGCCTTTTGTTTTGGTGTGCAAAACGCTCATGATATATTTGCAACGTATCTGTTACATTTGCCAGATACACTTCTGCAGGTTTTGTTGGCTTCACAACACGAATATTTAACACGTACAATTCATTCTGAAGATATCCAGTGGCTACTAGCTGGCCACTCTGCGATTCGTGAATTTTAACACTTCGATTATCGATGGTCGTAGAAAAACCTTTATGCGCCGCTACTTTCACGGAAAAGAGATGCGCATTTGCATCAGGCACATACCATACACATTTCAGTACTGCATTCTGCCATTTTCCTTCTACGTACCTTTGAACTTTGATATCTCCCTGACCATATGCTTTCATTGTGATGCCTTGCTTTCCGAGACATATTATTTCAGGAACAGCAAATTTGGTAAAGCTTGCAAAATACAATTTGCTTGGCGTTATGTGCCTTGAAGCACCACTGTCACAATACCATCTATCAGGCTTAATGCAATTGTTGTTTGCTGCATTAAAGGAGAATGCCAACAGGTCAAAGTTCTTTTTCGAATTAGCATTATCTTTGGTCCCTCGACGATTTAAAGATGTGTTTTGTGGACACTCCGCTGCCCAGTGTCCTAGTTCTTTGCATTTATTGCACGGGAACTTCTTCTTGGCACGTTCTAATTTGTCAGACTTTTGCTTTGAAGATTCTGTATGCTTCTTCTTGTACATCTGTCCTTTTGCAACGAAAGCTGTTACTTCATTCGACTCTTGTTCGGTTCGATTTTCGCGTAGTTCAATGGAACACAATTTTTCGATTAGCAAATTCAACTTTTGATTTTCTGCTGGTATAGTATCCCACAGATCACGAAAATTATCATATTCTTTTCCAAGAGTAGACATGATTCGCCCATTTAGAATTCTTTCTGAGAGAGTATTTTCATTATGCTTTGAAAGCTCTGCGTTCAGATCGACGAACAACTTCTGCAACTTTGCTACGTGTGTACTTATGTCTTCTTTTTCATCTCTCCTTGCTTGAAAAAATGAATCAATTAACATGGTCAACCTTTGATTACTGCTTCGTTCAAAACGAGCACACAACTTGTCCCAGATGTCCCTTGCGTTTACACATGTCAGCACGAGTTCAGCTACTGGTTTGCTTAAAGCTGCTGCGATCAAACCGGCCGCTTTTGCGTCGTCCTTCAGCCAATCTGTGCGCTTCTTTTTGTCTGCATCTGAAGCACCATTTTCCAGCTCAGGACAAAGGAATTCGCCATCAACAATTTTCTGCAAATCATATGCACGCAATAACATCCTCACCTGCCATTTCCATTTTGCCCAATCACTTGGACTTTCGAGGCAATCCACGGAAATTTTATAGTCCATCGAAGACATCTTTTTTATTCGAATTTTTTTTTTTTTTTTTTAATTTCTTTCTTTTCTGCCGATATGCAAATTTTACACCGACTTTTTTACTTATACGATTTCATTAAACGATTTACTTTATTTTCTACAGTTTTCAAGCATCTGTGCCCATAACCTGATGTGAAATAAATATTAATTTATAGAGCGAAAGTAAAATATATGTTTATTGAAACGAATACAAAAGGGAACACATTTTAAAGAGGAATGACAATTAACAAGGAGCTTGCAACAAAAGAAAAAGGATAAATATATTCAGCATCTATATATCTGCTCTCTTCAATTTATATCAGAACCATATATGGCAACTAGATGACAGCATTGTAGTTTGGTGATTTATTTACTTCAACACTTATAGAAGACATAAGAATAGCGAACTCCTGAGTTTTGCTCGAACACCGTCGAAATATCTCCTGCCTTACCTTGTTTTATCGCATTTTAACAACCAATGTTCAAATGAAATATCCAGCTGCATTCCTCCCATTCAACAATTCAGCCGCAATACTCGTTACGCAATGAATGCAAATCAGTTTACCCTCAAGCCTTTCTTCGGACGTACGCTGAAATACAGAGATTCGTACATAAACCAACAACACGAATGTGGAATGCTCTATCAAACTCTGTTTTCCCTTTCCATTATAACCTACAGGCATTTAAAACCAATGTGCATCGGTACCTCCTTTCTTCTTATCCCGAATTTCCTACACGCCCGAACTGTGCTAAAACATATAAAGGGTATTCATAACCCCTTGAGTGCGCGCAAATTATACAAAAAAAACTAAACTCTTGGGTCCGACCAATGATGTCAATACCGTCGACGTATGCTAGTAGTTCCACCGATTTATGGAAGATTGTGCTTTTGGTGTGGCTCGGAAATTTTGCATAATCCTCTCAAGAGGATTAATTCTAAAAAAATTCTTTTTTTGGTATCGAATATGTCGACCTGGGGCTCTATTTCATAAAACGAAACGAACGGCAAGTAAACGAAACAGAAGTAAACGATAGTCACGACAAAGCGCGATTGTGTAAAACGAGAAATTTATGACAGCTCAACGAAAACGAAAGCTATACGACTGCCCAATACCAGTCGTAAGAAATTACGAGTATCGTAAAATCAAGAACGATACTCGTTTTATGTAATCGAATTTCAACGAGAACGAAGTGTTTTCAACGATATTCGTTTTATTAAATATGGCCCCTGATGAAGCAGCGAGAATTCTCCATAGTCATCCTGCAGACGGTCGAGTTTGGGCGGTATACCAAAACTCGACATGCCTCTGTATAGTTCGTCTCTATAAATGCTGTCATATGCGGCTTTGAAATCGATGAATGGGTGTGTGGAGGGTATCGATTTGGAATTCTTAGGTTTTTTCCAGGATCTGCCGAAGTGTTAAAATTTTATCGGTTGTGGACTTTCCTGGCTTAAAACCACACCGTTAACGATCAGGTATTTGTAAACGGGTTGACGCGTTCACATTTTACGGCAGATAGGTTCATTTAGGCGATGTTGAGCAGACTTATGCCTCTGTAGCTGGTGCAGTTCAGAGGGTTTTATTCTTCATCCGACCAAATTTTGCTTATGAGTTTGTGAATGTTACTTACCAAGTCATCTATGCCGGATTTATAAAGCTCTGCGGGAAGGTCGTCATTTCCGACAGCCTTGTAATCCTTGAGTTTAGATATTGTTATCCTCACTTCACTTAGGCCGGGTGGTTGGTCGTTTTCGCTGCCGCCGCTAATAATGAATGGTTCGTTCTGCGGACAGCAGAATGTTGTTCGTCATATTATATCCTTAACATCGATCGTAGTAGTTTCAATTAATCACGCGAACCACTTGGAAAAAATTAAGCTCTTGGTCTCATAGCTGACCTTCTTATGAATGATTGTACACCATTTAAATTTGTGTTGCAC
Source organism: Rhingia campestris (assembly GCA_932526625.1). Taxonomy (NCBI): domain Eukaryota; kingdom Metazoa; phylum Arthropoda; class Insecta; order Diptera; family Syrphidae; genus Rhingia; species Rhingia campestris. The sequence goes on from OW052184.1 coordinate 94,805,940, forward strand.
TTGCTTCAAGCATACAAATTTGTTTACAACCATTAAGTGGGAGGTTTAAGCTCCAAGAAAACGGTTTTTCTTTACATCTGTGCAAAATGATGAATTAAATACAGGGGGGGTTATTCCGTAACTTTGAAAACGATTATTTCTCAGAGGGAAATCGAGACCTTGTGAGCAATCGCTCAGCTCAATAATAGGCTGTGATTCGACGATTATTGTTTTAAGTGAAGCAAATAAAGTGATATCGCCGACAGCAAAAATGACTGTTGATCTTACGTGATGCAAGATGTACCGTCGAAATGTTATCGTCAAACGATAATCACTTTACGGAATGAGATTGTCACACTGTGTGCCATCGAGTTTATTTGTGTTCCTGTAACGTCCAACAATGTGTGGTCTTTCGATTGAGCAGGTGCTATGGTTTATTCATACCAAACATTGGAACAGGTACTTACCTTGAATGCTCATCAATCGTTGAGCAGCTCTTCAAGACTGGATGATCCTGGTGATGATGGATAAGCCAGTGATAGACACGACTTAATAAATCCACACAATTTATATTTTGAAATTATATTTAGGCGAACCGCCACACTACAAGGAATATTTTGCATGTTGTTTCAGTATTATTATTTTTTGGACTTTTAAAGAAAAATGGATGAATCAAAATAAAAAACAATAAAACTTAATAAAACACTGAATTCCTTAAAAAAAAAAAACTAAAATAAAATTTAAAATTAAGCCATTTTTCTCTGTCTTTTTGTCTTGCGTGTTACTTGTGATACGCTAATGTATGATTTCCCTCTGTCTTCCTTGCCATCTTAATCGTAAGTTACTTCAAATCAAATGCCCTCCTCTATCGGTGAGTTATTTTTAACATGAAAAGTAGCTAACAATCCCGATATGCATGTTTTATTTTATGTTTATCAAATAGTTAGAATGGAAGTGATCGACTGGCAATCCCTCCCCATTTGTTTTTTTTTTGATTATGTTCGATGATAAAAGAAATATAAATTGTAAGCAAGAAACAAAAAATTAACAGCAACAATAATAATATATGAGATGAATTTTACACCGCTAGAGGGCGTGGTGGGAATGTATTGCTGTGTAGTGGGTTTCGGGTTTTGTAAAACCTCCCTCATTCCTTCATTTCAAGTTTTTTTTTTTGTACACTAGAACACAACTGTAATAAATAATATTCGTTCCTTTCGTGATTTTCCCGTTAGTTTAGTACATTTTCTCTAACATTTTTCGCAGCTTTTCATGAGCGTAGCGCAGCTTCTGGTAGAGATCCTTCGAGCAACCGTGTGTTGTGATCGTGGGGATACGATACGTGCGGAAGTTCTTTTCGCTGTCCATGTATGTGACAGCGCTCATACGTGGGCAGAGTATCAGTTTCATGTGATCAGAGAAATTCAACTGAAATGTGATTGCGTTAGAGAGAGGGGGGGAGGGCGGCTATTTAGAAACTCACCTGCAGCGATCCGTTTGTTAGGTGCATGACGACGGCGCAGGTCGTCCTAAACCACGAGTGTAAATGTGGCAATCTCGAAATTTGATCGTTTTCGAAGACCACATTGTTGGCGCCGGCCTTCACGAGATGTTCGGTCATGTAGCGCTTGAAGTACGATAGCAGTTTCATCTTCTTGTCCAACTGTTTGGGGTAGTCGGCGGTTGTCATGTACGTTTCCTTACCATCTTTATCGATGAAATGGACGTTCCTATCAACAAAAAATACCAATTAGCAACCATCTAAGAAGCAATTTAAGGTAAAACTTACAATCCATTGGGTAGCATTATCAACTTTGTTGTATCGTTGAACATCACACCCATTCCCTCATCGCACAGCTGATATCCAAAGCCATACTTGTCGCTGTAGTCCACCCATTTGGAGATCCAGAACAATGGCTGTGCAGCTGGATCGGTATTCTCGTCGCCCAGATTGTTTGGCATTATTGGCGGCTTGGAATTGATCAGTGTGGTCAACTGCTCGTGGAGATTCTCGATGTCGGTGCGATAGTCTTCGTTTAACCGGCAGATTTGCGCTGATGCTGTGATGGCATCGTGCAAGTGATTCTTAAGGAACGTCGACTCCAATCTTGTGTCGTCCCCTAGAGACAAGCCAAACATAAATTAAATCAAATAAAACTCGCTGAGCCTTTTCACTTACGCATTCCATTTGTTTCAATAAGCGGTTTGCGCCTGGCTTCTGCTTCGGCTTCCATTGTCTCGTTTAATCCCAATCGTGGAGCCATTGTCAGACATGAGCTGGGCAAGCTGGTCGGCACCTGACTGGCGTTGATGAAGTCAAAATCAAGCAACTGACGAATGGTTGGACGTTTATCGGGATTCGACTGCAGCATTGCAATGACCATCTCAGCGGCACTCTTTCGCATAAAATTTGGTACTCTACAGACCAAAAAACACTTAGTTTGTCGCTCCCATTTATGATGGCTATCTATTCCTTACCTATATTCACATTTTTTAATCTTGGTGTATGTGTCCTTCAGCGTCTTTGTCTCAAACGGAGGCTGACCAACCAGCAGTGTGTACATTACACAACCAATCGACCAAATGTCCACCTCGAACGAATGGCCTTTTTTGGTCAGAATTTCCGGTGCAATGTAATTTGGCGTACCGCAGAGGGTCTTCTTTCGTTCACCCTCGTACTCGATGCGGGTGGCTAGACCAAAATCACCGATTTTTACGTGCAGATGATCGTTCAGAAAGAGATTTCCCAGCTTTAAATCACGATGAATGATACGATTATCGTGTAGATATTTGACACCCTCGATGATCTGGTAAATGTAGTAACGGCACTCGTAGTCTGTAATAACTTTTCGACGTTTGTGCAGTTCCATCATGGACTGGAATAAGTACGAATTTTTCTAAAATGAAGTATTCTTCCAATAGGTTAGGATGTAACTCGTTACTTACTCTCTTTTTGCAAAGCTCCAGGACAATGTACACATTCAAACTGTCATCGAAGAAGCTGTGGAACTTGACGATGTTTTTGTGTTCGAGACTTTTGTGAATGGAAATCTCTTGGGTCATCTTCTCCTTTTGGCCGTGCTTCATCATGAGTTTTTTTGACACAATTTTGCCGGCGTATACATTGTTTGTGGACACATCGATGATTTCGTAGCATTTTGCGAAGCCACCCTGAAAAGGAGGAAGCGAGTTGTGTTATTGGAAAACGATCTCATCAAAACGAATTTAGACAAGGTGAAGCATTGTCATTTGATTTCTTGAACATCTCACCCTTGAGAGGATTATGAAGACCGAGTAAATATCCACCAATATCTAAATGGTGGCGGGTGATGTAACGAAGCAACCAATAGCCTCGGAAAGGACTGATATTATTGTTGACGACCTGAACGATAAAAATACAACGACGTTCGTATCTGCACCTGGAATGTGAGAACATTAAACAGGAGAGGTGCATGCGAACAACTAGCGGAAGCCCTAAACTGCTACAAAGCAGACATTACTGCCATCCAGGAAATACGATGGGATTCACCGGGCAAAAAGAGGATGAAAAACTGTGACATCTACTGTAGACCGTGTTATAGTGAGCAGATTATTCGAATGCGGATTTGTTATAAGTGCCACCTTAGGCAAGAAGTCTTAAGTTTCCAAGACATTAGCGAGCGCATTGTAACAATCCACATCAAGGCCAAATTCGCCAACATAAGCCTCATATGCGCTCATGCTCCGACGGAGGAAAAACATGATATAACTAAGGATCGCTTCTACGAGCTCCTTGACAAAACCTATGAGCGATTACCAAAGTACGATTCGTGCTGGGAGACTTTAACACAAAGGTAGGAAGAGAAGTCATCTTGAGCAGTATTGTCGGAGAATATAGCCTACACGACAACACGTCTGGTAACGGACTTAGGCTGATTGACTTCGCTACGGAAAGTAATGCAACTATAGCCAACACACGGTTTTCCAGCTCGATATCCATAAGGGGACATGGCGGTTTCCAGATCAACGAGTAGTCAACCAAATTGATCACATTGCGATAGACAAGAGGCACGCATTCCAGTATTTTGGATGTCCGAACATTCCGAGGGGCTAACATAGACTCGGACCACTACATTGTTGCAGCGAAGGTAAGGATGCGGATGTCCACCGCGCCACAACAAACCATAAATACTGTAAAAAAATCTAATGTCGAAAGACTGCAATCGCCAGAAACCTCCAAGACCTTCGCGCAACGCGTATCACTTAACCTCTCGATTCACACCATACCACCAGCATCTAATGTCGAAAACAATGGCAACGATGCAAACAAGCCATTAGATCAGCCGCAACTGATGTTTCTCGCGGCCACAAGCAAGAAACCCCTGGTTTGATGAGGAATGCCGACAGATGCTCGCAGCCAAGAACGACGCCTACAAGGCTAAGCTGCAGGTTAAGACGAGAGCTGCCATTGAGCTCTATAGGCAGAGAAGAAGGGAAGAACACCGACTTTTCAGAATGAAAGAAAAAGAGCAAGAAAAGCGCGCGATCGAGGATATAGAGAGGTGCCACTTCAGAAACGATGTTCGAAAATTTTACCAAAGCCAAGGATACAAGGCTCGAACAGAATCCTGTCGAGATGAACAAGGAAATATCGTACATATGGAAGAGCCACTTCTGCTGACTGTTAAACGTCGATGACGAACAACATTCCGCTGTCAGGCAGAACGAACCATTCAATATTGACGACAGGGAAAACTGCCAACCACCCAACCTAAGTGAAGTGAGGATAGCAATATCTAAACTCAAGCTTAATAACGCCGCCGGAAATGACGGCCTTTCCGCTGAGCTTTATAAAGCTGGCGGAGATGACTTGGTACGTAACATCCACCAACTCATAAGTCAAATCTGGTCGGATGAAAATATGCCTGAAGAAGGGAACCTCAGCATCGTTTGCCCGATCCACAAAAAAGGAGACCCTCTGAACTGCGCCAACTACAGAGGCATAAGTCTCCTCCACATCGCCTGCAAGATCCTATCTGCCATAATAAGTAAACGTATGAAACTTTTTACCAACAACCTGATCGGCCCTTATCAGTGTGGTTTTAGGCCAGGAAAGTCCACAACCGATCAAATTTTCGCACTTCGGCAGATCCTGGAAAAAAACCCACCTATTAATCGATTTCAAAGCCGCATACGACAGCATTCATATAGACGAACTATACAGAGCTAGTTTTGGTATACCGCCCAAACTCGTCCGTTTGTGTAGGATGACGATGGAGAATTCTAGCTTCATCGTGGTCGGAAACGGCCTCACCGACATATTCGATACCAAAAAAGGGTTTAGGCAAGGGGATGCGCTGTCATGTGACTTCTTCAATTTGATTCTTGAGAGGATTGTGCAAAACTCCCGAGCCAACACCAGAGGCACAATTTTACAAAAATCTTCGTTCCCGTTTGCGTTGACGGGCTATGGAGACGAAGATTCAATCACGAACTGTATGAGCTGTACAGCGACATACCCCGTTCGGATTCGGTGATAAACAGGGTCTTCCGTTCTTTGTGGCAAAAGGAAGCACACACGAATGAAGAAATAAGCTAGGTTTGTGGACTTGTATGGGCCGTAAATGCAAGACACAAAATCTTCAATTTGATAGTCTTCCAAATAATTGACTGCCTTTAATGCTTTGGTTCAGATTGCATGGATCCAAGCAATAGCCAATATAGGAGTTAAATGGAATAATGCTAGCATAGTTTCGCCGGTAAAAGTAACGCAAGGAGTTATTAAGACAGATAGGCGTTGGTTGACAATATGGAATTATACAAAAGATCAGTGGTTTACGGCCAAGACAGCGTTTTTGATCGGTATTAACAAATCCGATTAGAGAGTAATTTACCTCGATGGATTGCACATTCGAAATATAATTACCCTAAGCTGACCTACAGCTACGCCCTTTTATTGAGACAGAAACAATCGTCTGAAATAAAATTTCCACTCAAAATTAGCAAATGTCTGCTGCAACATATTTTTGCGTTCTTCCATTGCCTGCAAATTCGTCAAATCTACCTGCGCAGCATCCTCTGTGTAACTTCATTTTTTCTCCTCCTTAATTTACACACAAAAAAAAATCATTCCCGGACGCACATTTCGCTCAATCCCTACCGACACATCTGGACGACATTTTTCCCTTAAGCCATTCATAGAGGATAATATCGGACATTCTAACGACATTTGCAGCAATGATCAATGACACACGTGAAATATTACGGCGGGCCATTGCACTATTTGCGCGCCGCCGACAATTTACAAAAAAAAAATCGGACCACGGACAATGTAATTTATCAAAACTTACCTTTCCAAAGAACCTCATCCGTTTGTAGGTGGTACCGGCCGTGGAATCATACAGTCTCTCCGGGATATCATTTGCTTTATCATCGATTCTAGACGAAGCCATTGTTTCAACAGATTTTTGCACACAATAAAATAAATTTTTAATTGACAACTTTAACAAAAATATATAAAGTCTACTAAACACAAATAATTTTAACAAATATCTTTGCGACGAATATAAGTATTGCAGTTGTTTTGAGTTTAGTTTGAAAAACTGATAAAAAGAAACGGTTGCACAGAAAAAATTAAATTATCAACGACCAGCGAAAATAATTCGTGGACAAGTTGCTGTTAGAAGGACACAAAACCGTTTATACAAAATTTTCAAACACGAGCAACGTTTCGATGTTTGATTTCGAATGTGATGTTCGTTTTGTCTCTTTCTTTAGAGTTTTCTCGAGTGCTGTTGACCTTGTTGTACTAATGCGATAAACATATGTTTCGAAAATGGTCCGTGTGAGGAGTGATGCCAAGTAACGAAGGGTTGAGTTGATGATTCTGATACGTTTGGATATAGTTTGGTGAAGGTAGTAGATTTATGTTAAGCTGGTTGGCATTGCTTGTTTTTCATTTTCAATGTTAAAAGCAATAAGAGTCGGCCACAAAAAATAAAAAACCACCTGTAAGAAGTGCACAAAAAATGCGCGAAAGGGGTGGATACAAAGTTCGTCATTTTGTTTATAATTTCAGCCACTTGCACTTTTTTGACACATTCGCATTGATATCTAATGTAATGGCGTTTTCCATTGGTAAATCGAATTATGATCTGAAATTTGATCTTTTTTGGTGCCAGATTGATTTTATTTTATTTTGTATTGCTGTAATTTCGTGTCTGAGAAGTTTGTATCGATGTAGCTATCAAGTTTAAAGTCACATAAATTGTTTGGTATTGATTTAATTTATATTTCATATATTTCACATAGAACTGCTACAGTTTTAATGATTAATAATAGTTTTTCACAACCGAAATAATAATAAATCAAATTGAAAATAACTCTAGTCAAACTGACAGCTATTATGTGTATTAGCGTGAGTGCAAGGAGGGGTAAATCTGCCGAAAATCCAGATCTGCAAAATTGATATAAGATCAAAAAAGTAAATATTTTTGCCCAATTTGACAACTGTCTAATCGGTTTTTTGACGGATCTAGATCGAAAATTTTTTTTTTTTACCAATGGAAAACTCCATAAGATTGTATTTTTGTTGTTTCGGTCAGAGATCAAGAGATCTTTACCTGATTTCTGGTTTCGGTATGGAAAAAGTACTACAGGCTGAAGCCTTTATACATAGATAGCCTGATTCATTTTTGGATTTATAATTACATTTAAATAAATAAATAATAAATACAAATTATAAAAATATGCAAATACCAAATGAGTGTGTTAGATTATTAAATTGAAATTAAAAAACAGTGGCAATTATAACATGAATGCGATTTTAAACCAAGTTTATGAGTTTTCGTTAAACAGATATTATTAAGAGTTTTACTTTTCTCAAACAATAATACACCTTGAAATATTTTTATTTGATTTTTAATTTGTTCTGTTTTTATTTTTCACTTTTCACACAATTTAAAGAAATTTAAAAAACATTAAAACGAAATACCCCCAACTCCGCCAATGAATTTGCTATCTTACAAATTGTATAGCTTTCCAATACAATTTTTTTTATTATACCATGTGTGTGATACATGTTTCATGTAGTATGAGGTGATAGGTGGTAAATCCGTATACAAATGTATTTATACTGCCAATGTGTCAAAGGTATAACATTGACAGGTATCAATACTATAGTATACGGATGTGCCACGTCTCCTTTTTAGAAAAAAACATGGTTATGGCCAAACGGTAAGGAGTTTTGAAAAAGTGTCTAAAAAACATATTTAGAGAATCTTAATATCTATATTTCGTCCATACAAAGTTTTTTGCCACATTTTGGGGGCGTTTTCATAAAAAAAAAATTTTTTGGTACATTTTTAATATATTTGAAAAAAAAAACGTTCGATCCGAGATCATTGCGGCTATGAAAATATGAACATTATTTCGTCTATACATCATTTTAACCCACGTCCACATTTTGTGGGCAAAAAACCATTTGTATACCCAACCCAATAGAATAATGAAATAGAAAACGTTGTTTTTGTCGAACCATAAAAGATTTTGATCATTTTCTATATTTAATTACCATATAAAACCCACAATTTGGGGATAATAATTTTAAGGATGGGTCTTAAAGGGTATAAACCGTCCGCACAGGGGATTGTAGCCTACTCATATGTTTAATTAAAGTTATCGCAGAAAATCACTTTTTGTTTTTCAATCATCAAGATTTGTTTTTCTGAAGTAAAGTTTTGCATTCCACAATAACAGCGACTTTACACTGCCCCAACTTAAAGACAATAGAATTATTCACAAATTCAGTTTGTACCGCCAAAAATTTATTTTCTTAAAACATATGTCTCAGAGGTTGTTTATGTAGTTTTTTGTAACCGACGTTGTCAAAATTCTTTTTTAAAATCAATTTTTATCTTCGTATGAGTGAAAGACGTTTTCTAGATATTTATCCTATAGATAGCCTTTTTTCTGCCTATTCCATTAGTTAAGAACCGAAGTGGAAACTGGACAAAAAACAGTTTCCGTTCTTATCTGTCGGAGAATATGTTTTAAAAGTGAGCAAAAGTGGTAGCGGTACTTTGCTTTTATACTTCAGAACACTTCAAGGATTTTTAAGTTTTCCTTTTTTAGGTTATTAGCTAATGCTTTCCGTTGTGCATGAGAAATGTATTTTTTTGTAACAACCTTTTATCGGCATCGATTGATTATTTTCAAACGAAAACCAATGGACGATTTTTCGGTTCAGTATTTTGGTCAAGATTATTATGTAGTTTTGACGACAGTACCATATATAAGAACTGTGCTTTGATTTTAGCTAGCTAAATGAAGTCCTTAATCGGCTTTAATTGGGTTGAATGGTTTCATTAATTTGTTTTGGACATATACTGCCGTTTTTAAGCTTACTTGTGGTGCTGAAAGTTTCGGAGACATACCCATTTTTTTTCTTTTTCGTAATTCCCCTTATTCCGTAGAATATTTGCTGATTTCTGTTCTTTCAGCAGCTGCAGCTCTTGTTTTTAATAATAAATTTCGTTTGTCAGCTTTTCACTGAGTTGTTTGAATAAATTTCATTCTTACTTTTCTGTCTTTTGATTACAACATACTGTATTTTATTTCGTTTGTGATTGTGGTGTTTTTCCACTTTACAGCTCTTCATAAAAGTTTCATCTCCCAGCATTAAATGGGTCAATCCCAGTATCCATGGAATCAACCTCCAAAGACAGAGGAGGAAAGAGGACTGTTTGGTGTGCTCTATGGGCCATACTTCTTCTGAAATTATGCTGCAGTTTCAGTTACCATTAATGGAGACCGGTATACCCAACTAACAATTTCGCTTCGATAAAGCACTATCGAAGCTATTTCCCCTCCAGCAATATTATTTGTAGAAAGTCTTATGGAAAAACATTTGGCGCATTTTTAGGAAGCTATTTACTTCTATAAGACTTCTTTAAATACTTCTAATAAGCCTCACAGAAAAAACTTTGTTTGCTTATAAAAGGCTTTACAGAAACAAATTATAGGCTTTACAAAAAGTCTCTCCGAAAATATTTGCAAGCCTTCTCGAAGTAGAAAAATAACAATTTTTATTATTTTCTTTTTGTTTTTATATTTTCTTATATTTTTTACTTGTATTAATTTCAATCTCTTATAATTATTGAAATCCAATTCGTTATTATGAAAGTATGAAATTTAATGCAATTAGTTATACAAAAATTCTCATCTTAACTGGGATTCGAACTCGGGTTCTCTCGCACGGTAGTCCAACACGCTTTTTTTTTAAATTAATTTTTATTTTTAATTCCACTTAGAACTAACTTACATGCTAGACAAAAATTAATGAAAAACTAGCCTACTTATCTACTAACTTAACTAACTTACTGGTCCTCTGCGGGCACCCTAAATTAAATAATAACAACTTAAAAACTAATGTCTTTCGGCCTAAAATCTAATTTAATTATTTTCACTATAAAATTCATCTATCTAAAACTAGTCTTGCAGCCACCACAACAGGTTCTCCTGTTGCAACCTACTCCGACGGTCCCAATCGGACACACTCCTGCTGAACCGCAGGCGCTCTCCTCCGTTCGTCGGAAGACGTGGTAGATTAGCGGAACCGCCTATCTGTCCTGTATCAGCCCTCGACTATCCAAAAATAGGAAAGCTTCAGGCGCGCACTTTCAAAATATTCATCATTGGGGTAGAAGGCCCCAAAGATGAGACTATTGCTCGAGGTCATCGCTCTTGCCGCGTGAAACCGAATGAGTTTCACCAGAAAATTGTCTATCCTGTTTATGTTGGCCCCGTTGTATAGGACCTGGTTGGAATAATATTTTGTGTAGTCAGATACTGGTGTTCTGTGAAGACCAAGGCATAGTCCAATACGCTATCCACTAGGCTGTACTCTCGAACATGAAAGACGAGTAAGTACAACGAAGTAGTTGAATCGTGTTGACTAATTCTCCGGTATTTTCCAGATCTTTTCACCTTTTTTTTTCAATCTTTACACCTTGTCCCGATCTTTTAACCTTTTTTCCAATCTTTTAACCTTAGCTTTTTAAGCCTTCTTTCGTAAGCTCTATTTTTGCTATGCTTAGGATTAACTTGTGCGAAGTTCTACCGAAATATGCTTGTGAATTTTCCTGCATAATGTCTTAAACAAGCTTCTACCCAAACAATCGACTGCCAAAATGCTTAACCTCCGTGCACAAGTACTTTATAAGGCCTATAGAAATAATTGCTTGTGGAAATTACATTTTTGTGCCTTATAGAAGAATAATTGTTAGTTGGCATAGAGCCATGATAACCGACTATTTTGTTCCCGAATTGGATGACATGAATGTGTACGGCGCTACATGCCACACAGTGCACGTCACAATAGATTTATTCAAGGAAACATTCGATGAGCGCATAATTACGCTGACAAACCAGAAACGTTAGGGGACTTGGAAGCCAACATTCGTGGCGTTATTGACGATACGGCCCCAAATGCTCGAAAAAGTGGTTGAAAATTGCACCTCTAGACTAGGCTCTCGGCTTTATTCGAACCTGAGATCACCCATTAGGCTGAGATGACAAATATAAGCTCGGTGGAAATGTACTTTTAGAGACACTTGTACCAACTCATTTATTAAATCAAGAATAAATGTTGAAAATAAATATTGATGCAAGCCACGGATAAAGCTCTCAACCTTGAACAATCTCTAAATTGTCTTAATGAATTCGTATTCGCTTCTGTATTATAACCGTACAAAAAAGTACCATACACCCCATTATATTGTCACCTCTTCCAACATCATGGCAACCCTCATACTTTTGCGTTCCCACCTTAGGTATCATATGTGTTATGATTACTCTCTATGCATTCCACCATTTGATCTCTTCACTCTTTCCCGGAATATTAGCAACTCCATCTTGAAAACAAATTTGCTCAACAATTTCCAAACCAGCTGGCTGAATGCATACAAGCGAGAAAGTACCACATAAACAGCAATTGCAATATTAACGATAAACAGAGATAGTCTCTGAACTAATCTCCAACTGCACAAAACTATTACCACTTCTCCCTCACACCATTTGCTATCCGCCTCCTTGTCCCCCTCATGCATTTTGACAAGTGTTAACGCATCCAAGAAATTTCTTTGTTTCTTCATAACACACGGAGTTTTTTTTTATTGTGTTTGCTAGGAGAAAAATAGAAAAGCTATCAAAAGAACAGGAAAATAATTTTCCTCATCAATCGCATCATTCACGTTATAAGTCGTCATCACAACAGCAAAGCAATAGTGTGAGGATCAATTTGGTAATTATAGTGCAGCAGCAGTGAGTTCTGAGTTTCACGTCCTCACTCCACAAAAAGCCATCTCCGTGCTATGCAGTGAGTGAAAAAAAAATGGCAAAATCCCAAACAATGTTTAATTATCTCATCGCCTGAACATTTTGCAGTATAAAAGGTGTAGCAATCAATTAAAAACGGAGGAAAAAATACATTTCTGGTGAATAAGGTGAAGAGAAAAACGATTCCACACACTTCTACATTTTGTTTCTTTTGCATTTGGGGCTTTTCCTCTTTCTTTTTTTTTTCTTTCTTTTTGTATTTGCTTGTGTTCTCCTTAACAAAACGTCAAATATTTCGCACACAATTGCAGAAAGAGGCAGCAGTACTGTGTATCGGTGGAGTATAAAATCATTCTTTGGAGCAGCAGCGAGTACAAGTTTCTTTTTTTTCCAATAAGACTGTGCTTTATTTTGGAAATTGGCAAAACCCAGATACTGTGCTAAGGAATACGAAAAAAAAAATAAATAAAAACATTAATTGCACGTCAAACTGAGAGAAGAGAAATTCGAACAAAACGGAAAAAGCGAAGGAAAAAAGAACGCAACGAAAAAGTATATTCAGCTGTTCTCCAACACACACACTCACCAACAACAACACTGCGACGACGACGACGACGACGACACAAACAAGACCAACGCGTACAACTAAGCAGAAGAGCAGCAGAGCAGAGCCACCCGCCCCCAATCTCTCACTCGCCTGCCCCTTTCCAAGATCCCCTTAGTCCTCCTCGTTTAGACAAAGAGACTCAAAATTGATAGAAATAACAAAAAAGCTGCTGCAACTGGTGCCTCATCTGAGGACCAGCCGCCGCGCAAGAAAGGACGACGTTCAACTTCAGCAGCACAACAAACAGCAGCCTCTACCTCGTCAGCAGTGTTGAATTCGTCAGGCGTCAGTACAGATAGCGAACAGCCATCGAGCAGTTCAGCAGCAGCGGCCCGAGCTGCACAACGCAACAATAGCACCAGCAATAGTGAAAGCGATAACAATCAACCACAACAACAACGCCATCATCATAGTCGTAGACACTCGAAAAGCACCAGCAGTACCGAGGCCGAATCGCCTCATACACAGTTCAGGAATTCATCACCAAGATACAATTCGATACCGACTGATAGTAGTGCGGAACGCAGCATAGAGCGACACAATAACAGCAGCGCCAGTGGCACTGCCATGCAACACGCTAATAACTCGTCATCAGTAGCAAGTGGTGGTTCAGGTCCAGGCGGTGGCAACAGCACAACCGGAGGCGGCGGCGGCAGCAGCAGCAGCGGTGGCAGTGGCAACGGCGAATCAACAAACGGACACATCTCAACCGGATCAGCTGAGCTAGCGCAAAATGGGACAACGGTCTCTGCGACGATACCGATACAACGCACCACAACGACTAATGGCACGCTTAGTGGCCCACCGTTTCATTCTTCGACGAATCGTCTGGATCTCGATAAGACCAGCCAGGAGATGGTACGTCTAATTGGTCAGTATTTACAGAATGTCGGCCTGGACAAGACTGCCGATATATTAATGCAGGAGTCTGGATGCTTTCTGGAGCATCCGGCGGCGACCAAATTTCGGGAGCATGTATTATCTGGCGATTGGACAAAGGCTGATAGCGATTTGAAGGTGAGTTACCTTTGTTATTGTTACAAGTTTATGGTGTTGACTGACCCCAGCCACCTAACCCCCCTTTTGATCGTCGTCGTTCGCATCTTAATGTACAAGTTTGCTTGGCTATCTCGCTTGCTCCGCTTTCTTTGTTGGAAAAGGCGATTTCGATGCACACTTTATTATGTCGTTGGAATGTGTGTGTATGTGATGTTTGTTTGGATTCTCTGTGAACCCTCCGCGCCCCTTATGATGTGATTATTTGGAAAATTTCAAGACAAAGAAACGAGTTCAATTGCCTTTGGTGGTGGTGTTCTGTCGTACACACAGCAGCACACATCATCTGGAACCATGTTGTGTATATTTTCGTATTCCCAAAAGCGCGTAGTAAACATGACAATAGATACAAATAAACACAGATACAGATAGTTACGCACATGTATGAGTGAGAGCCTCGAAAGAAAGATTAATACCTCCGTCGTATCGCTTCAAAAAATATGGTTATCAACTTGCTCAAGTGACTAAATTGAAGAAAAATAGATAAGTCTAGTCTTGTTCCATTGTTTTGACGTGCTCCCATTTCCGAAACGCTGGACAATGGCTTATATTTTAATTGATGAAAAACACAGCAATTGAGGTGGTGATTGGTAAACATATGCCTTGGAATTAGTCATTCAAGTTTGTAAACAAAGTCACGCCAGCAACTGTTTCTCCTTAACCGTGGAAATTCTCGTAAAAACAAATACAAGTCTCTCTATCAGTCTTATTGGGAGGGGATTGCTCTATTCTATTTGTGTCTTGATTGTTGGATCCTTTGTTGTAGATAGTTCGAAGTAAGGCGACATTTTCAAACGCAATTGGATTTGTTGACTGATTAATTTTTTATCTGTTTCTAGCTAAGCTCTTAATATAATCAAAACGTGACGCATACGCTGTAATTGTGAAATCATAAAGGTTTCATAGTCGACCAGATTTATTGCTCTTTTCAAACGGAAAACCACAAGCACAGAATTATGTTTTATATTGCAAATCTTCCAGCAAAAATGTTCAGTCAGTTAGTTCCAGTAAAAACAGCATATAACTCAGGGAGTCGACACACACTAAGGGATTTACGGTCCAATTTCCAGTTAGTGGAGGTTAGCTCACGTCCTTACTTTTCTCTTACAAAATTTCTGATGAAAACATCCGAATTCCGTCGGTGTTCAATCGAAGGTACTTGCCTACAAATTGATTGGTTGTCTTGTCAGTTAGCTAGATAGGTAGCAAGAGGTTGGACTTTATCATGTAGGCATAATCATGTTGCTAGATCACCAATCCAGATGTGCAAGTTCTATAAAATCTTGTATGGATGTAGACTATAAATGTTAGCTTGACTATGTAGATATGATGGGTTGAAGATTTAAATGGTGTCGTACTTCTCAATGTAGACCCATTGGGCTGTTTACATTTGTGTAGCTCCTTCCTTGTTGTCGATTATGCCGATTTGAATCCTTTTGTGAATTTTGGGTTGATCGTGGGGTTGTTGAAGACTGGGCGGAAGTTGGGTGATATCCTCGTATGTTTTTTTCATATTCGCAGCCTCCACAATGTTTATCATCTATAGGATGAAAGTGAGTAGATAACATTTGATGTTCCTTCGTAGGATTTTGTGGCTGGCACCTGAGCTTGTCATCCACTCACAGGTTTAAAGGGCCTTCTGTATTCAGGGGGTCTAATTAAAAAATACACGGCGGATCATTTTCAAACCACCAAGCTTTTGGGATCTAGCATCCAGAGAGTCAAAAACCCTTTCTTCATTGTTTTATCATTCCCCTGGCAAGGTAATGGTATGTAATTTTTGAAGAACACCCTATCTGTAGGTTGTCACCAGACAAGACGCCCGTACGGTCGTATAGCTAAATTCGTTTGAGTGAATCATAGTATGAGAAATCCAAGCAACCAGCGCCACATATTGCATCATTTATGATATTTCAGCGTGTAACACGTGCAACAACGCATGTTTAACTTCAACTAACTTTTCAAGTTTAGCTGCATTTGTATCCCACTTCAGAGATGGAAGACAGCACTCATATTTTTTTAAATCTCAACCCAGTTCCCTACCTAGTTGAGTTCTGTCCACATTCGTTTGCGTTGGCACCCCACAACTTGGGGGTTCTAATTTCCGGTTCACTAAACAGTAAACGTAAGTAAGAGCGCTGTGATCCGCGAATGATCGGTTTGTATTAAATGTCAGAGAGAGAGCGAGGTCCTTAATAAAAATTAAAAACAGAGTAGGTAAGAACACTGAGCATTTAGGTACTCCAAAGTTTGTTGAACAGGCTGTTGATGTTTGTCTATCTGATTGGTTATTTAAAAAACTCCATTTTAAGACATAATTATGGACTTCAAAAACCTAAGTTTAAAATGAACGGTATGCCCTACTCTATCAGAGGGTTTTGAGAAATCCAAAGCAACAATTCAGCGCTTCCATTTTCCACTAAGGTATACCATATAGGTCAGATTAGGTTAACGGGTTGGTGGATAAGAGTTTCCTCTACGCCGCCACACTTAGGCCATTCTGTCCCTGTTGTTGTACGCTTATGTGGAGGCAAAGATTATGAATTCTATACAGATGACGCACTCCATATAAGAAAAATTGTTCTATGGCGGGTCTTGCTGGCACATTGTGTTCTCTCCAGTGAATGCCTCTTCCAACTTAGACAGTGAGGTTCTCTCATACCGCAGAAGTTTGTTGACTTGATCCTAGTCACACCCTCGCCAAAGGTTCCGAGAAATATAACAGGTGATCTGACACTAAGGGCCGCATGCCTTTGCGAGTCTGAAGCCTAAAAAAAGCGCCTGCAACACATAAATCTGTGTCTTCCAATTGATATTGGGTTCACCACTCGTTTTTTTGAGATTGTACAGAGGCGGATGGTACGTTGCCTGCTCATGACCTTTTGCCGATCCATTCCTTGCCAGTTCGTCGGCAATTTCGCTGGCGTTCCTTTGAATGTAGTATTCAACGCATTCTCTGAAATTGCAGAGCGGTGGAAGTTCTTTTGAAGTGCCTGATTATAATCTTCATCAGATCCCATTATTGCCAGTTTATGATCGTGATCTTTTGCAAATCCATTCCTTGTCACTTAGTCGGCAATATTGTTGGTCCTTTATATCAATTACTCCACTCATTCTCTAAGATTGCAGAGCAGTTGATGGACAGAGCAGTTGAAGTGCCTGATTGCGACCACGATCGCGAGTTTAACATCAGGAAGCAAGTTAAGAGCATAGATCTCTTTGCTACAGCTGCGGAAAACTAGACTAGATTTTATTTTAGTAGCAGATACTGCTTTATGTCCTTTGTTGCCTTCTTAACTCTTCCATTGAAATTCCGTTTCCAATTCAACTTTCTGTCAAAAACCATATGCATATAATTCGCAGCTTTAGACACTTTCAGAGGAATACCTTCGATAGCTGGCGGTTCCAAATGTGGTATCCTATGTCGTTTTGTTGACTGCACGAGTGAAATATTCATGACCGCTTAAGTTAATTGCCGATATACTTAAGTGGCGCTACAGCACGGGATAAAACTATACCTCTGCAACTCCAATTATCCCGCCACTAAGCGGAACTTTAAGTTGGTTAATGTTGATGTATACTTATGCGGACCAATTCTGGCAAAGACTTCTTCTACTTTTACCATCTGCCTGGAAATCAAGAACTCTGCGGGCCGGATTATAAGTACCCTTTCCCTTTTTATGTTCTTGTCATCTTAGTCCAATTCGTTGCATTGTTTTATCAGGTCTATGTCGGTGGAAAAGTTCGTGCTTGCATCATTGTCTTCAAAGCCAGTCAACGCAAACGGGAACGAACATGACGCTCTGTCCAATTCGTCGATGTTCGGTCGTCCCCCTATTGCTTAACTCAATAAAGTTGCTTCCAGTTCTGTAAACGCTGCGAGTTCGTCCCTATCCTATGCGTCTTGAAAATTTCGGGATTTGATTTGGTGATTTTTTCTAGGATCTGCCAAAATATGTCTCACTAGTTGAAGGAAGACATGGAATAGCCTTTCCTGTAGATGTGACATATGCTTTACCTTTGTAGGTTCGCAGTCTGTAAAACTCGCAATGCGGTATTTCGGGAACTTTAAATGAAATGAAAGTACCAGCTTTACAGATAATAAAGTGTTGCTCAGCTTCAGGTAGTTTTCCTATTGTTACATTGACATCAAGCGATTTTTGACACACTCGCAAACCCAGTCATCAAGTTTAATGATCTGTCTAACTCGCTTGCGCCTTGACCTTCAAAGAACTTCAGGCTAATGTGTGTATGTTCATTTATGTCTTTAGGTTTCTTATCCCACGTGGCACAGTCAGTCTTCCCTTATATTTCTTATTAAAAAAAAAATTATTTAAAAATTTTCGTTTCCAGGAACTTGAGCCCCTAATCGAAGCTAAACATGTCAACATCACTGAAATGAAATTCATCATACTCGAGCAAAAGTATCTCGAGTATCTTGAGGACAGCAGTCCATTGGATGCCTTGCATGTACTCCGCAACGAATTAACACCACTGCAGCACAATATCACGCGTGTACATCAGCTTTCCTCATACATGATGTGTTCAAACAATCACGATCTCTATCAACGTGCTAAATGGGAGGGCAAGGGAATTGTCTCACGCTCGCACGTCATGGAACGTCTTCAGGCATTCCTGCCGCCTTCTGTTATGGTGCCACCACGCCGTCTACGTTCACTGCTGACGCAAGCCGTCGAATTGCAGACACAACGTTGCCCATGTCACGATGTGGCATGGGAAACCAATCTAGAGAATGTCTCTCTACTCTCGGACCATTGTTGTTCGACCGAAGGTTTCCCCATGCAAACGTTGCAGATTCTCACCGAACACTGTGACGAAGTGTGGTTTGTTAAATTCTCACCGAACGGCTTGAAACTGGCCTCTGGCAGTAAGGATGCCAGTGTCATCATCTGGGATGTGGATCCGTATAAATTGACACTGAAACATCGGCGCACGCTCGATGTGCAGGTGAGCGTGTCGTTCGTATCCTGGAGCCCAGATTCAAAGATGCTGCTTGTCGGTGGACCCGATGATTCGCCAGAAATTTTTATCTGGAATGTGGACGATTGCAATTTGATACTGAAGATGTCGCACGCGATGGACGACAGTTTGTCGTGCGGTGCATTCAGTCCGGATGGAACTCGCTTCGTTACCGGTGGACTAAAGGGACAATTCTATTTGTGCGACTTGAAGGGAACCATTCTCGAGCACTGGGAGGGAGTTCGCGTCAATTGCTTGGCATTTTTATCAGACAACAAGACGGTTCTAGCTTCAGATAATCATTATCGTATTAGAGGGTAAGTACAACTTAAATGAGAATCATATTCATAGGTGTTGGTTGTCTGTGGGATTCTGAAATTACTGCTTAGTTCCTGTCGATACAAGTCTTATCTTTTATGAAAGTTATTTATAAGAATGATATTAAAGCCGTAAGCAAGCGTGATTGAATGTCATTTCGAGAATCTTAGTCACAGACGCCCGTCGCTTTGATTAGAACGTGGAAGGTGGTAATAGTGACCAAGATTATACGGTTAAGCAAAATGAACAATTGAACATTGATAACAGTGAAAGTGACGGGCCATGTTACTAAACGAAGGTAGCCTATCAATATCTTAAACTGAAATTTAAAACAGTTGCAGGGCTTGACAATATTGGTTGCAAGAAACTTATCAAACAATGTGGTATGATAGAACTACGACTGTTAATTGAAACTTTGTGTTCGTCTTCAACCTATGTTTCCGCAACATGTCCCTCCAATAGCCTGTTTTTTTAGGTATTTGCGAAGGTTTAACATCTGCGAACTTAAAGTAAAGAACACAAGAAAATCAGCGAAAAGTTAGTTCAATCACCAACCATGGAGTAAGTCTCCACTACAACCATTGTCTATACTCCCTTTAATCCTTTTCTCTTCAAATGCCCGCTCTGTGTGCTTTGTGTTAAATTATAAAAAAAAAAGTCGAGTGTGAGTTTCAACGCGGTAGAAGTGAAATTTTATAGCATAGAACAAATAGAAGACGAAGGAATGGAATGACTAAAATTTTGCCTTTATAAGCTTACATGGCATTTTATGGTTAAAAATAAGTTCTGGCATATGCCCTCCGCTACTGTGCCTTATGAACGCTATCCTGTCGGTCCAATTTTGCACACGCTTTTTCGATCATACCAGTGATCAATCGTTGCTGGTTTATCAACATAGAACAGAGATTTAACGCATCCCCACAAAAAGTAGTCCAAAGGTTCACGCGAAAGAGGTGGCCAATTTACAGGTCCATTTCTTGAGATGATTAATTGCCAAATGTACATATAGCTAAAAAAAAAGTCATGTTGCGCCGTCGTCTTGTTGGAACAATTTCTCATCCAAATGATTTCCAATGACATGAGGAATTGAAAAATCACGAATCATTTGCCTGTAGCGTTCGCTATGCACAGTAATGTTGGCACCGGTTTCGGATTTAAATACAAATGGGGTGATGAAGCCTTCGGCATGTAAACCGCACCACACCACATAGTAACTGTTTCGGGATGTAATGGAGTCTCAAGAGTCTCATGTGGGTTGTGCTTACTCCAAAAATGACAATTCTGCTTGATTACATACCCGTCAAGCCAGAAATGAGCCTCATCGCTGAAGATGATTTGACGATAATCTGGTTCCACGTCCAGTTGATTCTGAGCCCATTCAACGAACACACGACACAATTGATGGTCCGCTGGCTTTAATTTTTGCATCAGTTGGATCTTATATGGATGAAGGCCAAAGTCTTACCTCAAATTTTTCCAAGTAGTGGACGCGCAGAATTGCTGAAAACGACGTCGGATCGATAAATTCGGGTCATCTGTCACACTCACGTCTACAGCGGCGATGGCTTCTTCTGTACGCACGGTACCGTCTCGATTTGGATGGATATCAAAAAGAGTAAACGTGGGCATGAATCGATCCATAATATTGCGTATTCACGATTATGTGCATCGTAAACTTGACGAATTGCTCTATATGTTTGGCGAAAGGAGCGGGAATTTTGGAAATAAATTTCCACGATTTGTAAACGTTGTTCTGGTGTAAGACTATATGCGGCCTGTTTTAAGTAAAAAAAGAAAGTTTTCTACTGTTTCATCGCCCACTCCACACAACAGTAGCGTTTAAATCTGTTCCATTTAGATACTTTGAAGTACTCTGGATAGCTATAAGTCGTTTACCGTGTTTTTTTTTTTTCAATCAATATCAAGTACAACTACTATTGCTTAACTCAATAAAGTCCATCTCTGCAATCGCGGCGAGGAAATGTCGTTTGGACTGACTAAAGATCTCAGTATCGTCGGCGTCTGCTAGTAGTTGTACAGATTTGTAGGAACTTGGCTTGAAGGTTAAGTTCGTCCCTATCCTATGCGTCTTGAAAATTTCGGGAGTATTTGTTTAATCATTCTTCAGCATTCAGAGTAATATAAATGGAAAATTTGTTTGCGTAAAATAAAAATAACAACACGGGCCGTTAATCGAGAAAACAGGACGACTATAAAAAGTATGGTTCAGAAGAATTAGACGCATTCGCTTTAGTTCTAGGGTCACCTGGAAACCATACTAAACACAGTCACCTGTTGTACTATTCAGCGACTTGGCTGTCTTTCTCCGCAGTTTTACTTTAGCAACACTCACAACAACTTTGGGAACATAACCGGTATCTGTTTTTGGACAAAGACTCCAGACGCAGATCCCAAATCGGTTTTTTCTTAATCCATCAGTGAGGACTTGCTAACATTTATTGTTCAAGAAGATATCTTTAAGGACTAATAATGAAGAAATCATAAAGAAAGGGCATTACATCTAAAGCGGAGGTAGACGCCCTGATAAGGCACCTAAAACAAGATTTCTATAATGACGAGCCAGCCCGCTATTTGCCATTTGACAAAAATGGCTAAAAAAACAAATCCAAAAGAGATTGTTTTATTGATATGTAGATCCATATGACCTTTTTAGTTACAGGCTCCAAATGTTGATGATACTTCAGTTGCATTCATCTCGACATGTCTATAGAACTCGATGATTAGAGCATCAATATCCAGAGGCGGTCACACAAAGGGACAAACAGTAGAGATGCATTTAAGTTGCAGAGCTACATGTACAATATCTTGCCTCACCGAATTCGTAAAGATCTAGTAACAAGTTTTTTTCTCACAGTAATTTATGTGTGCTGTACGATGTCGAGAGACCTACAGTTTTATACGAAATTCTAACGGCTGTATTCAGATAAACGTATTTTAACACTATGTGATTCGTCAAACCATCGCAAAGAAGGCATGCGAAAAAAAAAACTGTTAGTGGTGCCATGACTAAGCATAAATTACAGACTTTTCGCGGTAGTTCATTCCACTTACTTCCCCGTGACTGATCCCTCAGCTTCACGATAAAAAGGAGAAAACACTCAGATTAACGCCCTTCAATACTTTTCCCGCTACTGGTCCCTAAGCTCCCCGATAAAAATGGACAAAAAACGCTCAGATTAACGCCCTTCAATCCTTGTCGATACAGTCTGGTCTGTTTCCTTCTGTTGCAGAAAATTATACGGAAGTCCATTGACAGTACACAAATCGTCATTTGTCTGTGCCTCCGAGCAACCCGATGTTTAACCAGCATGAACCAAACGGAAGACACAAAATGACATTTTAGAAGCTCCGCTTCTAGACAACAATCCACCCTTATGACTGAGCTTCTTTTAACCTACATCACTTTGGTCCAGAACATCAGCGTTTTGTGGTATATATGTAACTGAGCTCCGAGTTAATTCAATGAATATTCCCAGCGCGTACACTTTCCTAACAAGCACAGCATCTCCATGCTACATTGCTCCAAAGTGAAGTCTCGACTGCTTTCCTTGCTAATAAGACCAGTGTTGCATATCAACTCGCTAATACGTTTACAGTAAGCCAAGGAGTTGTTAAATTAACAAATGGTGAGCTTGCAATGGATATTCTTCTTAAAAATGGCAGCAGCTACCATATCTCATGTTGCAGCAAGACCAATTACTTGTCGACACTCCCTTACCATTGCTCTGATAGAAAGAATCTTGAGAAGCTTTAATAAAGGGTTTTCCAATAAGGACAGGTCGATGTTGAAAGCCCATATATGCAATTAAGTATGGAATATGACATCGTTTAAATCTCCGCCACGGATTCGTACCTTGGCACGGATCCGAAAGGCGAAATTGTCAATGACTCGTCCTTCCGTCTGAATTTATGGAATGGTATGGGTTATGGTGATTTTGAAAGCACTGATCGTTTATTAGCGTGGAACTCAAGAAAAAGTCTAACGGAGGTAAATCGCAGAATGTTTGTGGTTAATTAACGTCACCTCCGCGAGAGATAATCCTACCATCAAATCGTTTATGTGAAATGTCATTCGTTGTGTGCGCGCCGCCGTCCTGATGGAACACGTCGTCGACGTCCATATCGTTCAGTCCGGGCCGAAAGAAAGTGTTTATCATCGATCTGTATTTGCCGCCGTTGACTGTGAAGGGTGTCCTCCAAACGCCGTTTTCGAAAAAGTACGGACCAATGAGGACTTCTGCCCAAAATACCCACCAAAGAATAACTTTTTGTGAATTCATTGCTACCTGGTGAACCTTGTGTAGGTAGGGGTTGTCCCATATACGCAAATTTTGCTTGTTAACATAGATATTCCTCCAAAATTGCACCTCTTCGCCAAAGATGATTTGACGGCCAAAATGATATCCCTATTCCAAACACCCCAAAGACCTGAGAGTGAACATATGGCGTTGCATATGGCCATAAACATTGAACTTCTTGATCAATTGGATCTCTTACGTGTCCTGACGCAAAATTTGCCAAATTTAAGTCTGCGAAGAACCCAGTTCTTGTGCACGGCGAGGAATCGGCTGCCTTGGGTTCTCCTGCACACTTTCGCTAAATGCGGCGATGTTCTCGGCTTATCTGTGTGAATTTCGAATTGGGACAGCAAACGTCGACTTTAAAGGGCCAGTGAGTCTGCCGGAAAATGGGCGCAACATTAGCACTAACAAACACTCATTTTGATAATAAAGTTGCATCATTTGGACTTGCTGCTCAATCGTGTAGCTTATTAGTTTGGCATCTGATAAACATAAGGTTTGATAGACCCAGCCAAAACAATATGGTCACCATAGATTGTTAACATCGACCAGTCCCCATCTGAAATCATCGATTGGAAGTCAGTGCAGTATAATTTTCATAGAATATTCAAGGATTCTATATCCTTTTGATAAATAAGCCTGAGGAGTGTCTTCTTACGAATCGTTTAAGGGTGATGACGAACTATTTTAGCACACGTCATTTAAAAGAGTAAAAGATCGCTAGGGGAAGGCAGTTAGAACATATCAGCATCAGCATCACTGAACATACGATTTTCTTTGACGCATAAAAACATTCCCAAGTAATCAATGAAGCGGAAATATTATGCTGCACCACCAAAAATAGAATAGAAATACATTGAGGCATTTAGAAAAAACCCTAAGGAAATAAAGAAAAACATAACACGCAATCAAGATTGAAATAAGTAAAAACAAATAAATATCTCCTCGTCTCTTTACAGCTATGTATTCGACAATCCACGTAACGATTATGATATTGTTAAGGAGCCTCATCCCATAATGACATTTGCAGTTAACTCATCGGAGCGTTACGCTCTTCTAAACATCGCCACGCAAGGCCTTCATCTCTGGGATTTGGAGGATAAAACTCTAGTCCGTCGTTTCCAAGGCATACGCCAGAGCAACTTTGCCATACACTCATGTTTCGGTGGCATCAACGAGAGCTTTGTGGCCAGCGGCAGCGAGGACAATAAAGTCTGCATATGGCACATCAAGCGTGAAGAGCCACTGGCCAAGCTCTCTGGCCATACGAAAACCGTCAATTGTGTCACATGGAATCCAGCCTTTCCGTCCCTGTTGGCATCCGCGTCAGATGATGCAACCATACGGATCTGGGGTCCGAAGCCACAGACCCTGAACAATTCGCCAGAGAGTGACGACTGTTCATCGTGTTCATCGTCATCATCGTGGAATGTGACATCATAATAGAAGCAAACCACCACCAGCAAAGTAAATCCAATTCTCCTGCTCTTCTTCCTCCTCGTACTCCTCGTCTTCTGCTGAGCGACTATTATAGTTTATTATTATAACAGAATTAATAATTATTGTTTGATTTAATTAATAATACCGTTATCCTCTATAAAAGCAAGACTAGATGATGGAGGGATATAAGAAAACAAAAAAAAAAGTGTTTGGTTGGAATAATACGAGTTATTGGTCATTAAGCTGACATTCGATTGGAATCGGGAGTATTTTAAATTCGAATTCGGACGTATTCGTATCATCCGAATTAAATGGAGATTAGTTTTTAATTGAAAATGTGGAATCAAGTACTTTGAAAGACAAAATTCTGAACACTCGATTCGAATGTCAGAATAATGATAAAATAATAATTTTCATTCGCCAAATTCAGAGCTTAGTTTAAAAATAAAAAAAAAAAATTATTGTGTGTTTTTAGCTAAAACCCACTCTTATTTGTTACGAGGAATTAATTTTTTATCAACTTTTTATCTTATCCTTTGTTGTTTTCTCTTTCTTTTTTATACTTAAATATAAATCAATCATATTTAACAACTCTGTGCGAACATATTATATAGGCAAAAAGTATATATTTACTACAAACAAAAAAGAACTAACAAAACAAAATACACAGCAATAACAACATTAACATTTACAAATTGTTTTTATTAACTTTAACAATATAGAGACACAAAAAAAAAAAAAAGAAACCAGCGGTATAACAAAACAATGGGTTATAGAAATAAAACTAGTTAAACAATAGATATAATAAAAAGATATATATACATTAGAAGCAGAAACAAAATATATATTATAGAATTCTAAAAAAAAAAATATTTATATACGCAATTGTGTTGTCAGAGTAAAAATTAACAAAAAACAAAACAAACAATAGAACATTTTCTTTTTTCTCCTACAAAAAAAAACAAAATTAAAATATATATATAAAAACTAGGTTTTAATTGGATATAAGTAATAAGAATTACACAAACAAAATGTGTAGCATTCAATTCAAGTGGACTAAATGCAAACAGAGAGAAACAAAAAAGGGAAATCAAGAAAATCAGCTATTACGAATAATTAAGGAAATATAATGAGAAAGTAATTAAGATGAAAAACAAACAGAAAAACCTATTCTAACGTATACATGTAGGTTTGCAGCATATTAATAATTAAATTTTAAATGAGCGTTTTTTTTGTTCTTACGTGTTTTTTTTTTATTATTATTATTTTGAATTTTGTCTTTCATTACTTTTGTCCGTTCATGGGGCCATGCGCCAGCATATACATGATGCATTAAGGACGTTATTTACATATAATAATTATATAGGTATATAATTAAAAAAAAAGATGAGAAAAAAACAAAACAAAACTACAAACAAGAAAAGCAAGAAAATCAACAAATCGTCTAATAAAAGAGATTTTAATAAACCAAACAAAAAGTGTTTTCTATTTTAGATTTATAGAAGAACAATCATAAGCAGCTAGGTTCCAGAAATCGAGTGATCCAGTGAATTTGTTTTTGGCGTTCCACAAACCGACCGATTCATAACTTTGAAAAGTATTCGAAATTACTCGGTGAAATTAAACACGGCTGATACGGTGAAATTAGAGACGACACTCGAAAAGTGCGAGTGTTGATAACAAGACGTAAAACAGCAACACAATAATCACCCTGGTCAGAATGGCGAGGAATGAATACCCGGTCTGCCGTCCCAGGCAGATGCTTCGACATATTCGGGTAACAGGTTATCTAGGAATCTAAAGAGTAAGTCAGGCACCTTGAACAGAGATGGTGGCGAATGAACCAAAAGGTCAACAGCAGCGCTTAGTGGATACTGATGGCCCCGTGTCCTAGGGGTATCTAATAAATTGGAACTGGCCCTCGAGGTTAGGGGTTGTGCTTTGGGTTAACTACCCACCCATGGAAAAAATCCATTGTTACGAAGCAACCAATAGCCTCGGAAAGGACTGATATTATTGTTGACGACCCTGCTAAACGAAAAAAGGACAACGGCGTTCTGCACCTGGATTGTGAGAAGATTAGACAGGAGAGGTGCAGGCGAACAACTAGCGTAAGCGATAAACTGCTGCAAAGCAGACATTACTGCCATCCAGGAAATACGATGGGCCGGGCAAAAAGAGGATGAAAAACTGTGAACTGCGAACCGTGTTGTAGTGAGCAGAAACAGTGACTATTCGGATGCGGATTTGTTATAAGTGCCACACAAAGGCAAGAAATGTTATGTTTTCAAGACATTAGCGACCGCATTGTAACAATCCGCATCAAAGCCAAATTCGCCGACGGAGAAAAAGTTGATATAACTAAGGATTGCTTTAACGAGCTCCTTGACAAAACCTATGAGCGACTACCAAAGTGCGATGTTAAAATCGAGCTGGGAGATTTTAACGCAAAGACATCTTAAGTAGTATTGTCCGAAAATATAGCCTACACGACAACACGTCTGGTAACGGACTTAGGCTAATTGACTTCGCTACGAAACTAAATGCCACTATAGCCAGCACACGGTTTCCTCACCTCGATATCCATAAGGGGACATGGCGGTCTCCAGATCAACGAACATTCAACCAAATTAATCACATTGCCCTGGTTTGATGAGGAATGCTGACAGATGCTCGCAGCCAAGAACGAGGCCTACAAGGCTAAGCTGCAGGTGAAGACGAGAGCTGCCATTGAGCTCTATAGGCAAAGAAGAAGGGAAGAACATCGGCTTTTCAGAAAGAAGAAAAAAGAGCAAGAAAAGCGCGCGATCGAGGATATAGAGAGGTGCCACTCCAGGAACAAGGCTCGAACAGAATCCTGTCGAGATGAACAAGGAAATATCGTAGTTGTGATATAATCGATACTGATGATATGGAAGAACCACTTCTGCAGACTGTTAAACGGCGATGACGAACAAAATTTCGGTGTCAGGCAGAATGAACCATTTAATGTTGGCAACGACAGAGAAAACTGCCTGAACTGAAAACTGTGAGGATGGCAATATCTAAACTCAAGCTTAATGAGGCTGCCGGAAATGACGACCTTCCCGCTTTATAAAGCTGGCGGAGATAACATGGTAAGTTACATCCACCAAATCATTTGTCAAATCTGGTCGGATAAAAGTATGCCTGAAGAATGGAACCTCAGCATCGTTTGCCCGATCCACAAAAAAGGAGACCCTCAGAACTACGCCAACTACAGAGGCATAAGTCTCCTCAACATCGCCTACAAGATCCTATCTGCCGTAATATGTGAACGCCTGAAACCGTTTACCAACAACCTGATCGGTCCTTATCAGTGTGGTTTTATGCAAGGAAAGTCCACAACCGATCAAATTTTCACACTTCGGCAGATCCTGGAAAAAACCCTAAGAAGTCCATATCGATACCCACCACCTATTTATCGATTTTAAAGAGGCATACGACAGCATTTATAGAGACGAACTATACAGAGCTAGTTTCGTTATACCGCCCAAATTCGTCCGTTTGTGTAGGATGACGATGGAGAATTCTCGCTGTTCCGTCGTAATAGACCTCACCGATCCATTCGATACCAAAAAAAGGATTTAGGCAAGGCGATGCGCTGTCATGTGACAAATTCCCGAGCCAACACCAGAGGCACAATTTTCCAAAAATCGGTGCGACTACTAGCATACGCCGACGATATTGACTTCATTGGTAGGACTCAACGTGATGTCATAGCCTTGATGAGTCTGTTGCAAGAATGATAAGATCGTACCAATTTTTCTTGGTAGCTAATTTTTGTTTTTCTTTTAAATGGGATACACGGAGCTGATTGCACAGCCATTGGGCATGCCCTCAGCTACCAGTGGTATTCGCTGATAAGACTAGACAGTTTGTCAAATTTATTATTTTTCTGCTTCCTGATAGCTGCTTCTGCTTAAGAAGATTATAAATTGCCTCAAAGGAGGCCCCTATTGTGAGTGTCGATTCTCAATCGACACGATATTGATCGATTAATTTTGGTTTTAGTAGAGCACATGTATTATACAAAAAAACGAAATTTATTTCAACAGATAGTTCACGATACACGATGATATTCCAATCTTCAGATATTCCTTAAATGCAAACAATGGCAGGACAATAAGAGCACTGCGTGTCTTTGACAGGCGACTGACAACTAGAAAATTGATTTCCATTAATGCACATGTGAATAGCAATTGAAAGTGAGACCCTCACCTGAATAAACAAATATAGAAGATAACAAATAGTGACCCATCACCAGGAAATGGTGTACACTTGCTCCGAAGTCAGTCGTGTTATCCCTCCAAATCATAATAGGCAGCAAAAAGAACTTTGAAAAGTTCGCCAACATTATCCCTTTATACAGGTTAATTGCCGACTTCACGTTGAGCAAGTTTTTATGTAACATACAGGAACAAACGAATAACAATACAAATTGGATTAAATTATCTGAAAGAGAGAGGATATCTTATTGGCATGGTATTACTCTACTGACAGGACATATATGTACCAATAATGTTCTCTAGACAACACACATAGAATCCTTTCTCGTGTACCATATCGAGGGGTATTTCCAATCCAAGATCTTGTCGCTTTTGCCGCCATAAGGCAAACGATTCAAGTAGTAAAAGGACAAGAGACAGCTTCCAATGGAGCTAAAAAATATGTGTGAATAATGTTATTTGCAGATTTGTTGGTATGCCGTATTACCTTAAAGTCTTGGTTATAAAGAACATGACGAAATGCAGTTTCTGATAGCAACACTGAATCAATTAATATTATAACAGGTTCATACTCAATGTATTTATCCACCACCCCATTGCATTTGTCCTATAAAAAGGAAACCATTGTAGTGAGTGTTCTTGAAATAAGAGATGGAATACTTACACATCGAACTACTTTAACAGATGAACTGAATTTTTTGAAGAGCTCTTTCGCTGGGTGACCACAATTTATGCAGACAAATTGTTTATTGATCTGCTTATTCATGATTTTATGTTAAAACATTTAGTTTTGTTAATAATTCAAGTATTTAAGACAAATTTTTGTAAACAAAAACATATTCAGCAAACAGCTGATTGTGACGTTTTTTTGTTTTTTCCCAAAATTTAACGAAACGGGGTTCATGAAATGGCCAACAGGGTGTTTCGGCTTTTAATTGGAGTTAATAACTGAATCATTCAATTATACTTTTCCACTTCTCTCAGAAATTTGCCTCCGCTGCCTCAACCGGGATTTAGATTGGCTGATATGAAACTTAACTTTCCTAGTATTTATATGTGTTAGTATATCTGTACACGAGAGCTCTTATTAGAAGCTGATTGTTCGAAATACTCTGCTTACCCGGGGCTCAGATTAAGGGATATAAATCTTATTACTTCTTTAATGGTGTCAGCGTCTGAGATATTCCTCCTTGCTCATTCGTAATGGAAAATATTTCCCCATAATTCAGGAGGATTTAATCCCCTGGAAGAATAAAATCCGTAAAAAAAAAAAATTCCCGGGAATATTCATAATTGGGCTGTGCGTCTTCTACAATTTGTGATCCCTTGAGATCATTATATTAACAATGATGCTCTTGGTGGTATCTTATTCTTGTTTTGTGAAAAATATGAACGATATCAGTTTTCAAGCGGTTAACGCACTTTCTGTTTTTCTATATAAGGCATAACTCTTAAGCCCTGCTCAGAATGCATATCTGTAGCTGGTATCTTGCATCGCTGTCAAAAGGGAGATACATTTCTTGCATGAAGTTGCCCTCTATTCAACTTCAAGCTACAGATACAAATTGTGTAAGTGCTTAAGGCCTGCTCAGAATGCATATCTGTAGCTGGTATCTGTAGCTGAGTGAAAGTTAAAAACAAGGCAACCCGTAAGCGCTTTCACAATGTGTATCTCCCGTGAATCTGTAGCTTGAAGTTGAATGGGGTTCAACTTCACGCTTCAGATTCACGTTTGACGTTTCACTCAGCTACAGATACCAGCTACAGATATGCATTCTGAGCAGGCCTTTACGGGTTGCCTTGTTTTTAACTTTTCAGTCAGCTACAGATACGCATTCTGAGCAGGCCTTTAGATTCGTATTTTTCGGATTCGTGTGGTACTTGATCGACGTTTTGGACGAAAAATATTTTCCTCCAGATCTATAAGCAATCGATTGCTAATTGCCTCCCCAGAAGTCCTTTCATACAGAGCATATACTCCAAGCGATGCTCTTCTGTGTAAAGAATTTATCATTTTAATGAATATGACGTACTTAGTACTTCAGTAGGTACATGTCAATAAATTTTCTTAGTTAATTCATCTTTTTTTCCGAATTTTTATATAAGTCCTCTATTTGCTTTTGTCTTATTTCTGCTTACGTCTTCACAGTCTGAGGCACTCCGCTCTCGGCTTAGCGATGCAATCATTACACCAATACACCGGTTTCATTTTATTTCCACCGTAGCTATTGTTTTGTTTACCTTCTCCCCTGTTATAACTCTAATAATCTTCATATTGGTACCTGAGAAGTTGTTCGTCTGTAGAAAAGTTGTTCGTCTGTAGATTTAATTTTCCAATACAGTTTTTGTACTGGAACCTTTGGTGCTGGAATCTTCTCTGCTCTATCGTATCAGTTATGATCTCAGTTGGTTTAAAAAATATTGGTTAGTTGTCAGTTTATATTATTTGCTGTCAAAATGACCTACTATTGATGGACTACTTTGAACTAGTAAGTCATTGCTTTAATAAATCTTTATAAATATGCCCTTATGTATATATCATATAGGGAATAACGCCTTATGCTTAGAACTGAAGTGATTCCTCCGAGATTTTTCCTCTGCTGCATCAGCTTAGAATTTTTATTCAATGGAACAACAATCTCAGCTGAGGGGAACATATTTCCTTAAAATACGCTTTCCTTACTTCTCAGTTTTTACCATACATGATAAATACAAAATAACCAGCTGTACACTTTTAGCAGAATTTGTAAGGATCACAAAAAAAATTGTCTTAGCATTTTTAGAAAATCTTTCCTTTGCTAAGTAAGGAGTCTTGTTCGACTTACAGAGATATCGAAGAAAACGTAGGGATTCATTGTTCCACGAAATCGAAAAAAAAAAAAATCAGCTGTGACAGCGCAAAGCGAAACACGTCTACTAAATAAAACGCTATTTTGCAATCAACTCTCTCCAAACAGAAGCGATCTATTCGCTATGATGAGAAAATAGTCTTCTTGCGATTTGTCGCTGACTCAAATATACGCGGCAAGTAATAAGTAATGGTTCGAAACAGTAGCGAAGACGGCGACAAAAGACCAACTATTTCTTAAATTTTTCTGCCGCGAGCTGTTTGTGTGCATTTTTGTTGCATTGACAGAGACGTCATTCTTCTTTGTGTCATAAAGTGCATGGACACACGTTCATCCCAACAACTTTAACTCCAATAAACGCCGTGGTCACACACAAAATAGCATTATTGGAATGAAGTATGTCTTTACTGCTGGAACACTGTAAATCTAATATAACTTCTCATATTTTCGTGTATCGCGACTCTATATTGAGATCTGCAATCGGTAAAGGCAAATTCCAAATGAGGATTTTTGCTAAAATCAGGAAGTAAAACGCTGATGCACACATCGAGAATTCAGTTTGAAATGGATTCTAGGTGGACTTTCAGTGCGACCTTACCTTCTCGTTTTTTACTTCATATAAAATCTAGCGGTCTCAGTTGAGATCACTTTTATTCAAATGAACGCGTGGCCTATCATTGAGGAGCAGAAAATGTCTGGTAAAATGCAAATTTACAACAGAATTACAATTTGCTTCATTTTTGTAATGTCTCCTTACCAAAACTTAATATTTCATTGTAATGGCTTTCTAAAATACAAACCATATTCGAAATTTGTTTGAAAACTGTCACTTCGGTGTGGTCACACGCTTGCAATTTCCTTTTGCCGACATTCGTCGCGCATGAATCGCGTCTTTTCGGATTATTCTTGCACATCCACCCTAAAACAACCACTGAGTTTCGTTAAAACCTGTTGATTGAGCACAAACTTGACACTTCGTTAAAGTCATATGCCTGCCCCTGGCCTGCTGCCTAATGTCAGTCATGTGACAACTTTTTCACTGTAAAACGAAATTCCAACACCGTTCTTCGCACAAAATATCTTCAAAAACTTTTCATTTCATTCGCACAGTATTATTTTGATTTTGTGAAAATGGTTGCTGCTTTTATTCCACCCACCATCATTACGGCGATTTGGGTCGTTGTTGGTGTTATTTGCCCAATATTTGCCAAGGGACCCAACCGAGGGTAAGCACATCCCAACAAAATGAAAGTGAAAAAAAGATCTTGTTATCACAAGTGGATTCTTTTGTTTTTTTTTTTCGTCCCATTTTCTCTCCCCGTAGAATAATCCAATGTTGTCTTATGCTGACCGCAGCTTGTTGCTGGCTGTTGTAAGTACCATATCATGTGATGGGCGATAGTGTTCACTGAAAAACCCTAAAACCTTTTTTTTTTGCATATTTCAGCTGGTTGTGTTGCTACATGACTCAAATGAATCCTCTCATTGGACCCAATCTATCGCGTAATTCAGTTTTAATTATCGCCAGAGAATGGGGCAATGAAATCAATGAGACGTCATCCTATAATAACTAAAAAAGAAAACGGTTTCTATTAATTTTTCATTGTTAAATCATCCGTATTTGTTTGTTTCTTTTTTTTCGTGTAATTTGGTCCAATTTAAAAAAAAAATGTATTCATGTTGTGCCTTCTGATATGCGACACACAAACGCCAATAACTAAATGTAAAATGTATGTGACGCATTGTCCGCGTATGTTATACAATCATATTTACAATTTACAAATATTTACATAATATATATATTTTTGTCTAAGATATTTGTTGATAATTAAAAAAAAACAGAACCAAGATGGCTTGTTTTTCTCACGTGACCTTGAAATCAGATGGTGTATGGGTGATACGGAAGAGAGAATTCATTCATATGCATCACATCATAGGGCGATGGTTATACATAATCGTTGCGTGCAATCGCAAACGGCTTGTTAGAACCCGGGTTAAAGCTCTTTGTGTTATAACTTGGCTGGTTCTCGGTGACCACAACGCGTTTTGCCCTTTCATCAATTGCCGTAAATGGTTCTACAACGGCACGATGGGAGCGTCACTGGTTGCTCTCGTCGATGTCGATATCATCTGCGTTCCCCGGTAACTAGACGGAATTGTTGAAGATAGTGCCTTCCATATTTACTCCTGCTCTACGCACTATCTGTTCCAACACGATATTGAAGTAATCGCATGATAGCGCGTCTCCTTGTCGGAATCGGGTAAATGTTGGAAATATTGTCATCCAGTGTTAAAGCGACGACGGATACCATAAACATTCATACAACAATTAATTTGTGCGTGCTTAATCTGAATGGCTTAGTTGGAGTGACAAGCTTTCTCATGACTTTGTATACACTTTTCTCAAGAAGAGCGAATTTCTGACTCTGAAGAAGCTCTCGGAGTTGCCTCAAGATGTTTGTTAACTTTGTTCGTAAACATGTCTCTTTGTAGGAAGTTCCATTGTTTGCTTGTTCTGAAACAAAAGGAATTTTGGTGTTGCGTTGTTAGTGCCTATGTTAGAGGACTGTAATTGCGTAATTGCCTGTCTTTTGGGTCTTTCAAATGATACACGCCAAGGGATGATCGCAACAAGCTCTTCCAACCAGTAATAGTATTTGCAATAAAGGTGATAACTATGATACAAGTTTTCGCTGAGCTAATGGTTGCAATTCTGAAATATGAGTGTCTAGTAAGTACAGTGCATGTTTTGGTGCCAAACAATGCATGGGAACAATATTCAAGTCCTGGTATTACTTGTGTCTTATAGAAAACGAGACGATGAGTTGAGTTAACATAAATGGTAACCACACTTAGCAGATCCTGAATTCGCAGAGGTTAAATGTTGTTCCCACCATATATCTGGGCCAACAAAAAAGCCCTGAAGATGTAAAGATTTTCTATTTAATTGTTTTCTTTCATAAGGCTCATTATATCTGAGGCGCGATGGTAACTACGATGAACTGCCGCGCAGGAGCTCCAGGTTCGTAGCAACACCTAAATGATTTTTCACCGACCCTCCCCTCGTAATGATCTATCCAATCATCCGAGTAGAATCAATTGTCAAGAAAAGCTTATCTCAACTTAGCCGTTTATATTCGGCATTAAAGAGGTTGTTCCGCTATCGTGCAAGATCTACACACGCAAACATGAATGGTTGTGAGAAATAGCTAGGCCTGTTGCACCAAAATTTTGTATTGTATAGGCTTTCTCCTCGTCATTATTGAATCAATTTGATCACGTCTTTGGTCGTGTGCAACTGAAGCGCTAATATGTGTCTCGTCTATGATGGGTACTGTCATCTGCAAAACTAATCTGTTCCTGTTCCTATGATATCATTAATGTGCAGCAAACAAAATTGATCTCTCATTCGTTTATGAAAAGAAAATTTGGGCAGTCAAACTAATAGTTTGCGTACCACTAATGCTTTGTGCCATACTCAATCGAATGACGTCGAGATATCCAAGGTAACTGCTCTCGAATTTCCTTGTCGATGTCCGAAAATCATTTAACATACCTCAGAAAGTCCCCAATTCGGTGATTCTTTTGGAACCCATACCGTCGATCTATTATAAATCCATTCCTTTCAAAGTAATCAACAATCTCGATTTTAATGGATTTTTTCAAGTCTGATAAGATCAGGGATTCAGGGGGGCCATTGCGTAACTTTGAAAACGATTATCACCTAGACAAAAGTCGAGACCTCGCGAGCAATCGCACAATAATCGTCTATGATTTGACAATTATTGTTTTAAGCGAAGAAAATAAAGTGATATCGCCGACAGCAAAAACGACTATTGATCTTACGTGATGCACACCTACGTGATGTACCGTCGAAATGTTATCGTCAAACGATAATCACTTTACGGAATGAGGGCCCAACCTATTACTTTGTTTCTTTGTGGGTGTTGCCGAACTTTTATTTTATCGCCAGCAGTTATCAAAACGAATTGCTCTCTTAAGCTGATCCTTTTATTTGCAGTTATAGGTGACACTTAAGTCGATGAAATCTTTAGGGTATAGAGAGTTAATTTTAACCGTTTCTGAATTGAATTCAAACCTATACAAGCCGTTGGAGCAGATGTCTTAAAGTTATGACAGAATGATCTTGTAGGCGATAGGCCTCTATGCTTGTTGATGTTCTTTTCTATCGGTCAAATAAAAAAAAACTCTGAGGTTTTACTCAGCGGTCATACCATAAGACCAAAATATAGAGGTACAAACCTACAAACTCCCCTTTTAGCTAGCGAGAACATGTTGAATTCCATGATTACAACAAACAAAGCATAGCTGATCCAGAACTTTAGCAGTACCTCTCGAACCCAATAAATTTGAAATAGTGAGGCAGTTCATAGCCTTACTACGCTATTGCATATCTTGCCTCTCGACCTACACATTAAAGATACCGCTTTATGCAGCTCAGTAAGACTCAAGGATGCTGGAATGCAGGATACCTTGGCGAATGCTTCAGGGTCAGATTACGTGCGTTAAACCAACCATTTTTCGACAACCTTAGAGACATCTCGGGTAAAAGGATACAAGATCTTATCCGTTTTCTAAACTTCACAGGCTGGATCTAGAGACCACCTGTATCACATCCGCAACAACAATCATAATAAAGGTCACACGTCACTTCTACCTACCTACCTATTCCATACACACTGTTGACAGCAAATATTGAAGGTTTTCGGACGACAAATTCTATTTTACATATTTGGCGCTAGTATGCAACTAAGACGAACGGGGGAGAACTACATTGGCTCAGCCACATTTAGCAAATAAACAATAATGCCCCAAACAAGTGGATCTTGGAATCTCAGTCTGTCTCAGCTATGAGATGACAAGCAATACGGATCTTGCGGTTTAAAAACAAGCGATCGCTGATTCCACGGTCCTTGGCTGAATGATGAGAAGCTGAACGGCCATGATCAAAGGGGATGAAAGGGTGCCTTCACTCAGGCAGAAACCCTTAGCAGGTCTGGAGTCCTTTAAGTATGTCCTTTGAGTATGTAAGTAAGTCATTAAAACGATCTTAATTTCTGTTGGAGGAGCTGTACAGATGAAATATCTGGCAGTAATTGCCCATAGATAGTCTCAAGCCTAACACCTCCATTCTTTAAATACCCATAGATAGATAAACCTAGCTCCTCCATTCATTTGTGTGTTCAAAGTTTTAATTGTTCTACAAGTAAAAGGTAACTCCTGTTTAACGCTGACTCCGGAATGCAAATTTGAAAAGCCTTTCATGGCAGTATCTCACCCATCGAGATAAAATAATATAACCCTTCGACTCTAATCAGTTCCTGCTTGTACGCCTATGGGCTTCGTCATGGAGTTGATTACATAGTTCAAAGTAAAGGTCTATTCGACTCGCGCATTGTCATCAACGGTCTTTGATCATCGGTACCATGGATGGGCTCGAAATTAATAAAGTACGCTCATGAATTGTCAAATTTGAATGATTTTGAGGACGACTCTATTTGTTCCTAGACAGTCCTATTATTATTATTATTAGCTCGATCTTTTCTTGGGCCAACGGCGGAGATTTTCGGAATTGGATTCATTAAGGGACTGCACTTCAGTAAGTGTATCCTTCCGTTGGTTTAAGTGAAATGACAGACTCCACAAAAATATAGGCAGGACCCTTACTTCATGAGCTGAGTAAGGCTGTTAGGGCTATTCCTTTATAACTGTGGAAATTGGGAAATACTTTTCAATATGCTCTATCTATGATAGTCGTGGCAACGTTCAATGCAAGTCGATGAATTATCTATCACCTGTGGGTTGAAAGAATTGCTCTTGATTTGATGAGTACCCTTAAGACGTCAACGGCTGTATTTTCAGATGAATAAGCCAGCAGACTGTCCGAGTCTAAATTTGTTTGAAATAGGGTTCCTGGGACTGCACTTCTATCTTTTGCGTCAGGGGAAGTTGCAGCAAGAATTAACATTTTCTGTAGACCTCTCTCTAGGTATACAAAGCTGAACTTATTTTGGAATTAAGGCTTCATACTTAGATTCCTATATTTGAATGTAGACGTCGGGAGCGCCCCATGGACAAGCTTCTTTCATGATCCCAATTCAATTATTTTACTGCTCGAGGATGTAGAACTGTCAAACCATCTCAAGCAGTGAAAAGCTCTGCGTCAAAACCAAACTAGATCGAGAAAAACGCCAAGTGAAACACCAACAAACTCTTAAACCAAAAATTGAAACAATAAAACAAAAACAAGACCGGTTTATGTTTCAAGTAAGTTTTATTATACTCGTGTTACAAGTTGGTGGCAACTCGCCATTGGATTGTCATTCCGACGATTATTCGCCACCTTCTCATCGCAAACAGTATACTAAAGCAGCTTGTTTCGGCATGAAGCTTAATCGAAGAGACCGAAGCCCATGTCATCGTCTTCTTCCTCTTCCGATTCCTCCTTAACGGCCTCCTTGGCGGCGGCTGCTGGAGCAGCGGCAGCAGCAACTGGGGCAGCAGCTGCAGCAAACTTGCTGGGATCCTTAATGTACTCCTTAATAGTGGTGGCTTCCTTGAACTCAACCTCGGTGGTGGCAGCGACGGCCAACAGATTCTTGAAACCGTTGGCAATGCTGTGTGGAGCCGAAGCGATAGTTGGGTATCCAACTTCCAAACAGACGGAGGCCAAGTTGGCAACACCAGCCTGGAACTTGGCGCGCAAATCTTCTGGCTTGATGTCCAAGATCTCTGGGGCAAAGATGGAACCAGAATCGTACACTTGCTTAACCAACAAACCGTATGAGAACGGAGAGATGTTCAACATGTTGAGCAAGGTAGCTTCGGAAGCACCGACTTTGTCGCCTGGCTTCAAAATGGGGACATCGTTGATGATTTCAATTGTACCCTTGGAAATCTTGGTTGGGATAGACAGAGCCTGGAAGAAAGAAGTCTTCTCGGGACCCAAACCGGTGTTCTGGGCTGGGATGATGACGGTCAATGGAGCGATGGCACCTGGACGAGCTGGGGCACGCACTTTGCTTTCCAAAAGCTTGTCACGGATCTCGCACAGATCGTCCTTGGTGAAGACGAAACCAACGTTGCTCTTGATGTGAGGCAACAATTTCTCCAATTGAGCATTGTTCTCCAAATGTCCGCGGATGGCCTTACGGATCATGGTGTTCTTTCCCATAAGAACGACACCCTTTCCACGGAGTGAAGTACGGATGTTCTGCATCTGACGGGAACCGACATTGTCGGCACCGACGATGAAGCACTTTGGGTACTCATCGAACAATTGCTAGAAGTAAAGAAAACTCGCTGTAGAAACATTCTCAATACAATTCAATTGTTTAATCTATTAATGGAATTGATCAGACAGCCCCGGAAGAGGCGTTTATAAAACATTTCGCGAACCAGGACACTTGGGTTCAGCTATTTCTAGCTTGAGCATCCAGACGATTCGCATTAAGACGGAATTCTTTTTCATCATGAATATCCATTTGATTACATGTGTATAAGGAGAGTGGTAGGGGTACTTACCACGACTTTAAGGAAGTAGTTTGCTTTCCAAGCTGTTTTGTTCTCCCTAACCATCTTGAATTAACGTAATTAGGGACTCGTGAAGAATTTAAGAACTGCAAGTGAAAAATATTCATTTTATAGTAAACTATTAGACACGCACTGATGTTAGCAAAGCAATTTGAATAATTAAAAGAAGAGATGTTTGTAGAAATCAAAGATTAACTTGTAAAAAATAAAAGAGAAAAGCAACCTACCAAAAGCACAAACGTATACGTTGATGACTTTGACTAAAATGGACGATTGTAGGTGATTCGACAGCCGATGACAGCGTTGATGGGTAGCCGCAAGCCGCTGTCAGGCGTCGTATTGGTGAAACTGTATGTTGGCTACGTAGTGTCAAACTGTCAAGTAGTATGGTAAGGTGGTAGATATGAGAAAAAAATATCCAATGATTCGAATATTACATTTTAGAACGGGTTGTGTTATAATTTATTAAAAAGTACTTTAAAGGAAAACTCCCGTGAACTAACATTTGACATCTGACAGTGTAACTCTTTAGGATAAAGTAAAAGAGACAATTTGTTGAAATTTCAAAATCAAAACATTAAACCATTGGTAAGTAAATTGCAAGGTCCCTTCACAATTTAAGCACTCCCCAAATTGTCGCCTCGCGATATGTCACCGTCTTGAATATCCATGCGAATATTATGGCGTTTTCCATTGGGAAATCTTGATTTTGATCTGAAATTTGATCTTTTTGAGTGTCAATGGAACACGATTCAGATTTATTTTTTTGTATTGGTGTCATTTCGTGTCTGTGAAGTTAGCGTCGGTGTAGCTGCCAACATTAAAAACATAACAATCATTTTTGTTCAATCAATTTAATAGTTCACGTACAACTTTCTTTTCTGTGTCTATATCCATTAATTATATCTAAACCCAAAGCACTCTTGTTTTTCACAACCGAAGTAAAAAATCAAAATGAAAATCACCCTTGTCAAACTGACAGCTATCATTTGTATTGGTATTGGTAAATCTGCCGAAAAATTCAAGTTGCAAAATTGATCTCTGATCAAAAAAAAAAATCAATTTTTTCGCCCAATGGAACACAACAACTGTCAAAATCGGTCTTCAGATCAAAAAAAAAAATTGATTTTTTTCCCAATGGAAAACGCCATTAGAGTCACTACACTGACGCGAAAAAGTCACGAGGACGGCGATAAGAGTGCAGCAATTGTTGACGCTGTGGTAGGCTGGTTGTGTGTGATTTTGTGTTTGCATTTACAAACAAAAATAAATAGACATCATTTGTTCTTTTTGCCATGCCGCGAGGCATATATATTGGCCGTGTTCTGAGTAGTAATGTAAGGTGGAACGCAAAATATTATATAACTGGCAAATGTTAAACTATGCCCACCCTTAATTTTCATTTTTGCATATATATAAATTTTTATGAAGTTTTAATCTTTATTAGAAAGTAAAAAATGACTTAAAAAACCTATAATATTCTGATGAAATCAAAAACACTTTCATGACAGGTCACAGCACAATCAATTTTTTTTTACTCTTTTCTGAGTTAATTTTTGAAAATGTTGACCTTACATTCTCAAATTCCTTGGAGTGAAAGAACTTAAATTCTCTTAGAAATAGACAAATTTACTAAAAAGAACCGGAACGCGTTTAACGAAATTACAGTAAAATCATTCGTTTAGTGTGTGGCTTTTAAAGAAAAAATGACACATACCAACTGAAAAGTGATACCAACTGAAAGTTTACTAATTCTGAGCAACAAAATTTTCTGCAGTAAATTATTTTTACTGATTTTTATGGAGGGGTAGTTTTTGTATCTATCATTAGCACTCTCTTTTACTAACTTTAGGTAACAGGTCGGCAGTAAGTAAAAATTCTATAAGTATCAGTGCGGTAACAGATCTCTTGTTTTGTTGGCCATTTCCCTCTTATGTCTCGTAACTTAAATGCTCGATTGACCACTGAAAACATCTTCAAAGGTATGTTACACTTAATCTAAAATCCGGAACACGGCCTGTGCTGCATGCAAATGAAAACAACTTGACAGAATTACTAATTGAGGGTTTAAGAGCATTAAATCAATAGAAACGTTTTTCTTATACGTTTTGTAATTGTGGTCCTACAAGTTTGGCTAATCGCTTTCTGAATTGGTAAAAAAATCAATCTCGTTTATTATTTAGATCTGTCAAATAACCGATTTCGACAGTTGTTGTTTTATTTTATCGTAGATTAATTTTGCAAATCTGGATTTTTCGGCAGTTTTACCCCTCCGTGCACACACTGAGATACAAATGATAGCTGTCAGTTTGACCAAAGTAATTTTCGTTTTTGTGAAAAACTATTATTTATCATTAATATTGTAGCAGTTCAATGTGAAATATAAATTAATTAAATGACCTGAAACTTGACAGCTACAGCGATACTAAATTTACAGATAAGAAATTACAGCAATACAGAGACAAAAAATTAATCTGCAATCGTGTTCCATTGGCACTAAAGAAGATCAAATTTTAGATCAATATCCAGATTTACCAATGGAAAATGCCATAACATTTTAATGAAAAGGAGCGTTTGTGAGGGAGATAGCTTCGCGTTGTACTGTATAGTGAAAAAAAAAACAATATGGTGGCGGAATCAATCAATCTATAATTATAATATAATTATACTCATAAATAAATAGAATATATGGTCCGTCCCATGCGCCGTTGGATCTCCACGAATAGGGATTTCATATTATTTTTAGCTGTAAAGTGAGGAAACTGTTCTTTTGGCAGAAAAAGTTCCAATCCCCTGAGAATGTTGATGCAAAGTAATGAAACTCTTGTTTTGACAGAAAAAGTTCCCCTGCCACTATCGATGATGCCTGCTTAATGGCGTTTTCCATTGGGAAAAAAAATCAATTTTTTTTTTGATCTGAAGCTGTCATAAGACTGATTTTGACAGTTGTTGTGTTCCATTGGGCAAAAAAAAATTGATTTTATTTTATCTTAGATCAATTTTACAAATCTGTAATTTTCGGCAGATTTACCAACACCAATACAAATGATAGCTGTCAGTTTGACTAGAGTGATTTTCATTTTGATTTATTACACTTCAGGTGTTGAAAACAAGAGTGCTTTGCGTTTGGATTTATTAATGGATATAGACACAGAAAATAAAGTTAAACGTGAACTATATAATTCGTCTTCGGAAAAAGATGAAGATAATTTCTGTATTTTCAAATTTTTGTTATGTTTTTACCGACGCTAACTTCACAGTCACGAAATGACACCAAACAATGACAAAAAAAAAAAAATCTGAATCGTGTTCCATTAACACTCAAAAAGATCAAATTTCAGATTAAAATCTAGATTTTCCAATGGAAAACGCCATAAATGTTCGTCATAGTTCATTTGACATCCCTGGTTAATTTATTCTACTTACCGACATGTCGAAATGAATCTTATAACATATCGATGAATAAAAGTACACTTGCAATTAAAATATTTATCTTAAAAATATAAAAAAAATCTTAAAAATAATTAAAACAAACATTTCCTCATTGTTTTTCCTAAATCCAGCATTATTTGTCATCTAACAATGTGTGCTAAATTATGACCAACAATCAACGTGGGCAGTCGTGGCCGAGCGGTTAAGGCGTCTGACTAGAAATCAGATTCCCTCTGGGAGCGTAGGTTCGAATCCTACCGACTGCGAAATTATTTTTATTTTTTTAATATAAAGAGTTGTCCAAAAGGTCGGGTCGATGTTTTATAAACTTTTATCCAATCAGAATATATTTTTACTGAAATCAAAACACTTTTATGGCAGGTCGAAGCAAAATCAGTTTCACTCTTATATGAGTACTCAGACGAAAATGTTTACCTTAGAAATGTAGATGTTTACCCTCAAATGTCACCTGACTGAATTGGTCGAGAACAGAACTCGGCCATTGTAACACATTTCTACATTGAAATTCTTAAAGACATAATTAACATTTTAAAATATTTTTCTGTAATTTTCTGTGCAGCTCAGGCTCATTAAACAAAGCAAATGTTACCTCTTATTTGACATTTAAGAGCTACTCCCAGCTAAAACCTACAACCAAGGTAATTTAAAAAGACAAATAACTTGCTTCAAGCATTTCACGTCAAAATGAAATAATTTTGAAACTAAAAAATGGCAGGAAAATTATTTATCAAATTTCCGAATAACAGATACCTAACAGCCGTATTAATAAACCCAAATTAAGGGTGAATTACATATCTTTAATCAATCAATTACTTTACAAAACACTCTTAAAAAATAAAATTTGAAGTTTCAAATTGGTGAACTAACGAAAGTTAAACGGAAAGTTAATGTCAATTGAGATTTTACCTTCTTCTTTTGTTATTTTTAAAGAAATAGAGTAAAGAATGGCTTTGTGTTTAGTGAATTCTTAAATAGAATACATAT
This sequence comes from Rhingia campestris, assembly GCA_932526625.1. Taxonomy (NCBI): domain Eukaryota; kingdom Metazoa; phylum Arthropoda; class Insecta; order Diptera; family Syrphidae; genus Rhingia; species Rhingia campestris. Next base: position 94,850,044 of record OW052184.1, read on the forward strand.
CTTGGATATGAAGTAAATTCTTTCAATTTGCATTGGTGTCAACACATTTTGTTCTCAATAATTGGGACTTTTTCAGCACCAGAAACAAGTTCTGAAAGATGCATTATTTATTTGCATTATGTATTTGTGTCTGTGTCCAATTGTTCATTCTTTGCCTTTTGATATTTCCGTCCATTTTTTATAATCACAAACAACCTTAATTGCCTTATGTCCGAAACACAATAAGGGTATTCATGCAACGTCGTAATTTTATTACTTGCGAATGATTGAAATTTAACGATGACTTTCCATGAACGACCCTAAAACTGCATCACTAAATAATACGGTACCACTGAATTCAGTCTCATTTTAAGAATTCTAATTTTGCTCCTATTGTTATCTTTCCGTTCTCGATAATATTTTTTTCAGTTTAGCGTTTGATGTGTGAAAGTAATAAGTGACTGATTAAATGTCAAAATAGCATTTGACATTTTGACAACAACGTTTACTCAGTTTACACACCTGAATTGCTGTGGGAAATTTCCGATGTTGTTGTAAAAGAATTCCCATACAAATTTTGACAGTCAATTTACCACGTTTACAACGACTTTCCGACGTTGTTGCATGAATGTGCAATGGCTCTGGATGCAGTGCGGAACGCAGTGCAACAAGCAAGACACACGAGCAGAATTTTCGTTTGACATTCATGCTGTGTAGGAGCTGCTGTAACAATATTCTTATGCCCGATACACACGAGCAGAATTTTCGTTTGACATACAGTGTCCCTGTCATGTCCTTACATTGTATTTTTAAATGTTAACATCTTATGGTTCGAAATAGGGGCATTCCCGAGTGACTTCGCAGCAAAGTAAACGTTTTGGTTGAGTTGAGAAAAAGTCTATTTAAAGTCTTAAATTCTAAAAGTCATAATCCAATGATGCCAAAAGTTTTAAAGTTAATTTTTTATTTTCTTTTGTGTGCCTTGACTTTTGGAGTGGATGTATGCCCGAAACCGAAACACATGTGCAGTTATTCTGGATGCAGTGCAGCGAGCATGGCACTCTAGCAGAATTCGTTTGAAATACATGCAGTACAGTGTTGCCACTCCAGTGGCAGTAACATTCAGCTAACTCTGGTGTTGTTTGCCGATATTTATTTGAATATTTAACACAAATAATGGCTATCGTTGGATATGTATGTAAAGTGTTGTGGTTCGTAATATGGGATTTCGAAAGTTTTTTTTTGCCAAAAAGTAAATGTTTTGGTCGAGTTGAGTAAAAGCGCCTCTTTTCCATTTTTGATACTTTTGTTACTTTTTGTTATTTTTTATTCGGAATAAACGTCATAATCCAATGATGGAAAATATCTTAAAATTAAATTGTTTTTTTGTGTTGAGGTGCACTTGAAGACAACTTGCATATTTTACATTGTAAACTGTTCGCTCTACATTTTCTGCAATGAGAATTCTGCACTTGTATTTCAGGCTTTAAAGAGGAATAACATAAACAAAAAACAAATAACAATTACCTTTGACTGTCCGCGGAATTTGTGCTGATTGTATTTAATAAAAACTCTTAATTTGTTTATCAACTTTTATTCAACAATAATTAGTAATTTTTAATTCATAAGTCTGTTACTGTTTATTAATAGGAAGTTGTTTATTCGCAGAATTGTTATCCATCAGATTAGCCATGGAATACGAGTTTATTTTTATTAAAACAAGTTATTACAATTTTAAAATTGGAACTAAGACTGTCGTGCACCATCAAATAATAAACTACTCAATAAATATTGGGACACGATTACCCAATATTTATTGAGTAGTTTATTATTTGATGGTGCACGACAGTCTTAGTTCCAATTTTAAAATTGTAAATGTATCAATTAAATTGAGACATCCGAAATAATCTATATCTGATCGAATCTAGTTTTATCATAGCTATTAAACTTAAAGTTTCGGTGCCCGCTTTAACATCATCCATTCTATGAGCCCACAAAGCTTCTGTCATTTGGATACGTTTCTTAACAGCATATGGAGTTAAAACTCGTACACAGCTTTTCGCACCTGATATTGGCATTCATTTGGATTTTGTTCTTCCCCAATTAGTGGTTGGCAGAGCTGTGAACTATTTAAGGGTAGGTGTCCCATGCAAAAATAGGTTGGAGTTTTGCGCTAAATTGTGTAGCGCTCACAATTTTCCGAATATTTAAATGAAATAAACGGTGATCGATTGGAAATATGTTAAGCAAAGTACTTGTTTAGCATTTAAAAAACATTAAAATATCTTTGAGCCTCAAAACCGCCTGACATGTAGAAAAACCATACAAATAAGTTAGATGCTAATTGCGTTCCATTTTTATCTCTTTATATACATATTTTTTATTTTTTTTATATTTTTTTTCTACAGACAATAGATTTGCGCAGATAACACCGGTTGTTTTTTGTTGTGAATTTTAGTATTTATCCCGAAAAAAATGCACAAAACTATGAAAAATAAGGTAAATTTACAAAGTTTAACTAGATATAACTTCTAAAGTATAAAAGGTAACGAAGTCAAATTAGCTTTTTTACAAAGCTAATAGATATGTGCAGATACCGTTTTTTTTTTTTTTTTTTTTGTATTTTGTACAGTAATTTTTTGGTGACAAAATGGAAAAAAGGTGTTTTTTTTGAAACGTTTTGGGTTTTTTGGCTGGGAAATCGATAGTTATATTTTCTAATTTTTGGAAATAATTTTTTAACCAAGCGACAATATATAGGGCACAACGTACCGGTCTTTAAAACATGTTTTTTTTCTTCTAACATATTTAAATATGCAATTCAATATGACATTATTTGCAATGCCGCTGTGAAAAAAGGACAACCAAAATGATTCCGACATATTTTTTTTATTTTTTTTTGGTATTTGTATTATTTAATTCAAAATACAAAATAGTTTTTTTCCACACGGTTTTTCAAATTTTGATGTTAGAAAAGTGGTCTATTTTACGTTTTTTACATAAAAAAAGATCGAATTCACGCACACAAAGAAGTTTGTTTCAAAATAATGTCACTAGGTGGTGAGTTGGTGACATTCTCTTTTCATTATTCTCTTCTGTAAATACATGCACTAGGCAGGCGAGATTGTTATTAAGTATGTATCTTTTGTTTACTTTTTCTGGTAGACTTGATGAAAGTTCGTGTGGACTTCACGTGGACATGGTACAGGTCGTTACATTATTGAAATGTTTGCTATCGCTGCTGATGAATTGTTTTGTATGCGTATGTTTGCACGTGACAGAAAGGGTTGAGTGGGAAGTAAGTCAAAGTGTAGGTACTTGTGTGTATAATTTTGATAATTTTTGTGAATAGTAAAGTGTTGTTTACTGCACATAATCGATAATGTGCTTAAAAATTGGACCGATCGTGTAGGCTACTGCATGGCCAGCCGAGGCAGCCATTTGAATGAAATTATTTTCCATTATTAACCGGAAGGATTGTACTTTCAAATAAAAAAAGAAATTTGAGAAAATATTCAGTAGTTTTTTTTATAGCATTTTAAAAAAAAAAAGTTATTTGGCGGACCCCTTATTTGAAAAAAACTTTTGATGCAGGATTATTGGTTATGATTATATAAACATTTCGTTTTTAGATCATTTTTTGGGGGCCGTTTGTATACCCTACCCCATAGCATATGAAGGAGAAAAACGTTGTTTTTTGTCGAACAACAAAAGATTCTGATAAACTGTTTGAACTATGTCATTTTCTATATTATATTTATTAAATTTATTTGATTTTTTATTTACTAATTTAATTTTCCGAAACTTTACAATTTACATATTGATTGAAGGTATGTTGTAAAAAATCGTGTTTCGGAAGATCTTTCTTCAACGTCAACAACATTGACGAACGTTGAAATTGAAAGTGATCACGTAAAACATCAGGGTCAGGAATTTGAAATTCCTATGGAGGTGGACATTACAGTGAAGGACAACTGTAGTTTTGTTCCGGAGGGCAGGCGTATAATTGATTTAAATACATTTCTCAATAGTTTAAAAAACATTTCGCTGCACGGAAAAACGTTTTCGTTTTTTTTTAAATTCGACTCAAATAGTATTTGTTTGGTGAATTTGACACCTTGAACCTACAAAAATTAATTATAGCGGTTAAATTAACTTTTGTAAACTTCTTTTTTTTTATATAAGGTGCTTAGGTACCTTCATAACGAGCATTGATAGAAGATGGGGTGACAATTACCTAGATAAATATCTATCATTTTTTGTTATTTGATTTGAAAAATTTCATCCTACTATTGTTGCGACGAGAATCAGTAGCACTATTGTCTACCGTCCTATTATTTGAGTATTCGAATTTTCATCCAAACAAGTGTTTTCCTACATCTCATAAATTAAGAAAAAAGTTAACCTAGGTAAGGTTTACACATTTTTTTATAAGATATACAATGAAAACCTCAAAAACTGCTTTTACACCTCGCTGCGCGGCAGCCAGCAACAATTTTATCATTTTATTATTTTTTCACAATACATATTCACATTCACACCAAATCTGAAAGAAAATTACAAAACAAAATATGTACACCAAACCAACCCTCAACTTGATTTTTTTCCTTCTCTTTCCATATTTGTTTTCAAGTTATTTGCTTGGTGTCTGTATATTGCATATGTAGGTAGGTAGGTATATGTAATATTAGTCTGCGCTTGCTACTTTTTGTCTTTTCCTTCAGTTTTCGTTTGCGTTGAAGCAAAGAGCACATGAGTAAAATTAAAGAGAGCTTACCAACACATTCAAATGCATTTACATGAAATTTGAGTTGGTCGGTCTGGGACACCTACCCTTAAAGTGCCTGATCATAATCCGATCCATTTCCTGTCAATTCGTCGGCCATTTTGTTGCCGTCAATTTCTATCTATGTGGTCCTATGAAACAAAATATATGGAAATGATGTCGAATTGGCTTTATTTAAATAAAAGTTAAAAATAATACGTAGAACCTGCGGAGCTTTACATCCAAATACTGGGTACTCATTCCGTAACTTTTGAAATGATTATCGTTGACCATAGTGTAGGAGACTTGCTAGGTACATAGAATAACATTTTTATATTGTGTGTGTGCCAATGTATACAAATTACACGGCACATGCCCAGAAAGTCTCCTACACTATCGTCAACGATAATTAATTTAAAAGTTACGGAATGAGTGCCCTGTTGATCAACAAAACTTTAAATAGGCCTCCCCCAGACAACTAGACGTATCCTAAGCGAATCAACGAAGTTGTTTGAGTAGAACTGACTGCGAAGAGGTAGTTTTAATCCTCTTAACTGATTGTTAATAGGACTTCCAAACATATTCTCTACTTTATTACATATATGTCGATTTGAAATTAGTTTTACCTAGTTTTTTTCACGGCACCTGTGTCTGTTACCAGAATCCCAGCAGAGTTTTACGTGACTCTGGCGAACTTGCCCAGACTTCATTCCAGTAGCAGATAATGCTTTCATGGTCATGAATATGGTTATATATTTGCGTGGTGCTGCCATCTTTGAAATGCAGGCAGTTTCTTGGATTGGTTGCAGATTAGCTGAGGTGCACTGCTGTGATTAGGAATTCTGATTGATCTGAATGTGCCAGCACAGACCATCTTTGATCGACCTGTATAGATGAATGTCGATTTATATTCTTGGGTTCATTTTTATTCCATATGTTCATGCTCATAAAAGTGGAGATGAATGGTTGAATTAAGTCCAAGTATAGACCGATATGTATGCAATCGGAGTGTGTGTAGATTCTTTCTTACTTTCCTAGAATTTGTTCAAGCAAAAATGTCCTTAAAAAAAGTTTATAAAAAAATGTGTGAAGAGACTTGGAATCCAGCTGTTTATTTGGCTGATCCTCAAGGTAATTTTGATAGCTCCTTCCTGCATGTATAGGTTTAGATATAGCAGATTTAACCCGGCTTTCGTTGCGATAAAAAAGCGTCCGAAAAGCTTACTGAAAGTTAATTCTTTTCTAAAAAAAAAATTATAAATTAGGAAGTAAAACAAAGGAATATAATCTTAGTACTCCGAAATAGTTCGAAACATAAATCATTGTCTACCATAAACGATTTCAATTCAAAAAATTAGGTAAAGAGTAAATCAAAATTCATACAATTAGTATCTGTCATAAATTTTATTCAAGTCAAATTTAGTTGCAATAAGGTATCATTAGTAGTACTGAAAACAAAATCTGCATGTCCTTATCGGCTATTTCCTTGTACCTGTCGCCTTTGGTTATTTCCTCAAAATCAGTTTGAATAAACAACTTAGGGTAACTTTCACCAACATATTTTTGTAACTACCCAAGGATTTGTTGGTGCATTTTGTGTAGTTGATCACTGGTTAGTTTAATAAATAAGTTGATAGAAATAACCCTTGATATACATTAATCTACATGGATTTATCCCTTTTTAAAGCAAACAAAACAAAACTTAAAAGGCTTCTGTTTGACTGTCCGAATAACCATGACGAAATTTGTGACTACTGATCACCGCAATCAGTGACTTTCAAAATGACACAAAAAAACGTACACAGTTTCATTACTTCACTACACAGAAGAAACCATAAAAGTGTTAAATTGAAATGTGGTCAAACACTAGGCCGACTTCTGTCACATGATTTTTATTTAAAAAAAAACGATCACACACTGGACTTATATCTCTGATGATAACTTCAATCAAAAGCACTGATTTCGAATGGTGCTAGAATTGCATATGCACTTAAGTTCATCTATCCACCAACCGATCTCAGTTCTTCATTATGAATGCTTCGTTGAGTGTCCTTTTCGTATCCTTTTACACTTGATCACTTGTAACAGAAAAAAAACTTCCAGAGTCAATTGTGTCGCTTTCAGGTGGTTATCCATCGTAGATTGACATACTGATTCCAACTGATGATATAAAATGCCAGTGCAGAGCTTAAATGTGAAAAACCAGTTACAGCTGAGGAATCTTTAACAAAAGACTTTGCCCACACTTTTCACCCCCAATGGGTGTTGGTATCCCTCCTGCGCCGATTCGTTCTGCTTACGTCGGGGTCGTCTTCCGTTGGCATAGTCTTGTCACTTCGATCGGCGAATGACGAAGAAGCGTCGTCTATTTGGAGAAAGGTGTGTTTTTTTTTACTTCTTCCACACTAGCATTGTAACACATCCGATCTCTCGGACATGGACAATGACTGAAGCGCGACGCAATTTCTAAACAACGCATCTAGGGTTACACCAAGAGAGGTTTAAATGGGATGCTCGTCACTACTCCAGATCAGAGATACACTTACATAGGTTATATTATTTTTCAAAACTTAAATCTTGCCCCCGAATGACCATTGCGAAAAAAACAACACACATTCACAAAACGAAGACTATCCTCTGAGATGGGAGTATGTGTCTTCCTCTCGAGATGTATCCGATTACCCATATGCCGTAACGTTTCTTTTTCATTTGTTTCCTAATACACGTTGTTCTTTAATTAAAAAAAAACTAACAGTAGTTGCAGTTTATTTCTTGAAAAAGTGAGGAATTTGAAGGATTTGTATAAACTGTCTTAAGCTCCCGTTAATAGCCGTTACCGGTAGCGATCTAAATCAATACTGAACGATCAGTGGAAGGATTTTTTCAGAATCAAACAGTCAAGAGAGAGTCAATAAATTAACCCCAAACCCAATACGTAGGTGATCGATTCCACAGATTAGTCTGTATGGTGACAGTCAGCAGGCGATATTTGATACCCCCATATGAGAGTTGTGGTCCGAAGGGAGGTGGATACGTCAAATAAAAAAAATAAGATCGTACAATCATCTGAGACGTTTAGACCTCAATTTGCACGTCGGTTTTTATATGTGTGCGTGTAAAGTAAACGAGTGCGTAAGTTCATAAAGTGGTGGTGGCAACTGTCTGCAAAGGGTTGTGTACTATCTGTACGTTAAAACTTAAGTTTGCAATGTAAAAGGGTATTGACTTTTGAAAAGTAATAGTGGGATCAAAACTATATAGAACTCATCATAATTTGATTATCGATTTTTTAGTCTGAGCTAATTCTGAGTTAAACCAGATATTTTAACTAGAGTTGATTTATTGGGTTAGCTCTGAATTAACTCATTTTTCCAGAACTAACACCAATTCAATCCTGAAACTGGGATGATCTCCCACTGACAAATTGACCCTAAGTGTGTGAATTACTGGATACATTGTGTGGTTTTTATCTCAATATATGTGCTTATTTTATTTTTTACCTAAATCTCTAACTAGCTCCTGGTTTTTTTTAACTCGAATGGGGCTGCGTGGTTCTTATGTCCCTTGATTGCTAGTATCGCAGATATCCCTCCCTAAGGATTGGGTGTTGTTGTCGCATCCGGTTACTAGGTCAAAGCTCTAGGACTAGGCCAAAGATAGCTTTCTTAGGTGTTAAGTGACTCTTTCTGCCTTTCAAAAATTGCCGCCTTCTTAGCGCTATTGATGATGCTTGTCTATGTAAATTAGTACAATGAATTTTTCATTTCGGTTTATCTATATGAAATAGTACAGTGAACTTTTCATTTCAGTTTGTCTAGGTCAAAGCTCTAGGACTAGGCCAAAGAAAGTTTTCTCAGGTGTTAAGTGACTCTTTCTGCCTTTCAAAAATTGCTGTCTTCTTAGCCCTGGCCATTCTGCCACCTAACTCCAACGCCCATATACCTTGAACTTTAAAAACGATTGAATGTTTGAACAAAATCAAGTTCGCAAATGTTGCACCTTGAACCGAGATCTCTGTAATCGTCCGATTTTCTGTCAGAAATACTCGATTTTTATCCTTGAGAATTTTCAGTGACCGGTTTATTGGTTTCGTAGGGCCTGGCAAAAGGAGCATGAGAGCCTTTTATGCTCAACACCCGACCAAGCGTTTCTCATATAGAGTTCCAGTTATAAACTCAAGGGAGTCGCCTTAAACCCTGTGAATTTTTACGATTTTTAAGGGGTACTATAAAAAAACAAAGACTCACTAAAAGATTGTTGTTATTCTGTCTACACTGTCATTTATTCAGACTTAAGACCTGCTCAGAATGCGTATCGGTAGCTTGTATCTTGCATCGCTGTCAAAAGGGAGGTACATTTCTTGCATGAAGTTGCCCTCTATTCAACTTCAAGCTACAGAGAAGAGACACGTTGTATAAGCGCTTACGGGTTGCCTTGTTTTTTACTTTTCACTCAGCTACAGATATGCATTCTGGACGGCCCTTTAGGTTCTTATTAGACGCGTCGATCACCGCCAATCGCAGGTGTTGTTCGCTAGTAAAGATCAAATTTTTTTGGTTGGTTCGTCCGTGTGCTCTATTTGCTATCGATCATTCAGCTCCCGCTGGTTAATCGGTTTTAAAAATCGGTATTATCACCATCTTGTATGACCGCAAATATGTATACGTTGAGTAACCCCAGTGATACCTTAGAAGCTCTCTCTGACGATTTCTATGCTTAACTTGTATTTGTTTTGTGGTTGGTTTTAATGCTTTGCAAGTTCCCTACGTTTCTACTTGCTTTACCGTCTCCCGATCCATTTAAGTTCTCTGCCTTCCATCCTTTTTGATCATGGAACATTGCTTCAGTCCAAGTTTGGACCGGAGTTCTTTCAGTCTTTTTGTGGTTTCGAACGTTAAACAAGAGATTCTCTTGGCTGAAGCGTTAATGTTCAATCGCCGTTCATTCCTATGGTCATTCGTTATCTCAATTCATTCTAGCTGATATTTTGTGCACAATCGTGGGTTTCCTCGAGGATATTGTAGAATTTGCTCCAAACAATCCAGTTTTGCAGAGTGTTAAGTATTTTTACGAACGTTTATACCAGGAGTCCAGTTTTTTTTTTGCTAACAGCAATACCCAAAGTCTTAAAACATTCAACTTTGTCCTGAAATTAACTTTCGACTAGTCTGTCTGTCCACCAACTTAAAGGTAAAAAGCCAACAAGTACCTGTCTGCTTTACTACACACGTTATACCTTCTACCTATTGAAGTATGTTAAAATATTTTTTATATGTAGACGAAATTCAATCATTTTACGTCTCTTGCGGTCTTATATATACAAAGTCATTTGAGACACCAATCGTACATATTACTTACGATCTATTTTTAATCAGAGTTGTTGGTTTTAGTATGTCAACGCCGCTAAGCAGGAAAACCTCTTTCATTCATAAATTCTATTTTATATAGGAGGCAAAGGGTAATGACGGATGTCTACGATAGCTATAAATGCCCCTATTATACATGGTTTTAAGACCACGTCTCTGTCGATGCCTTATAAGTTTTTATGTTATGTATTACAATCGTAGCTGGAGGACTGATGCATTGGAGTATTTACAGCATGATGATTAATAGCTTCATCTTATAGCGTTTTCGATTGGGATACAAAAAGCACTCTTTTTTTTGCTCTAGAACACTTTTAAAGAATCTGAATTCCAAGTGAGATTTACACTTACATGCACCAACACAAAAACGTTTAACATCTGACTTATGTCAGTTTAAAGTTTGCATTTAAAAATTAGAAATTAAAATATTTTTGGATAATAATGTTCTAAAATTCATTTTGACACCAACTCGCCAATGGTTGAATTTGTAAAAAAAAAACCGCAATGAGTAAGTAAAAGAAAATTTCAAATGATGGTTTCAATGAAAGCTAGAAGTGCGGCCTTAAGATAAGCAATTAACTGTCAAATGACACCCTAACCCACACACAAAACCAGATCAACCTCTTTTATGTTCGATTGGGACTGGTAAAATCTGAAATTTGAGAGCTAATCTGCAAATCCCAACCGGAGACGCTATTAATTTAGTTTTAAAATTTGTTGTTTAATTCCTTTCCAAATTGTTTGTTATTCCTCTTCTTCTTACGTGACACTTTCGTGGATTTCTTCAAGAAACGTTCCGATAAATTCTCATTTTAAGTTGGTTTTGACATTTATAGGGACCAAAAAAAAAACAAGGGATTCCACATGAGCATTGAGCACTATAATATCATTCACGAAGAGCTACAGAAAGTTTAAATCAATGCTCTAATCTTCAGAGCAGTTAGTTATTGCTTTCATAAGCTGTGCTACTTTTTTTGCCAAGTACCATTATGCACTTGTAATTATAAGTCTGTACTTTTGCAGCAACCATTCATAAATTTTCGAATTCTTTGAAATGGGTCTTAAAAAAAAAACAATCGCAAAACTGACAACAAAACTTTGACATTTAAAACATATGAGTTGATACTCCAAAGTAGGTACACAAAATGGTGTTCTAGATTGTCGCACTTAAGCTCATGAAACAAAAGAGAGAACACTTTCATACAGCATATTATGTCATGAAACACAAAATGCTGTACATTTCTGTTATTTTCCGTGCAGCTCAGGCTCATTTAACAAAGCTATTATTAAATGTCTGTCCTTAAAAGTTTTTGTTTTCTAAAAGGTGCGTTCTTCTTCTTCTTCGCAGGAAACGTTAAATGCAACGCTCGATTTCTAATATGAAAACAAAACATGACGTCCCATATCATAACATAAGAAGCTGCAGGCAGGCACCCACCTATAGCTGTCAAGTAAAAAGGTAAGCCCTTACGATTGTTTGATATATAGTTGGATAAATACGTTTGTGAAAGTGGCCCTTAGCAAATGCAGCAGGCTTATACATGTTTCAAATAGAAAAATTTCCATTATGTTTAAGACCACGAATTCTTAGTAAATTTTTTTTCGTAGTTTAATAATATAATAACTTTGGAAATGGATCGCATCAAGTCATATTGCTTTACTCCTGACTTTAATATAAGTATCGGTATTCTATATTTTCAGCGTTTGACAATTGTTTCGGAAGTAGAACGGAAGTGATTTTCTCTCATACAATATTTTTAGTGTTGTAAAACGCTTTTTATGAATAACTTTTGAAAAAGATATATTTAAAAGTTTTACTACGTCGAATAGAGCATGCAATAGCTACATGCGCCTGATGGTTAAATAGTGCCATAAGGGTGTTTTAAGTATTTTGTTTATGGTTGTCACAAACTCCAAAACGTGATTGTGCTTCAGCCACTATCAGGGTTACCAATGACTAAATGTTAAGTAGCGGGAAAAATGGCTCAGAAGTAAAAGATGGTCTCTTTATATGTGTGCACTTGCAGTAATGTTTCGCTGTTTTATGTATTCAAATCCAAAATGTTCTTTATCTAAAGACCCAACATTGTAAACGATGTTTTTGGGTCAACATAAGCGACTAAAATTATAGGGGTATTCATGCAACGTCGGATAGTCGTCGTAAACGTTGTAAACGTGATAAAATTACGACGTGATAAATGAACTGTCAAAATTTGTATGGGAAATCTTTTCCAACAATATCGAAATTTTCTCACAGGAATCGGGTGCGTAAACTAAGATGGTAAACGTTGTAAACTTTTGAAATGCTAAAACGTATGCGCTAAACTTAAAAAAATTATCGAGAACGGAAATATAACAATAAATGGTAATCGCTTCACAGATATGTTGAAAAGTTATTTTTTTGAGCAATCGCATGAATTGGACATCAGTAATATGTGGTTCCAACACGATGGTGCTACACGCCACACAGCGGGAGCACCAATCGAGTTATTGAAGTCTCAGTTCGGTGGCCGCCGAGGTCGTGTGATTTAACGCCTCTACACTTTTTTTTTAGGCTACATTGAATTATTGGTCTATGCCAACAAGCCGACTACCACGACGTTAGAGGAGCTCAGAGCCAAAATTAAACGAGAGCAGGTCGAAATGTGAGGCCGAGTCATCGAAAATTGGGTTCAACGTATGCATAGTTCCCGTGGTCATATGAGGGAAGTTGAATTTGATAGAAATTCAGATATCTCAAGTAGTTTGCATTTTTTTTTAAAAAAATAAGTTGTCATATCCTTAATGAAAGTCCTTTTTCTACCTACTTGTATACAAGACTATAAGTAGCTACCGGCAGTCACAGGTACATGACAATTAACAAAGGAACTCGCTTATTGATACAGCAAAATATCTTTCATATCGAACTAATATGCGTGTTATACTTACCCTCCGAGGTCTTCGAAAAATCCATAAGTCGAATACGATTCCTCCCTTGAAAAATCGAATAGTTTCTGCAATATACCGATACTAAAATTTGTTGGATTAATATCCTGAACCTGATCATGACCCTTTTTGTTAAAAAAAACTATTGTTGGTTGTTTTATATGCATATTACAAGCTATTAAGATTGATGCTCTACAGAAAAAGTTTTACTCTGCTGAAAATGTTGTCTCACTTAATCAAAAAATATCTGCTGAGGAAGCGGAGGGAAATTTCTAACCCGTGGTTTAAGTTTCCTAGTATGAAAATTATTACTCTTTCAATGGTGTTAGTTATAAAGGGTGTTTTTAGAGGTATAGAACTTAAAGATGGCGACACTATTTTAATTGTCGGCCATTTTGTCAGCTGTCAAGTGATTTATTTTTATTTTGGTTTGGAATTTTAATATGAATAGACGGACGTCTGAACAACGCTTCCAAACTGTGCCAATTTATTTTGAAAATCATGGTTCTGTTCGAAATACGTATCACTCACTACTTCTATTTTACGGTCAACATAATCGTCCATCAGAGCAATTAATTCTTCGATTCCCAGCCAGACGTCGGACGCAATAGAGGAAGACCTCTCCTTAAGTGGCGCGCACAAGTGGAAACCGACCTCAACCAACTTGGAGTGCGCAACTGGAGGCAGTTAGCTAAGGACCGGGCTAATTGGAGAGGCATGTTGGTTGAGGCCCAGGTTCATTCCGGACTGTAGCGCCACTTAAGTAAGTAAGTAAGAGCAATTAATTAGATTAAGTATGGAACGCTTTCGCACCACGTTTACTCTAAATAATAATACGCATCCACAGAGACGTGTACAGCATTGGTCCGTACTTCTTTAAAAACGATGCTGGCCAGAACGTTACATTAAATGGTGACCGCTAAAGAGCAGTGATTTCGGACTTCTTCGTTCATCAATTGAACAAACATGATGTGCAGGAGCTGTGGTTTCAACAAGACGACGCAATATGCCATACAGATCGTGCCACAATTGATTTGTTGAAGAAAAAGTTCGGTGAGCGCACAATTTCGCGGTTTGGTCCGGTGAATTGGCCTCCAAGATCGTACTATATAACGCCGCTTGACTATTTTCTGTGGGGATATGGGAAGTCGGTAGTCTTGGGGGACAACGTTCGCCGCGTTATTGCCGATATACGGCCACAAATGTTGGAAAAAGTTATCGAAAATTGGACCTTCAGATTAGACTACGTCCGAGGCAGCCGTGGCGGTCATATGCCAGAAATCATATTGAAATTATAATGCCAGACGATTTTCTTTCGAATAAAGTAAATTCCATGTCAATTTAAAAATAATTATTTTGTATATTTCATTTTTTAAAAAAAATCCTATATAAGTGTATGTGCAACTTTCAATTGGTGGTTGGTTCTAACTGCAGGAATGAAATTACCTGGCATGACAATGCAAATGTCAAACCCCTGCGGTAAATCACTGAAAAGTGATATAGATACACTTACACATATAAATATTAGGAAAGCTAATTTTCATACTCATTAAGATAAACCCCGGGTAAGGCATCCGTTAGTGGTATCATTTCTTCAAATAAAACACATTCCTGTACAATAACACCACCATCAACAATACTCTATTTGCTCTATGGCAACACTTTTTCTTTCGATCAAATGTCATCGGCATACATTCGCAGCTGACAATTCGAACTCGAACATAGCAGTAAGCACTTAAGCAGTCTTTTGTTGTTTTTTTCGGATGCTGGTTCTTAATTTTGCAAACTCTTTATTTTAATTCGGGATTTCGGTGAGAGTAATGGACATTGAATCTTTTCAACAGCAAGCATTGGAAGTCCGAACTCCGGACGAAGATTTTGATCCAACATATGTTCCACAGAATGGTGAGGAATTTCTAATGAAAGTAGTTTACGAAAGAAAACGTTGCCCCGCCGTTATAGTAAAAAGACCGCAGTGTAAACACTCCGAGTCAGACGCCGTTACAATTCCAGAAATTGCCGAAATGGTAACCACTTGTTTTTTTTTTTGTTCTTAGCTTGTAAACAGTTTTTAACGATTTGCAGGATTCGGTAAGCGATGTATCGCCGACTTCACTACGTCCAACCATACAATGGAAAGACGCACAAGCCGAAGACTTCGTTGCTGTCATGACAAAGATAGACAGCATGAGGAACAAAGCTGAGCTACGAAGTTCATCGGAGAATTCCAACTTGCCACTTACTGACGACGAAAACGAATGGGAAGCATTCTGTCGCAAGAATACACCGCTGCTGAGTACAATTCTGCGCATAAATCAGCGTTCTCTGGAAAAAGTCTTGGAGTTTGAATCCAATTGGCTGGGTGACGATGAGCAGGAGGATACTGTTGTTGATTTGTGTGGAAAAGACGCGTGGCTCGGATCATGGATTTATTCGAGTTTGGCGTGCCTACGTATGCCTTTAGAACCAGATGTGCACAGTATTCTACGGGACATCGCCAGGACGTGCATTAGGTTGCGCAATAAACTTGGCCCAGACGATGTTGAGAAGGCAGTTCCATATAATTTGTTCATTCTGATTATCTGTAAGGTCTTTGACCAGCTGGACTTGGCAGAATTTATTTAAAACAATATACATGACCAAATAAACGGACACAGTTTCAAGGTATTTACAGTTTTGTTTTATCTTTATTTGGGTTAGCTAGCACTATTAGTAATATTGTAAGGGATCAAATGCTCTTCTGTATGACATGCAGATGGTGCAATGTCTCTGATGATCTTCGGTGTCTGATGGATTGCTAAATGAATGCGAACATTTACTAAGACCCGATTCGGAGAGGAGGCCGTAGGAGTTGGTGGTTGTGGTGCTGTAATGGAGAAAAGGAATTCGTTAGTTGATAACGAGCTACCAATGATTATTTAAAATACATTTTCTAGTTCAGGGATTCAATGAAATTAGCAATCGAATAGAGCACATCGATCTTAATTTTTAATTGCGGGAGGATTCGAACATTTGATGTGTGATTTAGGGTTTCAGCAAAACAAATGCTGGAGAGTGGTGTATTGTATCTAAAATCCTATTATCCACTTGGACATTTAGAACAGACAATGTTCTTATGCAAATGCATCGTTCTTATTGATAACATTATCCTAGCAGTAATGGGGCTTGATATATACCATGACCCTTCTAAACCTTTGCCTATATCAACTTGTGTCCCCAATTATCTCGGTCCCTACTGACCTGCCTCCAGTTGTGTACTTCAAATTGGTTGAAGTCGACTTCGACTTGTGAGCTCCAATTACGACGAGGTATGTCTCTACTGCGAATCTTAGACTTCGGTAATCAGGGTCTTTGGGGTCTTGTATAGGATATCCTTTGTAGTTCAAGTGAGGACTGCTAGTAGTTGCACCGATTTTTGGAAAAAAAATTCCCCTGGTGTTGGCTCGGGAGCTTTGCACAATCCTCTCAAGAATCAAATTGAAGAAGTCACATGGTATCGAATGTGTCGGTGAGGTCTCCAACCCTGTTGGGCAGCGAGAATTCTCCATCGTCATCCTACACAAACGGACGGGCGGTATACCAAAACTAGACATGGCTCTGTATAGCTAAAGAAATCGATAAATAGGTGATGGGTATCGATTTGGACTTCTTGGGTTTTTCGAGGATCTGCCGAAGTGTAAAAATTTCATCGGTTGTTGACTTTCCTGGCCTAAAACCACACTAATAAGGGTCATTCAGGTTGTTGGTAAACGGTTTCAGGTGTTCACATATTACTCCAGATAGGATCTTGTAGTTGAAGTTGAGGAGACTTATGCCTCTGTAGTGGGTGCAGTTCAGATGCTGACGTTCTGTCCAATTCGTCGATGTTGTGTGTAATTTCGTGTTGACAGCAAATAGTTAATCTTACCCTCATTTTTGCCGCTTGAGGCAATCGTGGCTATCACGTTGATCTTGTAGGCGATGTTGAGGAGCCTTATGTCTCTGTAGTTGGCACAATTAAGAGGGCTTCCTTTGTGAAACGGGAAATGATTCTTTAGGCATATTTACATCCGACCAAACTTTGCTAATGAGTTGGTGTGTGTTACTTATGAAATCATCTCCACCTGCTTTATTAAGCTCGACAGTAAGGCCGTCATTTTCGGCAACCTTGTTCCACTTAAGTTTATAAATTGCTATCCTCACTTCATAAAGGTCGAGTGGTTGTTGGTTTTCGATATCGTCGCCAGTATTGGATGGTTCGTTCGGGAGATTGTTTAACGTCTTCTGAAGTGGTTCTTCTATATTTTCCGCATCAACTGTGACTCAAATAGAATTCCTTGGTCATCTCGACAGGATTCTGTTTATCTATTATCTAATATCCTAAAATGTATGGCAGTGGAAGACTACTGCAAATCTCAAAGCCAGAAGCACACTATGTCGGATTCGAGAAAACTTGGCATTTAATGGAGTTGCGTGTCCGATGAACTGGCAAGAAAGGGCCCTCTAAACTTGAATAGCAAACATATTGCCTACGTCAATTGGCCTCTGAATATTTTTTCTGAATTTCGGAACCGATATTTAAGCCGAAATTTATCCACAATCAACTAAACGTGGGAACACTTTGGCTACTGCTCGTACTGTTGCCATACAAACTAACATCTTCACGGAAGTGTTTGCTTGCTATTTGAGCGGGTTTTACCTCAAAAGTTTCCTGAGATGCTCGACCTAAATATATTTCCTAAGCTATTTAAATGTTTTCTAGATTAGCTAAGAAAAAATGTCTGCCCCTCCTAATGGTACCACAATGGACCTATTTATGTTCTTGACAACATTTTTCTTCTTTTTACAAACAGCACAAATTTATCACAAATTCATTTCAATGTCCAACTGCAACCCTCTCCCATTTTGTATTCCATAATTATACATCTTACCTCGAACATGATGAAATCCTTCTAGTTTGCAACCTCGATTCATTGCGTGATAGAATTGAATCCTTACTCGACAAGCCATTATCAATGGATTGGGAAATTCCTGTTACGCAAGAGTGTCCCGAATGTGGCTTCACTTCTTGTGATCTAAAACAAGTGTGCATTCCAATTAACGAATCACTTTTCATAGGCATCCAATAATCTTACCCATACATCTTAGTATGGCAGACAGGTTTTTGTCTCCGATGTTCAACGTCCCTTCCACTTTCATCATGACAATGTGAATTACTCCTGATGTGTCCTTTTTGAAAATTCGGTATAAATATTGAGCTACCTGCCATGCTACAAGTGTCTCTTGAACATTTACGGTCTTCAACTACAGTTCGTGCGGAGATTTCCAATTTCGGCGCTATTATTCCCTAGAAAAAACAAATTATTGGAAAAGTCTTTCAAAGGCCCCTTCTTTCGCATTGTTGGTTAAGAACAAAAACAAGCGAAAAATCAATACGACTCCATGTGAACTATTCATGCCCTCAAACACTCCCCACTCATAGCTTACCGGAAATGCCTGCGATGGATTCATAAGTATCTGCACGTTAACATTATGGAAGCACGAAAGATTTGGCATCGGTGGATGCATCACATCAGCTAGCTTTCCTATAAAGTACGCCAATCGTCTTCCATTCTGCCAGAGTGTTATTTCCACACCTTCAGCTCCCAGTACTTGTTCCAGTTCCGACATGCATTGAACAGACTTAAAGTATCCCTCCATTACAAACTGATCATGGCATAGAGCTGGAAACCGAGGTTCCATTGCGCCTGTTTTGAAGAAATATCCTAGAGTTTTTATTGTCGCTTCCAAGAAGCCACTGGAACACAGCCAAACACCAGGACATGTTATCTGAAAATATACAGGAAAGGGAACTATAAAAAGTCTTGATAATACACTGAAGCAGCAAAACCCACGGCGTGTAGCTCGAGAACGATTTTCACATAAAAACGTTTTCTCATGTCCACCCACTTCTTCCACTATTGGGTTTCTGACAAATCGTGCTGTGCTCAGGATACTTATAGAGCACACCGTCTAATGCGGTCAAGGTGATTTGTTTAAGACTGAAGTAGTAAAACAAATCGAATGGGGTTTGATGGGGGGTTGTCGGCGGCGCGGCGTTGCGATGGTGTTTTTTGTCGACTGCGCGATATATTCTAGGGGTTACCGGCTTTATTTTAAGCACGTGCTATTTGGGGCTATGGAATGGGAATCGCTGTGTACAGGTGTTGCTAGGGAGTTGCAATTTATATTGTGTTGTTGGTTGGGACTATCTTCTTGTGTGTTTTGGACTAAATATAGTGGAAGTGTAAAATTGTAGTTATGTTGGGGTTGGGAATTAGGTTCTAAGTTAATTTTGAAGTCATTTTACCTTTGAAGGACCTTTTTGTTGACCACTGATATACATGAGAATTATTGTTTGGCAGTATGTAGCTGTAGCCAAACAATATGGACTTCAAAAAACCACCATTCTCTTACGAATTACATTAGACATCTGTGTTTTGAGTGAAGTATTGCCTCAAATGAAGGGACCTACAATTTGTTCCAAAAGGAGAACTTATCGTGAGAGTTTTATGATCTTAGACGTTTCCTAGACAAGAGGCACACCACAAGCAGGCGTTATCTCATCTCTGTTGTGGAACAGAGTCATCAATGGTAAACTCATCAAGCTACAACGAAATGGGGTAAAAGTTATAGCCTACGCAGACGATGTAGCGATACTAGTTAAAGGGAAATTCCTACCCACTATTAGTGACCTACTCGAGCAGACATTGAAAACTCTCAACCAGTGGACAAAACAATGTGGGCTTGGCATCAACCCCCAGAAAACGAAACTCGCTCTCTTTACGAATAATAGAAAGATACCAATATTCGACCTACCGGCTATCGATGGGACTACCCTCAAACTAGCCGATAGAGCAAAATATCTGGGTGTCATTCTTGATAGAAAACTCAACTGTGCGCGAGCGCATTAAAAAGGCCACAGTCACTTTCTATACGTGTAACCGAATATTCGAAAAAAAATGGGGTCCGAATCCTAAGATCATCCTATGGATGTACACGGCCATCCACAAATAAAGTCACCCATCTGAAAAATATTACAAAGGTACAAAGGATAGCATGTGTGGGCGCTACTAGTGCAATGAGAAGCACACCAACAGCGGGACTGGAAACCATCCTTAACCTGCTACCGCTAGACCTTTACATGCATGTGCTTTAAGATTCAGCCAGCTCAACTGCTGGAAATCGAACTCAGGAGGACACTAAAGTTAAACAGCACCTTTCGTCTCCCTGAGCACAGCAGTGTCTTCCAGGCCGAGATATTGGCAGTAGCAGAGGCAGCCAAAGCGACTCAATGCTGGCGATACCACCAGATGATATCACCATCTTTATTGACAGTCAGGCTGCAATAAAAGCTATCTCTGCTGTCGAAATAAAATCTCGGCTTGTGAAACGTTGTCGTGAAGAGCTAAAGGTTCTTGGCGTCCAACATAATGTTAAGCTCTGCTGGGTCCCCGGACACAGAGGCAGGCAGGGCAATGAAATTGCTGACGAACTGGCGAGAAAAGGATCTGCCTCCAGCATTGACCAAGCAGACCAGTCTGTCAAACCACCACTATGTGACCTCAAATCTCGGGTGGGACAGAAAACACTGATCACTGCCGAAAACAGGTGGAACTCCCTTCCCACCTGTGAAACTTCCAAAAGGATGTGGCCTGAAGCCAGAACCCATAAACTACTTCGTAGAAACAGGAAATCTGTCTCTACTTCAATTGGGATTCTAACTGGACACAACTTACTAAAAAGCCACAAACTGAAAATGCATCTCATAGATGATGACCTCTGTAGAAGCTGCAGTGATGAAGAAATACGCGAGGATACACCCACTTTCTGAGCCACTGCCCAGGCCTCAGCCAATAAAGAATGAGAATCTTAGGAAAATACTTTTTCCTTGACCTCACGGATCTATCCGAAATCCCTCTCCCAAATTTTTTCAGTTTTACAACAACATCTGGATGGCTAGAAAGGGGCTCACAACAATGGACAGTAACGGGACAATGAATGAACCAACCACACAAGTGGACCCCAACGGTCATCACAATGGGTCTATATTGACCTGAGTGCGATGAGGAGAGACGCACACCAGGTTTTCACGAAAGGTGGGTCATCGCTGCACTCAAAAGCATACTTTGAGTATATTTTACTGCACTCCACGAGTTTTGAGGAACAAAAATAGAATTCGATAGAAATTAGATCTGTTCCCGTATAAATAATTTTTAATGGTTGGTACTAATTTTTACCTCAAACTCGTTCCCAATATATATCGTTCCTATATAAACCAATTGCAGTAAAAATCAGTAAACATATTTTTGTACGGAAACACCTCTAATAGGGGCACGACGAATTTATGCGTCTGCAAAATTATGTATCAGATGTATCATGGCAACAACATGTAAACAAATCAGCGGTATCTAAACTATGTTACCTTTATAGAGTTTAGACAAATTTACGCAAGCACAGCTTCTTCTTCTGTATAAAGCGCATTTCCGACCCGGTCTTGGAATACTGAACTTTGAAGTTCGGCCCCGAAACAAACCCTGAACTTAGTACACTCTATCAAAGACGAGAAATCCACCTTATAGACGATTCGTCTCTTACTTCAAATCTACAACCTTTTGCTCAGTGAAGACGTGATGGAGAAGCTATTTCTCTTTATTACAGGTATTATAACAGCAGATGCTTAAAGGCACCATCCATCTAACAACGACAATAACAACACAATTCCAAGACTGCTGTTGTTGCAGAACAAGAAAAGAATCGAATCAACTTCCAGAAAATGGATTTCCATCAACATTTAGTCTGCTCATAGGTCAATGGCAGATTCAATAATTAACATTTACAAGCATCACCTCAAGTCGTTTTTGAGCGTCACCAAAGAAAACTTTATAAAAAAAAACAAAACAAATCATAAGACAAAAAAACTTTTTTATATCGTGGATGATCTTTATCTAAAATACCATTCCATGCTAAGTCCTTGTAATAGGAATTTCAATACAGGCTAATTTGAGTGCTCAATTCACTCCCATGCGGCCTCTCTTAAAGGCTAGTTATAGCAATCAATTTTTCAATGATCCATTTCTAAGTCAATTCACATCAAACACAAGTTTCAGATGTCATGTTTTCAATTTTTCTGATTATTATAACCGGAAACCAGCAACTTTTCGATTACCTTTGTCGTTAATGGAATATGCTATCAAACATTTTTTCCCACTAGGCCTGACTTTAATTTCTGCTTGACTTTAATCCACTATCAACCATAGATGCCCGACCTTCTATCAAACCATTCGTCACAGGCCATATTCATGCCTGATCCTTCAAAAATCGCAAGACTTTCCTACCTACTCAACCGTTCCTCCGGGCCCAAATATTTTTACGCTTTTCTTTCGTAGGTACGTAGGCACATAGAACTTCGCAAAATATGTCTACCTCACCCGTCGGTTATCACCGACTCTTCGCCGTCTAGATTTGTCGATGTTTGGTGTTTTTATTTATTTTTCTGTCACAACCGTTTGCATTCACAACAATCAAGATCTCTGTTTATTTTCATACACAATACCCAAACCAAAATCAATCCACAAATAACGAGTCAATAATAAATCGACACTCCTTATAGGGACCCAAGTTCGAAAAATCATGAGCCCAGAAACTGAACACTGCCCCCAGTTGGACTATAGATATGAATACTATTATATGTATTTTAAAACGGTTAATTTCTGACTAAACTAACAAAGTTTCTCCAACAAAATTATAATAAACATTTATAGGTCGCTTCATAATTCTGAATTTTTCTCATCCGATTCGTCAAACCTCAGCTCAGACCACTAATGTTTGATATATTTAATTATTTGTTATTTACATTTAAGCATTGTCAACATCATTATCGAAAACATATCGACAAATGAGAAAAATTTCAAAATGAGCTATAAGAAGAAGTTTGCATTCACAATAATCAATTTTTATTCACATAATCAAGATCTCTGCCAATTTGCTTGCGCAATACCAAGATCGACAAGATCGACGAATATTGAGTCGATTATTACCCGATACTCAATATTAAGACAATATTATGACTAAAACTAAGAAATTCATAATTTTAACGAATCTAATAATCGTAGCTCAACGGGCATAACTTTCATTTTGGCCTGCTCGAACAAAATACGTCCGTTCTGGTACTTTTGTGTCATTAAAAATGGGTGCGTTCCGGATTTCAGTTTTACCAAGTTAACTTTGCCGGTGCATTGCTCTCATTGGTCAATTGAGCATTTTTAGTCATGTGACATGGTCGATTGATCAATGAGAACAGTGCATCGGCAAAGTTAACTTGGGAAATCTAAAATGCGGAACACGGCCAATATCGAGAGACACTTCTCTCATTCAACGAACGTTTTCGGAAAGAAATTTAAAAACGTCAAAGTTTGAAGTTTTGTGAAAGGGACGAAAACAAAAATTATCTCAATTGGTACTTTCCCAATCAAACCTTCTAAGAACATTTTTAAGAACTCAAATATTAAAAAAATCTAAAAAACATACACATTTCCGCGTGTTAAACAAAAATAAATTTTGTATGTTTCTATCATCCTTTGACAATTTTTATTTTCTAAACTACTCTTAGTGTAGAATAGCAAAAAAAAATTAACGAAATCAAATCGTTTCATCGTTCATCTTTTTACATCTTTCTCAGAACGGTTTCACGTACAAGGTTCTTCAAATTTACACTTGAGCATGAGTAGGTACAGCACGAACCTTAAGTTTCGATTAAACATTTTTAAACGTGCAATTAATTTTATGTTTTGTTAGTAGGTACACGAGTTGCAAAACTAAGTTTTTTAAAAGACTCGCATTTAATACTCCTTTTTTATAAAATTGAATTTGAAAAAAATGTAATAATGCAACAGCCGATAAGTGCCATTCTATTGGATGAGATTTTATACGCGCATATAGAAAATAACAAGGACTGAGGGAAAAATATTGCAGGGACACACAAACTTCTAGTCTTTCATCATTTGACAGTTTTGATTGTCAAATAATTTTTTTTATACCTAACTTTCTTAGTACTCAAACGCATCTGCAGAATTTCACATCCAAGTTTATTCAAATTAACGCTTTCGCAAGACAACACGAAAGGACATTCTTTTACATCGATAATTTCAATTAATTTCGAAATTCTATAGTCACGTTATCATTTCAACCTCTCAGTTAGGTGTATTATTTTTTAACAGACTGATATTTTGAGCACACAATTTGCTACTTCCTCAAATATTTCAATTCACAAAGATATTATCCATTAAACCCGAAAATCATATTCAAATTGAACTTGAAACCATCACTTGAATTCAGTAAAAATAGATGTCAAAAACGTTACCGAATAGGTTCCACACATTTGTTTATATTTTTTTAAAAAAAAAGGTCAATCCAACGCACAATGAACTCCTCGGACCCTCTACCACTCCGAGCTCTTAACCATGGAAGAACTTTTCACGACTAAAACAGAAAACGAAAGAGTATCCTCTTTTCTGGTCAACACAGTACAAAAATATTGATTTCATTGCGACACACTAACTTCATTTTACAAGTATCCAGTTCACTCCATTTTTATGCACCCCCTACCCTTTTGTGGCATAGCATGAACTTTTCCCACATTGAATGTACGGAATGCGAGTCCCAAAATAAGGATAGCCAATATGCATTAGACCAAGTTTTGAAAAAAAAAAAATTAACCCTTGTGGAAGGATATGGGATATTTTCAAATGGCACATATGTCCTACATTGCGTGATGAATCTTAAATGATAATTGATGCGTTAATGGCAATTAGTGTAATTGCTTTTTGTGGCTATTGTTTTGAAAGAAGGTATCGACAAGCGACAGGCTGATCAGATGGTCTATCGGGAAGCTTAGTTATGTGAGAATTGATTGTGTTATATATGCGTGGAAAGCAGCATAACATAACTAGACTTCCTGATCTGATCAGCATGCGGTTTGTCCTATACCTATAGAGTACTTAGCGATAACGTCAATCTGAAGCCATATCATTTGTATGGAGGCAAATTCATACAGAAAAAAACTACCCCCTGACACCCGTGCCTTCATACAAATGACAGATTTTCGTTGTCGCGAAGTACCCAATAGCCTCGGAAAGGAAAGAATCCTCTGGTTTGATGAGGAATGCCGACAGATACTCGCAGCCAAGAACGAGGCCTACAAGGCTAAGCTGCAGGTGAACACGATAGCTGCCATTGAGCTCTATAGGCAGAGAAGAAGGGAAGAACACCGGCTTTTCAGAAAGAAGAAAAAAGAGCAAGAAAAGAGCAAGACCGATTGAAGATATAGAGAGGTGCCACTCCAGAAACGATGTTCGCAAGGTTTACCAAAGTGTGAAAGTCAAAGCCAAGGATACAAGGTTCGAACGACATCCTGTCGAGATGTACAAGGAAATATCGTAGTTGACGCACAGTCGATGTTGAGGATATGGAAGAACCACTTCTGCAGACTGTTAAACGGCGATGAAGAACAACATTCCGCTGTCAGGCAGAAGGAACCATTCAATATTGGCAACGAAAGCGAAAACTGCCAACTACCCGACCTAAGTGAAGCGAGGATAACAATATCTAAACTCAAGCTTAATAAGGCCGCCGGAAATGACGGTCTTCCCGCTGAGCTTTTTAAAGCTGGCGGAGATAACATGGTAAGTAACATCCAGCAACTCATAAGCCAAATCTGGTCGAGTGAAAGTATGCCTGAAGAATGGAACCTCAACATCGTTTTCCAGATCCACAAAAAAGGAGACCCTCTGAACTGCGACAACACTTGGGCAGATCCTTGAGAAAAAATCAAGTCCAAATCGAAACCCACCACACGACAGCATTTATAGAGACGAACCATACAGAGTAATGTTTGGTTTTGTATACCGCCCAAACTCGTCCGTTTGTGTAGGATGACGATGGAGAAATCTCGCTGCTCCATCAGGGTCGGAAACGACCTCACCGACACATTCGATACCAAAAAAGGATTTAGGCAAGGCGATGCGCTGTCATGTGACTTCTTCAATTTGATTCTTGAGAGGATTGTGCAAAACTCTCGAGCCAACACCAGAGGCACAATTTTCCAAAAATCGGTGCAACTACTAGCATACGCCGACGATATTGACGTCATTGGTAGGACTCAACGTGATATCATAACCACGTTTGCTAGTATAGAGAAGGATGCGGAAAATGAGTTTAGCAGCAAGTGAGGGTGAGACTAAGTATATGCTGTCAACACGAAAGGACACACAACATCAACGAATTGGACAAAACATCACCATTGACAGATACAACTTTGAGGTAGTAAGGGACTTTGTCTTCCTCGGCTCCGCTATTAGCTTTGACAACAACATCTCGTCAGAAATTTAACGAAGAATTAATCTTGGCAACCGCTGTTTCTTCAGGCTAAGAAGGCAATTTAGTGGTTAAGCCCTCACTCGAACTCCTTTATAAGACCCTGATCATCCCAGTCCTGCTCTATGGCGCCGAAGCAAGGACCGCTTTAAAAGCGGATGAAGAAATTCTTGGTCGATTCAAGAGAAAAGTTCTATCTTCGGTCCCGTTTGCGTTGACGGGCTATGGAGACGAAGATTACACCACGAACTATACAAGCTATACAGCAACATACCCCTGTTAAAAAAAACTCCGCATTGGAAGTTTAAGATTGCTAGGACATGTAGAACGAATGGACACCAATACTCCGGCTTGCAAAGTCTTCGGATCCCAGCCAGACGTCGGACGCAGTAGAGGAAGACCTCGCCTTAAGTTAACCTCAACCTCAACCAACTTGGAGTGCGCAACTGGAGGCAGTTAGTAAGAACCGGGCTAACTGGTGAGGCACCAACATGCCTCACCTGAGGCCCAGGTTCATCCCGCCACTTTAGTAAGTAAGTAAGTACTTTCGTCTCTATCGTGGAATCCTTGTTTTATATTACAGAAACGGCAAAAAGTAATTAGCAGTGAGAATAACAAATGAAACTGTGCGGAAACATACCTTATATTGGCTTTGTTCCACGACTTCATCCCAACATACACGAAAAAGGATCGTTGGAATTAAGGCAGTGTGCATAATACATTTATACAGATATCGTCTTCGCGTTTTTATATTTGTCTCGTTCTGCGAACCTACGTCATCGACGCTCATGGCAAAAACCAAGTATGCGCTAAGCCTACAGATATAGTAATTGTATCATGAGCAGTGTATTTATATGGAACACGCTGTAATCTAAAACAACCTCATGTTACATGGCGCGTGTGTACTGGGTACTCATTCCGTAACTTTTAAAACGATAATCGTCGACGATAGTGAAGGAGACTTTCTGTGTATGTATAATAATTTACTTACAAAATACAAAACTCCCAAGTCTTTATAGATTTCGTCAAGCCAATAAGGGCTAAAGCACTTTACACTTTGGAGCTTCACTTTGTTGACCTTACGCCCAACTGCTTTGAGCACTATTGACATATATATATGGCTGAAACACAATTAGGTTTTGGCGCTTTCCGTTGGCTGGCAGACGCACCTAGTTTAACCATACAAAATCAATATTATCTATCACAATCTAGTTTTACCCTGCGTTAAGCTTCAACGGCAAAATATAAAACGTATCCTCCGCCGTGGGTCAAAGGGAAGGTTTGAAAAAGTGTGTATTGTCAAAAAATATTGTTTTCTGGGTTAGTCTCTGAAATGGTTGTGGAGTACGATATTTTTATCGAAGATTCTAATCATTTCCCTTATTTTTGGAACAGACGTTGAAACCGCTGAGCAAGTGAATATGTCAAAGTGCGCGCAAAGCAGTTGGGCGTAACGTCGGCAAAGTGAAGCTTCAAAGCGTGATGGTGTTTTATCGGTTTTAGCTTCTGCTAACCTGAGCTACAAAAATGGCAAAAATGGTTGAAATCTTCGCTTTCAAATATCATAGTCCACAACCCTTTCAGAAAATAACCCTGAAAACAGCAACAAATATTTTGACAATTCATACTTTTTCATACTTTTGCTTTGACCCACAGAACGTTACAGCAACGTTACGTTAAGATTTTACATTAGCCATTCGAAGCTACCTTGAATCGGTAGGTATCATTGATTTTGTATGGTTCAAGTAGGTGCGTGTTCCAATATGGGTATTATTTATAAGCAACATCGTGAGTTTAGGACGTTTTTTAACGCGTTTAAAACTGCAGCACTATATAATATGGTCTCATTATAGTAATATATTTTTTTTTCGATAACTTTTTTTCAGTTTAGCGCATACATATGTTTGATATGTGAAAGCTACTGATTAAATTTCAAAATAGAGTTTCAAAAGTTTACTACATTTATGGCTGAAACACAATCACGCTTAGGAGCTTCGCCTTACCAACGTTACGTCCAACTGCTTTGCGCACGCTTTGACATATTTATTTTCTCAGCGGTTTCAACTTCTGCTACAAAAATGGGGGAATGATTTAAATCTTTGCTAAAAATATCGTATTCCACAACCTTCTCAGAAAATAATCCAGAAAACAACAACAAATATTTTGACAATTCACACTTTTTCCAACCTTTGCTTTGCCCATGGCGCTTTATAGCAACGTTACGTTAAGATTTTACGTTTTTCATTTTGAGGTGGAAACTCAACGCCAGGCAAAGGTAAATTGGGATAGGTAACATTGATTTCATATGGTTGAACTAGGTTCGTCAGCCAACGCAACGCACCAAAGCGTGATTGTGTTTCAGCCATTATCATCTCAGTTTACACAATTCGTGTGCGAAGTTTAAGTTTATCACGTTTACAATGACTATCCGACGTTTCTACACCTAATATATCTGTCCAGTATAGAGTATTTCGTATGAATTTCCCTTTAAACAAATGATATGGCTGTCAGACTGACGTTGTCGCGAAGTACTCTATTGAGCTCTTATATATAGGAAATGTCCTACTAAACAAATTTATTGCATTTGCTATTGAAAACTAGTCATAGAAAATGGCTTTCTGTAAACAATAGCCACAAAGTAGTTTATTACTCGTTATTTCATACTAGCCTTAAGATCCACTTGTTTTATTAAATCTTTCCCAACCGATTCCTGTCAAGTTTTATAAATTTATTTTTAATTTATTCCTTCTAGATCGTAAAGTTTGTAAAAAATTATGGCTCCGCAATTTTAATTTTTCCTGCTAGAGCTTACATAAAATGCAACCTTGGTCACACTGAACTGAAAAAGTCAACGCAAGTTCAAGCTTGCATGAGAATGTTGTAACTGGTGATCTGTGATGTCTACTGTGAAGTGAAGTGAAAAAGTTGGACATAAACTTTAGAAAAGTGTGTGTTTTTTTTAAATAATGTAAACAGCTGTTATAACAAGAAAAGTTTCCAACACGAAGCGCAAAGTAAGTAACAAATTATTTGTAAAATTGTTTATGACCCACAAGAATGTCAATCTAAGTACAAAATTCTGAAATAATTGAGAATGTGAGGCGAAACTTTAAGAAAAAATAACTAAACATGGAATTATAAGGTATTTTGCGAGCTTTTATACACATTTTAAAAAAAGACCAACGCGATTCATTCGCAGGTGCCGCAATTGGTGACAGTGAATCTTTCGCCAAAGTTTCGCGTTCACTTTGCCAATGTTGGTACCCATGTCTCGACGGGAGTTTTATAAAATAATTTGGACGATTTTTTATAATCTTCGTGTGGTAAAACAGTTTCGCAAACTGATTTAATTAGTTGTCCTGCCAATGACGTAATATTCTTGTCAATGCGAACAAAATTCGCACAAGTTCTTGACAGCGGCAAGTCTGCACAAATTGAAATAAAAAAAAAACCTTTGTCTCCGTCTTCACGATTGACCGAGAATGTGGGAATTTATTATCTGCCGCGGACGTTCAAGTCAGAAGCAAATCCCAATGCGAACAGTTCGCCTGCTACTTTACTTACTTTAGTGGTCCTACAGTCCGTGGTAAACATGGACCTCAACCAACATTTCTCCCCAATTAGCCTGATCCTTAGTTTACTCCGCCATTTGCGCACTTCCAAGTTGATTGAGGTAGGTTTTTACTTCTGGGGACCATGCGAACATGTTTCTGTCCGAGACAAATCGCAAGGCGAACATTACGCTCTACAGTCTGGAGTTAACTTTACCTCAACCATCATTCCTCCACAATTAGCCCGGTCATTAACTAAATACCCCCAGTTGCTCACTTCAAAGTTTATTAATGTCGTTTTGCGCGCGCTCCGCTTACCCCGAGATCATCCCATACCATCTAGCTGGGTATGCTGCTTCTGCGTGGAAGAAGCCTTAGGCCAGATTGTGAATATCCTTTCCCGACTACATATCTTAGCTGTCTTAAATGACAAATGCGGAGTTTTGTTTTTACCAGACCTATGTCACTGTTGTAAACCAAAGGATGGTTCATGCTTCAGCTCGGTAGAGATGCAATTGGATGACCAGGACTATGTCACTGTAAATCTTGGTGGAAAACGCTCCTTCATAGCTCAGCTTCAGAAATTGGATGACCAAAGTCTTATATAGGATTTCCGTAGTAGGTCACATAAAGGCTGTATACAAAGGAAACGGGGCGTGCTGTAGTGGTTAGAATGAAACAAAGTCGCTTAGTACCTCAAAGTCGTAGCTGTCGATTGTGCGTTCCTTTTAGTTGGCGACATATATTTGATCTTGCTTTAGCTATTTGCTGTCCCCGATTCAGACGATTTATTCTCTTAGCTATTGCTATGTGTAGTTCGTATCTATAAACGCTATCGCATGCGACTTTAACATCGATGAATGGGTAATCGATTCCACTCAATGAGCTTGTTCCAGGACCACCTGAGTTGTAAAACTTAGACCAGTTGTATAATTTTTTGGTCTTAAACCACATTAAGTCCAGTTACTGGTGAACGGTGTTATTGCCGTAGAAAATTGTAATTGGTGAGCTGACTGGGTCTTTCTTTTTGAAGGGCGGGCAAACTTTTCTGAGATTTCATTCATACTTTCATCCGATTTTATTTAGCTGGGTAGCAAGGCTGTGATTTCCGACAGTCGTGTTAGGTTTTAGTGTAGATGTTGCTAACGCCGCTAAACAGTCTACAGAACTGATTATTCTTTAATCTGAGCATCGACTCTACTACGATTTTCTCTTGTACATCTCGACCTGACTTTGTTCTACATTTTGGTAAGACTTCCAATCCTCATTCCTAGAGTGGCACCTCTTCATAGATTCGATCGCACATTTTTCTCTTAATTCAACTTTAGGGAAGTTCTTGTCTTCTTCGTAACCTTTTAGGACTCATTCTGAGGTACGAGCATCCGTGTAGTGGGACCTTTTCATACCTTCGATCACACACTTTTCCTCTTCATATTGAAAAGCAGACGTTCTTCCGATCTCCTTTGCTTTTGTTTACATGTAACGCTGCCTTTAAGATCCCATTCGGAGCCATGAGCATCCGTCGGCATAATTCGTTAAACCAGAGATTTCTGGTTGGTGGTTTGAAGTAACTCATCTTCAATTGGAGCCGTTCTCGTGTTTTGGTAATAATGTCGCCGAATTTTGATGATAGAAGAATGGGATAAGTATTCTACAACGTCATGCAACAGTATGTCCCGTCATCACGCAAGAAGTGTTCCAGTTTTAAATCAAAAACAACTAAATGTCTGTGTAGCGACGCTATATCCTCTACTTGCTTACTTAGCAAGCCTATGAGGATAGAAAGAAGGAACAGATCATCCAATCCAAACATAAAATGATAGGACAACACAGTAAAAGAACGCAACCGATATAAAGGGAGTACCTAACTAATACCTGGGCTAATTAGTACAGGTTCACACCGAGCAGGACACCACCTCATCAAGGTGATGCGATAACTATTCCATTCCTTCTCTTACAATGCAACTATACATACTTTTCCAAACTCTTAACAGCGATATATGCTTCCATCTTACCCATGAACCTGTCAACATTATTTATCCCAGAGACTTCCAATTGGCACATAGCCCACTGCTCGATATTTTTCATATGAACATCTCACTTGGAAGCACCTATTACCAAGACTACTTGCAAATAAACCCCACTTTTAGAAAAATTCGCTTCGCGCAATAATTTATTTTTATTTTTACTTCTACATAATTCCATTAAGACACATTAAATCCATTCAAAATCAGAATTAACAATGAAATCTTGTTCTTCGAACATACAGCACTAGCCTAGGGCCTTCTCAGTTTACTGCTTACAAATCCATGACGTCCCACTCCTCGTTCAAATAGTGCATGATCGCCTGCGGGTGAATCTTGTCACCAAACACCTCCACAAGCAGTTCTATAACTCGACTCTGTATGTTGGTCACCTGACTAACTGGACAATAGTCATCCTCAGAAGATCGGGAAATTGTCACAACCACTGGCGGACAGGGCAGCTTCTGCAGAAACTCTTTAAATCGCTTATAGTGCGTCTCCAGTTCCTCATCATCTGACACATGATTGGGTAAACCCTCACTGTCGGCTGTACACCCAGCGTCATACACCAACGACCATTCTACTTCCTCGGGTGTGTAATGTTGTCGCATGCTCACCACTAGTGCTTGTACCGCGGAGTAAATATCCTCCGGAATGGCAGTGTTCTCAAATGCATCCAATGATTTGTGCTCGTCGATGTACTCAAAGCATTCCTTGAGATCCTCGACGCGTTGACGACGTCGCTTCGATTCCTCCAGTGACATTTTTGTTTTGTCAAGCTTAAAGATTGTCCTGAGTTGGTCATAGCAGTTGGCCTTCTTGTACACATCGAGGAATGGATTTTTCGTACTGAAGTAGTCCAAATCGATGTCCAAGACATAAACGCCCAGTTCCAGTGGTTCGACGCCTTCGTCAACATTATACACGTCGAACATAATGTCCCGCGGATTCTCTAAATATTCGGTCTCGCAATAGTTCCCCTCAGAGGCGAAATACTCAATGCCCAGGTTCACGTACATGATGTCTTGATGTTCGCCAATTTTGAAATTGTACTTCCCAACAGGTATCTGCTGGCACCACGAGTTCTTCAGCCACACCAAATGTGTGAATTGCCCCGCATACAACGTGGGCATGATCCAATTCTCTATGGACAATTCGTTGAGCAGGAAGTCCTTGTTCTCGACACACGATGCTGGGATGTTCTTTGAGATGACCATGTCTGGATGGGAATCGAAGTGAATGAGTGTATTATTGGTTAGGGGAAGGTGGCGTGATCCGAAACACCGGTAAATAAATTCGAGCACATCGTTGTGGTAGTCCACAACGAAGATGGGGATTTTCTTGAATTTGCGAAGTGGTTTCGGTTCCAATTTGGAACGCTTTTCCTCGGGTTCTATTAGTTCTTTTTTGTCCATGTTCGTATGGGGGGGAATGGAGAAGGACCTACAAGCCAAGGATTTACCGTAAATTTATAGAACTTTAAAGCGCGACCGAAAAA
The DNA here is from genome assembly GCA_932526625.1 of Rhingia campestris. Classification (NCBI taxonomy): domain Eukaryota; kingdom Metazoa; phylum Arthropoda; class Insecta; order Diptera; family Syrphidae; genus Rhingia; species Rhingia campestris. The sequence continues at coordinate 94,883,541 of OW052184.1, forward strand.
ATTAATAAACAAAACTGTTGAGAACAAAGAGTACAGCTGACATAACTGTCAAAAGTGATTGTTCGTTAATGGAATTTCATAGCGCCGTCATCTAGTGGGGGGTAGGAGTAGTTAAAGATGGGAATTTCACTTTGGGAAATTATTGTTTAGTAATATTGCGTTTGGTCATTTTAATTGATCCGTCGGAGGGGACAATTCTCCGATTTTGTAAGATTCCTACGGTTTTTGCTTCGAGGTATTCTTCCGAAAAGCTGTTCGGAATATTTCTGCGACATGTTGTAACGCATCCCGGCGAATTTCGTTGAAGTGCGTTCAGGTGCATTTTTCGTGCAATTTTTGACAGCTAAGTGCCATTTTTTCCTATTTCCTCCGACTTCGGAATTTATTTACGAATTGTAGTGAAGTGAAGCCGTCGCGTCTCTGTAGTATTTGACACAGGACTCGAATGGAATTTGAACCTCCGACGAAGTATGCGTTGCGCAAAATTGTCATCTCCGACGGATACCTACCTCGATAGGGCTGAGTATATGTTATAAAATACTCAATCAAGCAATATTGAAAATTTATCGTAAACGGGTCAAAATTTGTATGGGGGATCATTTCTAAACATGTCGGAAATTTAGCACACAAATTGATTGTGATAGTATACTTTTGAAAGAGTATTTTGACATATATTCAATCAAAGTATAAATATGTGAGGGAAATTGTCAAAAACTGAAAGCAAGTTTGTTATAAGACATCATTTTCGAAATTTCTTCAATAAGGGCATTCATGCAACGTCGTAATTTAATTACGTGCGAAAGATTATAATTTTACGACGACGTTTCATGAACGACCCTAAAACTGCACAACTAAATAATGTGGTAACCCACTGAATTCAATCTCATTTTAGTAATTTATTTATTGATAGAACTTTGTTGTTATTGTTCTCTTTCCGTTGTAAAACTTCGACGTTGCATGAATACCCACACTTACTTGGACGATTTTTTGGTAGGATCTATTGAATAAGTTAAAATGTCAGTCAGTCCTGATTCTCTTCTTCTTCCGTATTCATTCCCTTTAACTATCAATCATTCACCACAAAACAGTAATTCGTGTCTGATACCTAAAATCGCTTGAGTTTTCTTCCCACCCGACTCAACTTTCCTTTTGGAACTCTCTACCTCACCCTTTGGTTATCACCGACTCTTCTCAGTACAAAACTCCTTCAACACTATCTTCATCCTGTGCTTTGTGATATCCTTTTGTTCCTTTGAATCTTTTTACAGGTCTTATCTTATCAGGAATGGAATGCTTATTCATTTTTGTTATTGGTACGAAAAGAGAGCACTCAACACACTGAGATTCTAAACATAGTTAGATTACTACGTGTCTGAGCACACATACTACAGTGAGGCCCCATCACAGCTTCGATTACAACTTCCCTTTTCCTTAATCCTGATTTAGCTATCTTTGTTCTTTATGCACGTAGGGTTCCACAGATCTTCAATTCAGATCACTTGGTAACGTACAGACGTCATTCTTACACGCTGCAGCAATGTTTTCGCATGACACGTAGATGCAAAGCTGCAAAGCTTTTGGAATTTTGATCGATTATGCTGACTTTTCCATACTGTCTGGTTTTCACAAGCATCTCTTTAGGTGTTTTTTTTTTTTGCCAGGAACATCATTCATGATGGTCAGACTTGAAGATTTTCTTTGCTTTATCGATGTTTTCTACAATTGGTCTTCCAGCGCGCGGTCCATGGAATGGGACCATAAAAACTTTTACATTTTCAGACCCATGTCTTGCGTTTGTCGAAGAAAAACAAGAATATGACATTATTTTCTCTAGCCTATGTCCATCTTTGACGCCAACTTATACAAAACTGATTCACAAAATTGTCAGACAACCGTTTTTAGCACAAAATCTCATCTTTCTAATCATGTGTATACAACGCGAGATACAGATTACTGAAGCCATCTGTTATTAAAATAATGGATATTTTTTACTACACATCTAATGAGGAAAATTTCTCTAAAAGTTTAGCCAAGTTTGGCAGCAGCTGATGCGATGTAAGCAATATCAATATACATATATAGCGTTTATGTGGCCCAAAACTTGGAATCAACGCCAACTCAAGCCTATCTTTTTTTTTTGACTTTTGAATTAATTTCTTATTATCTTAAAATATTAACTTAATACTAGACAAAAATGCTTAAATCTACCTTATCAATAACAGGTTTTTTTAACCTAACATATCGGCCCATGTCGGGCGCTCTAAACTTATATCTAACATATTTAATTCGCTTTTCGGCTTAAATTTGTCGGTTGTTAAGATATTTAATTTTAATTTTCAAAGAAAAGTTAAAAAAAACTTTGAGAAGTGACAGTTTTTTTTTGTTTTATATAAAATGCTTATTCTAGATTAAAACTAACTTACACCACTTAAGAATACTTAACTACTTAAACATAACTTAATTATAATCGCCGTAGCATATGCACTCGTTGCATATGCCCCGAGGGTTCGCCTTCCCGATTAAGTCCTTGGATCCAGCAAGCATTTATGAATCATATTAAATAAAATATGGTGCACAAGCCCCGCCCCAGACCTTGTACCTAAATTTATTCTTATAACTAAGGAGTGGACTAAAAGTCCGCAAAGGCCTGAGGAAGTGCAGAGATACCTTCCTCATTCAGCCACCAAAATTCGTTGCGCTGCTTTTCAGCTTCGGTCCTATCGCGATCCGATACCGCCGTGCTAAAGCGGAGGAGTTTCGGAGCGTTGTCGACGTACACGTCGCGGATTAGCCGCTTGTCCCGCGCGTCACGGTAGCGGTTGTATAAAACCGGGATACCGACAAAAAATCAAGCATATCTTTGGACGTACGGTTAAATGTAGAGATTCGTACTCAAACCTCCTTCATGAAAAGCTTCTCATGATGGTTTTATGCAAGCCCTATCGAGGTATCCGTCTGAGCGGAAAATTATCCGATTTTGTACGATTCGGTGGATTTTTGCTTCGAGGTATTCTTTTGAAAAGCTGTTCGGAATATTTCTCCGACATTTTGTATCGCATCCGGGCAAATTGCGTTGAAATGCGTTCAGGAGCATTTTTCGTGAAATTTTTTACAGTTAAGTGAATTTTTTTCCGATTACCTCCGACACAAATTCTTCGCGGAATTTATTTACGAATTGTAGTGAAGTGAAGCCTTCGCATTTGTGTAGTATTTTTTCCGATGACACATACAACGAATGGAATTTGAACGTCCGATGAAGTATGCGTTGTGGAAAATGATCCGCTCCGACGGATACCTCGATAGGTGTAAACGTAGGTGTAATTATTTCCGGAATTTGAACTGGCGAGGCCGCCTTCAGTATTTCACAGCACTAACCATTAGACCACTGCAACAATGCTTCATCTTTTTATCTATACGATACTAGACCATGTATTGTCTTCCCGAAATGTGCTTTAAAATCTATGCCGATAATCTAAAGCTCTTACTCTGTGATATACTTAATAAGGCTGTACAAATATAGACAGAATCCGAATAGCCAGAGAAGGAATAGCGGAATGAAAAATGAACTCTAGCCTTCACAATCCAAAGTTATCATCAGTTTGGCTCTAGCCGATTTCGAAAAAAAATGGTCCAATGACTGTTCCTGCATAAACTATACACCCAACCTCATTATGAAATAAGAGGCAAAATCGTCCTTTTTGTTGTTGAGATTCATTGGCTGACACTTTCAAAGCAAACATCTTCAAGTCTTTTAACAAACTGTGCCCTCATGCGCGATGAACTGCCGCTAAGAAGGTCTGTGTTCGATTCCCAGCCATAGCAACAAATACCTGATTTTTCATCGGCTCTCCTTTCGTCACTCGTGATGATCTGACAAATCATCCGAGTAATATCAATTGTCAAGAAAAGCTTATATCAACTTAGTGTGGATTCGGCATAAAACAGAAGGTCCACATGAATGGTTGTGAGAAAGCTCGGCCTTGGGTATTAACGAGCCTGCTGCGCCAAAAATTTGTATTTGTATTTGCCCACAAGACATGCGGGGAATTAACAATTGCATGGTCCCTCGCGTGGTAGGGTCTAGACGGAGCACATCGAGGAACGTATTTTTCGTACTGAAGTAGTCTAAATTGATGTCCAAGACATAAAAGTACGTGACCTTGCAAGGCTTGCGTCCCGTGATGCTCCAGTTTCTAAGAGTGTAACTAAATCCCACAATAAAGGACAAATCACAGTCTGGGGGACAGGAATTTCGTCCCCGTGTTCCATGTTGCGACAAAATCATTGACAATTTCTTCGTTAAAAACATCAAGATGCGATTATTCCGCGTTCTTAAGGATTATAGCGTGTCATTTTTTAATGACACAAATTCAAATCCTGTCAAAACTGACATTAACATTCGACGTCATTTCTAAATATCTAGTCATACATTATGACTTATTATATATTTATTTCCAACGTTCCACCTTATGAATCTTTTCTGATGCCTTCTTCCAGGTTGACTATACCATGGTGGTGCCTAGTGCAGTATTGCCTTTAGTCTTAGCGTTTTTCTGCTATAAAGCTTGGTTAAGGTAATTCTGTTCGACACGTGCATATTCCTGCATATCCCTGATGTAATGTTTCCCCTTAGGGATACTTGGACTAACTTATTTATACAACTATCTGCTTGAAATCAACCAGTAAGTTGTAAAATAAACAAGTTGGTGAATGTGGCCCTTAATCGCTTTCTATGACGAGCGATAAGAAGGAAAAAAAGATACCCCTACATGGTTTCCTGTTGAGCTTGTACTTAGTAGGAAGTGAATTGCACACTTCTCAGTTACTCGCTCTTTTCATTCCAAAAATTGAACGCACTTCTCTCGACAAATCCTTATCATTAAACTAAAAAACAAATAGACTGGAAAATCAAAGTTTCGGCATAATAAGTCCAAACTGCAATAGCAAACCTCTAGCTTGCCGCAATTAGTTGCACTTTCCCATTCAAAAAACATTTCATTTGAAGTTCATTAATGCTTGAACTTGACCCACTTTTTTGCTTACCATCTCTATAATTCTGCGAACTAATCATCATTCCAACCGCACGATAGACTTTTTGCGATTTTGTATTCACTTTCCAAATATCGTCATTATCATCATCTTCATCATAATCATCTTCATCATCATCATTCATCATCACCATCATCATCTCAATACAAAAATTCCCTTGGATGCCATCCGGGCCCATGAAACAACCGCCTACTGCCTGCATCTATACAACACAGAGGACGACACACGCCCACGCACTGCTGCTGCTCCCACAATTCAAAACCGAAGAACCCAGAACAAGCGTATACAAGCTTTTGACCCAGCTGGGTCCAAGGTCATGTACAGCATTCATGTCAATACCTTTACATTGCTGCTTTTGTGGCGGCATATCAACCATTCCTTCGGCAATTCAAAAGGACTCTCGATGTGTGGGCGTATATGAAGCAGCTGAATGTGGGACGCGATCGATATCTGCAGAACTTTCACGGAATCCCTTGTTGTAGTGTTGTTGTACATACGAAAAAGAGCTTTAATCAGAATTCATCCCAGTTAACGTTGTTGCAAGAGTGCGGGCATAGATGAAACGTTTACTTTCAAGCAGGGGTGGTGATGGCACTCCTATCCTCAGAATGCGTATCCTGTCAAATTCATTCATAAGAAATTCAATGTTATCCTGGAGCCGTTTATATGTTTTGCTTGGTACATCGTTACATGTGCCCCAGTAGGAGTGTGTAGTGAATATTGGAAAATAGCTAATCAAAAGGTGGGTGTGTTAGAGGGGTCAGTTTGGGGGGATATATGTATTCTACGAGGGTAGGTTGTTAAACTTTTAGATTTTGTGGCCCAGACTTACGTTACGTGGGCGAGAAATTTTGTTCACGTTTGCGTTAACACACAGATAATTGTTCGACAATTATCGATAATGTTGTTGTTTTGTAGTCCTTACGGTGAACCTTAAGAACCGTTCATTATAATAGATAGATATCTGCCATTGGTAAACATACGCCAATTAAGATTTTTTGATTGTATTTGTGTCAGAAGAGGGAATTAACATTTTCTTTGTAGAATATCGTTACATTTTTAAGGACACACGATGTAGCTTCATTTACAAGGAACTGTTTGAACGACAACAACTTCCAAGCCTTACGATTGCTTTGATGGTTCGGGCGGGAGGCAGAATTTCTACATTCAAAAACCTTAAATTGACAACTCTTGTCGAACCCATTGGGATGTGTCGCGGTCATGGCAATGTGGAAGACATTGATATAGAAGTTTCCTATAGCGTTGATGAAAGATGCCTTGTAGAACGCCTATCTGTTATGGGATAATGCCTCACGTTCCACATTTCTTAGACCTCTTCTCTTGAATGTAATGAAAAACGATATTTTGAAGCTGCGAACTCCGATTGTGTTGACATCAAGTCTCAAAAACACCTAGATTGGCTAGAATTTTAATGCTTAGAAAATAGTTAGACCTTAGGAATCCATTGAATTTGGGGAACAAAGACTAAAAGCGTTGCCTTATATAGTAGCAGTGGGACATTAAGGTTTAGTATGAGTGTATTAGGTACTTCGGCCTTTCAATAGGTGACATTGTTAACCAGATAGAGCGCATGGAGCACATGGTGCAGTATAGCAGACATTTAACTATTTCTGTCCTTAAATGATTGATAAACACTCTTAGTTGACCATTACCCAGAGTTCTGAAAGCGTCAGCCATTTCATCTGCTCTGTTTTGACGTGCTTCTATATCGAACATGAAAATGATATTGTAAACTCCTATCCAGTCAGTACTTTTATGGGTAATATGAGTAAGTACTTAACAGTTTCGACTGTTGTTTTACTTTTCTCTACCAGATACAGGGCATCCTTCAATCCTGGACACATTGCTTCCAGTTATTGCAATCTGGCATCCGCGATCCTTAAATCGGAGGTGCGGTCTTTCTTGTCGCCTCAAACCTGAAGTCTGGGTTGGACCGAGCCAAAATATTCAACGTGTTTTTACCTATTGCACTGCATCCACATAAAGTTCGCGGTTGTATCTTATACTCCATTCGCCTTCCTCGCATACAAAACCAAAAAATCAACGAAGAATTTTTCCTTACGAAAGTCCTGTATATTTACTCCGTTTTCCTGCTTATTGTCTAGCACTCGGCTCCTTAAAGTAGGACTGGCAGGGTTAGGGTTCGGTAAACCAAAATAGCATCCTTTTTCTAAAGTCAGTCTTCACAGTATCTCCACTAAGGTGTTATTCGTGGGGTTAATGGTAACCCCGAGGTAGATAAACCTCAAAATTGTTGCTATCAACAGTGGCAGGTTGTGCAATGTTGTGGATCGATAGTTCTTTGATTGTTGATGGCACATACTTTATCTTGTCCTCATTAACTAATGACTTCGACTGACTTCTTTTTGTCAAGACTCAGCTCTTCACGGCTCACTTGCGGTAAGGGTCCGTACCCGGTTAATGGCGGTTAAGGGACAAATCCACTCATACTTCCTGAAGAAGGCCGACATCAAATTGCGTCATATCGAGGAAGATATGGCCTTCCTCTACGACAAGAACAGACAAAAACGATCTACTAAACAGATTCCGCCCAGATATAGCAAGAATTACGGCGATAGTCACGGGGCACTGGGAAATTGGAGACCATGTGGCCAAACTAGGGATCCCATACAACCCTCAATGCCGCAGTTGCAGGAAATGAGAGAGAAATGAGAGAGAAACCACCTCCTATTTCATCTGCAAATGTCCGGCACTATCAAGATTGCGTGCGTTAGACAAACCATTCTGCGACAACCTTAGCGAAATCTCGGGGTAAAAGGATACATGATCTTATCCGATTTTTAAACCTCACAGGCTGGATCTAGAGACCGTCTGTATCACATCCACAACAATCATCATAATAAAGGTTACACGAGTCGTGGTAACAAAAAGGCTACAAAAGGCTAGAAGTGCTACTTGGATTTATGCCAAACCGCCACTTCTATCTACCTACCTCCCTTTGTCAAATAAATGTTGGTAGTTAATCTCAGCTTAGATCTAATCAATATAGATACAAAGTTATAGATAAAGTGCATTCTGTTGGACGATTAGGGCGACCAAAATGTGTTCGAAGAACTCTATAACAATTTTTAACTGAGCACTGATTTTTGAAATAAGTTTCCACAATTAGTAAGCTTTGTTCCGGCAATGACAATGCACACTGAACACAAACGTCATTTGACATTGACAGATACAAGCCTTTTGATGCGAAAACAACTTTAAATTTCGTCCTAGAGCTCAGCATGTAGGATATTTTCTAGTTCAAGGGACTTTAAAAGATTCAATGACCCAACGAAGTTTTTCTTTGCTGATGTTATAGCTTGAACTCATGAACAGGTTTTTTTACGATCTCAATCATGAATCCTGCTTCAGACCAAGCTTCCCTTACTCCGGATACTATGTGATCTTCTTTAGATCCTCTTAGATTATTGGGTAGCACAAGTAATCTATAGTCAGCTAATACCCATAGCTAATTGAAGATGGATATTGGTTAAGGCCCTGGTTCACCCGGACTGTAGCGACACTTAAGTTATAAGTAACCCGCCCTTATTGAGATCCAGACCAAACAAAGCTTCCCTTACTTATAAAATCTTTAGATTCTTGATCAGCACAAGTTATCTGCTATCCATTAGCCTATACAAATCATAGGAAGTTATCGCAGGGCCCGGAGGTAGTCTTCGAGGTAGTTTAAGGCTAATTCCCCGATTTCTCTATCTATAGATCTAGATTTCTAGGTTTCTCTTCGAATATCTGTCTAAAATTTTTGTTGTGGGTCCTGCTCTCATAAGCATTTCGATTTTTTTTCTGTAATTTGAGAGGATTTTTGTTCCGATCTTTGCCTTTTTCCTTAAGGCTTGTTCTGGTTCTTCACTTCGTTAATTTTTTTTGAGGATCTTTGTCTTTTGGACGTGGGCCCATGAGTTCAAGTAGAAAATGGATATGTTTTTCAATTTTCTACCTTACAGCGACCTTTTGAAAGCAGTTATTCAGTGTACATGTCCAAGCTCAAAATATTTCGACAAGTTGACCACGAAGAAGATCAGTTATCCCGATGCATGCTCGAATATCCTTATTTTTTAATCAAAATCTACGTTTTCAGTTACAGCATTATATACTTCACTATTGGTTAGGTGGTAGTGATGGGTAGGACACGGTTTTTTAATGAGTTTGTATGAGGTACTCTTTTTTCGAAATGAGGTAGTACACTGACCCACCTCAAATGTCCCAAAAGCCTCAAATTTAACTGTCCACCCGACGACAAATGGGACTTTTTTTTGACGACGCTGTAACAAATTTTGTCCCCTCTGCAAATGTTCCATTATGGTTTTGAATTCATTCTTTTTTTTTCTTAAATGACGTTTTCCATTGGTAAAAATCATTCTTTTTTCTCTAAATCTGTAAAAAGATCGATTTTGACAGTTGTAAGATCTATTTTGCAAATCTGAATTTTTCGACAAAATTTACCGCTCCTTGCACTAATACAAATGATAGCTGTCAGTTTGACTAGAGTGATTTTCGTTTTGATTTATTATTATTTCGATTCTGAAAAAAACATTATTAATCATAAAAACTGTAGCAGTTCAGTGTGAAATATAAATTAAATCAAAAACAAACAACCTGTGCTACTGGAAACTTGACAGCTACACTAACTTCACAGACAAGAAATTTCAACAATACAAAGACCATCGTGTTCCATTGGCATTAAAAAAGATCAAAATCCAGATTTACCAATGAAAAAGGCCATAGACAAACGTCATGTTGGTACACTATAGGGATCTGTACCTCATACTTCATAACTGAAGCACTACATAATGTCTAATACGCCACTCTGATGGTATAATGAAATGATCGGTACATCACACCTCAAAAATGAAGCACTAAAATGTCCCTTTGTCCTATGGATGTATCGCTCTGATGGTTAATTGGTACAACAAGAGAGAAGAGAACATTTTTTTTCTTGGTGAGTGGAGGGAGACGAAATGTGAATGTGTTTGGTTTAGTTTGTGTGGCTATTGATGAGGTGTGAGGCAATACATTTTTCTGCTTTGAGGTGATGGGACATTTCAGAGCGGTGTATGCGACATTTGTATTGCCTCATGTATGAGGTACACATCACTATTAGGTGGAGTGGCCTAGTGGTTAGACTTCTAAGCGCGGGGTCCCCGGTCCATGCACTTGTCGGAAAAAAAAAATCCGTACGTAAATATTCCATTGAGAAATAATTTCTTTCGAAAAAATTCTCTCAGGTCATTTCCGTCTTTAAAAAAACCCAATCTAGAAATAATCCTGTAGGAAATATTCATCATATTCCCTCAGCAAAAAATTCTTCCAAAAGGAATTCCGTTGGAAAAATACAACTATCGTATACTCCTATATGCTCAGTAATTCTTTAATACTACCTGATGGTAGTACGAGCGAATATCTTCAATCTCAAAGAAGTCAATAACCTATATGAATCTACAGTTCAACTGATATGATATCATCTGCCCTAGCTAGGGAGCTTTCTTTTAGAGCATTCAACGAACTAGAAACATTTTGTATACCCTATCCCATAGGGGTATATTAGTTTGATAAATAATTTGAAACATAGAGAAATAATTTAGCTATATATACCTGAAAGTATATGGATCGACTCAGAATCGCTACTGAGCCGATTAAGCCATGTCTGTCTGTCCGTCCGTCTGTATGTCACCGATTTTTAGGCCTTAAATTTTGAGCTAGGAGTATGAAATTTGGTATATAGGATTCTTGTACGTTGCTTCAGAACAAGTGTAATTTTTTTAAAAATCCGCCCACTCCCACACCCATTTTTCAAAAAAACGTTTTTGGCCAAAAAGTACATTTTTTTGAAAAAATGTGAATAAAATATTTAGACAATCCCAATAACTACCTTGTATACGAAGTTTTTGCCACGCCCACTTTTTAAGGGTATTTTAATTAAAAAAAAAACATTTTCAGTCAAATTTTAAAATATTCGAAAAAAAAAATTTATGCAAAACCATTGGTAATTTTAAACGAATATTTCTTCAATAGTTCATTTCAGCCCAAGATATATGCAATAGCAAAACTTTGTTTTTTTGTCTGTCGAACCATAAACGATTTTGAAAAACTGTCTGAACAATATGTTGTGACATTTTCATTTTGAATATTTCATTGCCATACAGACCACAATTTGGGGATAAAAATTTTAAGGATGGGATGGGATAGGGTTTTTTATTTTCATATCTATTTATATTTATGAAATCATTTTCCTTAAAAATACCACCCGGAAATACTCCCCACAAAAATATTTTAGAAACATTCCGTCTGTTGGCTCCTCTTTCAATCTTCAAATGGGTTCCTTTGAGATTGGAAACGACAGCATTGGTATATCCTCTGCGTACTTGTATATCTCTTAGCAACATCGAACCCTCAAAAGTGCTCATGGCGACAAATCTGTCTCCCTACTAGTGACGAGATATTGTCGAAATTTAAAATCAACGCCAAAATAAAAAGACAAAACCTCAACCTTGTACAAACTGAAGGACGAAATCCATTACCCAAGGATAGCCAAATACAAAACAATGAATCAGACACCCATATATATAGCGTTTACTTTTGCTCGCCGAGGAGCATTAAGAAACCTGTTGGAGAAGTAACTCCAATATGCCCTTGGAATTAACCCAGGGATTGGCAAGCGGTAAATGAAACAGAGGTATTTTTAGCCAGTTTCCCCATCGAATTGCTGAAATTCTCCAGCTTTCTGTTATTTTACACGCCCATGTGGATTTGTTCCGACTTAGGTTTCCCTGAATCTCTGTTCGTTGTCCTCCTACGACGAGGGTGTGGATCAGGACTAGTCACAGGCAAATATTCCCATAAGCCGGCGACAGAAGCTTGCTGAAGGTAATAATACATTATTTGGTGGGATTACTCTGGAGAACACTGGGCGAGCCCATTTTGCATTCTGTTGTTTGCTGTAGGTAAACAACGATTATCCTCCATCGCCTGCGGGATAATCAAGGATTCATATTGCCTTTGTCATAACATTCTAAGAATTGAAATAAACCACTGCGCTGGGAACACTTTGCCCCAACATTGTTGGTTAAACTTGATTCCTATTGCCTTTGTAATTTGATTACTCCATGCAATTAAAAAGCAAAATCTATTTTTGAATAATTCCAAGAACTGGGCTACAAGCTCAAACATGAATTGAATTCAAGGCCAGGGGTAAAAGAAACCAAAGACATTCGAAATTATTTCGAGAATTGGGTATATCACCAGGGAGACCAGCAGCGGGATGCTTATAAAAAGTAGACTTGTGTAGTAGAATAATATTGTGATTTACTTTGGTTTCTAAATTCATACATAAAAACCTCTAATTATAGAACGTCCATCCCAAAAATCATTCAACACAACCAAGGGATATTCCTTTTATCTGTTATATGGTGGTATCAGTGGGTTGTAAGTAGATAAACAAAACTTTAAGATTGCTACCTCCAAGTCGACATCAACCACACGAATGAAACCTTGACTCTTGGAAACATATTCCACTTTCGTTTGTCTAACATAAATAGGTCCTGAAGTAGGCTACCCTCATCTTGGCTGTCTTACTCTGCGACTTGGATGTTAATCAGAAAATCGGAGAGTACTTTGAACTCGTCGTATAATCTGAGCCAATGAAAAGTAGTCCAACCAACAATTTTCCTTCCGTAAGGTTAATTTTTTTGATTTCATGAAGCAATTACTTGCATATGGCTTTTGTAGTACTTGCGCACGGAAGTTGGGCGTTTTAAAGTCATCACATTGGTAGTAGCATGTTTAATAGAGTTTTTTAACAAAGCTCCCGAAATGTGTTTGTTTTTGCGAGAGCTTTGATATAGCTACAATAACGCTTCTATTAAAAAAAAAGACATTTTAAGACGTTCCAGTGGAGTTTCCAGTGTCAAAAAGCAATAGGAATGGTCGCAGATAAAATGATGGGTTTCATCCTCCCACTAGTAAAAAATAGCGTGTTTTATTAAGAATGCTTGATGTTACGCTGAAGGCGAAGACGAGAGCTTTTAAGAAAATGGTAGAAATGCATACCAGTTTTTTTCTATAAAAGCGCGCCATCAAATAGAGATGCCACTCCAGGAATGATGATCGTAAAACGTCGAAGTCTTAAATATAAATACCGAACATAATACTGTCAACGCAAACAAGGAATATATCCTGAGATATAAATGAAAAAAGCACTACTGGAGACTGTTTAACTTCTGGAGACTGTTTAACTTCCCCTTGTCAGATAGAAGGAACCATTTAATATTGACGACAGCAGGAAAACCAAAATTCACCTTACCTGCTTTAGCGCCAAAAGTATTTAATGGCGACGGCTAGCAATTTCCCTTTTGTCAGGAACGATCTAATATTGGCAACAGCATCAAACACAAAAACTCACCGGACCTTAGTGAAGTGGAGATCGTAATATATTAACTAAAGCTTAGAGGGGTACTGGAATGAGAGCCTTCCTGCCGAGATATAAAATTGCAGCGGGAAATGACTTGGTAATAAGGATACACCAACCCATTACCAAAATTTGGTCGGGTATGGCTGAAGAATGGAAACGCAGTATAGTTTGCCCGATCCACACGAAAATCTACATATTACAACAAATTGGACAGAGCATCACGATCAACAGCTACATCTTTCTGGTTAAGGCACTTAAGGCACTTTTTGTACATCGGTTCCGCTATTTACTCAAACTACCGAGAAGATCCCATATAAAAAGTCCCACCTTGCGGCGCTGAAGTATCAACCATATCAAAAGCGGATGAAGAAATCCTTGTTCGTTTCGACTGAACCTTTTTCCCTTTGCATTGGTGGACGAACTTTGTCAGCTGTACGGCAACATAGTCCTGGTAAAAAATAACTCGGAATTGGACGTTTAATACAACTCGAGAAATGGACCTTAATATCTTGGCACGCAGAGTCTTCTAATCCTAACCAGATAAAAGACGCAGATGAAGTCCTCCTCATATGTACCATGCTCAAGTAGAAACGGATTTTAACTCCCTTGAAGGGACCGAGTAAATTGTTGTCCACTGTTGGCTGAGGCTCCGGATTGTTGTGCACTTCAGTAAAAAAAAACTGGCAGTTACTCGATTATAGCTTTTATAGTACTTCTGTGCGCAAGTCATCGCTTCGGGAATTGGGTTCGGTTATAGTGCCTGACAACGTTTTCCCATCGCAATTAGACAAGATTTAGTCTTGTTAGGGCGTGAATCTTGGTGGTTCTTTTTGTCTATCAGTGGCGTGGCGTTCATTTATGCCAATTCCTTTATGCCTTTTGAAATTCCAACCTATTGCCGTATCTAATACTCCTGCCTCCAAGTTCGGTAAAAAATTTTCTAATTTAGTGAACTGAATATTTTTAGCCATACACACTTATTTATTTCATGGAGCCATTATGTCTCTTGCACTCTCAAACATGTTTCTTTTAAAAATACATGAACTATTCGTACTGCAGCTTATGAACATCTGTAAATTCCACTACTCAGATAGAGAGTTATACTGTCCTTGTCCCTATTTTTCAAAATTTTACGTTCACTTATACAAAAAATAAACTTGCGGCAATATTCGGCTTCCCTTCACAAAAATGTTACCTACGCCACTGCTATTTATTTATATTTAAAAAAAATCATCATTAGCATCCAATTAAATGGAAAAAGCTTTTCATTTCCATGTTCGACAAATCAGAGAAACCATTAGGTTTTAAGGGGAAGCTTCCTTTTATTAGAGAGGGCAGGTACAAAAAAAAATAAGTCATATCTATTCCTCTTCTTCTTCATGTTGTTTTTGTAGAAGTCATTAAAGACCAAGTCATGATACGTGCATCCCTATTAGGAAGTATCCAGTGATGACACATTTTGGGACGCTAATTTGCGGTCTATATATCAAGACCAAGTTCAAACACCTTTTCAATTCTTGCTTTGGAACGTAGTTCCGGTACTTTTTATGAGACCGATTCCAGTGATTTTATAGCTGCATTGCTTGGCCGACCTTGAAGGTCCTATTATAGATTGCAGATATTAAATTCTCTTTCAGCCAAGATAAGACCTACTATTTGACCATACCCCTCGACTATCCGAACATAAGAAAGATTCGGGCGGAATGAGCCGCTTAATCGCGTACTCTCAAAATATTCATCATTGGGGTAGAAAGCCCCAAAGATGAAACTATTGCTCGAGGTCATCGCTCTTGCCGCGTGAAACCGATTGAGTTTCACCAGAAAATTTTCTATTCTGTTTATGTTGGCCCCGTTGTATAGGACCTAGTTGGAATAATATTTTGTGAAGTCAGATACTGGTGTTCTGTAAAGTCCAAGGCAGCTTCTCAAACACCCGTATTTTTTCCATTTGAGGTGGGGCAACGTTGAACCACACACGCACCCATAGTCAATCATCGGCCTGATGAGAGCCATGTAGCAAATCACCTTCACCATGCTGTCAAGACAACTGCTATAAAATAATCGTCTTATCAGAGCAAACGCTTCCCTAGCTCTCACCAGAGCAGCATCTACATGTCTTCCGAAATATAGATACTGATCCAGCCAGATGCTAAGGTACTTTAACACACTTTTACTCGCCAGTGGCTGTCCGTTTGGTCCAATGATCACCAGCTTGCGCCAGATCTTTCTCGTATCCCTAGAGGTCCTAGACAATGGACAATAGGATAGTTTCCGATTTCTGAAAGTTGATTTTCAACTTCCAGTCATCGCAATATCTCTGGGTAGTCAAACACGCTATCCACTAGGCTGTACTCTGGAACATGAAAGACGAGTAAGTACAACTAAGTTCTTGAATCGTGTTGACTCATTCTCCGGTAGGTTCCCGATCTTTTCACCTTTTTCGGATCTTTTCACCTTTTCCCGATCTTTTAACCATAGATTTTGTAAGCCTTCATTCGTAAGCTCTATACATGCTATGCTTCGGATTAACTTCGTACGAAGTTCTACCGAAACATCTTAACGTATGGTACATGTACACACGTCTCCGAAAGCTTTATAAAAACCTTACAGAGGTTATACCATCATAACAGGCTTCTACCCAAATAATCGACTGCAAAAATGCTCAACTTCCGCGCACAAGTACTATATAAGGCCTACAGAAATAATGGCTTGTGGCAATTAAATTTTTTTACCTTATACAGGAATAATTGATAATTAGGCAACACTATAACCTAAATGACGATATAAAGTATTTAATACGCGGGCTCAGGGGTGTGATGAATCGTCGCACAGTCTTTGATTCCAAGTATCAATGCCAAACTTTTTCTCATTATCCGTTCGAGTAGTATCACTTTCTTTAAATCCAGCCGTTCGGATTCGGCATAAAACTGGAGTTCCCGCTATCGAACATGAAGTACACACGTCATGAATATGGTTATGAGAAAAAGCTAGGCCCCGAGTCCTAACAGTCCGAAAATAACAAAACCTACTATTTTTCACAGCCCACCTCTTGCGATAGTCTGACAAAAATCCAATAGTCATGAGAAGCTTCTCAAATTTGCTGTTCGGAATCGGTGTTAAACAAAAGGTCACATTCGTTGTAATGGATGGAGACGTTAGGTTTTAACGCCTTTGTGGGCCGCTAATACCAGATATTTCATTTCTGAGTCCTAACGAGCCTGTATTCCCAACATTTTATTTTTTATTAGAGGAGCTATAATTCAGGAAGGTTATACAGCGTTACTTCCTGTGACAACCTTTGGAACTTCGAAATTATTCAGAAAATATTTTTTGAAATGTTATGAGTGCTGGGGAATCTGGGATCACACTCAAAAATGTCCACTACTATGCGTTGATAGTTCAAGATGTTGAAAGAGCCACCTTGAGTCTGCATTACACGCATTTTTCAAAATTCCTTGCACCACTTCGTTTTGGTCAACTCCTCGATTTAAAAAAAAATAAACCCTTTGCGGATAAATTGATATACAGGGATGTTTGCAACTTTTAGGAGGATTTCAAGCTCACATAAATAATTCCACAAATATAACGAAAATCCTTGCGTTGGTGTCAAACAAGCGACTGTTAAATAACCTTACAAAAGAAAAGGACAGACAAATACCACTCTAAAAGACACCTACGCGACTCTATGTCACTCGGGAACATATGAAAAATATCGTTTTTCGGTTGAAGCTTGTAGGCCGGTCGCCCACAGCAAAATGGGAAAATTCATTAAGCAAACTGAATTTTGTTGTGCAAATTTTCCCTTTTTAGCGCACACATAAACAAATATGTACACACACAGCGAGTGTGAGCGAGAGGAAGAGAGAAAAGTAAAGGGATGAGAAATCCTTAGCGTGGGCATTACACAAAATGGCATGCACAATGGCAATGGAAAGTGGGTTAGTAGAGGGCTTGGTGTACATGCAGCAATAGTAGGTATGGGGGATTACTTTGGAGGTGAATGAATGATTCAGAAGTCCCACGCTAAAAAGGATATGAGATTTTTTTTTTCTATAAACCCTGAGTGGGTATAGTTCTTGTGGAATGTGTATCCCCCAAAAGAGGAATATCTATGTGTTTGGAATGTGGGCTTGTATACTCTGTATATACGTTACTTTGATAGTAGACATGGTAAATTGAAGAACCCATTCTTTTGGGTGGGGGTTTGTAGTAACGGCGAACGAATTCAATGAATGAATGATTTTTTTTCTTCAGAATTGTATTTGCGTTGTACGTGTAGTCATAGGACAAGTTCAAGGTGACGTACGATAGTAAATTGCGATTAAGAGGTTAACTTTTTGCGGTGCATAGAGAAAGTGTTAGGGGAAAGTAAAGGGTATGCAGAGGTTTTGGATAAGAAGAAATGTATTTTTGACAACACCAAATTAATGTCTTCGTTGGTCCTCCTCTCGCAATGATCCGATAAATCAGTATAAATTGTCATAATACTACATATCTGCACTTGGACGAATTCGACGTGCAATTAGGTCCAGATATCGTTCTAGAAGAACTCACGAAATCGCTTATGAAAATATTACTACATCAGAATCGAAAGCTGAATAGCCATAGTAAAGTGAAAGTCTGTCCGTCTATCTGTAATCGGTTTTCAGGCGTTACATTTTTACCCAAATAACGGGTGGTTAATTTTTAAGGGCCGATGTTGAATGTGAACCACACCTAAACGTCAAGTTTTTTTCTGCATTTCATTTGACATTTCTCAATTTCAGACTAACTCAATTTGAATTAAAGTTATTCAGGCTTATTATCAAAATGCGTTCAAATCAAAATCAACTCAATTTAAATTAAAGTTATTTAGGCTTATTATGAAAATGGGCGTTCAAATCAAAATGCATATCGTGCATTTTCGTGATTTTTTCGGTCAAAAATTTGAGCAAACTTGGTCTGTACGTGATGTGAAAACACCACTGCATGCTCGTACAGCTCGTACTGCAGAAAATATTGCTCCTGTTCGCGATAGTGTGTCTGAAGAGCCGTCCACCTCAACTCGTCGGCGTGCCCAACAATTGCACCTCTCACGCTCGTCGTTGATGAACATTATGCATAAAGACTTGCATTTACACGCTTACAAGGTGCAATTGACTCAAGAACTAAAGCGTCGTCAATGGTCAGAATGGTGGCAAGAAATGGCAACAGTGGATGATCAATTTTCAAAGAAAATCATCTTCAGTGATGAGACCTCAGTGGATTCGTCAATAAGCAGAATTGCCGCAATTGGGCGAATGATAATCCAAGTGTGACTGTTGAAAAACCAAACCACCCACAAAGAGTGACTATTTGGTGTGGTTTATGGGCTGGCGGCATCATCGGGCCGTATTTTTTCCAAAATTAGGCCGGTCAGGCAGTTACTGTTATCGTGAGATGATAACGAACTTTTTATGGCCCGAATTGGAAGATATGGATGTGGACGATATGTGGTTTCAACAGGACGGTGTCACTTGCCACACAGCTAACGAAACAATGGCTCTTTTGCGCGACAAATTCAATGTCCGTGTTAGCACACGTGGTGGCGATGTCAATTGGCCGCCAAGATCATGTGATTTGACACCGTTGGACTTCTTTCTTTTGGGTTATTTGAAAAAAAGGTGTACCTCGATATGCCAGCAATAATTCAAGAGCTAAAGGATGAGATAATTCGGCACGTTTACGGCACAGAACCTCAATTATGCCTCAGAGTCATCGAGGTCGCGGCGGCCATTTGGCCGATATTTTGTTCCATACATAATTGAACCATACCAATATTATCATAAGAAAAAGAAATTACAATTATTTTCTGAAATAATTTGTGTTTTATTCAAAATCAACATCGGCCCTTAAACATAAATCACCCTTTGTAATGCACAAACTATGTTGAAATTAGCTGAATAAGTGTACAAAAAAGACCAAAAAGATGAGAAAATGAATAAAGGACTCTATGTTCATTCTCTCATCTTATTATTTTTAACTTTCTCTTACAAAGAGAAAGATATTGTTTTCGTGAAAATTTTCGACCTCGAGATTTTGATTGATTCTAACATTACGATGATAGCGGAGCCTAAAAAAGTGGTTTTTGGAATTCCGTCCGTCGGTCCGTCGGTCCGTCTGTCCGTGACGGTCTCCCCAGCCTAAACGGCTTGCCCGATTTTCTTCAAACATCGTATCCAAGCTTGGTTTGGTCATAATTCTAGGCCATTTTTTTTGTTTGCTTTTAGCCATGTTAAAACTGGTACCTGCCATATAAAAATTACACATAACCTCAATTTTCTCGAAAACGGCTCTAACGATTTTGATTAAACTTTATATATACTATAACCATATTAGTTCCAACAAAACTGCATACCCAGTTTTTTCGAGAAAATCCATATAACGGATTTTGTCATTTAGGCCATATAAAGAAAATTGTTAATATCTCGCAAACCATTGTGTCAAATTGAATGAAATTTAATACATATACTACTATTATAGCTTGAAACAATTCCACATGATTAGTTTTGGCCCAAATATCACTAAACGGAATTTTCAGTTTTGGCCGATAACGGAAAATCATTATTATTCACATTGACATCGATTCCTTCAAATTTCGGAATAAAAATTCGGACAAATACATTTCGACATTATTTATATCATTTAAGCATCAATAATCAAAATGCTTATGATTTGATCTAACGCCCAACTTGCTGTGAAAGAGAAAGTTGCGTACGACCCAGTCGTGCACCCACCACTCGTTTTCCACAGAAATCCTGAATTTTTTTTTTTCAAATTCTTATAACTCGTAAACCACTTAATAGATTAAAATGAAATTTGGCAAATTGATAGATTGGAAACTGTTCTTGAAAATGACATGGTATTTTTTTCAGTGGGGGGTGGTTCAAGGGGTATTAAATCAATTTTTCGTTCGGAACGTCATAACGCAAAAAGTACTAGCACGAATTGAATGAAATTTAGTTACAAGGTGTATTAAGCGTTACTCTTTAAAATGGTATAAAAAAATTTTCTATAAACTTCGAACATAAAAAAATAATCGTGAAAAATTGACCAAATTGGTACTAAAATTTGATTTTTTTCCAAAACTTTTTCCACAGAAATCCTGAATTTTTTTTTTTTTCAAATTCTTATAACTCGTAAACCACTTAATAGATTAAAATGAAATTTGGCAAATTGATAGATTGGAAACTGTTCTTGAAAATGACATGGTATTTTTTTCAGTGGGGGGTGGTTCAAGGGGTATTAAATCAATTTTTCGTTCGGAACGTCATAACGCAAAAAGTACTAGCACGAATTGAATGAAATTTAGTTACAAGGTGTATTAAGCGTTACTCTTTAAAATGGTATAAAAAAATTTTCTATAAACTTCGAACATAAAAAAATAATCGTGAAAAATTGACCAAATTGGTACTAAAATTTGATTTTTTTCCAAAACTTTTTCCACAGAAATCCTGAATTTTTTTTTTTCAAATTCTTATAACTCGTAAACCACTTAATAGATTAAAATGAAATTTGGCAAATTGATAGATTGGAAACTGTTCTTGAAAATGACATGGTATTTTTTTCAGTGGGGGGTGGTTCAAGGTGTATTAAATCAATTTTTCGTTCGGAACGTCATAACGCAAAAAGTACTAGCACGAATTGAATGAATTTTAGTTACAAGGTGTATTTAGCGTTACTCTTTAAAATGGTATAAAAAAATTTTCTATAAACTGCGAACATAAAAAAATAATCGTGAAAAATTGACCAAATTGGTACTAAAATTTGATTTTTTTCCAAAACTTTTTCCATAGAAATCCTGAATTTTTTTTTTCAAATCCTTATAACTCGTAAACCACTTAATAGATTAAAATGAAATTTGGCAAATTGATAGATTGGAAACTGTTCTTGAAAATGACATGGTATTTTTTTCAGTGGGGGGTGGTTCAAGGGGTATTAAATCAATTTTTCGTTCGGAACGTCATAACGCAAAAAGTACTAGCAAGAATTGAATGAAATTTAGTTACAAGGTGTATTAAGCGTTACTCTTTAAAATGGTATAAAAAAATTTTCTATAAACTTCGAACATAAAAAAATAATCGTGAAAAATTGACCAAATTGGTACTAAAATTTGATTTTTTTCCAAAACTTTTTCCACAGAAATCCTGAATTTTGTAACTTTCTCTTACAAAGAGAAAGATATTGTTTTCGTGAAAATTTTCGACCTCGAGATTTTGATTGATTCTAACATTACGATGATAGCGGAGCCTAAAAAAGTGGTTTTTGGAATTCCGTCCGTCGGTCCGTCGGTCCGTCTGTCCGTGACGGTCTCCCCAGCCTAAACAGCTTCACCGATTTTCTTTAAACTTCGTATCCAAGCTTGTTTTGGTCATAATTCTAGGCCATTTTTTTTGTTTGCTTTTAGCCATGTTAAAACTGGTACCTGCCATATAAAAATTACACATAACCTCAATTTTCTCGAAAACGGCTCTAACGATTTTGATTAAACTTTATATATACTATAACCATATTAGTTCCAACAAAACTGCATACCCAGTTTTTTCGAGAAAATCCATATAACGGATTTTGTCATTTAGGCCATATAAAGAAAATTGTTAATATCTCGCAAACTATTTTGTCAAATTGAATGAAATTTAATACATATACTACTATTACTTACTTGAAGCAATTCCACATAATTAGTTTTAGCCCAACTATTACTAAACGGAATTTTCAGTTTTGGCCAAAAACGGAAAATCATTATTTTTCACATTGACATCGATTCCTTCAAATTTTGGAGTAAAAATTCGTATAAATACATTTCGACATTATTTATATCATTTTAGCATCAATAATCAAAATGCTTATGATTAGATCTAACGCCCAACTTGCTGTGAAAGAGAAAGTTGCGTACGACCCAGTCGTGCACCCACCACTCGTTTTTTTTGGTCAAGCTATAAAGACACTCAAATAGTTTCCAAAAAATTAATTCAGACAGTGGAGTTATCTGCAGTTCGTCTAAGGAATGATTTGAGAACCGCCACGATTTCTGAAAAAGTCGACACCATCCCCTTAAATAGTGTTTACCCAATTAAATTAAATTTAGAAGACTTATTTCCTCCAATACACAGATACAACCACTCAAGAGCAGTAAAGATCTGCAAGCATCATCTCAGGGCGCTCTTTGGGCGTTATAGTTTCCCCTTTCCCCTCACCTGAAAGAAAAGTTTTTAAAAGAAATATTAAGCATCTTGTATGCTGAGGCTAAAAAAGAGATCGGGGTCATAATCCCGAAAACCAAAAGCCCAAAAACTCAAAATGCCGAAAATCCAGAATCTCGAAAAATGATATAAAATGAAAATTTTGCGCATTTTTTTTTGGGAATTTGAGTTTTCGGAATTTCGTCCGACTCCCGCTAAAAAGCCTGCTTAATCAGGCTTTGTAACGTTCAGCATCCACATGGACTATTTGGCCTTTATCTTTAAAAACAAAATATGAGAAGGCAACAATCTACTATGCGAATCGTTTAATACCCTATTCCATCCTCTCACTTAAATTAATATCCCCAACAAGTGGGCCTGTCTAAAAACTTAAAGGGGATGCAATTTAGAAAATACATTGACACATCTTGTTGAGACAGTTTATAAAAAATGATTATGAATAACAACCATATTTACCAAATTTTATGAATCCAGCTCATACCTAAAAATCGGTGACAGACAGACATGGCTGGGTCGGAACAGTTCTAAAGTTTTTTTTTTTTAGAGGTATAGAACTTTGAAATGAAAGAAAACAAAGAACTTTGAAATGCAAAACCAAACTAAAAATAAATCACTTGACAGCTGACAAAATGGCCGCCAGTTAAAATAGTGTTGCCAACTTAAAGTTCTATACCTCTAAAAACAAACCCTTTACAATGGCGATCACAAGGCCATACATTTTGCAATCGATTTTCACTCTTTATACCTGTTGGACACTTTGTACCCATGCCACATGCAAAATCTTCGAAAGAATTTTTCATTATAAAATCAATAAAATCTTTACATTTTATGGTTTTTATTTATTGCGTTTTTCTTCATTAATAATGTTGTTTATGCCCGCCATTTTTCGATATGACTTCTATAAGACCTTTATAAGTTTTGTAATAGAATCATACAATCATAAAGTCTTTTTTTTAATAATCAAGAGAAATTTGGGCCCAGGCATCACGAATAGCTTCGATTACACTGCCATTGTCTTCAAATTGTCTGCCGCCTTCAGACACTTTACAAGATAACCATGCCCAAACAATTTCGATTATGTTTAAGTCCGGTTAATAGGTCGGCCATAGCAAAAGTTCCACGTCTTCTGGTTGAATCCAACTTCTAACAACCCTGGAAGTGTGGATAGGGGCATTGTCTTGTTGGAATATCCAAATCAGGGGTCTGAAAATGTTTTTCACTTTTGGAACTGACCGTTCAAGCAAACATTTGTTGTTGCTCGTTCATTGTTGTGAACGATAATTCCAACTCGATTGTGCGATAGTAGGTAATAGCTACCCACACCATTACACCTGATGTATGGCTGTAATGTCTTGCCAAAATAAGCTCTTCCTTTCTTAGATCATGGAAAGAAAAGTTTTTACCATCAAGATCGTCAAGGTTAATTTTGTTTTCATTCGAAAATGTTCTCCTGCAAAATTTATTCGATGCTGCTTGTGTACTTGCATCAAAACAGGATTCTTTTTAAGTTTTCTCCTCTGTATAGGAACGTTACTATGCTGGCTGATACATAGCTGCTGGCCCTTATTTTGGTCGCTGGTAGAGTTGAATTTAAAGCAAGCCGTAGATTTAACCGCTTTTCTCGCAATGTTGCTCTTCTGCCGTGCGTCCTTTTTGATTTTTCACATAGTGTTGTGGGGCCACAAGATAACTGTTTACAACATTCTTACTTCTATTAAGCCTCCTTGCAATTTCTCGGCCTGAGAGTTCTTACTCCTTGAAAGCATATGTTTTTCCTCTGTTTGTCGCTGTCAAAGTTTTCCATTTCCGACCTCAACCAACTTGAAGTGTGCAACTGGAGGCAGTTAGCTAAGGACCGGGCTAATTGGAGAGGCATGTTGGTTGAGGCCCAGGTTCATCCCGGACTGTAGCGCCACTTAAGTAAGTTGGATGAGTGTGGGCAGATCAAGTTTGGTTTGTCGGGAAATTATCGTAAGCAAGTTTTTTTGTTTCAACATGACGGGACTGTGCCACGAATCGGATACAGCAGATGTCGAAGATAAATCTCCCGGGTAGCGTAGTCTCTCACCCGACATCAATTTGATTTGAATATTTAATTCCCTTACTTCAACTAAGTATATCGATTCCGCATAAAATTGTAGGGCTCGGCATGGTGCAAGACACGCAAGAGAATGGATGTGAGAAAAAGCTAGACTTGGGTCCTTATAAAACCTCTGCGGCAAAAAGTAGTATTTTATGACTAAAAAAGAAGATTTAAAAAAAAAAAATTACGAAAAGGAGAACTTTGACTCCCTAGTCCCTCTGGTTAAATTTCGACGAAAACGGTTACAGAAGTTAGTTGGTTGCCAAAAGAGACATATTTTCCAACAACCTTTATGTATAAAGACTAATACATGTGAATGGGTACATAATATCAAAAACAGAAACGACCACCATTTCCGAAGGCCATTCCAAATGTTGCCCATCTAATACAATGCCGCCAGGCACCCCTTATAATCCATTTTCGGTTACTCAAACAATCCCAGTCCCACGGGCAATTATTCATCTGAATTCAGTTTTCTTTCATCTTTTAGTGAAGCAAATGGTTGATATAACATTCACATCATATAAATATTTAATCAACCTCCTAATCAATTTAGGCATAGTGAACCTTAAATATTAATTTTCAATTATTTCACTCGCCATTCGACGTGTGCGTGTGCTCGCATAAAGTCTCCGCAGGAAACGTGCATATCCTAAACAATAAATAAAAATAACCCCGAACTGAGGAGGAAAATAAAACCAAAAAAAAAATCATTATTCGCCAGAAGGATTTATTTTTTGAAAGCACCACTTCCTTCCCTTTTCAAAGTACACCACATTTCTGCATATAGACTCCTACACTTTCCTGGTTATAAAACGCTTACATTTCAGTACATATATCGAATACACAAGGCATCTGCAAAATCCACACTTCATGGTGAATGTCAGATTTCAAAATCAGGCCCCCACCGAGGGAGAAATGTACCATAGACAGAAAGCCTTCTGTGCAAGTGTATGTAATCGGTTGGGGCCTTGAAATTAAAACATTTCTCCATATCCTCAATCCAAAAAAAGAAACGCGTGTAGGCGTCTGACAGTAAAATTCCAATCCAAACCAAAAATCCTACTCGATCCCATTTACGTTTCGGCGTTTATCCTTAATCTTTTTTTTGGGGATCGTCTTCCCACCGTTATAGCAAAATGAAGAAGACACACAAGCCACCACTGGTTACAGAAGTAGCTCCCACTTGAGGATTATATGTATTTCCAGAGGATTGTCATGGACAGGATGTTGACGTGTGCGTCGCGTTGTTTGTGTGTGCGTTGCCATGTGAACGGTGAATGAAAAGTTTCATTCAGAAAATGCGGTGGCGAAGGCTATACTCCTGGTGCGTGGGTTATGGTAGACCAGAAATATCCTCGCACGAGTACCAAAGCCAACGTTCAATGTGACTTTGGATTAACGGAAGAAGACCTTACGATTGTTTCGTTTATTGAGTGGATATGATTTTGTTTTCCCGTTGTTGTGTAAGAATCAATTTCAGCTTTGGGTGAGGTTGAAGTAATCTAATAGACGCAGTTTTGACGTTAAAATACCTAAAAACGTATCAAGAGGTCATGTAATCCAGTTTAATGGAACTGCAACTATGAAGCACATGCCATGGGGGTATGGTTGTGTATAAGTGCCTAAAATAAAAATTTATGAATGATACAGGACATTCATGTAGTAGATGCTATTCTCTCAGAAAAAAACAGGAAAATGTATATTTATGCAGATAATTGGGTCCATACATTGTTCATTAAATCCCGAAATGTTTTTTTGGATTACCCGAACGCAAGGCTTGCGAAATTGGCCGTAGATAATGTTAGGTTAGGTGGTTGCACGTGGAACGCGTCACACTTAGAACAAGAAGGTCCGTTGTGGTACCACATGGATCAAACATCTTTTCCTACGAATCGTATGCCTAGTTGAACCAGTCCGAGCTAGAAATAAAACGGCGGAGGTTGCTGATGTCAATGTTAATCAGGTCACCTAGGTGGTCGAAGATGTAGTATCCTAGGTGGAGTCTTCTTTTGTTAGAGAGCGCCGGACATGAACAAAGAAAATGAGTTATACTTTCCTCATCCTCCTCGTCCATGCAGCTTCTACAGAAGTCCAAGTCTTTTAGCATGTATGCCTATGGGGCAGTGTAAGGACATCGGTATCTTCTCTTTTCTTCTCCCCAATTTCCTTAATGCCCGCGGTGTGTCCAAACACTATAAGGGTATTCATAAACCCTTGAGCGCGTGCTAATTATAAAAAAAAATCGGTTTTTTGAGGGTTCGCGCCAAGTCCACATTTGGCGGCCCATTTGGAGAGCACTGAAAGACCATTTTGTAATAGTTCTTTAAGGGTGTTAAGGTACTTCCTTGATACAGCTATTGCCACACCATCAGAGCAGGCAATGACCTTGCAGCCTTCCCTGTCTAGATTAACTGGTAGCTCATTGACCACCAGATTCCAGAGAAGAGGAGACAACAAAACACCCCCTGGTGGAGTGCCACAACTCACAGATCTTCGTGCGGAAGAGACCCCAAGCTTTGTGTTAATGATTCGGCCCGTAAGAAGCTGATTAATCAGCGCTCTCAGCGAATCATCGACATTGAGATCTGAAAGTGCATTAGTGATCGCGTCCGCTTTGACATTGTTTAAGGCCCCTTCTAAATATATCAAGGAAGGCAACCATAGTGTACTCTTTTGCGTTAAGCGAGTTTTCGAGTGAGTGAAGCGCTGTCTCAACCGACTTCCCTTTGCAATATGCATGTTGAGAGTTGGAGATTGCAGCAGGTTTAATGCTGTTACGGAGATGTAGATCAATTAATCTTTCCATAGTTTTTAGAAGAAACGAGGATAAAATGGGCGTAGATTAGAAAAATAATTTTAAAAAATAAAATAAAAATATATCTTGGGGGCGCTAACGACCTTCAAAATTTGGAAAAACTGATATTTTTGATATTTAGGTGATATTTAGCTATCCTTAAATTCGGCTCCTGAACAACTTTAAATTTAGGCCTATCGCGAATAAATTGTTCCTAGAATTTTTGCCTTGTCAGCAATGTAAATCAGATTGCTGAATGTGAACAGTTTCCTGGGAAAATTTATTCCCGATAGGCCTGATTAAAAAAAATACACTTTTTGATCGTATTAGATGTAGAACATATTTGACGTTTCAGTTTGCATGCAGCAACACTTTTCCAGTGGTTTCAAATTTATAAGGTTTCAACCTGAAAATACCCCCAATATGATGTCCCTTATTTAAATTTTTTGTTGGGCATATCGCCAATGTCATCATTTTTTTCTTTGACCCTAAGACCACTTCTTGATAAATTTAATGTAATTTGAAGTTAATTTTCTATACTATCTGATTTTCAAGAAAATGTTGAAAACAGGGCGACAGCAAAGGCAAATTGAAGAAAATTGAAGCAAAAAAAGTGTCTTACCGAAGAAACCGATTCTGTTTCAGGAAGATTCGGTGCGTGAATCTTTCCCAGAAACGTATCCGATTACAGAGGCATCCCCAACAAACACTACTGCAACAGAGACACCATCGACTTCAAGGGCTAATCGGCATACATTGATGTTGCCAACATTTGCAAAGGTCTGTGATCGATACGGTTTATCGACCCGATCTGCTGCAGCTGGTGCTTCAGCTGTTTTTGCTGATGTCGGCTTGGTTTCTACCCAAGATTGACCTCTAGTAAATGACAAAAACAAGATCCACAGAGCTGTATCTAAATTACGTAGAGAAGCTTTAAAAGACATTGGAGGTATTGCTACAAAAAGCATTTACTTTGATGGACAAAAGACAAGACCCTGATAAATGAAAAAATAGAGGCGCGTTTTTATCGCAAAGAAGTTTTTGAAGAGCACATCTCAATTTTGGCAGAACCTGGATCAAATCATTTGAGACACATAACGCCAAGTCGTGCGGTGCCACGACAAAGGGATTTTTAACTTCGATCACAACCTTACTAGAGGGTCAAAGTTGGAATTTAGATTACGTGATTTGCATTGGATGTGACGGAACTGCAACTAACACTGGTTGGAAGGGGGCGTGATCAAATATTTATACACAAACAGACCGCAGCTGTAAGACTGAGAGCCTCGTCACAATGGACACCCAATCACGGTGAACACACAATAATTCTGAATCACCTTAACACTACAGAAAACACCGACCATATCACTACCCAACTCAGTTCTGAGCATAACTCCATGACAACCATTCCCAGTCGCCTTGAATGGGAGTCGGATTCGATCCAAACCAATAACTCGATTCACATCTTCACGGATGGGTCTAAAACAGAATTTGGAGTGGGTGGAGGTGTTTTCTCCGAGATGCTTAACCTAAGCATATCCTTTCGCCCGATCATTGTAGCGTTTTCCAGGCGGAAATCATGGAAATCAAAAAAGCCTTGTCCTGGCTGAAAAGGAATGTAATATCCACGAAGAATATTAGCATCTTCAGCGACAGTCAAGCGGCAATCAAATCCCTAAAAGCCATCTCGTTCAATTCAAAATCAGCCCACGAATGCCGACTGTCTCTTAACGAGATGGAGGAGCATTTTACTATTCACCTCTTTTGGGTGCCGGACCACAGAGACATACCAGGGAATTGCAAGGCAGATGAGCTTGCCAGACAGGACACTAGCCTTGACATTCTACCACCAGTGGGCATTTTAGGTATGCAAATTACTGATCAAGCAAGATGCGATCAAGAAAGCAGATGGATAAATGGCAAAACGTGCCAAATATCCAAGCAACTCTGGCCTAGCTTTAACCAGAAGCGCTCCATCTGCTGATTTTTCACTGGCCCTCCTCTCGTGATGATCTGACAAATCGTCCGAGTAGTATCAATTGTCAAGAATAGCTTATCTCAACTAAGCCGTTCGGAGTCGGCATAAAACAGGAGGTCCCGCCATCGTGCAAGAAGTACACACGCACACATGAATGGTTGTGAGAAAGCTAGGCCCTGGGTACTAACGAGCCTGTTGCGCCAAAAATTTGTATTTTTTTTTTTTTTTGCTCCATCTGCTTAATAAAGCTGAACAGATCATATATCAGCACAATAATCGGTGTACTCACAGGACACTGTCCTATAGGCCTACATGCAAAAAGACTAGGCCTTTTCAGCAATGACTTCTGTAGAAGCTGCCTGGACGAGGAAGAGGAGGAGAGTATCACTCACCTTCTTTGTGTCCGGCTCTGTCAGTAAAAAGGAAACTTCATCTGGGAGGCTACTTCTTCGGTAATCTAGGTGATCAGGCTAATACAGTATCGAGAAACCTCCTACGATACATAGTTAGCTCTGAATGGCTCAATTAGGCGTAAGGATACACGTGGTACCACAAGGGACCTTTTTGGTCTAAGTGTGCACGCGCATCGCGTGCAGCCACTTCAACCTAACCTAACCTAGCGTTGATCTAAATATTTATCTTTAGTTTGCAATCCTTTTGAGATGGTGTCTTAGTCTTGAGAATGGTTCAGTCGGTCGTGGGAGTTTATGGGTTATGCAGCTGTAAGACCTGGACCAGTTGGATTGTGAGTATGTGCATTTTGGGAAGCCAAATGCTGTCCCATGGTCGCCGACGAATGTCATCGTCTGGAACAAATTTGAGGCTTCAACTCACCCCGTTGTCCAGTAGTTGTCGAGGTATTCCTTGGGAAACAGTTTTGCTCATTTGACCACCCTAAGCGAGGTCCTAGTTGAAGCATTTCTATCTCCGCTATTCATCCACCGGATCGTCCCCGACTGTCCTAGTGTTGAAGCGCTTCGGTGTTTGTTGAAAACCAGAACTTTGGCTTGCAAGTACCAAGGTGGCAGATGTTAGAGAATACTACAGTGCCAGAGGTGAAGCCAATAAACACTCCCCAATGGGAAGAGCATTGGGAAGTGTTTATCGGCTTCACCTTACATTTAATCGCCATTTTCCGAATAACTGGCAGACTACGCACGATTTGAAGTACTGGACAAATTTTTCATCGATCAATCTCGCATAGATCTGCTAGAACCCTTAAGCCTTTAGCTCTGCGTGTTTGAGTCCAACAGCACGAGACCTTACTATGTGGATATCCTCTTGTCACATGTCCAGTAACCTAGCTCCTTAGGCAACTTTGAGCATGGCTAGGATCTATGCTCGGAATACACTACAGGAGTCTACTAGGCGTATGGATTTGGTAAAAGTGAATTTCTGTTCCCAAGTTGAGGCCATTCATCTCTGCTTGGTAATCAGATTAAGTATCTGATAACGAAATCGACATTCCCTCTTTATTATTTCAATAAAATTTTGTGCTGTGGTAAGAAGTTTTCTACACAGGTTAATTGGTGTACGGTTGAGAATTGTCTCTAAACCTGCAGTTAGACTCAGTTGGACTGGTACTAGACTAGCAGACATCTTCTGTTATCAGTAAAAATGTCATCCTTTGTACTTTGGTTATGTTCCACACTACCAAGGAACGGCTGTGTATGGCCATTTCTCAACCTTTAGAGATGAGAGTTGTTGCAAATTCCATTGCAGATATGAGTTCAATGATTTTTTTTTATTCTATCCTCGATATTGGGGTTCCAGTTCAATTTGCTGTCAAGTGTTATTCTCAGATATTTATCGCTAGCTGAGATTGGAAGAGTGGAACATTCTCAGATGGTCCTATGATATTCCTGGGTTGTTGCTAAAAAGAATTAGGTCCGTTTTTTTTTTGGGTTAACCAAGTCCAAATGATTGTGCCAAATTTATTCAGATTTGTCTATATGACTTCGCTGAGAGTCGATGGGAATTTACCAATGAACTTAGGACTTCTTTAACAGCATATGCTATTCTCATAGTACGTTCTTGTTTCTTTATCACTATGCTTACCATTAGGTATAAAAAGTTTACATTACAGCCAGTTACACCCGTTTGTATGCTAATTGCCAATCGCCCACAACTTATCAAGTCTGTATACCCAGGGTACTTTTTTCTCGATTCTGATAAAATTCTTCAACCAAGTTTAATGGACGACAATCGGATAGCATCTTGTCGAGAAATTCCCGCACAATTAAGTACTCCCAACTCGTAATCATTTATACGCCACAACCTATGACGTTTGCGTCTTTTTATAGGAACGCTTTCTATTTTTATAATTATTTTAGAGTCGACTTGTCTGCATCAGCAAGAGCACCACAATACCAATGTGACTCAATATTGTCATCAGATTGTGGTCGGGAAATGACATTATACAGCTTGACAAGAAACCCATCGATTTCACACACCAAATTCTAATTGCTGATGATTCACATGAGTCACTGCAGAGGCCTGAGTCTTTTTTTTTTTTTGATTCGAATGTCGTCAAACATTTATTGCAAACGGTCATTGAACACGTCATATACATGTGCTCGAGTGTGATTATGAATGCTTTAGTACTCGTTATGCAGAAGGTTCACATCTTATGAGTAATAATACAATTTGAGTTCTTCAGCAAACGCCGATAATGTAAATCAGCATTTGCCGCTGAATAGCTAGAAATGTCATACTTTTCATAAGAAAAGGTGGCAGGTTATCCACCTTTTGATATCAGGAGGAATATATTTTAACCTATGGAATAAGTTGGCTCACTATTCACTAGGTTGGCATCAATTATAAATCATCATCTTTTGTAATGGCAGCCAAACGTGCCTGCCCGGTTTCCTCTAACACTTTTATGAGTTGCCAATAGACGCTAAGACGCTCCTAATTACACTTAGGGTCACTTGCACCATCTGATTTATTTAATTTTATAGGAACGGAATTATAATTCCTGACGATTTAGTTGAGGTAATTGCAAGCACACATTTAAATCACGTGAAGTTCCGTTCAGAAACCGTATTGTAGAAATTTCATATGACAGTTACTTGCTCCTTACTTACTTACTTAAGTGGCGCTACAGTGCGGAATGAATCTGGGCCTCAACCAACATGCCTCTCTAATTAGCCCGGTCCTTAGCTAACTGCCTCCACATGCGCACACCAAGTTGGTTGAGGTCGGTTTCTTCTTGTGCGCGCCACTTAAGGCGAGGTCTTCCTCTAATTCGTCCTACGCGACGTCTGGCTGGGAATCGAAGACTTTGCGAGCCGGAGTATTGGTGTCCATTCGCTCCACATGTCTTAGCCATCTTAAACGCCCAAGGCGGAGTTTTTTGACCAGGGGTATGTCGCTGTACAGCTTGTATAGTTGTTGATTGAATCTTAGTCTCCATAGCCCGTCAACGCAAACGGGCCCGAAGATTTTTTGAAGAATTTTCCTATCGAATCGACCAAGGATTTCTTCATCCGCTTTTGATACGGTCCATGCTTCAGTGCCTTAGAGCAGGATTGGGATGATCAGGGTCGAGTGAGGACTTAACTACTAAATCACCTTCTTAGCCCGAAGAAACA
This sequence comes from Rhingia campestris, assembly GCA_932526625.1. Lineage (NCBI taxonomy): Eukaryota > Metazoa > Arthropoda > Insecta > Diptera > Syrphidae > Rhingia > Rhingia campestris. Next base: position 94,916,711 of record OW052184.1, read on the forward strand.
GCGGTTGGCAAGAGTAATTCTTCGTTGAATTTCTGACGAGATGTTGTTGTCAGAGTTAATAGCGGAGCCGAGGTAGACACAGTCCAGTACTACCTCAAAGTTGTATCTGTCAATGGTGACGTTCTGTCCAATTCGTCGGTGTTGTGTGTCCTTTCGTGTTGACAGCATAAACTTAGTCATACCCTCATTACTTGCTAAACTCTTTTTTGCCGCTTCCTTCTTTATACTAGCCAACGTGGCTATGACATCACGTTAGACCTACGGCGTATGCTAGTAGTTGTACCGATTTTTGGAAAATTTTCCCCGGGAGCTTTGCACAATCCTCTCAAGAATCAAATTGAAAAAGTCACATGACAGCGCATCGCCTTGTCTAAATCCTCTTTTGGTATCGAATGTGTCGGTGAGGTCGTGAGGTTTCCATAGTCATCCTACACAAACGGACAAGTTTGGGCGGTATACCAAAACTAGACATGGCTCCGTATAGTTCGTCTCTACAAATGCTGTCGTATGCGGCTTTAAAATCGATAAATAGGTGGTGGGAATCGATTTGGACTTCTTGGGTTTTTTTTAGGAAGTGTGAACAATTTATCGGTTGTGGACTTTCCTTGCCTAAAACCACACTGATAAGGGCCGATCAGGTTGTTAGTAAACGGTTTCAGGCGTTCACATATTACGGCAGATAGGATCTTGAAGGCAATGTTGGGGAGACTTATGCCTCTGTAGTTGGCGCAGTTTAGAGGGTCTCATTTTTTTGGATCGGGAAAACGATGCTGATGTTCCATTTCTTCAGGCATACTTTCATCCGACCAGATTTGGCTTATGAGTTGGTGGATGTTACTTACCAAGTTATCTCCTCCAGCTTTATAAAGCTCAGCGGGAAGGCCGTCATTTCCGGCGGCCTTATTAAGCTTGAGTTTAGATATTGCTATCCTCACTTCACATAGGTTTGGTGGTTGGCCGTTTTCGCTGCCGCTGCCATTGTTAAATAGTTCGTTCTGCCTGACAGCGGTATGTTGTTCGTCATCGCCGTTTAACAGTCTGCAGATGTGGTTCTTCCATATCCTTAGCATCGACTTTGTCTCAAATATGATATTTCCTTGTTCATCTCGACAGGATTCTGTTTCATCCTTGTAACCTTGGCTTACACGTTTTACACTTTGGTAAAACTTGCGAACATCGTTCCTGGAGTGGCACCTCTCTCTTGCTCTGTTTTCTTCTTTCTGAAAAGCCGGTGTTCTTCCCTTCTTCATTGTCTATATAGCTCCATGGCAGCTCTCGTCTTCACCTGCAGCTTAGCCTTGTAGGCCTTGTTCTTGGCTGCGAGCATCTGTTGGAATTCCTCATCAAACCAGGGGTTTCATGTTGGTGGGCGCGAGAAACCTAGCACATCAGTTGCGGCTTGTTGGCATCGTTGTCATTGTTCTTCGACATTGGATGCTGGTTGTATGGTGTGAATAGAGAGGTTAAGGGATACGCGTTGCGCGAAGGCCTTGGCGATCTCTTGCGATTGCAGTCTTTCGACACTTTTCACAGTACATATTTCTGGTTTGTTGTGGGGTAGTGGATATCCGCATTCTTTCCTTGACTGCAACAAGGTAGTCCGAGTCGATGTTAGCCCCTCGGAATGTTCGGACATCCAAAATAATAGATGCGTGCCTTGTCTATCGCAATGTGATCAATTTTGTTGACTGTTCGTTGATCTGGATACCGCCATGTCCGCTTATGGATATCGAGGTGGGGAAACCGTGTGCTGGCTATAGTGGCATTTCGTTGCGTAGCGAAGTCAATTAGCATAACACCGTTACTAGACGTGTTGTCGGGTAGGCTATGTTTTTCGACAATACTGCTAAAGATGTCTTCTCTTCCTACCTTTGCGTTAAAATCTCCCAGCACGATTTTAACATCGTACTTTGGTAGTCGCTCATAGGTTTTTTCAAGGAACTCGTAGAAGCAATCCTTAGTTATATCATCTTTTCCTCCGTCGGAGCATGAGCGCATATAAGGCTTTTGTTGGCGAATTTGGCCTTGATGCGGATTGTTACAATGCGTTCGCTGATGTCTTAGAAACAGTCGGCAAGACTTCTTCCCTATGTCTGGCACTTATAACAAATCCGCAACCGAATAGTCGCTTCTGCTTACAGTGGGGACATGTGTGTACATGCCCCCACCGATGAGACTGAAGGCCATATCAAGTAGGAATTTTACCGCTTCCTGGACCGACCCAGTCCGGAATACAATGTGAAAATCGTACTTGGTGATTTCAATACGAAAATAGGAAGGGGAAACATTTAAGTCTGATGCTGCAGTACTTAGCTCTGATGCGGATCACTGACCAGCTTAAAGTCGATAACTCTTGACCTAAATTAGCTCCTCTCAACAAATCCGCATTGTAGTATCTGCGAGAGCTGTAATAAATGTCGTTTTTTGCTTTCCAGCTCCTGTCAAACGTATTTCCTGAATCACGGTAATGGCTCCGCGTAAGGACAGATTCAAGTTATTTCTCTCAGGTTAATGGCACCTACGTACATAAGCTTAAAGAGCACATCCTTCATTTCATTATTTGTTCTGTAAAAAAATAAGTTTTGGTACTATGTTGCAGTGTGTGTCAACTGTGTATCTTGAAACGACTTCGCTAAGTTCTTCTGAACATCTGCCGCTATAGCAACGGTAATAAAAAAATGGTCTCCTACAAGTCTTAGCTGAGCTAAAGTTAAAAGATTTGAACTAAGAAAAGAATGGAATATTATTCGGATTGCACGTTTTGGGTTTTGGGTGGGAATAATATTCACGACCCTTTATTATGATGGAGTGGTGTAAAATAGCTCACAGCTCAAAAAAATTTCATCCACAAGGTTTATTTGGTACTAGAGGTTACATACTGGAGAGGTAGTCAATTTGTATGCATCGCAATTGGTTCAGATATATCATGGCAACAATATATCTGAACCAATTCTGATGCATCCAAATTAACTGCATAAAAAACGCAATTACCTCTCCAATAGTCTCACTTCCCTCACGGCCGTAATCGCAAAATACCATAACATCCCTTTTTGATCATTGAATAGTCATAGTCAAGACCTGTTTATAATTATTACCGTTTTCCCATGTGGAATTTGTTTATTTGGTCGCATCCAATTTTATAAATAAGAACCCTAAGCTTGGAACCAATTTTTTAAGATCATCTCCCTTGCCTGGAATATTTCATTAAGCGCTTCCTATCTTTAAATTTAAATAAAACAAATTGTGTGTGAGATATATTCACCTGAGGCCCAGGTTCATCCCGGACTGTAGCGCCACTTAAGTAAGTAAGTTAACATCGTTCAAATATCCTCGGCGGCTTCGCTGGTTGGCTGTATGCGTCATCGGGATTTATTTATTCGAAAACGGGCTAAACGACTTTTATTAAGGCATAAGGCATAGCGTCACGCTCCATGAATGTCTCCTTCCTGAATTGGAGGAATTAGGACAGGAGAACACGTCGTTCCAACAGGCCCATACTGCACGACCGAAAACAAATTCTGAGGGCTGAATTTCCGATTCGCCTGAACTTTTGTTTTGTCGATTAACACTGACCGGCATGATTTAACCATTTCCAGATTTCTTTTTGTGGGGTTTTGAAGTCAACATGGTTTAAACTCTGGCAGCCCTCAAAGAGAATATTCATCAAGAATGCGAGAACCTATCGCCGAAAGTTCTGCCAATAGTGATACAAAACTGACTGAGCTACAGTCGAATCGGCCTTACTTCACTTTGCATAGATCTATATTCGCACCCATCCCAAATCCAACAGTGAGGCCAAGCAGGGGGTTCATACTTTGCAAACATCCGTGTGAGAGTTTGGGTGTATGCAAACTTTGAATAAAACTCTCCTGCTTGGGCTCATTTCTGGTTTTGGGTTGCGTGTGAGGTTGGATGTATGGTAAAACAAGCCCCCGGCAACAGTGAGCCCAAGCGGTTGCATACAATATTCCAAATTTGCATTCCAAAATTCGGCATTATTTCATGGCACCTTGGTATGTTGGGTGCCTTGTCTTTGACTATTAATATTAATGCAACAACGGTCCAATAAATGTAAAAAAAACATTTTTTCATCTGAACTGGGTTCTAGTTGCACAAGTTTTCAGATCGGACGGCGTTGTTCGATTCAATTTCAGGTAACACTTGAATCGCAATTGTCTAGACTACATCCTTTTAACTATCCAACTTAAGGATCATGTATACAGAACTGTCCAACATAGATGAACTTCTTTACAGCCCTTTTTTATACAATTGTCTCAAAGATGATTGTTTTTAATTTAACGAGATTGAAGCCCTACTATGTCCCCCAGCGACATAAAATTTTGGGTTTCCCCCCTTTTTCTCCAAAACGTAACGCAAAGTCGGGCATGTGTCACCAAACTAAAGCACCCCCTATTGGCTTTAAATAAAATTAATATGTTACCATTCACCGGAAACATCAATTGACACATGTTTATCATCTTAAATTTAATTTCACCAGAATTTCATTTCTTCCGTTAGCAGTAATTAAAAATGCGTATGTGTGTGTGTAAAGCAAATTTACGACTTAAACTTCCCAAATCATTAAACACGATCTGTTCGGTTAACCCCTTTTTTCTCCCGCCCACATATGAGTCCATTTCTTAGGGTGAGTTATCATCTCATAGCGGCTCACACGAATGCTCTAAAACCGCACAGAATGAGTAATTCCGTTCTGTAATGAAATCTTATTGCACACACCATGAATTTTCTTAATAATATTCACCGCGCACCGGCCGGTCGAGTGTGATATGATGACTAACAACACAGTCAAAGGAATAGGACTACAGGAACACTAATTAATACGTGTAGTGTCAGATGAATGACCAGCCGCGTGAGGAGTCAGAAAGATATACAAACCGCCAAATCGATCTACAAAGAGAATGATCTGACTGAATGAGCGCTGTCTGCCATTCATGCGCGCTGTATCGCTGAATTGGGAAGGAAATGTCATCTCGTCATGTCCAGGAATTCAAGTGGTTAACTTTTTAAAGTTTGACGCCAATTCGGTCGGAGGTGTGCGTAAAATTGTGACACATGTGGCCACCTGGTAAACACATTCGGATCTGATTCATTGCCACGCCATCTTTTTGATGTTTAGACCTGACACGTGGGACTGCGAATTAGTTTCATCATCAACATTTCGCAGAGGATATCGTACATAACGCTCATGTGTGTAAATATACAGAAGCAAATTCACATTTTCGCACAGAAACACATTTTTTCGTATGCTTTCGAGAATGATTTCTAAATAAATCGGTGTGTGGACTTTTTGCAAAATTGATTTCCATTGAAATTCGTTTGAAGCACTTTGACCGGAAATAGGAATTTCAATTGAAAAATAGATTAGAGAGGTACACGAGAAGTATAAATAGATTTCTGAAAGGTGTAAACATTGTGCGAGTATGGACTTTGTGCGATTTAAGAAAAAAATCAAAATGGTTGTTCAATAGTCGGGCCGTGTGTCAATTGCGTTAGAATTGTGGTTACATTTAATCCAATGACGAATTTTGCACCTTTTATATGAATATATGTTCTGTATTTTTATAATCTCCATGCCGTGAAACCATTTGAAACAATCTTCATCAGAAATCTGAAGTTTCCCCATACATTACTCGGTTTTCGAAAACGTTTGTTTCATAGTTTTTGATGAAACCTTCTCAAAACCTGTTTGTGGTAGTAATTTTCTTTTAAGTAGAGGAGCGAACAAGCTTTTTAAGTCCGTTCGCGTAATCATGTAGAAGGATTTTAATAAACCTGGGTATGAAATTCTGCGAAAGCTTTCATGTACTGAGAAAAGAAAAGAGAAAGGAAAGATGTAAGTTTCCTTCATTTCGTATGTTTCTTCACGCAATATTTTGACTAACATCCTTCCAGCATTCGAGCGAGACTATAGAGTTCGCTACAATGATTTCTCCAATCAGTTTTTGTATGCTTTTTTATCCTATTAAGATGTCACCGTGTCGATCAGCAGAGGTGAAACATTTTATACTTCGAACGCTGATATTCAAATATTTCCTTTGTTTTAGTCGCAATATATGCGAAATTGTATATGTTTTATACACTTAATTTAATATTTAAGGTCATAAATTAATCTGAGAAGTATTGAAAGGCAAAACACTAAAGTAGAATAAAGAAACTGTGACATTTTCTATGGTCCATGTTATAGTGAGCGGAAACAGCGACTATTCGAATGCGGATTTGTTTTAAGTGGCGCGACAGACTTAGGCATAAAGTTTTGTGCTTTAATGACATTGGCGAACGCATAATTACAATCCACATCAAGCCTAAATTCGCCAACATAAACCTTATATGCGATCATGCTCCGACAGATGAAAAATATGCCTAAAGACTGACCACGAGCTCCTTGACGAAACTTATGAGCGACTACTGGTTTAGTTAAAATAATGCTGGAATACTTTAACGCAAAAGTTGGGAAGAGAGGACCTTTTGAGAAGAATTGGCGGAAAACACAGCCACGTGACATCAACGGTAACTGACTTAGGCTAATTGACTTCGCTGTGGAACAAAATGCCACTATAGCAGCACACAATTTCCTTTTTTGCTATGTATAGTTGAAATTTCTTGTCTGTGAAGTTATTGTTGGTATAGCTGTCAAGTTTCAAGCCACGGGGTTGATTATTGTTTTTTATTTAAATTATATTTCACATTGAACTGTGAAGTTATTGAAATCATTAGAACCAAAACCAAAATCACTCTAGTTAAACTGACAGCTATCATTTTTTTAATTTTTTTTTTTTTAATTCTGACCTGCCTTAGCAGTAATATACACATCGACCTAAAAGATCTATTGTGCTTGCCGTCAGATGTTTTTTAGGTTAGAAGCACTTCTACTTTCCTAATGTAGCTGATATTACTTTCAGCCGAAGATTTCCTCAGTTCTTCGGGACTTCAAAATTCCCTGAAGAAAGATTCCCTTCTCATACCGTAAAGGGCCGGGCATTCACATATGATATGCTTGGCTGTTTCGTCTTCTTCTAGACATAGTCTGCACTCCGGTGAGTCGACTAGACGCATTTTATTTAGGTGATATCGCAGAACGTGATGACCAGTTAGGTAGCCTACTAAGTTTTTGATATCGTGCCTGCGAAGATTTAGTATCTTATTGGCATCTGATTTGAAGGGCTGAATAGCTCTTTTGGCCTGTCTTAGGCCTGGGATGTTTGTCCAGTATGAAACACATTTGTTTTTTTAGTTTGTTATGACCAGATTTATGGCTGATTTGGGGATTGCACAGAAGGGTTCGGGTCCAATGAAAGGGGTTTCCGAGCCTTTTCTGGCTAGTTCATCAGCTTTTTCGTTACCTTCAATTCCCTTATGTCCGGGGACCCACCATAGTTTGGTTTTGTTCCTGGAACTGAGTGTTTGGAGGGAGTTGAAGCAGTGTAGTACTGATTTGGAGTCAATGATGTGTGAGCTAAGGGCTTTTATAGCTGCTTGACTGTCCGTGAATATATGGATGTTTGCGCCTTTAGTACCTGAGTTGTGTATTAGGTTTGCGCATTCTATTATGGCATGGAGCTCAGCTTGGAATACACTAGGGTTTTTTTCCCATAGGTATTGAGATGTTTTTATTAGGTCCATGTATGCCAGCTCCTACCCCTGAGTCCATTTTAGAACCATCCGTATACCACTTTAGGCCGTTTAGGCACTTTGGTGGGTTGTTGCTACACCATGCTTCTCTGGTTGTGATCTCCGTTGAGAATCTTTTGTCGAAGCATAGTGTCTTTGGTAAGCGGTCTGTAACCGCACAGATCATGTCAAGTTCTGGAAGTTCGGATAGAAGGTCAATTAGTTTAAGGTGTTCACTAATGTTTAATTCTTCCGCTTGTGTCAGACTTGCTGAGCTGCGTATTGCCACTTTTTTATATAAATGTGGAGTGGTGTTATTCCTATTAAGGCTTCTATAGCCGCTGTGGCTGTCACACATAGCTCCGGTAATGCCCAGACAGGCAAGCCTTTGTACCTTGTTTAATTTATTTATAGTTGTTTTTTTGGGTGACTTTGTTCCACCATACTATTGAAGCGTATGTTATAATGGGCCTGACCATGATCGTGTAGATCCAGTGTGTGGTCTTTGGAGAGATTCCCCAGGTTTTGTATTAGTTTGAGTGCAAGGAGGGGTAAATATGCCAAAAAAATCCAGGTTTGCAAAATTGATCTGAGATCAAAAGAAAAATATTTTTTTTGCCCGATGGAACACAAGAACTAGATAAAAAAAATGAAAATTGATTTTTTGTTCTCAATGCGTCATCTGTGTAGAATTCATTATATTTGATAGAACTTACGAATATCATTCGCGCGCTTTTCTTGCTCTTCTATCTTCTTGCTGAAAAGCCGGTGTTCTTCCCTTCTTCTTTGCCTACTGAGTTCAATGGCTGCTCTCATCTTCACCTCCAGCATAGCTTAGTAGGCCTCGTTCTTGGCTGCGAAACTCTGTCGGCATTCCTCAACAAACCAAGGGGTTCTTGCTGGTGGGCGCTAGAAACCGAGCATAAGGCAGATGCCAAGATATTTAACTTGACTTTAGATGATTGTCAGATCTTAAAATATTGGCAGGTCTCTCGATGAATCTTAAATGTCTTACAAATCGTAAGCTGCCGATTTCGATCTGACAATGTTGTCAGAAAGGCATTTTCAGACTGAAATGTTGGGACACTTATTCTTCATGCCATACCAGACCTAATTTGACAATCGTCTGAATATAGCTTTTTTTTATAATTAGCACGCCCTAAAGGGTTTATGAATACCCTTAAGTGTTTGGGCACAGCGCGAGCATTAAGGAAATTGGGGAAATGAAAAGTGGAGATACCGACGTGCATTGGTTTTAAATTTTTGTAAATTGTAATGGGGAGGAAAAACTGAGTTTGGTAAAGCAGTCCATATTCGTGTTGTTCGGTTTAGAAATGAATCTCTATACTTCATAGTACATCCGAAGATAGACTTGAGGGTTATTTGGTTAGCATTCATGGCATGGTGAGTATTACGGTTGAATGTTTGAAGGGGCGGAATGCAGCTGGCTATTTCGATTGAGCATTTCCTATTAAAATAGCGGTAAAAAAGTGTTAGGCAGGACATATTCCTACGATGTTCAAGCGAGACTATAAAGTTCGCTACGGTTGAATTTCCTATCAGTTGTTTGTATCCTATCCAGTAGGTGCAATGATATTTTTGCTGCACCTGACCAGATGTGGGCGTTGAACTCAAGTTTAGGGCGTATATACGCTTTTTATATTGAGGCCAGATCAGAAGGGGTGAAATATTTTTTGCATCGATTAAGGAAACCTAGACATTTCGCTGCGTTTTTAGCGATTTCGAATACGTGGTTGTTCCAACGAAGGCTATTACTAACACACATACCGAGCGATGCAAGTGCCATTCACGGATAATGGCTGTAAATTTTGGTTTCGCTTAGAAGGCAGAAGACAGCATTGTGTTTTGAAAGCATTGAATTCAACTCTATTGGATTTACCCCATTTAATTATGCTGTCAAGATCAGGATTTAATGAGCTTAATATATTATTTTGCCGTTTCTGTTCCACTTCCGAATATGAAGGGCGTGGATTCGATTTGATTTACATATTTTTTATTGCTAAGATTGAGCAGAGTTTCGTATTTTTAATTGGTTCAGCATTTCTTTAAACTAAAAAAAAATTAAATACATAGATATAATAATTTTATTTATTTTTCTTTTACTTCTAGGTATTTCTTGCTTCAACTAAAAAATGTGTAAGGTGCTGCTTATGAAATGTGTAAGGTAAGTCACTTACTCAATCAGATTAAATGACTCCTCCAGGTGAATATTTCACGTATTTCAGACCTATTTTTCACGCCTTTGCTATCGCATCAGTTTGTAGACTGTTAGGACTGTAGTGATCAATGTTGAAATTCTTAGCTCCACAATAGGTTAGGCTGGGTTTGATGAGCTATCGGCTCTCTGGTGAGTCGTGGCCTAGCTTCTTTATTGATTTGTATGTGTAAAGTTATGTTTGGTATAAAAAATTGGACCTACAGTTTAACTCCTATTCCGAACGGCAAGTTCGGAAAGCCTCTTATGATAGTTGTATGGTTAGGTTAGGTTAGAGTGGCTGCCAGCGTTCGCCAGCACACAAAGACCATTTTGGTCCATTGTGATACCAAGTGGATCTTGTCCATTCTCCTACTATCCGTGTGAAAACCATTTTGAGCTTTTGATGAAGCGGAGGAGGCTTTTTACTTCCATTTTTGACATAACTGAGATTTTTAAAATAGTAAGCTCCGAGATGTAGCTTCCTTTTATTTGATAGGGCCGGGCAATTGCAAAGGAGATGGAGTATTGTTTCTTCTTCCTCTTCGTCCATGCAGCTCCTACAGAAGTCGTTTGAGTGGAGGCCTAGCCTTTTTGCCTATGGTGGCGCTATCGAGCGAAATCAGTCCCTTTGATCTTCTCAAATCTGTCTTTGGCCAAATTTATTTGGTTATTTGAAACGTCGTGCCAAGACTCCAAACCTGAAGTTTGAATTGCTATTAGCATGTTGCGCTAGTAAGCTTTTGCATTTAGCGATAGGAATACCTAGTGCACCCATGTCGGGTACAACTGGTGATTTATTCCCATGTCTGGCGAGTTCATCAGCCTTTCAGTTCCTTGGAATGTCCTTATGCCCAGGCACCCAGCATAGGTGAATGTTAAAATGCTTTGACATCTCCTGCAGACATGATCGGCAATCTAGAGTTGTCTTTGAATTTGTTGAGACTGATTCCAGAGATTTTATGGCCGAGTATATTCATGGCAGATATTTCATTCTCTTTCAGCCAGGATAAGGCTTCTTTGATCGCCATGAGTTCCGCCTGGAACACGGTACAGTGATAAGGAAGACGGAAAGATAGGCTGAGATTAAGCCTGTCGGAGAAGACACCAGCACCCACTCCGTCATTTGTTTTGGTGCCATCGGTATAAAAATGGATCGAGTCGTTTAGCACAGGTTCGTTACTCTCTATCTGAGATTGTGACCCGAAAACTCTTATCAAAGTTTAACCTGGTAAGGGTGTAATGGGTTTTTTGAGGAACATTTGTTTGTTCGTTAAGAATTTTTGAGTGGCCAGATTGAATATTTGACCACTGTTGGATGGCTTTAAGACGTATGGCTGAATTAGCTGACATTTGGTTGCCGAAAATATCTAGGGGTAGTAGGTGAAAAAGATTGTCTAATGCTGCTGAGGGTGTTGTACGGAGTGCACCACCGATACACAGACACGCAGTTCTTTGCACCTTGGCTAGTTTTTAGCAGCTTAGAGCTATCTCTAGCGTTGTCCACTATACTACTACTCCATAAAGAAGTATCTGGCTTATAACCGAGATATAGAGCCAATGCGTGATACGAGGTTTCATTCCCTACCTCAAGCCTATGGCTTTCTTGCAGAAATAAAATGCGACCTTCGCTTTCTTTAATCTTTCTGTTATGTTTAACTTCCAGTTAAGCTTCCTGTCCAAAATAAGTTTAGTCTAGTCTAGTTCTCAAATGAGAAGACAAGTTCCATTCCGTTTAGTGACAGGGGGTCAATGTGGGAAATTTTATATTTCCTAGTGAATATGACGAGTTCAGTCATGTGGGGGTTGACACCCAGTCTACAGCTACCTGCCCATTTGGAAAGTTTATGTAGTGCGTTTTGAAGAAGCTCCTTGAGTATATACTTTCCTGAGACAGCAATAGCAACTTCATCCGCGTAGGTAATCACGTGCTCGTTTACCACTAAGTTCCAGAGAAGAGGGGACAGGATTCCACCTTGCAGGGTCCCTCTACTGACATGTCTTCTGGTCAAAGCACCACCCAGTGTTGTGTTGATAATCCGGCTATTTTATAGCAAATTAATCAACATTCCAAGTGAGTGATCGGCTTACAGACATGTTAGCGCCTAATGATCGCTCCCGAATTAACGTTGTTAAAAACACCTTCAATTTCCAGGAATCCAACTATAGCATAACGACTTTACTAATTGAAGTGGCCATTGTGGTGAAGATGTCCCTTATTATTTAACTTCTTTGTGAAATTCGCATTATCTATATACCTCCTCCTTGTAGACTCATCCGTTGAATGTTCTGCTCTTTTAGCCGTCTCTGTGTTGACTTTTGATATCAACTGCATCATGTATGTATGATGGACGATGGTCCACTTTTACTTCCAATGTGATAGTGTTGGTTGATACCCAATCCTTTGGGTATGTCGGACGATGGTCCACTTTTATTTCCAATGTGATAGTGTTGGTTGATACCCAATCCTTTTAGTGATGTTGCAATACAGTATCCAGGAGGTAACCGAAATTCTTACCGGTCCGTCCCGATCCGTTGCCTATGAATTTGTGATAAAGCAGTGCTTCCGAGAACACAAATTTGTTTGTCGTATTCATGAATTACAGTATTCCGCTTAAAGGCACATAACAATCTTACCTAAGAGCTAGATACGTTCGTTTCCCTCGTCATAGTTTGAATATTCCTATTGAAATATCATTACCAAGAATCAGCACAAACGCAATTTCCTTAGAAATCCCCCAGAGCAAGCTAATTATCCGCATCACCACATCAAAGCGCTGATTCTGCCCTTGTTCCAGTTAGGTTTCATAAGAGTTTCCTAATTTCAATTAAATTCCCACGAAATACACTGTGATGAGCTCCCAAATTGCACTGCAGCAACCCAAATAACGTAACAGGATGACACGACATTGAATTCGTGGGTTCAATTGAATTTAGCGAATGCCTTGCACAGTTGTGCATGTTGTACGCCCGCTCCCTGTCTGTTTAATTAATGAAAGTACATTCACTTCCATTAACCGACGTGGTTCTTCTTCGTTCTCCATTCGTTCCTCGGCTTGTTCTGTGAACCATCACAGGAAATTGATATATTTATGAAGTGGAATATAATTATGCTAATTAAAGTGCATGCCATCGTAAAGAACAGCTTATACACCACAACCGACCACAAACGACAACGGCGACGACGACGACGACAACGAGTAACCAAATGAATAGGGAAACTTACCACTTACCACACACCGCAGTGTCATTCTTAGCCACCACATGTGGAATTTGTCATTTGGCGGGCCGCCCTCTTTGTAATTCGAAACCGAGTTGTAATAATGATTTTTTTTTTCTGTTTTATTATTTTTTTTATTAATAAAAAAATAAGTAAACACACTTTAAGGGGTTGCGTAGAAAATATAACCTCTACGAGTGGGTTAATCGAACGGAAGAAGATGCATTCCATTGATCGCGTCGTAGTCGTTAGCGTCACCGTCGCGTCGTAGGCTGAGACAAGGGCGCAGCGAGGAAACGAACGTGTGCAGCAGATCGGTCATCAGTAGTTGCTTGAACCTTCTTCTCTGGCGTGTGGTTAATTATGCATGAGACATAATGGGAAGGCGCGTAAAGAATACGATGCGCCCGGGTTCGGATTGTCAATTATTCGTGCAAATCGTTCGGCAACATGCAATGTGGGGCATTCCACTTAATTTGTTTAAAATTCCCATAAAAAAGGTGATTGTGCAAAGGGAATGCACATAAAATAACAATTAAGTAATTAGATACCTACCGCATCACAAGAGGAATACCCAATTGAAGCACTTAGTGTGTGACGTTTATTGAATGCAATTCTGACAGTTAATGGTGAGAGGTGAATATTTATTTCATTTTTGCATCGAAGGATAATGTTGGTGATGTGATGGGTATACAATGCAGGTGATTCGATTGATTTGTTTATAAAGGGTTTTTCAACAGGGACGCTACAAAAGTAGAGCGACAGGGACAGCAAACGACGCCATATTTCTTGCCGCTCTTTTGACATTTCTCTTCAGTAGGGTTTGCCATTTCATTATGGAAAGATATACGAGCCAACAACGAGTCGAAATTATTAAAATATATTACCGAAATTCGGAGTCAGTGGCCTCAACGTTAAGAGCGCTACGTTCAATTTATGGTCGTCATAATCGTCCTAGCAGATCAACAATTGAGCGTCTAGTGGAAATTGAATCCACAGGCACAGTACAAAATGTTCCCGTGCCAGTGAGACAAAGAAGTGCCCGTAGTGTCGAGAATATTGCTGCCGCTGAGGCTTCAGTTGAAGAAAGCCCACATGTGTCTTTCACACGTCGTTCTCAATCGTCGTTATGGCGAATTTTGCAAAAAGATCTTGGCCTTCATCCTTACAAGATTAAATTGACGCAAGAACTGAAGCCGCTTGACCACCAGAAGCGTCGTATGTTCGTGAATTGGGCTGAGCAACAACTTGAAAATAATTAAGATTTTCATCGAAAAATCATCTTCAGCGATGAGGCTCATTTCTGGCTGAATGGCTTCGTCAATAAACAAAATATGCGGTATTGGTCAGGCAGCAATCCACACGTACTCCATGAGTCATCATTGCATCCCGAAAAAATGACGGTTTGGTGTGGTTTATGGGCTGGCGGCGTCATTGGGCCGTACTTCTTCCGTGATGATCAGGACCGGCACGTTACTGTGAATGGGAATCGCTACCGTTCAATGATAACCAAATATTTTTGGCCCTAATTGGATGATATGGACTTGGAGGACATGTGGTTCCAACAGGACGACGCCACAAGCCACCGGCGAATGTCACAATCATTTTATTGAAAACCAAGTTTGGAGAACGTGTTATCTCACGTTTTTGTTTTATTTAAAAAAAAAACTTTTGTAGCGCTCTAATTGAAAAACCCGATAGTCCTCTAATAATATTACTACTCAGTGGTGTAGCTAGGTAACTAAAAGCCCTGGGGCAAACAAATAAACTAGGGCCCCAACTACAATATTTAAAATCGTTTGTTCCGTATTCGTCGTGTTGCGAATTCGAAGTACTCCAGACTTGTTGTAATCCGGATTCGTCGTAATACAGTCGACTCTGTAGTAAAATTAAAAAAACAAATACAAATCGTTACTTATTTTAAATGAAAAACATTTTATGAAAATAAAATAAAATATCTACCTGATACAGTGAAAAAAATACAGTTCTTGTGCCAGACACACAGATAGCGGAGGCATGTTAATAGACTCCCGTTGAGTACCCTTTAGGTACGGAATCCTAATTAAGTAGAGATTCTCAAACCAATAACACCATTTTCATGACAGACTATAGGTTTTACGTCGAATCTGGGTTACGACAAATCTGGAGTATTTCGAGTTCGGAACACGATGAATGGGTAACTTAGAATAACAAAACCAAAAATGATGAACTGGTCCATATTTAGAAGTTGAAAAGTCGTACAATATAAAAAAACGCCTGTTGGGCGTCTTTTGGAAAAGTCCACGATCAAGAATTTGATATTTTTTATCATCACTGAACAATAAAATGTTCGTAAAATTTCCCAAGTTGTATGACGATTGATTGTACAAATTTTCGAAAACTGATGAGATCGTTGGTTTTTCCGCTGTTACCTGTGCCTAGCAGATCACTGTCGTCGTTGATGTGATCAGCGGCAAATTCCCTGATGGCGGTATCTTTAACTCCAATAATTGTTAGATCTCCTTCAGTAGGCTTCTCAGCCTGCACTCCAGTAGACACAATGGCTTAAACTGCTTGTAGACGGCTGACTAAGAAATCTGTCAATCTTTTCTTTCCTTACTTTGTCTGCGCTTAAACACACCGCTAGGTTTCTTCTTTGTACCCTATCCCATAGGGGTATTTTAGTTTTGATACACAGTTTTTAACATAGAGAAATAATTTCGATACATATACCTCAATCTCAAAGTATATAGATCGATTCAGAATCGCTAGCTGAGTCGATTAAGCCATGTCTGTCTGTCCGTCCGTCCGTCTGTGTGTCACCGGTTTTTGGGTCTTAAACTTTGAGCTAGAGTGTTGAAATTTGGTTAATAGACTCTCTAGCCGACGAAGCAGAACAAGTGTAAACATTTTTGAAATCCGCCCACAGTCACGCCCCATTTTTAGAAATACGTAGTTTTAAGCCAAGCCGTAGGGAATTTTAAAAAAGTTTCTGTGCAGCATATTTAGACAATCCTAATATCTATATTTCGCCCATACAAAGTTTTTTTGCCACGCCCACCTTTTGGGGGCGTTTTTAGTAAAAAACGCTTTTTGTAAAAATTGTAACACTTTGGAAAAAAAACTTTTGATGCTAATACTTCCGTAATGGTAATATAAACATTTTATCCATAGATCATTTTCACCTAAGTCGACATTTTGGGGGCGTTTTCTTACAAAAACCATTTGTATACCCCATCCCAAGGCATTAGTAATAGAAATACGTTTTTGTCCACAAAAAGGTTTTGATAAACTGTCTGAACAAAAGCTATGTTGCGACAATGTTATTTCTTTGAAATTTTAAGTGCTCATGAATAATTTTATACTAAAAAATTATGCCATGGCATGTTATATATATTTAGAGAGTTATTGGCATATAGCTTTGTTAGTAAAATTAACTGCATACGGATTGCCATAAATTCTCTGAAACATGTCCTTCAAACAGTAGGGAATTGCGTATCTTCAGATCATAGAAACGCTAAAGTACTCAATTTTTCTATTCCACTCTGTTCTCCTCCACCTTATCGAATGATTTTTAGGGACAACAAAGCCACTGAATTTTCACTGCTGTTTTGTGAATTCGGAGAAGTGAATAGCTGGTCAACTTTCAAGATCTTGACTCCACTTCATATATTGAACTCACTTCAGGAATTTTTTGAAAGTACATCATGTTGGATCAACAGACCCGTTAGCGCCCAGTAATTAGCCTTTTTTCAAAACTATTCACGTGTTCGTGTGTACTTCTCCTGATGGCAGGACCTCTATTTTAATATCGAAACCGAATGGTTCACCTGATTTGACAGTTGATATCTACTACTTAGATCAGTTGTCAGATCATCGTGAGAGGAGGACCAGAGAAAAACATTTGGTGCTGCAACGACTGGGAATTAAACTCCAGATCATCGCACAGGCCCCTCAAATAAATTTCTATATGGATACAATAAAGAGATAAACCCCCTATAATTGGAGTAAGTCTTTTGGCACCTGCGATAATAAGCCTAATCTGCCAATCGATTCACTGGGTTGGCAGGTCACTTTAATTTGACGCCCTGCTCAAAGCCGATGGTCTGCCATAGTATCCTTTTAGAAAATATTTAATTGGCTTCCAACTTTTCGACAGAATTCTTCTTTTACATACAGCACCGAAAATCCACGAGTAATGCACGAGGAGCCATTACACCCGCTCAAAGTTCCTGCATGGTGCACTGTTCACGCTGGAGAAGTCATCGGGCCATTTTTTTTCGAGAACGCCACTGGTCAAACGACAACAGTGGTAGGTGCGCGCTATAGGGCCATGTTAACCGAGTTTTTTCTGCCACAATTTGACGAATTAATTTTAAGGATGGGATGGGATAGGGTATTCAACGATCCGCACAGAGGATTGTAGCCTTCTCATATGTTTTTATCCATTATTTAAGTTCTCTTATTATATTATACATATTATGTCATAATCAACAAGAAACGTAAATGAAATATAACGTCACGTCGTTGGGGAATCCCCGGACTATCTCCACAAGATTCAAATTTTTGGGAACTCATTGGGAATTCCCCTGTATCTTTTCAAGTAAGTTGACATTATTAAAATCGCGTTATGTTTTTATCGTTTATTATTCCAATTCACAAAACCGGTCCTTGGCAGGAAATATCTAATTATCGTCCAATTTGCAAACGATCGTCTATACCAAAACTTTTTGAATTATGGAAAGTTGACTTTTTTACTCAAGGAATATATTTCCCCATTTCAACATGGATTTGTTGCAGAAAAATCTACAACCACCAATCTTGCAATTTTTTTTCTTCTTAATAAACTCGAGGAAGGTTTACAAGTCGATGTAATTTACAACGACTTTGCAAAGGCCTTCGAAAGAGTTAGTCACTTAATTTTAATCAATAAATTGGAAAGATTGGGATTTCATTTAAGTATGTTGAAACTATTGATATCCTACCTGAAATGCCGTATTTAATTTGTAGCTTTTGACCAAATACTTTCAAATCCCGTTATGGTGTTATCAGGCGTTCCCCAAGGAGGACATCTTGGCCAACTTCTTTTTCTTATTTTCATTTATTTGCCTTAATTATGCGTTATTTTCATCAATAACATCCCCGAAATCTTTTCAAATTCTATTCAACTTCTGCTTGCAGCTGATTTAAAATTTTTCAGATGCATAAATTCTTATGGCGATTGTCCTACAAGATGACCTTCTAAGGCTAACAGAATTTTGCTTAGTTAACCAATTATTCTTGAATGTCTCTAAGTGCCAATGTTTTTCGTTTTTCCTTAACGTATCACCGGTATTCTTCGAATACAAAATAAAGAATTACGTCCTTGAAAAGGGTATAAGAGAAAAAGACCTCGGTGTAGTTTTTGACTCAAAATTAAATTTTATTTAACATGTTCCACCAAATAAACGCTGATAAGCTAATCAGTGGCTAACTTTTGACATTTGCGAGAGTATTTCTTATGGGGAAAACTGTCAAGTTAGCCATTGATTAGCTCATCAGCGTTTGTTAATACGTGGGGTTGAGTTTATTGTTTACATATCCGCCAAGATCAAAATGAGCTTCATCTAAAAAGATGATTTTTTTGGCAAAATCGGCATCTTCTCTAAGTCGATCGCAGACCCACTTAGCGAAGCGAAAACGCATTGGAGGATCAATTGGCTTCAACTCCTGAACCTGGTTTATCGATGATGATGCAAGTTTCTTTCACTTTACGAACATACGGAGCTGACGGTGCTTCTCTTCTTCCAAAATCCGTACGCAATTTTCGCACACATTCTGCAACATTACCATGATTTTCAAAGTAATGTCGCAATATTTCCCAGCGTTGTTCAAGCGTATACACAACCATATTCGTTCAGCGGAAGGATAAAACTAATTATCTGTCAATTCAGACATGAGCTAAGTGTTACCATTCACGAAATAAGCACTAGTTGAAAAAAGAAACGTTAGATGGCGGACCCGTTATAATGTTCATCCAAATAGAAGTGAAAATATACAAAAAAATTTACTAGATTTGCAATTATGGCAATCAAGGTGGAACATCGAAACTCCCTCCTCAACTACTAGATGCCAACTTCTGAATATCCAGTCGCTTGAAAGAAAGACGGCCGTGGGTGAGTTAGGAGAAAAAACGATTCTAACTCTAAGGGGGAAAGCCCCTGACAGTTTCTGTTAGGAAATTTTTGCCATTTATCAATTGAGTGATTGAAATTATAACAACAACTTGTGTACAACAATACTATTTATAGCTATTTTGGACATTACCAAGTGTCATCATCAGATTCCTTCTACTAGTGTCGCTAATTATTGAATGAGTTCTCTGTATACTCATTGAAACAACTTTTTCCCTAACCAGGGATTGAACTTGTAATGCCTTACCTAGTGAGCCAAGTGCCTACCACTTGCGCTACTAATCTTGTTTTGATCTTTTGCATTTCTTTTAATATGTGGAAAATACTTTTAAATTCAGTTACAAAAGGATGGTAACCCTACATAATATTCTCTCAGATTTTTGCTTATTTGAAATGCTTACTACGGAAACCCTGTAAGAGCTTTTTTTTTTAGAATAGTACCTAACGAAAAACAAAAGAGTGCGAATGAGAGACAAACGTCCCTATCTTCCCTGTACTGCCAAAGTGCCAATTTATGTTGGACAGCGTATAGTCAAAAATTTGAGTCAGAATATTCGCCGCAGGGTTCAGACCATCTACTGAGTATGTTAAGGCCTATTTGCACGATTAAGCTAATAGTCGTGAGGACTAAATCCTCCGGCCATTGTCTTTTATTGCTGTGATTTCTAGTCTCCTCAATGCTTCGTTGACTGCCAGTAGCCAAAGAAGTGGAGATAGTGCTACCCCCTGTGGGGTACCTCTTTTTGTTGTTATACTTTTGGTACAATCGCCAAGTGAAGATGAAATAATACAGATCCAGTTATTAATCACCATTTCTGGCCCTGCTTTTTCAAGTACTTTCTCGATAGCCTCCGTTTTTATGTCGTCGGAGGCTTCTTGTGTCTAGGAACGCGGCTAGTGTCTTTGTGATACAGTAATTATACCCTATCCCATTGGGGTATATTAGTTCTGACATTAAGTTTCTAACATAGAGAAATCATTTCGATAGATATACCTCAAAGTATATTCAGATTCGCGAGCTGAGTCGATCTAGCCATGTCTGTACGTCCGTCCGTCCGCCTGTGTGTCACCGATTTTTGAGCATTTTTTTTGGGTACATTTTTTTTTTTTTAAATATTTGAAAAAAACTTTCGATGCCAGATCATTGGTTATGATCATATTAACCCACGCCCACGTTTTGGTAGCGTTTTCCCTTAAAAACCATTTATATACTCTACTCCAATGCGGAGTTTTTTTTACCAGGGGTATGTCGCTCTACAGCTCGTATAGTTCTTGGTTGAATCTTCGTCTCCATATCCCGTCAACGCAAATGGGTCCGAAGATTTTCCGAAGATACGGTCCATACTTCAGCGCCGTAAAGCAGGACTGTGATGATCATGGTCTTATATAGAATCTCCTAGGTAGTTCGAGTGAGGGCATTACTACTAAATTGCCTTCTCAGCCCGAAGAAACAGCGGTTGGCAAGAGTAATTCTTCGTTTAACTTCTGACAAGATGTTGTTGTCAGAGTTAATAGCGGAGCCGAGGTAGACAAAGTCCCGTACTACCTCAAAGTTAAATCTGGCAATGGTGACGTTCTGTCCAATTCGTCGATGTTGTGTGTCCTTTTGTGTTGACAGCATATACTTAGTCTTACACTCATTTACTGCTTAACCCATTTTTGCCGCTTCCTTCTTTTCTCTATACTAGCAAACGTGGCTATGACATCACGTTGAGTCCTACCAATGAGGTCAATATAGTCGGCGTATGCTAGTAGTTGTACCGATTTTTGGAAAATTTACCCCTTGTGTTGTCTCGGGAGCTTTGCGCACTCCTCTTAAGAATCAAATTGAAGAACTCACATTACAGCGCATCGCCTTGCCTAAATCCTCTTTTGGTATCGAATGTGTCTGTGAGGTCGTGAGGTCTCCATCGTCATCCTACACAAACGGACGAGTTTGGGCGGTATACCAAAACTCGACATTACTCTGTATGGTTCGTCTCTATAAGTGCTGTCGTATGCGGCTTTGAAATCAATAAATAGGTGGTGGGTATATCGGTTTTTTTTTCCAGTATTTGCCGAAATGTGAAAATTTGATCGGTTGTGGCCTATAGTCTTTCGCAATTGTGTGGCTGCATGTCCCTGCTTTTGCTATGAATCAACGATTATACCACTTCTGTGTACCTAAAAATATAAAGCACAACTTTTTCAAAGCCTTAACTGGACTACTTCCGCACCATCATTTCGATATCTTAGATAGGCAACTTATCTTTTTTTTAAATTCGCAGAAAGTGAACAGAGAAAACCAACGTCATTTCTGTTATCAATGCAACCCTCAATTGAGCAAAGAAACATAATACATCAACAGTCTCCCTCATTATTGCGCATTTTGAATCCCTCCCTTCATCAGCTCGATCAAAACTCATAACATGACAGATCATGCAATCAACTGACAAACTGCATCACTTAACTGCTGCTTCCTTAAAATGACATCATGCTCTCAAATACGAAAGTAAACCGTTCGTTCTTTGCAATTAATTAACTTTGATCACTGCAAGTGGCTAAACTACACTCTTCCCGAGACGAGAACCCGCATAACCATCCACCATCAATAAATTAATCGCCCTCCATGATACGGCTGTCGGCTCCATTGCAACCAACCCCATCTTTGCTTGCACCATTTTGGGATCAATATCTCCGAATGCAGCAGCACCCTCACTCAAAATGTCCGCCGTGCGCAAATATATTCTCCTCAAGTCTTCAGCTTCAGCTTCAGCTTCGTCAAAGTTCCCGGTTTCATCTTTTAATTGCGATCAATTAACAAGAGTCCAAGACAGCTCGACTGCCTGTCGGGTCTCGATTGCACGCCGATTGACCTATTCGGTCAATGAGTTTCACATTAACCTTAGTTAGCCTCTCGCATGGTTGCAAGACATTAGGACCGGCCTTCATATCAGACATTCAGACACTCGTATCCAGAGTGAAAAACAATATCATTAAATCCAATCAAGATTGATAGGGAGTTCAGATTCAGCTCGTCCGTTGATCGAAGGCACTCACTCGAACCCGGGTGCGTTCGTCACTTGTGAATTAATTTTCGTTGATGAATTTTCAAGCGGGAATTACTATTTCAGTCGTTTCATTCATAAACAAAAAAGAAAGCCTCTCGGAATTCCATTCATAAATTAAGCAAATGTGTAGAGTGGCAAAGGTCGATTGGTAATAATGCTGGAGCGGAAGAAACGTCGTCCGTCGTCGTTGTCGTCGTCTTGAAGTGCCGTGAATAATTGATTTGTCTTTAATTAAAGGCAACGGGTGATGGTTAGAGACTCGCTATACCCTTCTTATGGGGGAAAGGGTAACGTACACTAGTCGTAGATACTTTTTGGGACACGAATGGTGGTGGTTGATATTTGATATTCGCTGCAGACATATTAGGCAGGCGTTAAATAATTTTTCAGAACAATTAGTTTTTTTTCACAACTCTTCGATTGGGTATAGGGGTGCTCTTTCACTGAAGGGAATTTGGATTTTTATTTAAGGAATTTATGTTGATTGATTGTTATGTAATTGTGTGCTGGAAAAGTTTACCGAAAGGGAAAACTATTCGAGTGGGTTAATTGTCAAAGGAAATGCAGGTTTCTTCAAAGTAGATGCAGTGTTATACCTAAATTCATTTGTGTCCATTATTTAGATCAATCTCATGTGAATCCAACAACCCGCAAAGGTTCTTTTAACTAATTGAAGTGGTTGTCAACAATAAGCGGGTTAAATCATGGGTTCTCTTTAACTATTTGTCAATCAGTGGACTTATAAAGGGTGTCCCAGAATTCACGCATTTGAATTTGAATTTTGCGCCAATGGAAAAAAATAACAATGTGACAGCTGACAGTTCGGGGTTTGTAAAAATGGAGCGCTGTACGAAACACCGCATTTCATTGGCCGCGTTCCGGGTCTTAGTTTTACCGATTTAACATTGATGGTTGGGTGTTGTAGAACGAGATTGGTAGACTCTGATTGGCTTAAACTTGGCAATGCCCAGTGGTTGCAACTCTGCCTACACATCAAATGTGCTTATTTTCTACCTCCAAGTGGTTACCATCGGGTACTGGTCTCATCCAACCGGATTTGACTTGCTAAACGATAAGTTCGAGTGTTGATAATAATACAAAAAAAAAGAATGGTGCGGAATGAATACCCGGTCTGCCGTCCCAGGCGAACCTAGATGAGCTGCTTCGAAATATTCGGACAACAGGTTATCTAGGAATCGCAAGGGTAAGTCAGTCCCCTTGAACAGAGATGGTGGCGGATGAACCAAAAGGTCAACGGCAGCGCTCAATCCCATAGTTAATACTGATGACCCAGTGTCCTAGGGTTATCTAATAAATTGGAACTGGCCCTCCAGTTTGGGGTTGTGCTTTGGGCTTACTACCCACCAATGGAAAAAACCATATGTTACGAAGCAACTAATAGCCTCGGAAAGGACTGATATTACTGTTGACGGCCCTGCTAAACAAAAAAAGGACAACGACGTTCGTATCTGCATCTGCAATGTGAGAACATTAAACAGGAGAGGTGCAGGCAAACAACTAGCGGAAGCCCTAAACTGCTACAAAGCAGACTTTACTGCCATCCAGGAAATACGACGGGATGGGCCGGGAAAAAAGAGGATGAAAAACTGTGACGTCTACTATGGACCGTGACAGCGACTATTTGGATGAGGATTTGTTTTAAGTGCCAGACCTAGGCAAGAAGTCTTATGTTTCCAAGACATTAGCGAACGCATTGTAACAATCCGCATCAAGGCCAAATTCGCCAACATAAGCCTTATATGCGCTCATGCTCCGACGAAGGAAAAAGATGATACAACTAAGGATTGCTTCTACGAGCTCCTTGACAAAAAATTGAGCGACTGCCAAAGTACGATGTGAAAATCGTTCTGGGAGATTTTAACGCAAATGTAGGAAGAGACGACATCTTTAGCAGTATAAATATAGCCTACATGGCAACACGTCTGGTAACGGACTTAGGCTAATTGACTTCGCTACGGAACGAAATGCTACTATAGCCAGCACATGGTTTCCTCAGCTGGATATTCATAAGGGGATATGGCGGTCTCCAGATCAACGAACAGTCAACCAAATTGATCACATTGCAATAGACAAGAGGCAGGCATCCAGTATTTTGGATGTCCGAACATTCCGAGGGGCTAACATCGACTCGGAAAACTACCTTGTTGCAGCCAAGTTAAGGATGCGGATATCCACCACGCCACAACAAACCAGAAATACTGTGACAAAATTTAATGTCGAAAGACTGCAATTGAAAGAGACCGCCAAGACTTTCTCGCACCGCGTATCCCTTAACTTCTCGATTCACACCATACCACCAGCATCTAATGTCGAAGAACAATGGATATGATGCCAACAAGCCATTAGTTCAGCCGCAACTGATGTGCTAGGTTTCTCGCGGCCACCAGCAAGAAACCCCTGGTTTGGATTGTGGAGGATTGTGCAAAACTCCCGAGCCAATACCAGAGGCACAATTTTCCAAAATTCGGTGCAACTGCTAGCATACGCCGACGATATTGACATCATTGGTAGGACTCAACGTGATGTCATAGCCACGTTTGCTAGTTTAGAGAAGGAAGCAACAAAAATGGGTTTAGCAGTAAATGAGAGTGAGACTAAGTATATGCTGTCAACACGAAAGGACATACAACATCTGACAACAACATCTCGTCAGAAATCAAACGAAGAATTACTATTGCCAACCGCTGTTTCTTCGGGCTAAGAAGGCAGTTTAGTGGTAAAGCCCTCACTAGAACTATGAAGGAGATCCTATATAAGACCCTGATCATCCTAATCCTGCTCAACGGCGCTGAAGCATGTACCGTATCAGAAGCGGATGAAGAAATGCTTGATCGATTCGAGAGGAAAATTCTTCGGTCCCGTTTGCGTTGACCGGCTATGGAGACGAAGAATCAACCACGAACTATATGAGCTGTACAGCGACATACCCCTGGTCAAAAAACTCCGCATTGTACGTTAAAGATGGCTGGGACATGTAGAACGAATGGACACCAATACTCCGGATCGCAGAGTCTTCGATTCCCAGCCACGGACGCAGTAGAGGAAGACCTCGCCTTAAGTGGTACGCACAGGTAGAAACCGATCTCAACCAACTTGGAGTGCGCAACTGGAGGCAGTTAGCTAAGGACCGGGCTAATTGGAGAGGCATGTTGGTTGAGGGCTAGGTTCATCCCGAACCATAGCGCCTCTTAAGTAAGTAAAGTGGACACGTCATATTTTCATCTAATTAAATTAAAAGGCGCAGATATTCAGTTTGTTAATACTGCAAGGAATCTAGGCCTTACATTCACAAATAACCATTCATGGTACTATCACATACGTTTCGCAATAGGTAAATTGTATGGGAGCCTAAGGATTGTTTGGGCCTCCCGACACATAACTCCAGTTGCAACAAGAAAAATTATACCTAAAACTCTTCTCTTCCCAATTATGCTCTTCGGTTATGAGATTGGTAACTGTAACTACGATCCACAAAAAAGGAGACCCTCTGAACTGCGCCAACTACAGAGGCATAAGTCTCCTCAACATCGCCTACAAGATCCTATCTGCCGTAATATGTGAACGCCTGAAACCGTTTACCAACAACCTGATTGGCCCTTATCAGTGTGGTTTTAGGCCAGGAAAGTCCACAACCGATCAAATTTTCACACTTCGGCAGATCCTGGAAAAAACTCAAGAAGTCCAAATCGATACCCACCACCTATTCATCGATTTCAAAGCCGCATATGACAGCATTTATAGAGACGAACTGTATAGAGCCATGTCTAGTTTTGGTATACCGCCCAAACTCGTCCGTTTGTGTAGGATGACGATGGAGAATTCTCGCTGCTCCATCAGGGTCGGAAACGACCTCACCGACACATTCGATACCAAAAAAGGATTTAGGCAAGGCGATGCGCTGTCATGTGACTTCTTTAATCTGATTCTTGAGAGAATTGTGCAAAACTCCAAAGCCAACACCAGAGGCACAATTTTCCAAAAGTCGGTGCAACTATTAGCATACGCTGACGATATTGACATCATTGGCAGGACTCAACGTGATGTCATAGCCACGTTTGCTAGTATAGAGAAGGAAGCGGCGAAAATGGGTTTAGCAGTAAATGAGGGTAAGACTAAGTATATGCTGTCATCACGAAAGGACTCACAACATCGACGAATTGGACAGAACGTCACCATTGACAGATATAACTTTGAGGTAGTACGGGACTTTGTCTACCTCGGCTCCGCTATTAGCTCTGACAACAACATCTCGTCAGAAATTAAACGAAGAATTACTCTTGCCAACCGCTGTTTCTTCGGGCTAAGAAGGCAATTTAGTAGTAAAGCCCTCACTCGAACTACTAAGGAAACCCTATATAAGACCCTGATCATCCCAGTCCTGCTCTACGGCGCTGAAGCATGGACTGTATCAAAAGCGGATGAAGAAATCCTTGGTAGATTCGAGAGGAAAATTCTTCGAAAAATCTTCGGTCCCGTTTGCGTTGACGGGCTATGGAGACGAAGATTCAACCAAGAACTATACGAGCTGTACAGCGACATGCCCCTGGTCAAAAAACTCTGCATTGGACGTTTAAGATGGCTAGGACATGTAGAACGAATGGACACCAATACTCCGGCTCGCAGAGTCTTCGATTCCCAGCCAGACGTCGGACGCAGTAGAGGAAGACCTCGCCTTAAGTGGCGCGCACAAGTGGAAACCGACCTCAACCAACTTGGAGTGCGCAACTGGAGGCAGTTAGCTAAGGACCGGGCTAATTGGAGAGGCATGTTGGTTGAGGCCCAGGTTCATTCCGGACTGTAGCGCCACTTAATTATTAATTATTAACTGTAACTACGAGGTTATACCAAAGTTTAGTGTTGTATTCAACAGTATCGCATGTTATATTTATGGAAGATTTGACTACATATCCGCCTTCGCTAAGTCATTATATGGCATCACTCCGAATAACCTCATTAGATTTAGGACTGTTAAACTTCTGCATAATGTTATAGAGTCCCGTCCACCATCTTATTTACTAAACGGAATCTCTTTTGTGCGTTCCTTAAGAGCATTAAAAATCGTTCCGTTACGGTGCAATTATTTGGTTTCCAAACGTCAATTTTTAATTCATGTGGAATTCCCTACCCCTAACTGTTCGACTAATGAGTCGGACAATCCAATTTAGGAAGATGCTCTGGCAACATTTCGCGTCACTTTAGTGATAACCATTTTTTTATATAATTTGCTTATTTTTCATTTCTCATTTTATTTTTAGATGCGAAATTATTAAACAAAATTTAAGCTCAGTTCTAAACCTTCAATTCTATTAATCCCCCAAATAAATTATTTTACAAAACCCTAGCCACAACAAATTACAAAAAAAAAGTCAAAACATGTTACGCGTTGCCGCCTTGAATGAAATTTCAAAGTGTCAATTCTCTCTAAGCCGTCACATACTCGTTTATTACATCATCAAGTTCCATCCAATATCCATATACTCCCACACGTTAGATAAAAGTGTCATTCATCTCTATCAGCCGCGCAATAAAAAAAAAACGTCAGGATTTTATGTCAATTTGATTGAAAGCGTGGACAAACGTTACATATTTTCCAATGACGTCATTGCGATGGACAACACCCCAGTGTCCTTTTGCAACTTTGTACATTTGACATAAAACAAAGCAGCAATGATAGTCTCCTGTCCTATCCAACGGCTGCACCTAATCCTGTAGCCGTACTGTGGTGTATTATTACTCGTTGGTATACGAGTATTCGTATATGAACACCAGAGGGAACTGCCAGCAAATTGATATGAAATGTAATTAAACACGAGGTGACAATAAAGGAGATGCACATACGGGTGTGGTTGTTTATTGGCAAGGATACGTACACTTAACGTGTGTGTTTTTGTTGTTTTAGCGCTGACTCTCTCCTGGGCTGTACTCTATTACGTTTGCAGTTCTGGGCCGGGGTTATCCATGTGGTGGTGAATGTCTTCTTAAGTATTTAATCAAACGGCGAAATGTGTCTTATCTGGTTTAATAAAGGACGATTTATTATACTCGTGATTTTTCTCTCTCTCATTGGATTATATAAATTGTCGAGTGTATATATATGACGACATGTTGGATGGATAAATTGGCGTAGGCGGTTGCTGACCTTGTTCGCAAGGGGGCTCTTTTGAGGGTGGTTCTTGTTTTTTTATTGCAAATTGATTAATTTAGTTGGTGACATTGAATGGAGCTGTATAAATCAAATAATTTACTAATTACGTAGATTAGTGAGCGATTTACGTCACTGTTTGTCGGCTTTAGGAACAAATGGGGGCTTTCGATAGAAGACACTTGATTTTTGAACGATTTCTGTCTATGGAATTTTTTTTGTCAGTTTAAATGACTTTGATTCTTAATTGGATTAATATTTCCCAAAGTCGCTGATTAGTGAATAAGTTTGCAGGGAAGCCCTATGACGAAGACAAAGAAAGCATTGAAGACTTTACGTGTCATGGTTAATAAGCAGATTTAGATATTGAATGCTTCGATATATGTATAGTCAGTGACGATACAAAATGTCTTTGATTACTGATTACCGATATAAAGTTCCATTATTTTACTTATTTTACGGGTGCTCATATACTCCTTTTTACGAATATATAAAAAATATCTAAAGCACTGTTCATATCTAATGCACTACTCCAAATCACTACTACACTGCTTTAATTCCCTCCAAACACATAGTTCCAGGAACAAAACCAGGTTATGGTGGGTCCCCGAACGTAGGGGGATTGAAGGCAACGAAAAAGCTGATGAACTAGCCAGAAAAGGCTCGGAAACCCCTTTCATTGGACCCGAACCCTTCTGTGCAATCCCCAAATCAGCCATAAATCTGGCTATAACAAGCTGAAAACAAAACAATTGTAAGTCATACTAGGAGAACATCCCAGGCCAAAAGAGCTATTCAGTCCTTCAAAACAGATGCCAACAAGATACTAAATCTTCGCAGACACGTTATCAAGAACTTAGAACTTAACGGGTCACCACGGTCTGCGATATCACCTAAATAAAATGCATTAGTCGGCTCACCGGAGTGCAGACTATGTCTAGAAGAAGACGAAACAGCCGAACACATCATATGTGAATGCTCGGCCCTTTACAGTATAAGAAGGGAATCCTTCTTCAAGGAAATATTAAGTACCGAAGAACTACGGATATCCTCTGCTAAACGTATTATCAGCTACATTAGGAAAGTAGAAGCGCTACTTACCTAAACAGACATCTGACGGCTTGCACAATAGACCTTCTAGGTCGACGTGCATCTTATTGCTTAGGCAAGTCAGAATTATAGAAAAAAAATTCAAAGGGTTGAATTGAAAGACGAGCTTCAGAAAAAAATGAGAACAGCTATGCTGGAAGTTCAGTAATAATATTGAGGATAGCAAAGGATCAACTAATCATCACAGGCAAGCGTCTAAACAAGTCCATAGAAACCTGTCTGAGTATGATTCTAAAGCCAACTTAACTATTGCAAATAAAAGCATGGACAGAGAAGATTCGGACCATATAAATAAGCGGGATGAACCTGGATCTTAACTAACGTGTTTCCCCACTTACACCGATCCGTAGCCTCCAATTACATATTTAGTTCGTTGAGGTAGTCTGGCAGTGCTTCGAACACTATTTTGATTGAAGCATTGGTGTCCTTTTCCTCTATATTTCTTAGTCATCGTTATAGCTCCTAAACAGGTCTTAAAGCTCGTGGTTGGATTGCTGCCTCGCAAGCCCGCAAGCGCAAACGGAGGCGAACAACGAAACGTCGAAGCGACCATATAACGGATGGAATAAAACACTCAAATTTGGATCAAATATTCAAAATTTTTATTGTAATCGATAAATAGGCCTGTTGTCCTCGGCTCCGTTTCAAATGGTCCATTCGGAAGGTCCAATTTTGCGTCACTTTTTGGAGCATTTCGGCCTGTATTCCACGAATTACGCGTGTTATGTTATCCTGTAAGGCTTCAATTGTGTTCGGCTTGTCCACATAGACTAACGACTTTACATTACCCCACAAGAAATAATCAAGAGGCGTTAAATCGCAAGATCTTGGCGGCCAACTCACAGGGCCATCTCGAGACGTAAGCTGCTCACCAAATTCATCCTTCAACATTTCCATTGTTTCACGAGCTGTATGGCATGTGGTACCGTTTTGATGAAACCACATGTCAACCAAGTTCAACTCAGCCAACTGAGGCAAAAAAAAAAGTCGCGTTGACGGCAACGTTTCTTCCTCGGTTGTCTGAAGGAAAATGGACCGATGATGCCACCAGCCCATAAACCACACCAAACTGTCGTTTTTTTCAGGATGAATCGGTAATTCTTGTATGGCATGTGGCTGTTCATCAGTCCAGATGCTTAAATATGTATCCGTTGAGCCAGAAATGAGCCTCATCGCTGAACACAATTTTTCGATAAAACAGCGGATTTTCATATTTTTCACAGAACACGAATTTGGAAAAAAATTCAATAATTTGTAATCGTTGCTCGAATATAAGTCTTTCCATGATTGAATGGCAGAGCATACTGAAAACTTTTCACTTTGACAGATAACGTTTGGACGCCATTACTAACCAGTGCTGCCAACCTAAAAAACGTTACTCTTAAAAAATCACCCTTTATTAGGTACCTTTTGATGTGTTCCCTGCTTCTGGGCTTAAAGCAAGACTGGGATGATCAGTTTCGTATATAGACCTCTTAAGTAGTTCGAGTAAGGGCTTCGTTACTAAATTACCTCCTAAGCCCGAAGAATAGACAGACAGATTGACAGAAGAAATTCCGCCTTCAATTTCGGACAAGGTGTTGTTACAATTAAAAGTGAAGTCGAGGTATACAATTCTCTTACTATGGCTGTCGATTGTGATGTTCTGTTCTATTCGTATGTGTAGCATTTTTTTGTTGCCACCAAATATTTGGTCTTGTCCTCGTTCAATGCTAAACCATAGCCCCTTCCTTCTTTCTACTCGCAAAAGCCGATTTGATTAACCGATGATTTCAAAGTCGTGTTCCTATTAAAAATTAACACAGAGTTGTGGAATTTTGTGGGACTAATAATAAGCTCAGGAGTTTTGGAAAATCCTTCCAAGAACAATGTTGAAGAAATCTCATAACAATGCAACAACTTAATCCCATTTATAGTATATTTCAACAAGGTCGCTACCGACTTCGATAGGTCTCTATCGGCAATCTTTGGGCGTGTTTTATTGTTTTTCAGTTTGTTTCTAGGATGTGTCGAAGTAAAACCACCTTTCTTGTTAATCGGGCAAATGAATCTCAAGTTTAATTCCTAAAGCACATTTTTATCCAACCAGATTTTGCGAATGAGTTTTTACACGGCTTTATTCCTAAACGGGAAGCCTGTAATTACCGCCAGCCTAGCTAAGCTTAAGTGTATATACGCTATCATTTATGTTCAGTGCAATTATGTCGGATCCAGATGGATGGTCCTTTTCTCTTTCGACGGCAATATCAAATCGATCGTGCTGCCTGTGAATATCAAATTGTTTGCCAAACTGTTTACCAATCTGCAGAAGTGTCTCTTAGCACCGATTTGCACATTTTTCTTTGTTCTCTAGATTTGTCTTTGAACATACTTCGATTCAGAGATATACGCGACTCTTTTGAATCAGTTTCTTATCACTTAATTTGCAGCACAAATAAATTGGGTAAGAGAATTGTGCCTTGTGGTACTTCAGCGTTTATAGAACCTCTATATACTCCGTTAGACATCTGTCCGTAAGAAAACTTCTATTCAGCCGTAAAGCATTTAAGTCAGTCCGCGTGCAGTCAATTTTCCTTACAACAGCTTTCGATGATCCATGTTGTTACATCTAGCAACCCTCCAGTTGAACTTTTCTTTCAGAACCCATAGTGCCAATAGCTGAATCATCGATCCTTTGCTATAAGTAATCTATCATATCTGTGATTTTTCCATTACCTTTGAATGTATATCGATAGTAATTTTAACTAAAGCTTTTTTCTAAAATCTTTTGGGTCATAAGACAAAATATACAAGTTCGGGTGCAATGTAGGGAATTCAGGATTTCAGAAGTTTCCCATCAGTCCACATTTCTTCGAACGCGTCATATTTATCGAGGACAAAATTGTATTTCTGACATCGTGAGTGTAGGAGGTCTATTGGGATTACTGTCTTTCGAGATTGAACTAGCTTTGATGGCAGTGTCAAAACCCCAACCCCAAAAATATCGTTAAATCGCAAGATTTTGATGGGCAATTCCGATCGCAAAAACGGCCGAATACACGATTAGGAAATGACTCATGCAGTAATTGAATTGTTTCTCTGGCTGTATGGCAGGTGGCACCGTCTTTTCAAATGTTGTTCACATCCATATCTTGTATTTTAGGCACTAACAAACTGAGATATCATGTCACGATAACGAACACCATTAATTCTTAATACCTGACCAACCGCATTTTCGAAGATGAATAGTCCGATAATGCGTCAAGCCCAAAATCCGCACCAAAAAGTCACGCGTCGTGGATGTGTTTGCTTCCCAACTATTTCTCGTGGGTTTTCTGAACCCCAAATGTGACAATTTGGACGATTAACGAAGCCATCATTCGAAAATAAGCTTCATCACTGCAGATGATTTTGTTCGAAAATCAGCACCCATTTGTTGTTGTTCCTAAACTCTCTTCGCGCTGCATGGTCAGTAGTCTTAAAGTCTTGAGTCAATTGAACTTTGTAGGTAAGTTTCAAGTCTTTCGTGAGAATTCACTGTAGAGACCTTCCCGAAATGCCCAATTCTTGACTACGGTGCCGTATTGATGTTCCTGGATTCTAGCGACTCCAGAGTGTCTAAGATCACTAAATAATTCAGTCTAATTCTGGATTTTTTCAATTATTCTATTCACAGTTGATGGCTTTAAATCTTTATGACGGCCATATTTTGTACGAAATTTGAGAATTGTTGCTGACAAACCTTCATTATTTTTAAAATATTGCTCAACAATGAAAATGCGTTCTTATTTTGTTTTTCCATTTTAACTAACCCCGAACTGTCAGCTGTCACATTGTCATCTTTTTTACCGTTGGCAACACAACCAAATTCAAATTTTGCGTGAATAATGGGACACTGTTTATAAACATGGGTAACTTACCACTCTTTATTATTAGAAGATTGGATTTGTTCATACATCGGCAAATGAATTGATGAAATAAGATGGATCCTTGTAGTATCACAATGAACCTACCTGTTCCAACTATGCACGATCTTAACTTGCACCTAACCTACCCTAACCTACCCTAACCATAGTGTCATACAAGCTCACGTTCCCACGTCCCACTATTGGACATTCATGGTATTGTCCGTTTATTGGTTCCATGTCTTATGGGTATTGGCCTTAATCGTGGGATAAAAAATGATTAAGTTTTCGTTATACTTGTGAATTCACGACTCACGTCAGCAGAAGAGGCAGCTGTGATAGAGGAATAAGAACACTATAAAGGTATTCATCACTGATACCCGTCCAACCGACAGATTAAAATCTAAGTCGCAAACTTAAAATTTCTGTACTACCACCTAAACTATTCGATGGTGGAAAAATTCAGATTTTAATTTAATTTTTTAGAGATTACAATAAACAGTTAAATTTATCGCGAAACACGTAAACTCAAACTTCCGTCAGATACAACAAAACCTACAATTGACAACGAACTGTCAAAGCAGCGATCATTCTCTGATTTCCTATCTCCAAAACATCGACAAATGACAATTAGTTTGTGAATGCAAATAAATGGATTTCACATGAATTTCTCTACGTCCTCCTACAACACAACGATTGCCAAAACCAACCAAATTAAAACTCACTGCTCACTGCCAATTTAAGATTGCAAACAGTTTTCACATCAATCGGTCCGGCCTAATGAGCAGAATTTAGTTTAAAAGTCAGTCAAACACACGATATGCTGACCGAAACTGACTCCAAACCTATCCCGTACCTACAAGTATTTCCTTTTCTGAATAAAAAAAAACCGGCATGTGGGCGTCGTCATTCACATTTACCCCAAAAATGGAATCAATACCTAAAACAACTAAAAATACCCACCGAAACCACCTCTTCGGCAAAGTCATGCCCACAGACATTCCAAAACTAGCGGGCAAATTTTAATATTTAGACCAAGCCAACGACAAACGCCATCTGTCGTGTACACACACAATTCGGAGAGATGGAGGGTATGTGGGTTGGAATAGTGTGGTTCCAAAAGTGCCCACGAGTAGCCACTCCATATAGGATGGCTGGTTAACAGTTTCTTTGGTGCACAGTGCACACGTACCACAAACTCTCTAGGAAGTCGAAACGATAGCCATTTGGGTATAGTTGGTCCTATAGCTGGGTGAAGAACTACTACGCTTGGATTGTCGTTTGTGAGGGGCAGTGGGGTAACATTTCATTCATGAAATTGTTCCATGCGCACCAACTTGAGTGTGTGGGCGCACAATAAACTTGTGAATTGTGTACCTATGTGAATACTGTTCGAGTCTCGAGTCTTCTTTCCGTTTGCCCCCTATCTAAATCGATATTCAAGTTTGTAAACAAAATGGATAGATACTCTGGAAAATCTATTTTAAAATATAACTCTGCAGTGAGGGCATGCCAAGAAATGGTTTGGAATGGTGATGGTATACCTACATAATGGGATAGGCTCTGAGGGCTTCCTGGGTCGTTTATACCCCTTCCCGACCTCATTACATCGACTCATTAGTGCTCTTTGCATGTGTGTTTTAATCATTTTAAGACCAGAAGCACACTCAATGTGATTTGTGGTGTGTACCTTACCTACCTACCCGTGTCCTTCAAAAAAGCAAGTTTCGCGCCCAAGTAGATATATTATGCTTTGGGAGTGTTGAAAAATTCCCTTATTGAATACCAACACATTGATGGTAGTCCGATGAAGACGAGAGTAACGACGAAGAGAATACTGCTGAAGTTGAAGAGAGATGGTAAACATTGATGGGAATTCTCTTGTACGTAGGGCTAAGGCGCTGTTTCATCGGTGTATCCAGCTGGTCTCTAAGATTTATTGTACAAAAGTAGAGCTGGCAACGTTTTCGAGTGTTCATTTTGACAAGTCTGGGGTGGCATGCCAGCACGTAAATTGATACAATCGAGGATTGTTGATCGACCTGCAACTTGAAGCAAATTTTTTCTTGACAGCACGTAACTTGAAACGAGTATGTGATTTGTACTTAAAAATGTCATTGTGATCTATATGTGAAGTGTCAAATGAGTATTTTTGAATCGGAAAGTGAGGATGAGGATGAAGAAGGACCTGATACTATTCGAAAGATCAGTTTCAGAGATACCCACTAGAATTTTGTGAAAATAAGTAAGTGTTCAAAAAGAATAACATCGACAAATTGTAAAATTGATTTTTTTCTTAGCTTTGTGCAGTAGTTTAGGGTCATCAAAGAATGTTTCTTTATGATATCAAACTAATTAAGTTTTCCAAGAAACATAAGAAGCACATCCGTTCCACATCCTCCTAGCCAGTGGGGGCACAGACAAAATTTTCAAAGTTTAAAGATTTTGCTGTTGGGACTCCCTCAAGGCCGGCGCACTATATATTTTTTTCTTCTTGCGAAGTTTTAAGTATCCCTTAAGCTAAACCTTGATAACACTCATAAAAATGATCAAAATTTCAATTTGTTTTTTGTCGATGGACATATTTTGTTTAGGTTTCAAATTCCTGCAGGCGGTAACTATTTTCTATCGAGTTTTGTTTCAAACGTAATGTTCAAGATTTTGTGCTACCAAAGCTGACGGTTTAATCGAGGATAGTCGATTGAACCAAAATCGATAAAACTCGATTGTATCAAGTTACGTGCTGTCACCCCTGTTTTTATAATATTTATTTTGTAATTAAATCCCTATCGGGATGCAGTGAGTCTGTCACCTTTGAGTAATGTTGGTTAGATGGGAAGAACATATAATAATAGTTTAAGTTCAAGGAATGGGCACAGATCTTCATAAAACTGCATGAGCGGGACTGACTACGAATAGGAAAGGTGCAAAGATGTATCAAAAAACCTTTATTTTCAAAAATTAAAATTTTCGATACCTTGCTAGCTCTTACATCATGTTATGTCACAAACAGGCTCCGTTTTTACGAAGAGTAATGTCTTCTTTAATGTTGGTTTTCAAGATTTGAAAGCTTTGTGGTTTGTTGTAGTAAACGAAAGATTTAAAAAATCCCTAATGGAAGTATTTTGCCAAAATTCACACGAAATTGGTCGAATAACCTGAAAAAATGGTATCTTCATCAGTTTTGTATCACTCCATAGCTTGATATCAACCTTATTCTCTTAAACACTTTCAGCCTGAAACATAAATTTCACAGCATAATAACATTTGACGCTATTTGCAAAAGTTATGGCAAATTCACGTTATGAGAATTTTTTCAACCCACCTTGTATTTAGTTTTCTTAGTTGGGTTATTCAAAAGCTTCATTTTAGTGTAAACTTTTCTCAAGTGACCCGAACCTAAAACGCCAAAAACAAAGTGCCCTGAGATTATTGACTCTGGCCTTAAATTGTTGTAGGTTGTTTATTTGTGTAAATACGTCTTCTGGAAGTTTATTCCATAAAAGGCGGATTGGACCTCCTTGATTAGAGTCCAGTAAGTTCAGTATATGTTTCGGGAACTCCAAACATGAGACCATTATGCAAAACCTGGGTGCACTTGGGCTTTATAGAGAAGTAAAGCTGGGATGTTGTAAAATATCTCTTAGCTCTTAAAAGGTAACTTAGTTGCTGCTACTTTGGCAAAAGTGATTTCATAGTGTTGCTATAATACATCTGACCCAATTGTGATGTCCATCAGATGCATGGATTCTTCTGATAGGGAGGCAGTATTCTCCATTTCGATTTTCAAAAAAGAGATCGTTCTTTCAAAATGATAAATACAGCGATTTCTTTGAGTTGGTTGTAGATCTTCGTTTATAAAGCGGATTTATTCGCATCTCTGATGGTGCAGCAATACCTCTACCTCTGTCGTTTGTATTAGTCGCTATCAGAGTACTGGCCTCTCTAAAAAACTAAAAATTCGATTATTAGGTGGCCCCAAAAAATCATTATTGTGCAGCAGAAAAAGAGTGGCCGAGAGAATTGATCCTTGTCTTATGGTTACCCAGCGTTTAGAATCTATCTGAGGAAACGTCATCCATCTTTTCTTGCAAAAAAATGTCTTTAACAAAGTTTTCCACACAATCGCACAAATAGCTCGAGGACTATGCTGTCAATTTGGCTAGCAAAGTTCTGTGTCGAACTCAATGGGGAAACAGCTCTCGATTTTTCAAAACATTTCCATTGCAGATGACCATAGATGGGTTACATAACTTAGCAGGTTTCAAGTTGAGTAACAATACCTATCCAGATAATCAACAATCTCGATGTAATTGTTTTTTGCAAGTAATAGATACCATTGAAAGTATGAATACTAAAGCAAAGGGTCGGCATTTTTTAGCCATGGATTTTCTCCTATTTTTGTAAATCGATTGGTAATTTTCCACAGAAAACCTATTGATCATATGAAATAATCTGGCAAGTACGGGAGTGCATTTCTTAAATACAAGAAATGGAATTCCGTTAGGTCTTTACAGTCAGTTAGGGTTTTCTACAGTCCAAAGTACTTAGGATGCGTCTTTTTCAAGGTCGAAATTTTACTTCAACCATTCTTGAGGGTTCTTGGTCTATCGTTGATGTCACCACTTGTTCCGACTTTAATATTAAATTTCCTTATTCTAGCTAACAACGCGGCCTTTTTCTTTGTGTTGTAGCTATCGATCTGATTAAGGGAGGAAATGAAGAGTGGCTAAAAATATTACTTACTACTTTTGCCGTTGTCATGAATGTCATTGAGCATCTAGGACATGCCAATTGTTACTTTTTCATTGTAGGCATTCTTTGTGGATTCTACTGTTTGGTTGTTTTTTTTTTAGCTGGTGGATTTAATACTGGGAAGAAGCATTAACTAAGGTGGGTTGGAATCTTGACATAATGCCCACTTACAATTCCCTGCGCGGCAATGACTCAGGCTAGGTCGCTATTTTAATTTCGTAGTGCTTGCGTTCCTATTTTGAAGCCAGCTGCCAGTGGTTTGGCTGATCTTCTTGTCGCGAGACTCTTCGATTTACCTGACCTCCCTGGCTGCATGTTTCCTTTTTTTTCCCTGGGCAGAATTTTCTTATTTTCCCCTATTTTGACTCAATACTCTTCCCGCGCGGCGTGTGTCCATTTTTGGTACGACATTTAAGAAAAATAAAAAAATATAAATAAGTGTTCAAATATATCCGATTTTCTTTAAAGTTTAATATAAATAATATAAATATATTATTCTTAAATATTATAATACGATTTAATATTTGCCTTATCTTTTTTTTTCAGAATTGATTTGTATCAAGAAAAAAGTGAGTCGTTTATGATTATTCGAAAGTGCTTGTTCGGAATTTGTTTTGTAATATTGTTTATTTAAAAAAAATCGCATTAAACTCGGCCGTAAATAAAATCGTTTTTTTTTTTTAAGGTACGCGTTTTTTTATATAAAAGTGCGTCGCGTCGTGAGTAAAATCTAAAATCTTCAATATTAACAAAGTACCAAAGCAAGTGCTATATTTATCCGATAGTAGAATGCATTTCAAAAGTAAAGTGTTAAAAGTGTTTTTAAAAGTTGTAAAAATGTATGCCTTATGATAGCTGTTCTTAAAAAAGTTTTTTTACCGCATAAATCGTTAATTTTGTTCGCGTCCTTTTTCTTTTCTTAATAGCTTTCTAAGGAGCTAAGTGCCAAGTGTTTCGATGAACCATGCTCGTTCACATAAATGTAAATCCACGTTGAGAAAATGAAGATTCGAAAGAAAGCGTTTTTAACAAGATTGGTAAGTCGAAACGTTGTTTCCCTTTTTTATATTTCAAAGATG
This sequence comes from Rhingia campestris, assembly GCA_932526625.1. Classification (NCBI taxonomy): domain Eukaryota; kingdom Metazoa; phylum Arthropoda; class Insecta; order Diptera; family Syrphidae; genus Rhingia; species Rhingia campestris. Next base: position 94,955,968 of record OW052184.1, read on the forward strand.
TTTCTTCTAAAAAGGTTTATACTTGTGGCTCCCTCTAATTGAAATCGAAATTTAATTAACAGTCCATACAGGGTCTCAAACCTGAACTCTCCATTCATTTGTGTTTGCGAATTTGTATTTGTGCTACAACGAACGGGTCCCATGTCAAATGTTTTTAAGAGACTATTACAAAAACAAAGGGCCTGCATATCAACCAATTGTTTCGATGTCGCTCAAGGTTCTTAACTCGATCCTGTATTGTTCTCTTCGTATGTAAATGAACTCCCATTACTTATTAGCCATTGTTTGTAACATAAGTATGTCGACGATGTTCAAATGTACATAAGCTTCCTCCTTCGCCTAATAGGGCATGGTAGTAACTGTTTAAGGGAAACACCAAAAAATCGTCATCTATCATTATTCATTACATTATTTTGAGACACCAAACAAATATTGGCGCTATCTTTAATTTGGGATAACTACATAAATATTGATGTTGGAAAGGTATATGGGATAAAAAGAAATCTATGTGCAATATACGGTTGTTATTAGCAAAATTATTAGTCCTAACGATTTTAATATACAGGTCAGATGTTTTCTGGAATTGTAAGTTTGTAAGTAAATGAGTTCGCGCCACTTTTTACAGCATTATTTGATATGTGTTCGGGGTTTAATATAAACAAAACTAGCTTAAAACTAACTTTACCTGCTTTTAACTATGTGAACCTAATTTAAATGCAATCATGGTGGTAAGCACTCGTTCACAAATGTCCCGAATGGTAGCCAACGTAATCGTCTATTTGGGGTGGGCCAGCCTTCATGAACACCGCCTTTATGCTGGAGAAGGCCCTCCACAGAACTTGTACCTAAATTTATTACGCTGTACTAAGGAGTGCAGAAACACTTTCTTGACACGGTGGCGGTGATATAATACCGGGATATCGTTTCATTCTTGAACTAACCCTATCGAGTCCTTATAAACGACTGCCTCTTGTGGAATAAAGGCCAATATTGATAAAGGTCCTAGGTACGTACTTGCTCCCTGGACTCTCGACTTTTAAAATATCCATAGTGAATTTTAATACACTCTGTTTCATATTCGTTATATGAGAGGTACTTATAGTTTCGTACCTATAATTCCAATTGCAAAGAAAAACGGCCATTGGCATAAATCCAAGAACATCGTGTTAAAAAATGTGTTGTACTTTTTTTTTTTTTAAAACGAACCAATTGTTAGTTTTGATGGCAATAGGCGTGTTTTTTTTCTAAATCTATACAGGCTTATTTACACATGAGAAAAAAATGTTAATCGGTGATCTGGCATCACTGATACTGAAACACTTATCTGTCAACAGATGACAGTTTGGGGTTTTAATTTTTGCTGTGTCATTTTTTTTTTTTTGTAAATTTAAACAAAATTTGTTTCACTAATTCCACTACTACACTTATTGTAATGTTTTGATTTTAGATTCAAAGCAAATATAAAAATAATTTCACATCAAATTATTTCATAAAACATTGATTTTGCACCTATTTTTCAGCGTAATACTTACTGGTTGTGGTATCAGATATATTTTGCAATTTTATAATTTTCGATAGCCGTTTTCGATAACAAATGAAAAAAATAGGTTTGGTAGCACATTTTCTATCCAGGCTAAGGGCGTAAGACTGGATAATTATCCAGGTTTTGCGAAATCTATATAGGCTAAGGTGTTGTTGTATTTTACACGTAAATTGTTTGCTAAGCCTATATAGATTTGAAGTGAAGAGAAATCTTGATTTTTTTTTTTTTTTTTTTTTGAAAAAAGCGATGTAAACGGTATTATAAACATATGAGAAGGCTACAATCCGCTGTGCGGATCGTTTAATACCCTATCCCATCCCATCCTTAAAATTAATATCCCCAAAATGTGGTCTTTATGGGCATAAAGTATTGAAAATGGCGTTGTCACAACATATTGTTCAGAAGGTTTATCAAATTCTTTTATGGTTCGACGAAAAACAACGTTTTTCTATTGCATATGCCTTGGGGTAGGGCATACAAATGTTTTTTTGTAAGAAAACGCCCCCAAAAAGTGGGCGTGGGTTAAAATCGTCTATGGACGAAATGTTCATATTAATACTACCAATGATTGTGCATCAATTTTTTTTTTTGAAAATTTTAAAATTTGACCAGAAAACGTTTTTTTTTATAAAAAACGCCCCCAAAAAGTGGGCGTGGCAAAAAACTTTATATTGACGAAATAAAGATATTACGATTCTCTAAATATGCTGCTCAGACACTTTTTTAAAATTCCTTACGGTTTGGCCAAAAAATACGTTTTCCTAAAAAGGGGGCGTGGCAGTGGGCGGATTTAAAAAAATTTTACACTTGTTCTGGTGGCACGGACGAGGATCCTATATACCAAATTTCATTATCCTAGCTCAAAATTTAAGGCCCAAAAATCGGTGACGAACAGACAGACGGACGGACGGACGGACGGACAGGCAGACATGGCTAATTCCACTCAGCTAGCGATTCTGAGTCGATCCATATACTTTGAGGTATATGTAGCTAAATTATTTCTCTATGTTACAAACTAAGTATCAAAACTAATATACCCCCCTATGGGATAGGGTATAAAAAGCGGGATCATAAGAGGTCAGGATATAAAAAAAAAGGATTTTAGCAGATAGATAGTAGGTACCTATTTTGAAACGTGTTTTTATCGGGATTTTCAAAAAACGGAATAGTAAAAAGCTGGATTCCATTACGCTCCCACAAAACTATCTTCTTTGACTATGTTATATATGTTGCTATTATCTCCTCTTTTTACTTTCTTTAATTATCTAATTTTTATTTTATACAAGCTGGCCCGTCAAACGTTGTTTTGCCATATAAATTATTTATTTATTTATTATTACTGTGCTATCAAATGGAATGACCGCCTACAGCGCCACCTGTTGAGAATTTTTCAATTTTTCTTTTTTCCTAAACCTTCCCGGAGCAATTACGAACAAATCCGCAGAAGGAAGTATCCAATTTGGTCCAGTCGTTTTCGAGTTTTAAGCATCCGAACAAACCAAGATCCATTTTTAAATATATAAGATGATTTTTAAACTTTTAACCCTCAGTGCATAATTTTTCTTTTAATTATCTTATCAGGTTTACAAGATAATGTTTTTTAAAATGCATATTTATGTTAAATAAATAAATAACCAAGTTCTGACAATAAAATATATATTTATATCTCTTCTGGTTAAACAATTTTTGTTATTGTATGAATCTTATTCAGATACCTGGCACTCTGGCAGTGCTGTCAATTTCAAGAGAATTCTCTTTATTTCATTTTCTGAAAGAGAAAACCACCCACTCAAACAAGTGCCGATACACTTGTGTTCGCCACATGTATACACACCTTCAAACACCACCTCCATTCATCGCACAAGAATTGTACCTGCCATCTCTTTCTGGTGCTTACCCTATCCCTATGTCGTAGATTTCATTCAAAACCAAACAACCGCTCTACCCTTTCACACAATCAACCGTCAATTTACAAACGCGTGCAATACACTCTACTCCATATACCTACATCACACACACACTCAGTACTTCCATGAAAACAAAAAAAAACTACATGCGCAACAAATCCCTCTGTGTTTATAGTTCCCTTCTATTTACTTGTTTAACATTCTCTCTTTCTACATTGTGTTTTCGTTTTTGCTCTCTCCTTCTTTTCCTCTGTCCGAAAGCAACAACTACACAAACACAACCATTCAACGCACAAACATATCCAAACAAAAAGCAAACTTGCAGGGAAATTTCAGAATTTTTTCATCGAAAATCTCAGATAGCTATTCAGATTTTGTTAGTCGGTCGTAGTTGTTGGTCGTGTTGTTCTTCTTCTCTCTCTGCGGTGATCTGTCAAACAGAATTTGAGCGTTTCTTGACAGAATTTCGTTTTCTTTGTTTTTAAGTCGAAAACTATTTCCAACAAAAAAAATGCTAAACTTGAATTAGTCCCCGCGAACGGTTTGAAAACGTTTTTATTTTTTCGCCTATGTGTTGAAGAAAATATATATAAAATAAAAAAAAACAAGAGGGCGCTGCGTGTATATCAAATAAAAAGTGAAAATTTCCTTTCTTGTCCCTATCTCCCTCTCGAGTTTTTACCTGCCTGCTCCGTGCTCGCTGTGTTATACACACATCTCCGAAAAGAATATAACATGAGAAAACAGTGAATGACCAGAGAAAAAACAAACAAAACAGAAATATAACGTACATACATATTATGCATAAAAATTTCAACACACAAATTCTCTGGATTTTGTTTTTCCTTTAAAAAGTGTCAAACATGTCGCAATTTTTTGTCAAGTGAATTTTATTTTTCTCCTTCCTCAAGTATTAGAGAGAAGAGCAAGTGAACACAAAAGTGAATAATCAAAATACAGCAAAAAAAAAAAAAAAAAAAAACAGTTATATAAAATACAACAACACACTCGTTTCAAAGTGTTGTTTGTTTGTTTTGAAAAAAAAAAAGTTATTTTCCTCAATTGTGGCAATTGCATTTGTTCTCATTTTCGTGAAGAAAAATGCCTGAAACGGAGTATGATTTCGTCTCCAAGGAGTGGTTGCAGGCCGAGCTGCGCTCGGATGCCAAAGATTTGATCCTATTGGACTGTCGCAGTTCGAACGAATTCAGTGAATCACATATACGATCAGCTGTCAATTTTTCAATACCCAGCATAATGCTGCGACGTCTGGCAGCCGGGAAAATTGATTTGCTATCAACAATAAAATCGCCGGATTTAAAGGAACGCATTCACAATGGATATAAACTGAGTTTGTTCATATTGTACAATGACAGTAATTTGTTAAGTGGTAGTGGTGGTGGCGGCGGAGGAGTATCATCGTCACCTGACAGTGCTGGCGGTTGTGGAGTTGCAATGGACATAGGTGGTGCAGCGATAGCAGCGAGCAATGGCAGTGATGCGACAATCAACGTGTTGCATCGCCGACTGAAACAAGATGGCTGTCGTATTGTTACACTGCAAGGTGAGTTATATTTCATTCTGTTTAAATAAATATTTTGATGGAAATGATTAGAGGCCGGTTTGGGTTTTTCTGTCATTAAATTGGGAAACCTAGGGTTTCTTATGAAAGGTCAATTCAGTTCATTGGATATAAATCTTTAGAATACAGGGAGGCCTCGATTAACCTACTTTGTCCGGTTGTTACATCTTAAATGGGATTAACGTCGTCAGAATTTCGATTTTTCGTTTTCTATGAAAGTACATTCATTGGAAAAGTTTGAAAGTGCTTCTTTAATTTAGATCAAGAAAAATCTTGAAATGTCGCGGCCCCTGATAGGGTGAGAGATCTGAATTATTTTGCAAAAACTTCCAAATATCCTTGGAAAAGGGAAAATCACAAATTGTCACTAAAGTTTGGAATATTTTTTTGAAAATTGCTCTTCAAAACTGTAGGTTTTTTTAAATATTGAGGTAATGGGTTTCCTACTCATCCTTGCTTTTTTTTTACTTATTGCCGTTCGCGGAATTGTTGTTACACGGAAAGTAACAAGTAACAAGTTTTGACACATGTGGTCTGTTCTCGTACAATATTATTTTTACTTCTTCTAACTGATTTATACAGTTTTTTTTAATTCCGTCCACGTAGGTACGCAAAAATTAGTAAAAATAAAACATTTTTCGGCTCAACAGGCTCGGTAACAGTACCCAGGGTCTAGCTTTTTTCTCATAACCATTCATGTGTGCATTTTTACTTCTTGCACGATTACAGGAGCTCCTGTTTTATGTCGAATCGGAACGACTAAAGCTGGGTTTCCACATGTCCTTAAATTGACAAAGTTTGACAGTTCTCGTTTAAGTCAATAATTGACAATATTGCCAGTTCATTTACACCTATGTCAATAATTGGCACAAAATCGTTTGTCATTTCATTGACAATGAAATTTTGAGAAATGCGTTTGTCAGTTCATGGACACCTATTTCCATTTGCACCTTCAACTTCAGTTGACGAATGGACATTTTTTTCCGTCTTGGTACTAAAGAACAACATTCATCTGTCAAACGTTTCCACAAGCAAGAATTATTGGATTAAGCTTAAAGTGAATATTGTAGGTAAATCGAGTTTAATTTGTTGTTTATAAAACTATCATTTAAAATTTATATTTTTCCCAGCTATCAAAAGTTCACATTCAGTTTTGCCGCAAAATAGTCCCGAACATGTTAAAACGAAAACAAATGTCTCTTGCTTCGTTTGTTGTCTTCATGGGATCCGCATTGGAGCTGGTAACAGAAGACGAAGAATGCAAAATTTGTTCCTTGACAGGGATTTTCTTGATTGATTAATTTTCTCACACGTTTTTTTTCCTTCTTCTACTGCTTGAATGTAATCGAAAGTATATTCTCCTTTTTAAGAGATTAGAAAATATAGAAAAGTAAAAATACAAATACAGGCAGAATTGTTTTCAGGTGTTTCTGCAGCTGACATGTCACTTAATACTTTTTTTTAATTTCCGCAGCAAAAAATATTTTGTTCTGTGTTTTCTCTGCCTTTCAATTGACAAAACATTCAACACAATTCCAATAAATTTGTTGTGTCAGTTCATGACCAAGTGACGTTTTGTTCGTCAATTTTGCTATTTCCACTTGTGATTCAAATTCGTTGCCAATTATTGATAAGGCCTGACAGTCAATTTAATGACTGTCAATTTTCGGCTATTTCCACATGTCATTTTTCTCAATGACATAAAAATACGCCATTCGTCAATTTAAAAATGGCAAGTGGAAACTTAGCTTAAGTTAAGTTAACCTTTTTTGACAATTGATACTACTTGGATGATTTGTCAGATCCACGTAACATAATAGGTCTGTTCCCGTACAAAATAATATTTACTGATTCTTACTGATTTATACTGATTTTTACTTATTGCCGTTCCCGTACGCAAAAATAAGTAAAAGAGACAGCTCACGAGAGAGCAAAAAACTACCCTTCCATAAAAATCTGTAAAAAAATTTACTGCAGAAATTTCTGTTGGTAAAAATCAGTAAACTGTCAGTTTTGACAGGTGATTTATGTCATTTGTTCTTTAAAAGGCATACAAAATATAAAATTTTACTGTTTTTTACTTAAACGCGTTCCCGTACTTTTTGGTAAATTTGTCTCTTTCTGAGATAATTTACCCCCACTCCAAGAAATTTGAGAATTTATTAATTTTTACTGAAAAAGTACGGGAACAGACCTATTGTCTGTTTATAGTTTTGGAATATATAGCAGTAAGAACTATAAAGACTGATTATTCAGTGCGATTTAGCTCAAGAAACTTGTTTTTCATTCAATATTAATCCAGATTCAACTTCAGGTTAACCCAGAAAATTGGGTAAACTAAAACTGGATTAAGTGATCATATATTTTGACAGATAAAATAGCAAGCGAACAATTCTATTTATGTGAACAATTCTATTTATGTGAACAATTCTATTTATGTGAACAATTCTATTTATGTTCTATTTATGTGAACTTTTTTTATTAAATGGATTAGAAAATAAATACGTACCCACAAGATGAATTATTTCAGCAATTCGAAATTTTTGAAAAAATTGAGTTTAATTGCTAAAAAGAACAAAAAGGCTTGTAAGATCGAGAGCAAACCATTTTCATTTGTTTAAGGAAGCTGACAACCGAGTTTTTGCAAATTCATTTTGATAAATTTTGACAGTAAAATTGATAAATTATCAGTATTACTATGGAGTCATGTGGTCAAGTTGAGTTACCTCTAAATTAAATTTAATCCAGGGTTAGTTGACTCTGAATCAACACTGAAGTCAGCTCTAAAGAAAACTTTTCTAAGTGGCTGCTCTCTCGTTGCTCACTATGCTCTCCTTCAAATTTCGAATCAATGTAACGACATTCGTGCTGGACAACGCAACGAAACTAATGCGCATTAATAAATGCCAATTGGTGGACGTCGAAATTAAGAAGATTAGATAAACAAAACTTAATTTCAACCAATATCTACATTTAACGTTCTTCATCGCAGGAGATTGGACATTGAACTGATATTGAACCGATAAATTTGATATGGAATGATCTCATTTGCACTAATGCAAATGAGATCATTCCATATCAAATTTTCTAAATGCGATTAAAAATTTCACTCCCCGCCAGATTCACATTTCATAGTGAGCTAGGGCTGCAATTTAGGTAAAACACAATTCTTATTCTTTACCATTACTTAAACTTTTTATTGAAGATATCAGGTGGTTTTTGTAATTTCTGTGACAAGAGACGATTTCTTCTATACTAAATAAATTTCGACTGTCAAAGATAATTTGGAAATGCAACCATATGACAGACCAACATTTTTGTTTGGCAATTTTGCAAATAAGAGGTACTATAGCACCTTTTAAGTAGCACAATCTATCTATCTATCTTAAATAAAATTCTGACAGATCTATGTCGACCATATTTGGGTTCCTACCTATTAGGCGTCAAAAAATTAACACAAGCTCTGTGCATTAGTGGGTTCATTGGGTTAAAGGTAGAAAAAATAGATAGATATAAACGACCTTTAACCTTAAATCTATCACCAAAGTACGATTGGGATATCCCAGATACTGAGTGAAAATCGTTGTTATTCCTTTCCCACCCACACTCAGAAAGTATTTATATTTTACCTTTTTATAGGAAAAAAAATCATTCATCGCCCAACTCACCATTTTATCATGCTTACCTAAACACAACCGAATTCTATAATAATCATCGAGCACAAATTCAGACGTCAGCTTATCATAGGTTTTCTAAATATGTGTTAGTGTGAAATAGTTTGATAATGATAAACTTGATAACGACCTATCTTAATACGCAAACACGTCAATTCGTTTTATTAGAAGGTTTCATCGGAGGCATATAGATAAAGAAGACCAAGTTTATCTCCATTTTGTTGGAACAAATAAATCATCAATTAGTGTCAAATTCCAAATTTTACACCCTTTTTGAAGGTTGTCACTATTCAGTTTGAACTATTTGATCATCGTTACCATGTGGGGTTTTTTAATTTTACTTTACACATGAGGGGAGTAGTGGGAAGGTGAGGTTTTTTTTTTTTTTTTAATTTCCGACGTTTAAGAATGTCACTCGATTTTCACGTTAGAAAATAGGTTTGTTTGTTCGGTAAATGGATTGAAAATATGTCAAAATTATTGGATAATTATTTAAAATTATCCTTGATACAGAGTCAATGCTCTTCTGCTTCTGTTTGTTTATTTTATCAACAATTCATTAATTTTAAAACAAAATAAATTGAACTCACTATTTTTGTAATCTTCCCTATGCTTGCGGCAAATTTTGTCATTTATTTTTGCTTTGACAGTCATACGATTATTGCTGGTTGTTAAAAAACCGCGCCCCAATCACCGGAGAGCTGTGTAGTCTTTACATTTTTTTAGAGGTATAGAACTTTGAATTGAAAAAACACAAGAAAATCGTTTTAATGTCCCTCAATTTGGCTTTATTGGAAGGATAATTTTATGCCATTAATGTTTAAATAAGATTTCGGGCATGTGGCCGCTGCCGCGGCTGGTTCGAATAAAGCCAAGTCTAGAGGTGCAATTTTCAACCACATTTACGAGCATTTGGGGCCGTATGTCCGAAATAACGCCACGAATGTTAGCTTCCAAGTCCCTAACGTTTCTGGTTTGTTGGCGTAGACGAGCACACATATCCCCAAAGAAAATAATCCAATGGTGTCAAATCATCTTGGTGGCCAATTGACAGGTCCATTCCGCGAAATTATGCGCTCATCGAATGTTTCCTTCAATAAATCGATTGTGACGTCTTCTTGGAATCACATCTCATCCACATTCATGCCATTCAGTTCGGGAACAAAATAGTGGGTTGTCATGGCTCTCTACCGGTCTCCATTAACGGTAACTGACTCTCCACCATCATTCTGGAAGAAGTATGGCCCAATGACTCCACCAGCCCATAGAGCACACCAAACAGTCAGTTTTTGTGGATTAATGGCGTCTCAAGGGTCTCATTTGGATTCATTTCACTCCAAATTCGGCAATTTTGCTTGTTGACGTAGCGACTCAACCAAAAATGAGCCTCATCACTGAACAAAATTTTGCGATGAAAATCAGCATCAAGATCAATCTCATTTTTGGCCCATACACCAAAATCTAGATGCATTGCATGGTCTCGCGGCTTTGATTCTTGCACAAGCTGGATCTTGTAAGGTCGTAAGCCAAGATATTTGCGCAAAATTTTCCATAAAGTTGATGGACAAAGCTCCAATTGCAGTGCACGGTGGCAATCGATCCTCCGTGCACTTCGGGTTCCTCTTCAACAGTTTGCTCTAGAGCGGCAATTGTTTCTTCGGTGCGCACTGTTCGACGTCTCTGCGGATGCGTATTATCACATAAAGTAAACGTAGTGCGAAAACGATCTATGGTAAACCGAAATAGTTGGTCTGATGGACGATTATGTCGATTGTCGACCATAAAATGGACGAAGCTGCGGTAAACTTCGCGAACTGAACCATTATTTTCCTAATAAATTTGTACGATTTGCAAGCGTTGTTCATTATGAAATGGCAAACCAAACTGAACATAAACGACATTCAATTTATCGCATAACATCATCATCGTCATCTGTCGGGCTTTGTTGGGTTAGGTTTTATGGGTTGATGTACCTCTGTTGTGGGATCAAACTTCCATAGGCCTGCGTTAGCCCTTAGCGATATCCGTTTCGGAAAAGAATTAATGTTGGGTATTATCAAATAAGATGGGATAATGGTGTGGTGTTTCGGGTGTCCCAAATAATAGTTATTCCATCATGATCCGTTGCATAAGTTAATGATCTGGACCATAGGGGTGTTTGCCAGTTCCTATAGACCATTGAAGTAGTGGCTGCATAGAAACTAAAGTGCTAGTTTATGCCGCTCTTGAAATTGATGCCCTATTTAGGGCTTGTGCTGTGCCATGTGCCCCTTTTCTTCTTTTTGCTGTACATATTTTGTTATCAGATCTTTTTTTTAAAGCCATTGGATGTTTTAGCGTGCCATCGGACAGGAAAACGCAGCCTGTCGATCCTAGGCTAGCTAATTGATCTGCCTTTTCGTTTTCCATGTTTCGAATGCACATAGCCCTTAGCGCCTGTCCAAAAACACGAGATTTAACTATACTTGGCGCCAGTGCTTTCTTGACCGCTTGACTATCTACGCAAATATCCTCTTGTGATATGTCTAGTACCCTAGTTCATTCGCCGTTGTCGAGTCTGACTAAGATCTCCGCTGGAATACACTACAGGAGTCTGTTAGTCTTAAGTACGCGGATAGCTCGACATTTTCAAATGAAAACCCAGAATTTACTCCGATTGCCATTATTGATGCATTTGTGTGTAGATCACTGGATACCACATTGTTTAACGAACATTCGTCCCTGCTTAGTATTTGAATTGAAGATTTGATATCAAAATTGTGATGAGGGATGGTGTATTCGGGACACAATCTCGGCGATAGCTTTAAAGATCGAGATTTCCATTTTGATCGCAAAATGGAGTCGTAATAAACGCATTATTGTCAATAAATCCGATTCCATGTTAGTATGTATATAAAGATGGCCAAAAGACTTAACACCCCTTATGTCACACTTTCTATCTATACAACTGTCCTCGTTTTCATTATACCTAACAAGTCTGGACCACCTACTATGACGTTCATTCAAATAAAATAAAAGCAGTTCAACTTAAGTTGATTCGATTTTCCTAAAGAGGGCTCTCACGTGAGTTATGGGATGATCTATATAGTATGCCTCCGGAAAGCTGTCGAATTAAACAGCTGCAACTGTTACCTTTGTCTCAGCCTAGGCTTAACCGTGGCATCGATTTGTTACACCGGACTAATCGACGCTCCTGATCTTTTAAGTTACTATTGGCTATTCCACTCGAGGAGGACCTTATCATCTTCGTAACTTTAATCTTCTTTGGTTATAAAGACCTAGGCATAAATGTGACTATGGTATGCATGTGCCCTTTAGTTTATAGCAAAATGGACGAGATATGTTTCTTTTTTAACTCTGAGCAGAACCTGAGTTGTCAAACAAAATTATTGTTTCTGTTTTCGTTCGGAGTACAAATATCAGGTTGTTTTTATAATTTCTGTGACCAGAGACGATTATTGACGATGGTATAGAAGAATACCAAATAAATTTCAACTGTCAAAGATAGTTTGGAAATGCAAACAGCTGACAGACCAACATTTTTTTTGGCAATTTTGCAAATAAGAAGTACTATAGCACCTTTAAAGTAGCACAGTGCTAAATAAATAATCTATCTCTCTATCTTAGGTTAAATTGGGTTCCGATCAGCTTGGAATAAGTTCTATGTGCTTTGAGGTCACAAAGTAGCGGTTTGACAGACTGGTCTGTCTTGTCAATGCTGGTGGCATATCCTTTCCTCGCCAGTTCATCAGCAATTTCATTGGCTTTTATGCCATCGTTGTGAGACATCTTCAGTGGAGGTAAGAAGGGTGTGGCACGCTCAGCTAAGCTCGTCTGACTGGGTATTTATTGCCCGCTCACCACACACCACCTATTCGACAAACATTTTGTTCGTGCCAAAAAAATTAAAAAAAAGGTAGGAAGCTACCTAACTTTGACTGCGGATGGACCTCTAAATATAGGAAAGCAGAGAAGGAAAAGAAAAAGTCATCACTCATGCCCGGTGCTATCATTGGTGAAAAATCTGGGAACACTCCGCGCGTCTAAACGATTACTAAAGCCTCGAGAAGCCTAACTGCAATACTCATTCCCAGTTTCTCTCTCACCAGTAGAAGGTTCGCTAAGACCTCCGAGACATGTCCGCTGTTTTTGGCAAGAGATGGCCTTCCCACGACACTACCGATTGCTATCATCCTGGCCGCACTGCGAGTGATAGCTCCTGAAGTTTACTCCCCAGTCAAAATAGGTTCGTATACGTACGTGTCGTCACCTCTTTGTCGAGCTTAACATTATGTTGGACAGCTCTTCGCGACAACGCTTCACAAGGTAAGGTTTTACTTCGACAGCAGAGATTGCTTTAATTGCAGCCTGACTGTCAATAAAGATGGTAATATCATCTCGTGATATCGCCAGCATTGAGGTCGCTTTGGCTGCCTCTGCTACTGCCAATATCTATGTCTGGAAGACACTGCTGTGCTGTTTTTCAAAAAACACTTCCGCTCCAAAGCCTGCGTCCATTATGGAACCATCAGTATAAATGGATATAGTTCGTTCCTATCCCACTTCTCTCTACTTGAAAAGAAGCAGAAAAAGGTATTTGAAAGTCAGGAAGAAGCAGCATGTAGTCAGAGGAGGCAGCTGAGCCCAGGTATCTGTTTAGTGTCCTCCTGAGTTTATTTTCTAGCAGTTGAGCTGGCTGATTCTTACTGCACTTTTTGCTGCAGATTCTTGCATGTAAATGTCTAGCGGTAGCAGTCCTGCTGTTGCTGTATTTCTCATTGCACTAGTAGCGCCCACATATGCTATCCTTTGTCATGTTTTTTTTTTTTTCAGATGGGTGACTATTTGTGGATTGCCTCCAGAAAATTCCTCTATATGTTAATATAAGTCTTACAATGACCGTGACCATCCATAGAATAATCCTGATGTTTGGACCTAAGGTTTTTTCGAACATTCGTTTACATGTTTAGAAAGCTATTGTGACCCTTTTTATGCGTTCGCACACATTTAGCTTCCAGTTGAGTTGATCCTTATTGTGATATTGTAAATTTTAGTTTTTGGTAATTTCAATATAATGTCTGTCTCAAGTGTGTTTCCACATAAACTCAGATCGTTCTGCGCGAGCTCTGAACAGGTCACGCTCGATTTGTTCAGACTCTGTTCAGAGCTCTAATCTGAACTAAAAAAAAACAAAAAACAAAGACTCCTAAAGCTGAATTGCATTTTAAAAGTAGTCTAAGAAGTCTTCCGAACCTGTATGTTAGACTCCAACCCTTAGGTGATGATGCTAGATTAAGCACGCTTCGAGACAGATCTGTCAGTTCAAAATATTCACTAATGAAGAAAAAAAGTCAAGCATTTAAACTCTATCTCTCAAATCGTTTAATGACATATAATTATAGAAACCTATAAAAAAAACATTTAGTTTATCCGCTCAATGTAAACATGGTCTTTAAAATGTACTTCCGCTTTTAAAATTGCCCCAATCATTTTTACAACGATCTAAGCCCCCCTCAAATACTATTTTTTTTTACAAAACCTTCTTGTTTGACCCTTTTAGTTATTACCACAGAAAAAAAAGAACAGACAACATATTCCCCACTTAGTTCATATTTATTTTTATCGCTTTTCGATTTCCTGTTTCGTCAAACAAAAATCCACTCACAGCATTTAGAGACAACAACAACCAAATTATCATATTTCGTCTTTTTTTTTTTTTTTTTGCTGTCATTGCTGTTCGTCATTTATAATTATTTACACATTCCTCCCGGTGTGTATCGTGCCTTAATTCCTCCAGAGTAATACAAATATTTGCAAAAAAAAAGGTCAAAATTAATATTTCACCTAGATGTGGTGAATTTCGATACTTTATTGTAACAGTGACAGTACAACGCACTGAGGCGAACTGTCATGGAGACTTAAATCGATTCTATTTTTTTTAATGAATGAATTAATTATCACAACGACTTTGCAGTGGAATATGATAGGGCAAACAAGTAGAAAAAAAAATAAACAAATAATATAATATATCACCTACTGTATTGAATGGCAAAAGATAAGATAGCGAGCACATTTTTGTTTGTCGTTCGTTATTTGTTGGTTGGTATTGGTGGTTCCTCCTTCTCTGTCGATTTTGGTGCAAAAAATGAGATAACAAATGTGGAAGGTAAACGTGACAGCTACGGAGTAGGAAATGTAGTAAGACGATGAAGGAAGCGATAAGAAGTTAGGTATGCGTGTAGTTGTTTTGTTGTTCATCTTCATCTTCGTTTTCTTAAAGTACTCTCATTCGCATTGTTATGCTTCAATGATAAGATGTACATAGGTTGTAAAAAAAAAATTATAAAACCTGACCTGAACACCCGAAAAACGAACAATAGATTTTCGAAAATAGACTTTTGAAAGAAGACAATGCACGCGCACCCTCGAGAAGAGGGTCTCGAACACAATAGGGACATTTTTATGATGCTCATTGCGCGAAAAATGGTGATCGCACACACAGAGGCAGGTCCTTACAGAGTGCCAAAGTGATTAATTTAGTTTCCATTGTTGCCGAGTATTTTTTTTTCTCTTTTCTAGAGAGGGGTAGGTAGTGTAATCCTTTTCTTCTCAAACTCTATGCGTAACGCATTGTGTCAAGTCTTTTATGACATTTTATGATGATCGATGTTTTCTTAAGTGCTTTTTCGATCTTTTGTTTTATTTATAGTCGGAGGAATGTCATGGGGTTTTGTATTATCAAAGGTGTTACACATGTGAAGATGCGTTTTGGAGTGACGTTTAGTCATGGTGTATCTGTAAACAGAAGTGTTTGAAGATTTTTATAACTATTCTCGGTATGGGATGGGCACTACTTAAACATGAGACTTCTTTTAAAAGAATGCGATGATGAACACTTGAATTTTTATGATTTGATAGTTTGTGTTAAAAATAAATAGGAATGTGTGTTTAGTTACCTGCTGAATGTTGAAAGGAACTTTATTTGAAAATTCAAATTAATAATAAATAGAAAAATTTACTTTGCAGATGTTTTTTGTAAATCCAGAAGAGCAGGCCAATTGTTAGTTTTTTTTTACTATAGCGAATGCTGTAGATAGTCTGAGAAATCTTTTTTATCCTAACATGGCCGATCAGATTCAAAAGCCACCTCAAATACTTATTCACAATAAAATTCAATATCCTGGCATTCATGTAAAAAGTAAATATGCAGCAACCATGGATGATTATGATTAAAGGGAGAACTCACCGAAAAGTGGCTCACTCTTCACACTGAATCTTGGGATTGATTTGGCCATAAAACAAATGAAAACTTTTTCTCAATCTTTCACAAGGCCAGCCGTATGAAACGTATCCTTATCCTGCTAACTATTCCATCGTAGGGGCATGTTTTCTTTGCCAAATGGAAGTACGAAATCTTGCAAAATACTCGTAGTTTGTCAAGATGATGTTGTTAACTCGGAATATAAGACCGATTACATGCCAGAAAAAGCAGAACCACACGATATTAATTCCTTCTCCGTGTTTTTCTGGGTATAGCGAGGGTGATAATCGTTTCCATTTGATCGGATGACATTACATCCAGAATCCGATGGGAACAGATTTTTTTTTTGGTTCATCATTTTTTCTACTTCTTAACTTCGTTTTCAACTTTTGTGGCATAAGCCAAATTCTTTTTGGGACCTTATGCTCTTAGCCCTTGGCATGAAACTTTCCTGGCCAAATTAAAGTTCTGAAATATTCTATGGATTGTGCTTGCTATAGGCGGGCGAATTGGTAATGAAGTCATACCAATTCCCCCGCCTATAGTTTTGACGAAGCGAAAGAGTTTGATAGCTGATTTTTTGGCCTTTATCGACTTTCGCCCACTAATTTGACGTTTAGAGTATTTGTAACGAAATTTTTGAATCTTCTTAGGCCTTCTGCTATAAATATTTGTGTTTATCCATCATTTTTCACATAATTGTGGATCTTTTTCAAAATGACAAATACCTTTTATAAGATGTACTGATTGTGTCTGGAAGACTGTTACTCTATCCCGCTTACCGACCATATTAAGAGCCATACAAACTCGGACGACCACTGTGATACATCTAAGGCAACATCGAGAACAGAAAATAGTGCAAAAGTCCCAGATTCAAGTACTTTACATTGAAAAAAAACCGCTGATATGTAGTTCATCAGTTGATGATCCCATCAGCTGTCTGATCTCTGTGAAAGCCTGTAAAAAGTAAAGCTTGCTAAATGTTATAATATGGCCACTTTCTTCGAAGCTAGTAGTTTTGAATTTAATCGTTCGCTTCAGTTGTCTTGATAAAGGGATTCAAACTATGAACGGCGTTAATCATGATACTGGGGTCCTTTTAATCAAACAGGGTCATGTGGTGAAGCATCAATGCCAAACAAACATTGCCGGTTTCGAGTCCAGTAAGACCCATTTCGTTCTACGCGAATTCGGTTTTGCTGCCGAGGAATGAATTCCACAAAAAAAAAATGTCCATTGTGTCAGCATACTGCTTTTCTGATGCCAGGTTATGGATACTTTTGCGCTGTTTTCCATTTTGCTGCTTTTTTTGCTTTCCTTTGCGCAGTTGCTTGATTTAGAATGCGTTTTGGAAAAGTATGCACTGCATCATACCAATCCATTTGCTTTTTGGAACGCTTGATTAAGCACAAATGCAGAAGTACTGTGTTTTAGAATTCCGCCATGATTTGTGTTTTAAGATTGCCCCACTTTGGACCTAATTTATAAAGTTTATCCCAAAATTTACGCAAGATTTGAATTTCTTGCCATTTGTGGCCGCGGTGTAGTGGTAATTTGTTGTGTATATTCCAAACATAATAAATGATTTTAATCCTAAATGCTTTCCTTCATTTAATACATTTACTCAATTGAATTTTTCACATTATTTTCATTTTGGCCACTTTCATTTAGGTAAGAATTCAGTTTTTGTTCAAAATCTTCATCGTTAACTAGAGATTCAATTTCTTTTCATTGAATTTGTATAAACTCTTTGATCGAAGCAGTATCAAGCCTTGCCGGCTCTACAAGTTCCCCCGAAGTAGTATTTTCTGGAAACTTCTTCATTGTGCTCTTCATCGGTGTGGGAATAGTTTTCGTTTAGTTCGTTTTCAATTTCATTTCGAAGCGATTCTAAATCTTTTTGTAACTTCTGCCTTCTCACCCCAGCAATTGTTCTTTTTTTTCTATTAGAGAATTACAAACATCAACATGAGTCCAACTCGTTTGATTGTTGATTGTCACCGTAGTCCATTAAAAATCGTGCTTACAAAATATTAAAAATAACAAAAGTATACATCACCCGAAAGTTCAGCGAATATAACAAATATACAGTGAATCCACAAAGTTAGTTCGGACACCAACCATGGAGTAAGTCTCCACTACATCTCCACAATGCTTCCTATCACTCTCTTTCTTACCCATCTCTTACACTCATACTGTAAAACAATTACAAATAAAAATTTTTGGCGCAACAGGCTCGTGAGTACCCAGGGCCTAGCTTTCTCACAACCATTCATGTCTGGGCGTGTGTACTTCTTGCACGATGGCGGGACATCCTGTTTTATGCCGACTCCAAACGGGTAAGTTGAGATAAGCTCTTCTTGACAATTAATACTACTCGGATGATTTGTCAGATCATCACGAGAGAAGGGCCAGTGAAATATCTTTTAGGTGTTGCTACGGCTGGGATTCGAACCCAGACCTTCAGCGCGGCAGTTTATTAAACTAACCATCGCGCCTCTGAGCCCTTCGACTCGTACTGTGAAGCAAATTATAAAAAGAGTGTTGATATACAAAAAAAACTGTTGGACAGCAGACAATTTGGAAATTCTGAAAGTATAACATTCCACAAAAAACACAGCGCTGTCATTGTTAAAAAAATCTTTGAAAAATAAACGTTTGGCTGCACATATCCCAAAGGATGAGCCTCTTTATCACCTTGATGGGTTTGTCTTTGAACCGTCAAATTGTCAAATCGTAAAAATTTCCGCATTTGAAGTTCCAAGAACACACATGTGATTGTCGTAAGACAAATGCATCCACGACATGTCACTGTTTCGGTCTGGAGCATCATTGGACTATACTTCTTCAAAATGAGCCAGGTCAAGCAGTGGTTGTTACTAGTCCTTCGTATCGCGATCGAGTTCTTTCTGCCTAAACTGGATGACAAGTTTCAACAAGACGCAGCCACATACAGCCCTTCAAACCATTGATTTACTTTATGAGACAATTCGTGTATTCTCTCGTTTCGATGATAAGAATTAGCACTTTAGATCATTTAAGAACACTGGATTCCTTTCTTTGTGCTTATTTAAAGTCAAAGGCCTATGGAAACAAGTGTCCCAACCGTACGTTAAAGGGAGAATAATCAACGCTGCATAAAAAAAGTCGGATTTATCTGGGTCACAAGCAACACGTCTCTACAATTACCCCGGTCCTTAGCTAACTGCGGTTTCTTCTTGAGCGCGTCACTTAAGGTGAGGCGAAAATTTCGACAAAAGGCCCAATATGTGCCATTGTGGAGGCTTGTTCATATAGATCAGGTGACAACCAACAAAAGATAAAATTAATGCCATAAACTCAACCATTTAAAATTGCTTAAGACAATTACAATAAATAAGGATTAAAGCAACCTAATTTCGCATATCAAAATCACCACATGATCTACGAATTAACCCATGGATATAACATTTCTATTACTCTGCCCTAACCTCACTACATTCCACTTGCATTCCCAACAAACAGGATTACATAACGAAAATACCCCAAATCCTTGTTCATCAGATGCCATCAAACCATCCAACACCATTGAACTATTCACCCAACAACTGAAAATATGTTCACAGTTGCATAATCAAATTACATCGCACCCCCTCTCCTCCTCCCCCACTGTCACTGTAAATCAGTGTTACGTTCAATTGGTAGATACGTTTCGTCTAAGTAACGTATACCACTGCATAGAGAATATAATCTTCAAAGGATGGGTATATTAATTAAAAAGTTATCCCCGATAGCTCACACTGCGTATTGCATTTTCCTTTTATGCCTCCTCGTGCAACTGCATGTGACAAAGCAGATATTTAATTAAAAAACTTGTTCCTTGTATTCCACCATCGCATCGGAACGAAGGTATAGGAAAACGCTACGACAAACGCAATCTATATGAATTAACTGGTTCCCCCCTCAGGATTGAAAGGCGTACAATGATAAAAGTGTATCTCTTTCTTGTCGCCTATAAGGATAAAATGAAATTTATTCCACTCAACCATTTTGTAGAATATTATTGCATTTACTGGCAGACAACAGACGAGATAAGTGAGATGGTATTGAGAGGGAGTTTATGAAGTGGTAATCGGTTTCCTTCTAGACAAATCAATTTTGAGTAATCAAAGAAAAGTTAGAGTTTACAAATTGAAATGGATTGTATAATATAACAAGAAGTATCTACTTGTATCTAATGCCTAACGTTCTTTGGGGATTATCTGTAAGAAAGTCATATAAACATCTTAATGCATACCTACATATATTAATGCGTTTTACGACACCATGGTATTTGAAGATCAACATATTTGGCAAATACTCTTTAAATTTCGTTTTTAATTGTTAGTGCTAACGATTCTGAAACATGACGTGTAAGGAAACTATGTTAGGAACAATTATCATTAATATAACGGGTGGGCCAAGTTTCTTTTTAAAAATGCAATAACATGAACAAAATTACGTTTTGTTCATGTATTTTGGCTTAAGTAATAAGAGCAAACATTCACATTAATTATGGAACACTACGTCGTTGAAGTGGCTGCCTTAGCTGGCTTCGCAGTAGCGCATTCTGTAACTCAAGTACGTATTGCTTGGATGATATTGGCCTTAAGTGCTTGAATCGTTTCCGGATTGTAGGCATAACATCGATCCTTCACGGCTCACCACAAAAAGAAGTCCTAAGGGGTCAAATCGCCGAGGACAATTGACATCGCTAATACAGCTGAAAACACGTTTTGGGAATTTGGGGCGCATAAGATCTCGTCTGTACGACGACGAGTGTTGTCCACTAGTATACCAGTCTCACGAATTTTTTGCACAAACTTGCTTACAGCATGAGCGGTGGGTGCTCCATTTCGCCAAAACTTCTTTTCAATCAACGCGCTTGTTAGGCTACACAGCACTCACTTTGGAAATACGTTTTCAATATTTCCCAACGTTGTTCAAGCGTAAAGCTCCTCATTTCGTTCCGCGGAGGTATGATACTGACTTTCTGTCAAGATTTCGAGCGGGAAACAGCTGTCAGTGTCAAAGTAACGTATGATTGAAAAAGAAAGCACTATAAGCCCACCCTGTATACAAATTTCCAACATCTGATTTTTAATACATTTTGTCTACATTCAAAGTTTGAAAACAAAACGCACTAATACGATCAAAAGGTTGCCTATGAGAGAGTCATATTTCGAATATATATGGCGGCCATGTATGGGCCTAATGGGATGAATCATACATCGGAATTGTAATACCGTTTTGACACTTCTAAAGCAAACCGAGTTCAATTTTTTAAGAACAACCAAAGGAACCCTATACTTGTTGGGGAGTTGAACGTATCGTGCATTTCGTGCCCAGCACCCAAAAGTCGCTTATGCGGCGTTTAGTTACAAATCTGTTGCTCAAAAAAAATAATATTTTTTTTGAAAGATGAAATGAAAGCTCCGACGCAATCAATCAGATGTGCAATTGACTATTCCATGCCGGTCTTATAGGCAGATTTTGGGAAAAGATTTAAAAATGTTTCCTTATAAAGTGCAAGGAGCAGACTGTCTGATGTGAGCTGATCGTTAATCGAGAGTAACCCAAGTACTTATATTCTTCTAAAACTCAAAGACGATGTGATCGGGTTTTCGTAAATATTCATCATTAATGACGAGGCCAGCTGGGCGAATACGAGATCAAACTAAACTCGCAGTTCTGGGACTCTAAAAACCCACGAGTAATGCGCAAAAAGTAATTACATCCACCCAAAGTCAGTTTATGGTGTGTTATATAGTCTGAAGGAGTATTTAGCCACTATGGATGGCGCTTAAGATCCATGATCAATGATTATCTATTCCTGTGTTTCCAGCTAAACGGAGCAACGCGCATACTGCACGAGACATAGCCGAAGTACCGAAGTAGGCGTTTTCCAGTACCTTGGTGTCAAATTTTAGGAATTTGATCGCAAGATCATAACATGTAAGCCATGATCGATGAATTTTTCATTCCTCAATTGGATGATTGGGACTGGAGGATAGTTGTTCCAGCTGGCGCATACTCCACGAGCCCCAACGTTTCCCGGTGATCTGAAAAGGCTTTTCCTAATTCATTACTAATTGCACTGACCTACAAGATGATCTAATTTGTCCATTTGTATCTCGATTCATGAATTTTTCATTCACCAATTGGAGGAATTGGGACTGGGAAACATTGGTTCCAGGTGGACAGAGCAGAGCGACTGCGCAAGCTTTACTCGGTGGTATGATACAACCGAGTTAAGCTTGCGCAGTCGCTCTGCTCTGTCCAGCTGGAACCAAATGTTTCCCAGTCCCAATTCCTTGGCGGTTTGCACTGTCCCACAGGATCACCTTATTTGTCCACTTAAGTGAATTCTTCATTCCTCAATTGGATGAATTGGAACATGCGATTCCAGCATGTGCAATAATTCTGAAGCTTGCGTTTCTCGTTTTTTATAACTCTCGTTGATCTGACATCACGTTTTGGCGATTTCCCCGCAAGATCACCTGATATGAACCGGAGTTAGGGTACATGCTGTACTAGCCAAAGCCGACATTCCGAAGTACGAATTTTACATCGTGATAGTCTTATCGCGTTTTGGCGATTTCAATGACATGCAAGATCATCCGATTTAAGGCATGATAAATGCATTTTTTATTCCTTAATTGGATGGATTGGGACTGAAGGATATGTGATTCTAGGATGTGGTGCAAGTACACATACTGCATGTGCAACAGTCGATATTCTAAAGCAGTCATTTCCCGGTGATCTGATTACGAGATGCAGTAGCTCACAAGATCACCCGATTTGACAACCCCTTAATATATTTTGATAGGGTCACGGGTGTATGGCACCTCAAACTCGTCAATGATCATTGGAAATCGCTACTTGGAAGTTTCGCCTGCGATAGTAATTCTGCTGGTTTGAAATGTCGTCAAATTGTTACAGATAGGATTTCTAAAACTGAATTGAACTTCTTCATTCGTATAAAGCATCATACGTTTTTGTTCAGATAATTGGATACTCCTCTCCAACAAATTTAGCATTATAAGGGAACTCCTACTGACTCCAAAAGGTGAACTAAAATTTGAAAATTCGTTAATTCAAAATTGAAATCTGAAAACCCAAGTTGACATCGAATAGTTAATTGGGTTACCTATGCCAAGCAAAAACCTAAACTTCAAACGACCTTCATAATCATTAATCATTATCATCTGCAACAAGTTATTATTTCCCGAAACACTCTTGCATAACCCAATGAACAAATTTAATTTCCCAACCACCCATGCACATCTGATGTTCTCTATGACAAATGTGTTACCCTCTGCCTAATAAATCCCATCATACCTAGTTCTGTTTGATTTGTGATTTTCGCGTCTGTCGACTGTCACCTGTCCGATGCACCATCAATAACACCCGACTTGTCGCATTGAATCACTTTGAATTGAGATCAATCGTCAAGGTGTTACATTTGCACTGTCAGTGTGTAAATCAAATTAATGAGTGGGACGATGCTGCATCTTTCGTCCGCCTTCGTTAATAAAATTAAAAATAAGGACAAACAAGCAATGCCTACTCGTAATCCCGTCTAAATTTAATGCCACCACAATGGATTCGATAGACAGATATGTATATTCATATTTCGTTCGCATAACAACAGAGCCTCGCAACTTCCGCCTGTCAAATTCAATGTAACAAAAACATATGAACGTGTTTGTGTGAGTGTAAGTTGGAGCATGTTGGTTGCGTTGCGCCTCATTGCGCTTCAGTTGCAATGGGAGCACAAATCCATTTCGTTTGTGTTCCCACACACACGTGCGGGAGGAAACTGGAGAACCCTTTTGTATTTTTTTTGCTCTTCCTTCCTCTCAAATGAAACTTAATTTTTGTTACCCACACACACAAACACACACATTGCAACGCTCTTTTGTGATATTCTATAGTTCGCGTCAACGTCCAGTATTTTTCATAGTCTTGAGTTTCCTATTGCATCAGTTTTTTTTCAGTCGCACCCTCCCTCTGTACTCTGACATACATATAGGGATCCCCCTATCGAGCCAGCTCGATATACAATACGTGTACGCTGCGGATGTGCATTTGAACAACGTCGCGCCACCCTATCCCACCGACCAAAGTCGTCATCATCATCATCATCGTAGTCGTTTACGCTGGATGCGCATTCATATGTTGATAACTCTTCAAGAGACCCTAGAAAAATGTCCGTCTTTTCTCGAGAATTGGATATACCCTATGCAATCGAAAAAGAGAAAGACAAACGAAACACGAATTAACGGAGAAGCCCAACAATAACAACAAGACGGTGTCCGTGTCCGTGTCCATCTTTACGCGCCGCTCTTCCCGCACTCGTCCCGCTTTTTGAAATTGAAATGCTTCGAGACCTGCGTATACGCGACATAACAATATCCGTGTGTGTGAGCGCGCGTAGTAGTTGAACTCGCGGTTGTTGACTCCGCGCGCAGCTTGTCTCGCCGCCACCACCACCACCACACCATCACCAATGTTGCTGCTGTTGGTGTTGCCGCTGCCGACAGCGCCAACAAAAACCATCCATCGAGAGCGCGCGCGGCTTTTAGGTCTTACCCTACCCACCAGACCCCTCACCACCTCCCTCCCTGAACAAGTATATTTCTCTTTCTAAACAACAACAACAACAAAAGTTCTCATTTATGCTAGGCAATCATGTACACGCTGAAGTTGGAACCAGAGGCATACGGAGGAACCAAAGAAACAAAGCATAAACGAGCGACTCAAGGCATGAAGAATTGCTGAAGCCCAGATTATGGCGGGGAGTTCTTTTTGTTTGGTCTGTTTCTTTTGAGTATTGCTTTGCTTTTGTCAAAAAGTTGACCCTTTTGGAGTAAGTACATACACACACGTTAAGAAGCTTTAAAACCCAATTTTTCCGGTTTTCAGTTCGTTTTCGTTTGAACACGTGCCAAATGTTACCCCATGGCCCGTGCTTGATGACAGTGATTCTGAGTTCTTTCTCTCTGTTTGAATTTGGGATGGAGCACATTTCAACGGGTGTGTGTGATTTTGTAGTTTACGCTTTATGAAGTTAAGTGGAACCTTTTTAGTCACAAACTGAGTAATTCCAACAGAGAAATGTTCTCTCAAAAGAGCTATTTGAAAACGCTTCAGTTAAAACTAATATGGGCTTTAAAAGGTTCATCTTAAGGAAACTTGATGCTGGCGAAATTTGATTGATGATTTCCAGCATTGGGTTGGTTCTATGATAGGACAGGCTTTGTGCATGTTGGGTTTTAACCATGAGCGTCGATGACGTAGGTAACTTGAAGACGATATCCGTGTAGTTGTAAAGGGTCCGCCACATAACTTTTCTTTTTTTTGAAAATGCTTTAAAAAAAAACTACTGAATATTTTCTCAAATTTCTTTTCTTATTTGAAAGTACAACCCTTCCGGTTAATAATGGAAAATAATTTCATTCAAATGGCTGCCTCGGCTGGCCATGCTGTAGCCTACACGATCGGTCCAATTTTTAAGCACATTATCGATTCTGTGCAGCTGTATTTCACCAATGGCTTCACGAATATTGTCCTTTAATGCGTCAATTGTCTCTGGCTTGTCGGCGTAACACTTATCTTTTACGGCACCCCACAATTAATAGTCCAACGGTGTTAAATCACAGCTCTGAGGTGGCCAAACGACATCAGCTCTGCGGCTGATAATGCGATCTTCAAAAAAAGGGCGCAAAACATGCTGTTGAAACCAAATGTTGCCAATATCCTCCTCTTCAATTTTTGTGAACAAAAATTCGTTCAACATGGCCCAGTAACGATCGCCATTGACTGTAAAGGCCAATCCTTGCTCATTTTCGAAGAAAAATGGTCCAATTATGCCTCTGGGCCAAAATCCGCACAAAACAGTGACTCGTTTTGGGTGTATCGGCTTTTCAATGTATGCGTGCGGGTTTACTGTGCCCCAAATGCGACAATTTTGCTTGTTTACATACCCGCCAAGATCAAAATGAGCTTCATCTGAAAAGATGATTTTTTTTTGGCAAAATCGGCATCTTCTCTAAGTCGATCGCAGGCCCACTTAGCGAAGCGAAAACGCATTGGATGGTCAGTTGGCTTCAAATCCTGAACCAATTCGACTTTGATGAACCAATTGGACAATGATGTCTCCAAAATGTTCAATTGTTGAGAACGACGGAGAATTGATGTTGATGGCGCTTCACGCACACTTTCTGCCACAGCAGCAATATTCTCGGGTATACGCACTGTTTTTGGCATTTCACGCTTTGGTTTATCGATGAGGATGCCAGTTTCTTTCACTTTTTCACAAGATAACGAACATACGGAGCTGACAGCTGCTTCTTCCAAAATCCGTACGCAATTTTCGCACACATTCTGCAACATTACCATGATTTTCAAAGTAATGTCGCAATATTTCCCAGTAATGTCGCAATATTTTCAAGCGTATACACAACCATATTCGTTCAGCGGAAGGATAAAACTAATTTTCTGTCAAATCATACATGAGCTAAGTGTTACCATTCACGAAATAAGCACTAGTTGAAAAAAAAAAACGTTAGATGGCGGACCCGTTATCATAGCCAACGATTCTGCATCAAAAGTTTATTCGAATATCTTAAAATTTTTACCGAAAAAAACATTTTTTTACTGATAACGCCCCCAAAAAGTAAACGAGATGTAAGTATTGTCCAAATATGTTGTTCAGACACTTTTTCAAAATTCTCTAGTTTGGCCAAAAACAACGTTTTTATGAAAAGGGGCCGTGGGCGGATTTTGAAATTTTTTTGTACACTTGTTCTGGAGGGGGACGGACAACGTTTTCGTTTCAATATACGTACAAGCTCAAAATTTAAAAAAAAAATCGGTGACGAACAGACAGACGGACGGAAAGATAATGTAAGATGGCTTAACGTGAGCACCTAGCCTTTACGGCTCTTATCTCACGGTGGGCCTACCCATATATCGCAACCATTTTAAAGTGTGGTCAGCACCCCAACGCAGGCCGCACTCCATTGGTAGCAATTCGAAAATCATGTGTTAGGGCACGAACTTCAACCTTGCTGAGGAGACGAGGCCTATCTGCGCCTCTTGCATTCTAAAGCTTACCCTTTAGAATGCCATATGCTTCAGCGGATCTCTGAATAAACCACAGCCACCACGATACTCCCACAAGGGGGCCTACCTCAAAATCAGCTAGGACAAGTCCTAGGGGCTCTGATTCCCGTGGTACCATTCTATAGTCAATGGTGAGACTCCACACCGATTCCTTATGGGCTCCATAACCGCCCAGTCCGGTCTCGAAGTTACTAAGTCCACCACTAATCAGGCAGTAATTAGTGGCAACAACAAGTAACTTTCCCACTTCATGCACCTTTACTGTAATTGTTCATTGGACACACGTTTGTCCATTCAACAAAAAGAGCTTTGACTGCCTCGCCTTTTCGGACATAACTTTATTCGGTTACCGAATAAAGAATGTCCTTACGGCGAATTATAGCAGCCAAATGGTTGTGGATCAACATGAAGTGGGCTTGGATTGGTTCACGATGGGCTTTCACAGTAAACTGCTATGACCACATTCACCGCAGATCGCTAAGTAACGAATTAACGAGACTAGCTTTCCTGCGGCTACCTCTATCCACCACCTGAGGACGCGCCCAGTAGGGGCCCAACCCCCCTGGGAGACGGACGGAAAGACAGACATGGCTTAATCAACGCAGCTATCGATTCTGAGTCTCCCATGTATACCTCAATTTTGCATGTTAACACAGCCATTCAGCCAAAACTGCGCCTCATCGCTATAGATTGCCTTCCCCTTCCAAACGCTTCAAAGTCTAATCAACGAACAAATTGCTTTCGTCTTTAACTTTGAGGCCAAAGTCCCGACCCGAAATTCGACAAATTAAAGGCTTCGAAAAGCCGAGTTCTTGTGTATAGCGATGTTCTCGGGCTTAGACGTGCCAGTGGTTGTCGCTGTTTACCAACCCGGTCATCTCGAATTTCTCCACCAAATGCTAGAGAGTCGACATTGAAGGGATGTCTGCCGAAAAATTGACACAACTTTTGCAACAATTAACACACATTTTGACAATAAAGTTGATGGTCATTTGACATAAGTGACAGAATAATATACAACAGATCTAAAATCAACATGGCCGCCACAGATTGTCAACATCGACCCGTCCATAGGAAAACCCTTTTTTTGCGAACTTGCAAGTAAGCTCATTTGTCCCGCATTAAAAACAAAGTACTTCGCTTTCTCACAACTCAAAATTGTATCCATTCCCAAAAAGAACTGCTAATGTCCAATTTAGATGACATTATCTCCCAAGTAATTCTAAACAAAAATCTCAAGAAGAAATATGCGACAACAGATCATCATCCCCCTGACAGCTGTCAACTGATTCATATACAAACCGCAAACACAAATGCAAAACAATGAATGAAGTTAATTTGTTTTGTTATTTAAATTGTATATTTGGCTCGTACTTATTTTCGTGTGTATTATTTTCGACAAAAGAATCTCTGGAATGTATTTTTGTTGTTTCGTCGTATATTTTCTAATTGTTTGTTGAGCATACTCATTGTTTACATACTTTCGGCATTTTTAATTATGACTACTTATTTCTGGCTACGAGCAGACTCAAACGAATACCTCCATCACCCCCCTCATGCAGATACATTTTAAAAAAGCGTACTAGCACACTCGGTACGATTCTCACAAATAACACAGGAAATTGTTAATTGCTTTTACGGCGGCACTTGAAATATTCTGTTTCGTACTCGTATGGCTAAAATTAATTTTCGATATCTATACATAGCCAAACAACTTCCGATAAATATAAGGGTGCGTGTGTTGCCATTGCTGCTATCTGTCTAAGCTCAACAGTGAGCATGGGGTTACGATGTGTAATTCCACTTCAAAAGCGGTATAATGAACATTTCCTACTGTTTGAATTCGTTTTGGGAATCCAATTTTTTTTTTTTGCATAATTCCAGCTTATTGTAATCAATGAGTCAATATTTTTCTAAGACCAACGAAATGAGCTTTTTTGTTTAACTTTATCTAATTTGAATATACAGATTGAATTTATAGGCGATTATGTGGAATATGGAAATATCAAATATAAATCGTTTCGTTTTTATCTCATGCCAAGTTCGTCACGTTAGTCGAGAGGAGCTTTGTTTTTAAATATGTTCCAATTAAAATTGACGTAATCTCTTTTATTATGGTTATACATTTAATTAAGTTAATAGGGCTATAAATATAATGACAGACGTAACAAACTTTCATGCTAGAAATATTATTTTTGTTTTAAAATGGTCGATCTACAGTAGAATTATTGTACATGTTGACATTTGGATGAAATAATCCAGCATTCATCAGATAGAGATTTAATTAAAAATTTAATCATATTTTTCTTTTTTATTTTCAGGTAAGCATCTGTCAAACTATAATTTGATTGATTGTTACATGTAAGTTTTAATTTTTTGTCTTTAATTACCGAATTTGAACTTATTGACTCGGGTTCTTGTATCAGTAAAGGGGTCGGCAGGTGTCAGTTTGCTTCAAATATTATATGAATGTTGAAATAATCTGACATTGTTTTTAAAAATACAGGAAGAAATTATCAAGAACATAAATCGGTAATTTGATTAAATTCTAATCTAAATTAAGATCATTGATCACCTGTGGTTTGTTATGGACTTGTGATCGACTTTTAATTTGCCGAAAGTATTATCACATGATTTAAGTTGTATATATAACAAGCTATTTATATACAAAGAAATTACCTCATATCCTTTCTACCTTAGTTAAGGTACATCGCATAGTCCTACTTGGGCCCGAGAAAACAAATACTCCTATCGTCGAAACGTAGCGCTTGACACAGACGCAGATCGACAAAATTACATGAAATCATGCTTGGATTTGAAAATAAATTTCTTGTGTAAACGTTTTTGATTATGATGAATGAGTTAAAACCAACTCACTGGCCCAATCCAATATTAACTCTCTTCAAGATTTTTTATAATGCCCTAGCTCGGTCTTGGAAAAAAGTACAAATACAATTTTTTGTCGCATCAGGGTCGCTATTACCCAGGGCCTAGCTTTTTCTCACAACCATTCACTTGTGTACTCCTTGCACGATGGCGGGACCTCCTGTTTTATGCCGAATCCCAAAGATAATGTACTTAATACCCTATCCCACAGGCGGATATTAAATTCTTAACATAAGAAAATAATAAAGATAGACAGAATCTGTTCAATTTTTTAAACAGAATGAAGCAGTCTATGTGTAAAAATGTGTAAAAAAAAACAAAAAAAAAACGCCGTAAGGAAATTTCAAGAGCGTCAGAACTCATGTTCTCATTGGGAAGGTGCAGCAGATTTTTGGAAAGGCGTAGTAAGGCAGTAGGTTGCTTTCTTGTGATCAAAACAGCAGTAGATCTACAAGGTGGCGCAAAAGTAATCCTCCTATCAGAAAATGCTATAAATTTTGCGATTGGCCCTAATGTCAGTTCTGTTTTGATATTTGTGTAGTAAACACAAGCGAAATACACGTTAATAAACAATGTTACGCTACACTGCTCCAGAACCACAATCCACAAGAAGAATCAAAGTTTTTCATTTTTTTTTTAAATTACAGCCAAAAAACATCGGAAGGTTATTTTTGCGCCACCTTGTACCACAATTGCAGTAAAGCCCGAACTATAAGGTGACCCAAAAGCCGTTTTCCTACGTATATCTGAAATAACTTTTAAGCGAAAAGATAAAAACTTACCCCCTATTAATAAACGCTGATTAGCTAATCAGTGACTAACTTTTGACATTTGCGCGAGTATTCCTTATGTGGAAAACTGTCAAGTTAGCCATTGATTAGCTAATCAGCGTTTATTAATAAGGGGGAAACTGAAATAAATAACAAATAATTATTTCATGGCTCCGGTTAAGGGGACACCATTAGAATGCATGTACTCATGGGACCTTTCCATGACTTTTTCAGTTGTTGACCGAATGTTGAGCTTTAGCGTTTGTATAGTGTGCGGTTTTTAAATGTAAACCATAAAAAGTGCGAAGCCGACAGATCATGCAATCGCAGCGGCCATTCAAATTCACCGCGATTTGGGAATTGTTTGCGCAACAAGTTCATTTCCTCATAAGTGATGTGAGCGGTAAGTCCGTCTTACTAAAACCAAATCAGCTCAGCATTGTGATCGCACAAGTTGAAATTTGAAGTCATAAAGCATAGTTCTGAAGCGGCACCCATTGACCGTAACGATGGCACCCGCATAATTTTCGAAGAAATATCCCCCATTAATCTCATGCGAAATGATTCCACACCAAATAGTGTACGGGACATTGATGCAGATTTTCGGGATTCTGTGTGCCCCGAAATCTGCACTTTTGCTTGTTCAAAATCGAGCTCAGATGAAAATGTACCTCGTCCAAAAATGCATCGTCATTCTTAGCGATATTTAGGACAGTTCTGCAGTACTCCAGACATTTTTCTGGGTCACCAGGATTGAGCTGTTGGACCAAATGGATCTTAAAAGTGTATAGGTACAGATCATTCCTCAAAATCGTGCTACGCGGTATGCCTAACTATGTTGAACGTCGTCGTGTCGATGTTTCAGGATCGGTGCAACACTTTCCCTACCGACCTCGGTTTTTTCGATCGATGGTCCAAACGAGGCATGCCCGAACGATTAATATCTCCAACGTCCCCTATGGCTCAAAACACGAATTTCGGGTGCTGTTGGAACATTTCTAAAGTTATCAAATTGCCGGTAGGCACGTTGAGTACAAACTGGCTATTTAAAAAAAAAATAGTTTGACATCGTGTAGTGCTACATCCTAAATCTCCCAAGCCTTATGTCAGAAACAAGAAAAATTTGTAAAATAAAAGTTTTTGTACGAATCGGAGAATTTTTCTTAATGGTAATCGTTCCGATCAGTTGTTTGGAACATTTCTCCGACAAAGTGTAACGCGGCAGTCTACGTTTCATTGCGATAGGTTGCATTTTTGCTTCTGTTTTCAGTTGGATTTGCGTTGGGCTCAGTGGCGCGATAGTTAGTGCGATGAACTGCCGCGCAGAAGGTCTGGGTTCGATTCCCAGCCGTAGCAACGCCTTAGTCTTAGGAAAGAGACTTTGGAGCACCCTGTATAAGTGCATACACCGATTTTAAGGGTTTGCAATTTTTCACACGAGGTTAATCTATGTTTATATTAATATTTTTTTAAAATAGTTTCAGCTCTTACTTATCCTACATTATTGTTCACTTGAATCTATGCCTGCTCACTTGACCGGGAGACAAGTGTTTTGGTTTAACCTTTATTAAAATATAAGTCATCTTTTGTTAATATATCTAGAAAATAAATACTGATCAATGCGTTTTGAACACTGCCATCTATTGACACCAAATCTAAGCTATCAATTACACCATCAGCCATTAACCCCTGTATTTATAAACGCTGATTAGCTAATTAATGACTAACTTGACAGTTTTTCCCCCATTTTTTCCCAGAAAGACTCGCGCAAATGTCAAAAGTTAGTCACGGGTTAGCTAATCAGAGCTTATTAATAAGGGGGTTAAAAACATAACTACATAACGTAACTACACAAATTAAAAAAAAAAAAGGATCAAGGTCGTGAAATCCCGGCTCAATAATGTAGTGACCAAACAAATTTTCGAAAACGTCCGATCACATGATTATTGATCTTTGAATGATTGTGCCATTCTTCTGCAAGCCTGTCTCTGTATTCTAAATTATTCTGCTCTTGGCGTCTTCATTTGGTCTAAATAAATGTTTTATATAAAGAAACTGCTCCAGAAACTTCTTTAAACAATTTTGCTTAGTTATACAAAGAAACATTTTTTTTTATAAATATCTTCAGATGTGGTTGCAGTGGCGTACCAAACGCGGTTCAAACCCCAAAAGTAACAAAACCTAAGTTTTTGTCACTGCCTCACCTTCTGCGAAACTCTGATAAAAATCCAAGAGTAAAAAAATTGCCATGAGTCGGCTTTTAGGAGGAGGTCCCAATCTTTGTGGAAAAATTTAACTACGCACATGAAAATAACTGGAGGTGTAGGTTTTGATGTCCTGTATGGGCTGTTAAAAACCAGATATTTGATTTCATCTACAGACTACTTTTCCATTAGAACAAATTCCCATTTTAAATGCGATGAAATGATGCCATTAACAACACCGATAAGTTTGACCTCTTGAACTTAAAACCAAGTTTTCGCAATTACACCCGAAACCTTCATCGAAAACTTACAATTTTTCATATATTTTCAGTATTTTGAAAATTTGTAGTCTACGAAGTAACCACCTTCTTGAAACCGCATTTTGTTGAATGAAAGAAGGCGTTATTTGGTTTAATGTTGCCGGTGCGAACACACCTTTTGGTACATTCTATCTAGCTATCAAAATCATAAAAACTAAATCTTCATTTTCATATTTTTCCAACTTTCTAAGGCCGCAAACGGTTTTGCGAAGTTTTGCATCCATAGTTATTAAAATTTACGCTTGATTATGAGTACACAAAAGGACATATTCTCAAAACGTCAAACAACCTAATTTGTGGTTAGTGTGATAGCGTCAAGTCGTTTTCGAAAATGTTTTGTGAAAACACAGATTTAGTGAGGTTGGCATGGTTTTATTCAGAATGATCTTCAATAACATGCAATGTGCATATTTATTCATCCGATTTTTGTTTAACAAACCTATCTGGCGTCACTGGCAGTAATTCACGATTTCAATTGTAGGTATGTGCCCAATGAAAAATATTCCAAAACAAAGAAAATCGTTCCAGATTGTTTTCCAAAAGTTTGTTAAATGTTTACACCAACAGCTTGACATTTAATAGCTGTCAATTAAGATAAAAGTCAAATAAGAATGTTTACTGTAATAAAGAACGTCACACATCACCACCCTAAAAGAAAAAAAAAAGAAAAAGCCAATCGTATCTTTTGACCCACATTTTCTGCGTTCGACACCGTAGCTCAAGAATACAATTGCCGACAGAAAAAAAAAACAAAACCGTGCTTCGCAGCACTTTTGAATCAATAAATTATTTATTTCCACTCGCAACTAATCTCGCAAATGTGTCTGCTTGTGCGAAAAAAAATAAATAAAATAAAATCCTGAATGAATACAAATTATCTGATTAAGTTAAAGCATCTGAACTGAACTCACACCAGACATATGGCATACCGGTGGAGCGAATTTTATTTTGTTGCAGCTTATACTATGTGTGGCTACCTACAATCCACGTGTGTAGGCGTGGGTAGATTCCGTGGGTTTCCCGAGAGGCAACATCCACATCACATCACGTCGACCTCCAGTTGTTTGTTGTCCAACAAAAAACAAAACACAAAGTTTGCTGGTCATGTTTTTTCGTTCAATGAATTGTATTTCCAACGTAATTGTCAGGTGAGATGGGGGCGGTCTATGTTCCACATATAATGACATCGAAAAGCACAAGCAAATTGAAATATCTTCGTTAAAAATACAAAAAAATGATTCAAATTGATTAGGAATTGAAATTGCTCATCGAACGCAGTACAACGACGCGACGACGGTTGTCATCGTGATGGCATACGCGCGATTGTTACAGATAAATTCTCTGGTTGACGTCAGATATTCGTACGCCCTCGCATTTAGCCAGCGTGCTTCATCATTCCTTTCATTCCATTCACAAATCCAATCCGATATTGTTTTGTCTGATGGGTTATTGTGTTTTTTTTGCAAGTCCCGGTCTTCTCTGTGTTGTTTTTTTTTTTTTTTTTGGTCGATGTTTGATTGCAGAAGAACAAGAAAATATTGAGAAAAAAGAAAAACGATGACAAAACATCAAAACGTTATTAAACATGTGGGTTTATTGGCAAACGTGTTGTTGTATTTTTTGGTCATGTTTTTTCTTGCTGACCTTTGAAGGTTAACTGGGTTTTGTTCGGCTGTCTAACTGACAGATGTATGACATGTTCCGGTGGGGTATAACATTTGGTGCCTTACATTTGACATGAAGTTACGTAATGTTTGTTTATTATTCAGTGTTGCAAAGTGGCAAACATCACTGAAATGGATTTTATTTCAATTAAAACGCTAGCGTTTATTGAAATTCTGGATTCTGCATGGCTAAGTAGGCTTCTTGATATTTGTTTCGTATATGTATTAGTAGTTTTACAGGCTTGTGCGATATGGTTTTTCATTCATTTACATGACATAAAACTCAAAATTTGTCTGCCTTAGGTCCGTTCTGGTACTTTTGTGTAAAGAAAAAAGAAAACTGTCAAGTTTCCAATACCTAGAGAGAATTCTTTCATTTTAACAAAATGTACCAGTTCGCTGTTGCGTCAAAGTTTTTATAAAAACCTTCTAACTTTATTTTTAGGAATTCGAATATTAAGATAAATCTAACAAATCAACACATTCCCGCTAATATTACGAATAAAACAAATTATCATTTTGTTTTTAGTTTCTGTAAAACTTCTTGGCTGTTGTCATTCTTTGACATTTTCTTATCAGTCGAAATTCAGTGTAAAAAAAATACAAATAAATGAAACTGTTCGTTTAATTTTTTGACAACTTTTTTAGTTCGCGAGACATCCAGGTTTATTAAAATGTTTGTTTGAACATGAATGCGCGAGCGTATGTCTGTAGCATAG
Organism: Rhingia campestris; assembly: GCA_932526625.1. Classification (NCBI taxonomy): domain Eukaryota; kingdom Metazoa; phylum Arthropoda; class Insecta; order Diptera; family Syrphidae; genus Rhingia; species Rhingia campestris. Next base: position 94,991,646 of record OW052184.1, read on the forward strand.
AGAAATAATTTCGATAGATATACCTCAAAGTATATGGATCGACCCAGAATCTCTAGCTGAGTCGATCTAGCCATGTCTGTCTGTCTGTCCGTCCGTCTGTCCGTCCGTCTGTCGTCTGTGTGTCACCGATTTTGGGGCCTCAAATTTTGAGCTAGGGTGATTGAATTTGGTATTTGGACTCTCTTTCCGACGAGCAGAAAAAGTGTAAACACCCACTTTTCAGAAAAACGTTGATTTTGTCCAAACGGTAGGAAATTAAAAAAAAGTGTCTGAACAAAATATTTAGACAATCCCAGTACCTACATTTTGTCCAACAAAGTTTTTTGCCACGCCCACTTTTTAAACGCGTTTTCATTCAAAAAAGTCAAATTTTAAAATATTTGAAAAAACGTTTGATGCAAAACCATTGGTAATATTAATATGAATATTTCGTATATACATAATTTTAGCCCACGCCTTCTTTTTGGGGGCGTTTTCTTAACAAAACTATGTGTATGCATTGCCCCATGCATATTCAATAGAAAAACGTCATTTTATGTCGAACCATAAAAGATTTTAATCAATGTGTGAACATCGTGACAGTGTCATTTTCTTACTTCATCCTCATCAAGTTTTTAACCACGCCCACTTTTTGGGGACTTTAGTTTTAAAGATAGGAGCGGATGGTATATGGTATTCAACGATACGCACAGCGGATTGTAGCCTTCTCATATGTTTTCTATTGCATTGCATTGAAACTCGTTAATATAAAGGGTGATCCATTTCGAGGTTCCCTACTTTTTTAAAATAAAAAAACACAGAAAATTCAAATTTAATGGAGAATGTTTATTATCATTTGAAAGAACATTCTTTGGCATTTATTTTTTGAAGATTATGTCTATCAAATGTTGGCCGTTGCTACGTCGCAGATGGTCCATCCGTTGAGTCCAATTTTCGATCACTCGTTCGAGCATTTCGACTGGTAACTGGTGAATGACACGCGTGATGTTTTCCTCCAAGGTCTGAATCGAAGCGGGTTTGTCGGCATAAGCTTTTGACTTTACATATCCCCACAGGAAAAAGTCTAACGGTGTGATATCACACGATCTTGGTGGCCAATCGACCGGCCCAAAACGTGAAATTATGTGCTCACCGAAATGTTCTCTCAATAAGTCCATTGATTGATGCGATGTGTGGGAAGTGGCGCCGTCTTGCTGAAACCAAATGTCGCCGAGATCACGAGCTTCAATTTCAGGCATCAAATAGTCGGTTATCATGGTCCGAGTTGCTGCCAACGGCGCCGAATCGACTCTCCACGGTATTCGTGTACACTCTCAGCTACGGCCGCTATATTTTCTTCACAGCGTGCTGGACGGGATCTATTCGGTCGGATATTATCCAATAATGAATGCTGGGTCTCAAAATGGGTGATGGTGTTGCGAATAGTACGCTCAGTAGGCCGATTATATTGACCATAAGTTGAGCGAAGTGCACGAAACACATTCCTCACAGAACGTGAATTTTCGTAATAAAGTTGAACAATTTGTAAACGTTGTTTACGCGTAAGTCTTTCCATTATGAAATGCCAAACAATACTAAACAAAAATAACATGACAGCATGACACGACTCATACGTGATCTGTCAAAAAAGGCTATTGAAAAAAGTATCTCTACTTGGATCACCCGTTACAACTCTTCGCACCCTAGTGTCAAGTTCAGATTTTCAAATGGCAAAAAGTAATGTTTTGAGTTTGTATAGAGCTGTTTTTTCTGCAGACGATGTAGAGAAAGAGAACAAAAATTCTGTAGAACGCATTCCTTTCCCATCTCTAAAGGATGTCTATTTATCCTGCGTTGGACTACGGTTGGACCAGCTTGGGTGACATTTCTATTATTGGAATATTTCTATTATTCATCAACCAATTTAAGTAGATCTGTTAGTCATATGTCTAACCATCTACATTTAGGAGTTAGAATTTCTACACACCCTTCCTAACCTTACCCTCTAATCACTCTCACCATTAAAAATCCATAAAAACCACACATCAGAACACAATTTTCTTTGGGTTGTTAGTAGGTTTCTCCCGCGTTGACCTGATAAATCATGCAATTAGTGTCAACTTTCAAAAAAAAAAAAAAAAATATCAAACGTTAACGGCCAGAACTAAACCTCAGGCTGAGCTAATTCATTTATTTGTGCGTGTGCGTCGAAGATTGGGAGCTCCTGTTTAACGCCGACTTTGAATTTGAGAAGCTCCTCATGACAATTTTATACTCTTGAATAGTTTGTCAGAGTTTCGTAAAAAGTCTTGCAGTGAAAAAACGTAGGTTTTGTTACTTTCGGAATTTAAACCATGGACCCCGTGCTTTAACTACTAACCACCCGAAATAGATATACGAAAAATGGCATGTTTTTTAACGCTATCAGATTTGTGTCGCAGCGAGCTTAATACAAGCAGCATCTACAAGCAGAGATTTGCCACAGCATATCATATGCATCCACAGGCTCATCATTTAGTGCATTTGTTAGTGGGATGCAAGATATGATATGATAACGCATCACACTCCCAAAGGTGCTATTTACAGAAGTTTGACATTTCGATTGTCAAAATGACAATTTTAATCGCAAGTTTCAATAATTTCCCTCAGCCTGACACCTGGTTTAAATGTTCCCCATCAAACTCAAATTGTGACATCACGTTCCGCATATTTCTCCTCGTAAACAATAATTATTCTCTAACTGTCTACATACATCCTTGAGTTTCTAAAAAAAAAAAATTACCCGCAAAACAAATGAAAACAAAAAAAAAAGAATTTCTCCCAACCATAGTTGTGCGAATGAGAAAAAGAAACCTTGTCTTGGCCAAGTTCATCATCATGAAACCTTGATCCACTATGAATCCAAGACTCCGATGACACAAACAACAAACGATAACGACAACAAACTGATCCAAAAAGGTGTGGCAGGCAGTAGCAACATCAACGCGGTGCACAAGGCTACACTAAACGTCAAACAATTTCGTATCGTGCGCGCGAACCGGGAACGACGCAAATATCCCAAAACCGTAAAAGGGCAAAATATTTATTTCATGATCTTTTTAGATCGCGAACGCGTATCTTCCTCCATAAAGTGCGTGCTTCTCTGATAGACAGGCCATATATACAGTTGCCAAGAGGAGGAGACAAATGCCCTCCATTTGCGCGAGAGATAACATGATGTATATGTACACAGGGTTTAATTTGTTTCTTTTTTCTGTCCAAATTAACGATCCAAGAAAGATCCCTCTGTCTCGCTTTAGGTGGATCCTGTCAGTTTGTGTGCCGAAGTAAATTTGACGTCTCTTAAAGAACGATGAATGATGCGGCGCGTAAAAGAATAAAAGAATACCCGAAACAGACGCAGGCATGTTGTGTTATCCATATGAACCGGGACACAAAAATAGAATTCCATTCCTCCACATGGAGTGCTGCCGTGCTTACATGTCATGAAGCGCTACTACACTCGCCTTCATCTAAACTTCTAAGCACCATAAAAATCCAGAAGCACAACCCCATTTTGTGCATATGTGGGCAAAGGAAAGTAAACTGAACGCATCCGGTGGATGAGTTCAGCGCCAATGGTGAGGAACATGGGGGATCCAGCACACACATTGTGTCTGGTTGCGATGTTTTTCTTTTAACTGTCTGCCCTTTTTGCACTCGTAAATGACTTCAAAAATTACTATAGATACCAAAGACAAAGACAGCCCATCGTAAAATTAGAAATTGCACTTTGTTGCTGGTGTTTTCAAGCCGAAACATGCAACTTACCCCTCCACCCGACGCGACGTCAACCAGTCATACAAAGAGACATACAAATGATGGTCATAAATAAACCAAATGAAATTTATATGTTTTCATGGGTATATCTCAAACGCGTTCCTTACAAAAAAAAAAGACAACCAAAAGCAACATCATAACACTTTGCACAGGCAGACGCAAGATCTAAATTTTTTCGCGTACTCCAAAAATCCGGGAAGGGAAGAAGGAACGCGCGCACACAGCGAGTTTTATTGCACAATTAGTGTTAATGATCATTGGGCAATACTTTCATGTACTTTATCGAGTTTTATTTTCAGATCAAGTTTTTTGTTTACATTTGCGGATTTCGAACACATTTTTCCTTCGGTGTGGAAAATTGTGAACATTACTTTTGTTTTTTTTTTTCTGGTTTTGTAGTTGATGAGGAAAAATTGGTGTAACGAGCACTGAGTCATTGGCAGAGGGGGCAGCACATATGTTAAAATGTTAAAAGTGAAAAGGAAGTAGGTTTAGAAGCCTTTGAGATGTTTATAGAGAGATCTTTACCGACTGATGACAGCTGTCAAGGTTCGTTGAAAGACGTGCACGAGATGGGAGCAGATGAAAAGCGCTCCAAATCGGAAGTGTTTTTTTTTTAGAATGAAAGGGGGAGGTGTCTTGTTTCAGTGAAAATTGTTTGTGTGTTTAAAATTAATAGAAATGTTTTTCTTATACAAAAAACTTTAATTATTTGAATTTATTTTTGAGAAGAAATGTCAGAATGGGTTTGAGTACATGATAGCAAAATTAGACACAAACCATTTTGAATGAAATTTGATTGTGGAAATGTCGATTTGTAAGTGAGTCCTTTCGGGTACTTTCCTGGAAACAGAAATGAAAAGTAATAATCTCCAAAGTCGAGGGATGATTTGTTTCCATACCTCTACTCGTCTCAAATGAGGCGTAACTTGCGTTGACCTACTAAGTCAGGTGTCAAATCCCGAAAGTATCAACACGCGTATACCATTACCACATCTCTTGCGAATGTCTGACAATGATCTAAGAGTATAAAACTGCAATGAGAAGCTTCTCAAATTTGGAATTGGCGTTAAACTGTAGGTCCCATTCTTTGTGGGAAAAGCTTAGTTTTAGGCCCTGTATGGGGCTTTTTAATGCCAGATATTCAGCCCTATCGAGGTATCCGTCGGAGCGGAAAATTCTCCGATTAGGAGGATTTTTGCTTCGAGGTATTCTTCCGAAAAGCTGTTCGGAATATTTTTCCGACAATTTGTAACGCATCCCGACGAATTGCGTTGAAGTGCGTTCAGATGCATTTTTCGTTAAATTTTTGACAGCTCAGTGAAATTCTTTTTCCGATTTCCTCCGACACAAATTCTTTCCGGAATTTATTTACGAATTGTAGTGAAGTGAAGCCGTCGTGTAGTATTTTTTTCCATATATATACCTCGAATGGAATTTGAACCTCCGACGAAGTATGCGTTGCGGAAAATTGTCCGCTCTGACGGATACCTCGATAGGGCAAATGGTTTTTTAGCCCTTGCACTGCTGAAGATTGTATAGGGTCTGCAAAAAAGAACGCACAAAGTCTGAAGGCACTAAATCGTATGATCTTGGTGGTCAGTTTATGTCAAAGCCGGGTGAGATAACCTTGCCCTCAAATAGCTCGTGCAGAATGTAGGTATATCTTGTTATGTGGTGAGGATTTGAAGCAAAAAAGGAATCTTGTATGAGGCATGCCCGAACTCCAAACATGAGAATATTATTCAAAATATGGTCGTACTTGTACTTTATAGAGAAGAAAAAGCTAGGTTGATATAAAACGTCTCCTTGCCCGACTGTTTGGCAATAGCGTCTGCGTATCCCAGTATTTGTGAAGATCTGGTATGACTATCGGAAAATACATAAATAGTTGAATAAATATGTTGGTGGCATTCACTCCAATCATATTTTGGCTGATTTCATGCAATTAAGCACTAATTGGATAAAAAAAATCCGCTAGTAGAAGTGGCCCTTAGAGACTTGTAGCTTAACTAGATTTCAAACGCACTAACAAATGAGCAACTGGTTGATCACCATTGATTGAGTCGAATTTGAAGACACATAATTCCTTTCATTGATACTGATTTTCGATATATCAACATCGACCTGATCCTTCATTATGTTGTGATCGTGCCGAAAGTGCGGTTCATTCAAATTAGTCTTGCCACATCCTGTTCGTTCATAATTCCTATAGTCTGCTCTCGATCAATTGATAGTGACCTTCAAAAATTTTGGCTAGATCGCCATCGATGTGATCGATCATAAGTTCTTTGATACAATTGCATTGATATTTCCGCATTTAATTTTGAATAGACATCAGGTAAGTGATTGCATCTTTATATGATCACCTGTAATTTGTAACACATCGATTCGATCATTCAATTGAGATCGTTATTACTTTCGGCACGATCACCATCTATAACTGCTGCTTGATCAAAATGTAAATGTGATCGCTCACATCTGAAATAAGTCAGCAATTGTCATTTGTAACACCTCAATGCGATCAATTGATTTCGATAATTGTCATTTCTTTCACGATCGATATCAATCTAAAGCATTTCCATCGATCTAACTTATCAAGTGACTAAGGCCTATTTGGACCAACTAATTTATTGAACTATTCATGCAATTTCTGACTGATTTCTGGCAACTTATCATCGGATAGTTGAATAAATGAGTTCACTAAATTGACTCAACATTTCTCAAAATCGCATGTTACTCGCCAATATTGCACCGACAATCCTCATTTTATTGTTCACAGTCAACAATAATTTGTGTGTCCCTGTCCCTGACATAATTCCTCGAAACCCAACAACTCACGTATCATTCCTCAAACTCGTGTCCACTTGTCAGGAAATAAGTCATGCATTTTTAAGCTAACATCCAAATTCAAAGCAAACAACACTTACTCCTCAACCGAATGCATTCATTCATTCATTCATTCATTCATTCAATTCAAAAACAAGACTCAAACCTCTCGTTTAACCCTTTTCTTCCAAGAAAGCAAGCCTCCAACACCTCCCCCTCCACACACAACCAAAAACGACGAAAATTATACAAAACGTTGCTCTGTGTGCTGCTCGCGCTCCCTGGATGATTAATTAATTCCTTCGAAGTTTAAACATGCACACACTATAAGTTCAAAAATTAAACCATCCGCGCACAACAACGGACGGGAATGTGTGCGCTCATGTCTGAGATTTCCGGTCGGACGCGTAAATTTTCCTGGAATCCGATTCACTTCATTCGTTTGCGTCCGACACGCCACCATCACCACCACCATGCCTTTGTAATGATCGTCCATAGCGCATCCGTCCATTACGACTGCGAAGACCATTCGTCCAGAATTCCGAACACGTTTCTCAATGGCGAATTGTTTATTAAAATTTTATTATGCAAATTACACATAAATCGAAACGAAAAAACGAGGGGGGCCGCCTTCGAGCCAAGCCAAAACCAAGCCGAACCACCACCACCGCACAGAGGATATAAGTGGGTATCTCTCCTTCGTGGCATATTTAAGAATCCCTCACTCATCGGTGCCAGTGGCGGCGCGGCGGTGGCGTTGAATGGCGGCGTAAAGAATGTTTTGATTATTTTTTTTTTGTTTCATTTTGGCATTCGTATAAACAAATTCGAGTGGGAAATTGTATTCATAGACAAAATAATTAACCATGTGCGCTGCGTACACGATTTGCAGCTACCCAAAGTCCAGTTTGGTTAGTGTGGGCCATTTAGGGTAGCGCGACTGATATTTGGACTGCAAGTAACGCAGTCTCTTTAAAACCTACATTCGGCTTATTAATGAGGAGACCGATTTTTTTTTTCGAATGTGGGCAATGTGCGCGCGTCCAAATTAAGTAGATCGGATGTGACCACCCAAACCATATAAACAAAATGCCGGCGGATATTATGGCGGCCACGAACCGTTTTTCTTTTTATCGAATAATAAAACGTAAAGTAGACCGAGACATATGGCTACGGCATAGGCACGATCGTTTTATGATTTCCGTGGGTGATCGCCGCATAAAAAAAAAGCACGCGTGTTCGAGTATCACTATCAATAGGTGACAACCATGATGATGATGATGATGATGACAGTGGAGTGGCTTTTCGTGAAACAAAAAAAGTTCATGTGCTATTAAAAAAATTGCCGGTGACAGTTATTGGTGACAGATGTTGGAATTGGAACAGATGTGGAGATCTTTGGATGCTTTTTAACACCTATAATGAAAGAGTCATTCTTTTTTAAATGATCTAGGAATTATTTTTCTTTTATCTTCTGTTTTTTTTTTTGCTAGGTGATTCATTGACTGCTGATTTATGACAGTTTGTGGGTGCAAAGTGATGTTGCATAAATGTCATCACAGTGCAGAAGGCACAGCAGGTGTGGCCAATCAATCAAGGAGTCGAATGGTCTTTTGATTGAAATGTTCTGTGAAAGAAGGAATTAATTGGGAATGGTGGCTGGAGTGTGGGTGACATTTATAATAGAATTTGGTAGAAAAAATTTAACGAGGTTGTGAAATTTGAGAATGACGTGAATTTATGCTGACTAACGTGGGCTAGTAGTCATGTCATGATTTTCAGATTTAGTCACAAGCTTTATTTAGCTAGGTGCCTGCTCTGTTGTAATGTCTAAAAATAAAAAAAAAGTGTTTGGATTTCTTATTTAAACTTTAAGAACTTTGAGGTTCAGTTTTTGTTCATAGTGCTGAGCTAACTCTGGGTTTTAGTACAAAAATGGTAAACCCGTCAAAAAATGATCTGAGATCACAAACTAAATAAAAAAAATGGTATGCCCAATGGAACATAAAAATTGTAAAAATTGACCGTTTGACAGATGTAAATAAAACAGATTGAAGCTTTTACCAATGGAAAAAACCAAAATTAATGAAGCAATTCTAAAGTTAGTGATGATATTTCTTAAATTATTTCCTCTGAATGAAAATCCTGAGTTAAATCTTTCGATCGAACAGAGCTATGGAGACACAATGGTTTCAAATTTCCAACTGTTCGGACACCGAAAACAGCTGTAAGACTTCAACTTGAGTATAAACTCATATGCTATGCTTGTTATCCACTGGTCAGGTTTCTGACTGATAATTCATCATGGACTCTACTTCCATGACTATGATCGTGCTTATATTATTAACCATAACAAGCAATGTCACATTCATAACAATGCATGTGTCATTGTCATTCAAAGAAATTTCTGATAGTCAGATCGGAATTGAAACTAATTGTATGCTTTACGAGGACCGGGTCCCGATATCACCCCAATCGAGGTATCCGTTCGAAACAATTTCCGAAAGGAGATCCAAAATCGGAACTCAAATTTCGGAATACAAAAAAAAAATGAAACAATCGCGTTCGATTGATTCCGCAGTAATTCTTCGTCCGGCAACTTCGGAGGAGATTCAACGCATAGCTGTCAAAAATTGTTGACTTAACGCATATCACCGATGCGCGATCATGTGAGTTACATTTTGTCGGAAGATCTGTCCGACATAATAATCGGAATGGATACATAGGCAGAAAATTCTGTGAATTCGAACATATCGGAGATAATTTTCTTCCGAACGGATACCTCAATAGGGGTGAATATGATATAAAAAAACTTGAGAAGGCTACAATCCCATTATCAATTGGAAAAGTCCCAAAAAGTGAGACTGGATTATATTTTCCTTTAGACGAAATGTGTGTAAATACCTTCAGGTCCTTTAATTGTTTGCGCTACAACCATTCATGTATGCGTGTGCTCTGCACAACATTTTTGGAGTTCGTGTGAAATTGGCTTTAGGCCTACTTGCCTTAAGACGAAATTTAAGCACTTAATCCCAAGGCCTATTTTTTTTGGCCCACAACCATTCATGTCTGCGCGGACTTTATTACTTCATGGTGGGCACAGACAAATGGAAGCACAACCATTTTGAAGGTCGCGTGAAATTCACTTCAGGGCTATTTAAGACCGTCAACAGCCCCATAAACTTAGGCAGGGAAACCAAAGTTCACAAAAGTTTTCCTATTTGAGAAGTATCAAAACAGCCTTCAAGGTCGCAACTATTATTCGGAATACAAGTTCGAAATAGAAACCATGTCGATTGTGGACAATTGGAACAACATTACAGATATCACAGAACTTTAGCAGCGTATGGATAAGAATGATAATGTCATTGATTACACCCTTAACGAGGTTTAACGACCACAACAATTTTACGGTATTAATCCAAACACAGCAAATAGATATTGACGTATGCAGCACACCCAATGATTAACTTGAATGATTCGATTGTATGAACTTTCCAACCCTTATGAATGACTTTGTCAAACTTTACCAAATAGCATTCTAAATGAGGGAATTCAAGTGAAAAGCTGTACTGATTATCACCTAAACTAAACTCGACTTCATATCTATATTGCCCTTGCAGCACCTCTGCAAAGACCTTTTCGGTGACACATAACAAGTTATCTATTTTGTAACTTATGTTGCAAGATAAAACATGTTTGTGAATCGCTAGGTTTTTCTACACAACCGTAGGCCAATGTTATGACGCGAGAGGACACTTCCATTCCACTCAAGTCTTCATATACTGCAACTTTTTCAAGTTTTTAAATTTTGAGCCTTTAAAAAGCTTCATCTTCGTTGGTTAAAGCTATAGTTGTCCTCAGTTGTCAATTTGATACCTATAACGGGGATCAATTATAAAAAGTGCCGCATTCTTTGTCCCGTTATCCATTTGATACCGCAGATCTTCAGCCAACCGGGCGTTGATGTAGACTACAAAAAATTTGTGAGGGGTATTTCGTCGCCAAAGAAATCGTGATATACAAACCTGTTTTATCGATAAGCATTCGTTGGTCATTAGTCCGGTTCAACTGCTGTAATTTTGGTTGTCATTTTTAAGTGAGTTGTCGCGCCAGAACGTTCTCTACAAATCGTTATTTGCAAAATTACTGAGTTTTGGACAGTGGCGCAGAAGGTAAAGGGTCTCCTCATGATTTTCCTCATCACTGCAACCTCTATTCAGATCATCATCAATAAGATATTATTTGAACTTTTGATTCTTTACTTAGTTTTAGGCCGAAAGTGTCAAACCATTATACTTCGTAAATTTATTCCTAATTGACTAAGGTCTGGATAGTGGCGTAGTATAAAAATGGTCTTTGCGATTTCCTCATCACGGCGACCTCTGAATAAATCGCAATCAATAAATGTCACATTCAATGCTATGCTTAAGTTAGTTGTCGGGCCAAAAGTCAACCCGTGGTAAAGTAATTTTCCTTAACTTGCAGAGTTTTGGACAGTGGCGTAGAAAGTAAGACAGTGGCGTAGAAAGTAAGCGGTTTTCTCTTCGTTTCCTTTACAGCCACTTCTACAAAAGTCATTGTAAAAAAGATGTATTTTCAACTTCTGATGGTATTCAACCAAAAGTAGGAGGAGCAGGAGGACCAAAAGTTATTTTTTCTCTAATTGAGTGGAGCATAAGAGTACCGCGAAACGAAGTGGGTCCTTATTTTCTTTATTTTGACAATCTCCACAAAGGATGTCAAAGGAAATTTGCTTTCATTGAAATATCCAACAAATGCAAATCCCCAAATGTATATCTATACTCTTTTAATTTATTTGAAGGCCCTTTTGAAGTTTTAGCCATCGACTATCGTTAACATTTACCATTACAACAAAAAGGTCTTGTTTTCTATTTAGGTTGCAAAAGTCTTCCAGCAGATGTGAAAAACCATATCTCATCTTCCAAAATGTTGGTTTCCCCAGGTTATGAATTGCATAACCCCAAACCCCTGTCCCTACATACGATTTGTAAATGTCAACATGTCACCCAAAATCAAACCCAAATCCACCCGATGTCAAAAATCCTCTCAAACCTGCACACGTGTATCGGAAATCAACAGCAAAATTCAAAACTTCACCCGCATACTGTGGTCTTGTTTTGGATCCTTCCACGCGACATTATGTCACGCTTAACATCCTTCATCGATAATCTACCCTCGTGCCAATCGGTTATATAACTCTCATCCTGAAAACATGCGACGACGATAGAACAACAACATTTCGCATCCTTCATGAATGAAAACAAAACGCGCACATTCACAGAGTTAAATTGATAGTGTCCCATCCAACATCCATTGATCGATTGAAAAGGATGCCTCTAGACCAGGATATTGTAATAAGGGTTTATAGACTCTCGTTGAGACGATGTGATTAATAAATAGAAAAGCATTAGTTATTCAGCATCGAGAAAAGTCCACCTGTATCCCGGGATAAAAAAAAAATCAATAACTTTGCATCCATTTACAGAAGAAGCGGAGAGAGCGAGTCCTATTCCGAGGACCTGGAATTGTAGATTTAGCCTTAACTATAATATCTGTTACCTAGTGATGAAATTCATGAAATTTGGGCAATTGGGAAAATCAACCAACCCTCCACCATCCTTGAGTGATGGTAATAAACTTGACCTCAAATTTGCCTTGTAACCAATCTGTCCGTGTCCCGTTTGCGTATAGGGTGTGTGTGCGCGCTCGTGTTGGGTTTTATTTTAGCGCGCGATTGGGGAGAAATTTCCTCCAGGACTAGCGCAACACTACACCTTTACCATGGACAATATGATAGCCAACTGCCTAGTACTTGCTCTCAGAGAAGCGCAGAAGTTCAGCGAAATCCATGCGCAACCACAAACACATACGTATGCAAAAACGAAGATACATGGACACGTTTTCCAGTTCAGTGTCAGAACTCGGGATGTTGCTCCAAATGTCCTATATACCAAGAGGTGAATATATACACCACCTCTGGTGAAATGCACACAGCTACAGAAAATAGCAACGAGTTTGTTTCTATTTAAGGGGTGAAACAACGGGGTAATTGTTTTTCATTCACAAGAATAATTTTCCAAGGGTTTGTTTTCCACCACCACCCCCTTTCGGTGTGGGTGGATGGGGGCGGATTGTTTGAAAATTGAATACTCTTGTGTGACCATGAAAGAAGGTTTGTGTTGTTTTATTAACTCGCCCTTCGAGTCTCGATGTGCGCCCAACACAGTATAGGTGCTGTTATTTTATTTCCCAGGATAAGGATATGCCAAAGTGTAACCATTAATGGAAAGCAGCCTTGGATGTTGTGTTCTTTTTTTTTTTTGTTGCTTTGTTCGTTTACGGTAAAATGTTTTCGTACATTAAATTAATGTGTTTGTGGAAGAGGAATATTTATGATGAATAATTTTGATGGGAAATTCAAATTTCAAAGGGCGTTTCCTTAGTCGGCGATGAAGGGAAGTGGGGGTTTTCTTTTTAACTTAAACTTACTTTGAAAATATTTGAACGTGACTTTTTTCTTTGTCATACTTTAGGGCCAGTTTTATGTCGTTTTTTTGTAGAATAAAAGCTCTGGGGTTTTGTAATTTGATGATAATTAGTAGTCCTTTATAAGCGGTAATGTTTCTTGAAAACTAAAGGTACGGCAGGATCTGGAGATAGGATATGCGAAACAATTTCTGTCCAGCAGCTAAAATTAAAAAAAAAAAAAAATTCAAGTGGGGTAGACGTCGTATGGACCACTTGTATAAATGAAAAGGCCCATATACGGCAATTTTGCTTATTGACGTATCCATTGAGCCAGAAACGGCCTCATCGCTGAACAAAATTTTGGCAACTTGACACGACTCACGCGACACCTGTCAAAAAACACCTCTCGAAAAAAATACCTCGTGATTGATCATCCGGTTACAAATGTTTAACCTAAATTGGGTCATCTGAGTCAGTTAAATACTAACTTCATGTAAATTTCGATTAAAGGTTAGGTTAGGTATGATGGGTTGACATCAAGTCACACATTCTGTAAGGAACCCCTAATTGATCTGATCCGATCAATTAAAGGTTAGGTTAGGTATGATGGGTTGACATCAAGTCACACATTCTGTTGGGAACCCCTAATTGATCTGATTCGATCAATCAAGAACTACCATTATAAAGAGGGTGTTTTTTTTCAGAGGTATAGAGGTATACTTTCAGTTGGCAACACTATTTTAACTGGCGGCCATTTTGTCAGCTGTCAATAGATTTATGTTTAGTTTGGTTTGACATTTCAACATGAATAAACAGACCTCTGAACAATGCTTCCAAATTATAATGAAGCTATAAAATGCATTCGTATACTTGCTGTAAAGTTCCTCTAGATCCTGGGAAATGTATTCCCCTAAGGATCTTAAATTTTGGAGACTGGCTAGGTTGGTGGTTTGATGAGTTAGGCGGTGTACGTTTTCCCTAATCACACACAGATCAATATAGACCCATTGTGGTCTACCCTCGTTGGGGTCCTTGTGTGGGGTTTGTTCCCTTAATTTGTCAATTTGCATTGCATTCATTGTCCTTAGTCCCTTCCCAGCCATCTAGATGTTGTAAACCTGAAAAGATTAGAGAGAGGGATTTTGAATAGATCCGTGAGGTCATGGAAACAGTATTTTCCTAATGTTCTCATTCTTAATTGAGGCCTGGGTTGTGGCAGAGAAAGTGAATTGTATCCTCGTGTATTACTTCATCACCGCAGCCTCAACAAAGGTCATCATATAAGATGCATTTTCAGTTTGTGGCCTTTACGTAAGCTGTGTCCAGTAATAATCCCTACTAGTGTCGAAACAGATTTCCTCTTTCTCTAAAGTAGTTTGTGGGTTCTGGCTTTGTCATACTCAGTCCAAATGTTAGCCCTAACTGCGGCAAATATGATCCGTTCATAAGTTTCAATATTCGAGGATGTGTTCCAGCATTTCGAGTAATATTAAGCTAGAGATGCGAGTAATGTTGGCTTCCAACTCCACAATTTCCATATATAATCAGTTAACCGAATTGAATAGTTCTCACAATAATGCCATGGTTACACCTTAAACTTAGCTCTAAAAAAAAGTCTAGAGGTGTGATATTGGCGGCCAATTTGCTGGGCCAAAGTGTAAGATTTTCTGTTTACCAAAAAGTTCTCGCAACAAAGCAATCGTTTCATGGTTTGGTTTCAATTCCAGGGTGCAAATAGTCAGTAATCATGGCCCGATACCGGTTCCATTTCAACCCGACCGCATTTTTGAAGAAATATAGATCCAAGATTCCACGACCCTAACCATTGTTTTGTGTGACAAAGCCATTACCCAGATGGGGGACATCGCTAAAGTAGATTTAGGCCAAAACAGTGGACCTTCTCTAAGCTGATCAAGAGCCCTTGGACTAAATCAAGATTCGTAAATACGCCAAGTTGTTGCGTTCGTCAACCCCAGTTATTGAGAACAGCTGCGAATCGATTCATCACATTCTAAGCTGGTCGCCTATTATTCAAAATTGGGTTTCAGTTGTTCGACTAGTTGAACCATAAGTTGGTCTAACTCCACGAAACACATTCCTCAAAGAACGCTGATATTTTCGTAACATACCAGAATAATTTGTTGATGCAATTACATTCCATAAAGTAAGACCAATTCCATGTTTTTGGCTGTCATCTTTTTATGAATCATAAACTTTGGTTGTGATGTGGTGAAAGTGGAGAAAATTATATCGGCCAAGTGACCGCCGCCAGAATTGATCGATCGGCTCGATTTATGGCATTTTCCACCACTCTTGCCAGAACATCCGGCGGTAGGACCTTGCATTCTTGACGGATATTTCCTTTGAGGAGTGTAAGGCTTGTTGACATAGGCTCGTGACAAAAACCCTCCAGTGTAAACCGCATACCATGCAGTAAATGTGACCGGGTGCAATGGCTCTTCGTGGTTTAAATGCGGATTTTCGGTACCTCAGAAGAAATGGACCTCGTCGCTCATGATGATTTTCCCTGCTGTTGTCTTTCTCGATTCAGAATGGCTGAGCGTTGGTCAACATCTTACATCTTACAGTCTTTCACCAAACCGATCTGTAAAGATGTCGTCTGGTCGATACTCCTAGGTTATCTGCGACATTTTCAACCAAGCTGTGCTATTCTCAGCAGATCCTAGCAGACCTAGGATCTTGTGTTGTCTCATGCTGGCTTAACGTCTCAGTATTTGCCCAGTTTGTATCAGAAGTAAAGCGTTTTATTTCTTGTTGATGGGTAATTTTTTTTTGTTTACTTCACAAATGTCAAAGTAGAATTGACATTTTCTCCCATTTTCAAAAATGATATCGTATTCCGATAGGATGTCTTTTGCCATCTTGTTTTTTTTATAATTCGCGCACTCAAGGGGTTATGAATACCCTTTATATGTTTTAGGACAGTGCCTGGCATTAAGGAAATTCGGGATAAGAAATTCCTGTAAGTTATAATGGAAAACAAAGTTTGGTAGAGCATTCAACATTCGTGTTGTTCTGTTTATGTACGAATCTTTATATTTCAGCGTTCGTCCGAAGATAGGCTTGAGGCTGACTTGTTAAATGGGAGGAATGCAGCTGGCCATTTCATTTGAGCATTGGCTGTTAAAATAGCGATAGAATAATGTAAGACAGGAGATATTTTGACGATGTTCGAGCAAAACTAAAGAGTTCGCTATTCTAATGTCTCCTATAAGTTTTTTCGCACGCGTTTGAATCCAATCCATCCATAGAAGAAGTTTTTAAAAAATTTCAAATGCACGCATTATCGACAAAAGAGCTTGATGCCAAACGCTTTCAAATGCCTATGAAATATCAAGCGCAACAATCTTGCTTTCTCCACCATGGTGGATTCATTGGTTCTACTTTTCGGTGAGATATGTCATCAAATCACCAGTAGACCTGTTGCTGCGAAAACCATACTGCCGGTCATTAAGAAGTTTTCGTGTTTTAAGATATTTCATAAGCTGACATTCTATCAGCGTTTTCATGAGCTTCGAAAGAGAAGAAGATTCGCCTTTTTTTTGGACTGGCTGAACAAATGCAGTTTTCCATCTACTCGGAAAGAGTCCTGATGATTAGGATAAATAGAAAAGCTTACGCAGTAGTTTTGCTAACGTAGAATAACCTCTTCAGAATAATGGGGGAAATACCACCTAGACCACCGCATTTGTGAATTTATTCATTCATACGAAAGTGAATTTGTCCCATAAATTGATCTAATTTCTCAAGTACAACAGGAGAATGGGCACAATCAGGCAATGTAGAACTGACTGCGAAATGCGCAGCAAGCAGATTGGCTTTTTGTTAAGAGCTGCCAGATGGAATGTCATTGTGAATGAGCGTCGGAACTGATGATGAGGCCGATTTTTTTTTTATATTTGGCAAATTGTATATCAAACAAAAATTCCCGTAAATATTTTACAAGGAGGGTCTGACTTGTTTTTCAAAAGAGCCTAATTTTAAACAAATTAAATATTTAAATATTTATTTGTGAACTTAAACACTAATTTTGATTTGTTTTCTATTTTTTCAGGTAAGCATCTTTAACAGGATTTAAGCATTTTAATGTAAACGTGAGTTTTTAAATTTTCATTATTTTTTGTTTAATTACTTTCGAAAGATTAATTGGGGGTAAATCATGTCCCAAATCCTTTGATGCACGCTAAATGTCAAAGCCAAAAAGTCGTACAAAACTCATAAATCGCATATCATCATTTATCGATGATTGCATTTTTTCGTGTATGCTCATTTTGTATGCTTCAGTGTTTAATGATTTCGATTTTTAATATAGTTGAAATGATTTTTTCACAAAAATTACTTTGACTAGTGAGCGAGGGGTCACCCTCACCAGTTTATATTAAACCCCAAATTGGCACCAAAATGTATCCATCTCTCTTAACAAGGCCTGACAATCAATCAAGAGTATTAAACTGAGAAGCTTTTCAACTATTCTGCTTAAAAATGTCTTAAAAGTCATGCAAATGACTGGACAGATTAAACGGTATTGGAGATACATAATTTGACATGTTACGCCCTTTCTTTATTTTCAAGATTTCTTGTTCGCTTAGAAATGTCACTTGGTTTTTCATCTCTGAAATCATATTTGTTTGTTCAGTGAATTGAAAGCATGCTAAATATGTCAAATAATTAATAAAAAGATGAATTATTTTGAAACATATAATCATTTCAGAAAAATGCAAAAGGAAAATCTTCAAAAAGTGTTTTACTGTAAAACGTAAAAATATTGAACCCCTTTGTTCGATGCAAACATGGTCAAATATGCCTTGTAACGGGTGATTTTTTAAGAGTTAAGTTTTTTCGGGTTGGCAGCACTGGTTTGTAATGGCGTAACTAGCAACGATTGCAAATTATTGAAATTTAATATCATAATGCGTGCTCTGTGAAAAATGTGCACCGTTTGTTACGACCATATTATGGTCGTCATAATCGACCTGGTGAATCAACAATTCGTGCTGTTATTACCAAATTTCGCACCAAATTTAGTTTGTTGGTCGATGGCTTAATGACTCGCATGCGTACAGTGCGTACCGAAGAGAATATTGCAGTCGTAGCGTCCAATGTTAATGAAGATCGTAAAATGTCAATTCGTCGTCGTTCACAGCAATTGGGCATGTGTTACTCAACCACATGGAAAATTTTACGTGTCGATTTGGGTTTGAAAGCCTATAAAATTCAACTTGTGCAAGAATTGAAGCCGAATGACCTACCACAACGTCTGATTCTTGGTAAATGGGTCTTAGAACAGCTCCATGAAAATCCGCCGTTTTATCTTAAAATTATGTTCAGCTATGAGGCTCATTTCTGGCTCACGGATATGTAAATAAGCAAAACTGTCGCATCTGGAGTGATGAACAGCCACATGCCATCAAGAATTACCGATGCATCCCGAAAAAACGACAGTTTGGTACGGTTTATGGCCTGGTGGCATCATCGGTCCATTTTTCTTCAAAGACGACAGTATATGAAACGTTACCGTCAACGTCGAACGATATCTAGCCATGATACGCGCCTTTTTTTTGCCCCAGTTGGCTGAGTTGATCTAAGTTGTCATGTGGTTTCATCAAGACGGTGCCACATGCCACACAGCTCGTGAAACAATGGAAATGTTGAAGGATGAATTTGGTGAGCAGCTGATCTCTCGAAATGGCCCTGTGAGTTGGCCGCCAAGATCATGCGATTTAACACCTCTTGATTATTTCTTGTGGGGTTATGTAAAATCGTTAGTCTATGTGCACAAGCCGAACATGATTGAAGCCTTAAAGGATAACATAACACGCGTAATTCGTAGAAAACAGACCGAAATGCTCGAAAAAGTGACGAAAAATTGGGCCTTCAGAATGGACCATTTAAACGGAGCCGCGGACAACATTTACATGAAATTGTCTTTAAAACGGAAATGGCAAAGGCCTATTTATCGATTACGATAAAAATTTTGAACATTTGATCCAAATTTGAGTGTTTAATTCAATTTTTAAAAATAGCTTTTTTATAGAAGTTTTACAATTGGCATAAGCATTTGTTTGCGATTTTTTTCGTAAGGACTTGAGAGGCGAAAATTGTTGTCAAAATCTTTATGTATGTTTCCCTTTCAATTTCAAATGTTAATATTAATTTGAACATATTTGAATTCATTTTATCCAATTAATATAATTTCGCAGACAAATTTTGCAGCTAGTATCACAGCTGATTGAAATTTCAAACGAAGCCTAGTCAAAGTTCGGTGTGAAAGCATCACGTGGTTTTCGAAAACTTTTTGCCAAAAACTTAGTTTTCGATTCGGTGTGTAAGCACTATTAGTGTTAAAGGGTATTAAGATTCACTTAAAAAAAATATCAACCGTCTGTCAAATTTCTTTAAATAGAAATCAAAATCGAGACTATCCACCATTGAATTGTAAAATTCAAATAAATCCCCTGTCACATTAAGTTTCTGTCAAATAGACCATTCTTCCGGCTGGTGTAGCACTTTAAACTTCTTCTTCTTCTTCTTCTTTTTTTTAAAGCACCCACCCACACATATCCATTCGAGGTAAATCTCTTGTGTTTCACTTAGTATCCATCTTATAACACATTTTAATTCTTATATTCTTCTGACGCAGCAAAAACCTATTTCCGGTGCCCACCTACTTAAAAACTGAATTGCTGTATTGTATGCCCTAGTAGCTGTGCTTCCATCCGCAGCTACTGCAGCAGTATCACATCAGCCCACATTTTATTGATTTACACTGTATTTCCTCCGACCCCAACCAACTGGCTCTGGAGAGAACAAGAAGAATGTTTTGAGCCAAAAATAATGTTTATGAATCGAGAGGAAAATGAATAAAAAAATAGAAAACGGAAACAGAATTCCATATAATACCCTAGTACCTACATGTTTGCTCAAATAACACCCACCATCAGTTGGCCGACAGACCGACTTACCAATGTGGGAAATTCCATGAAACTGGCAACATCCTTTTTCGGAAAATTTATTTAGGATGACAGGCCGCGCAATGGCGACACAACAAAAACACACGAATTTAGAGTGGAGGAGTTTGGCTTGTTATACCCTATCCCATAGGGGGGTATATTAGTTTTGATACTTAGTTTGTAACATAGAGAAATAATTTTGCTACATATACCTCAAAGTATATGGATCGACTCAGAATCGCTAGCTGAGTCGAATTAGCCATGTCTGTCTGTCCGTCCGTCCGTCCGTCCGTCCGTCCGTCCGTCCGTCTGTCTGTTCGTCACCGATTTTTGGGCCTTAAATTTTGAGCTAGGATAATGAAATTTGGTATATAGGATCCTCGTCCGTGCCACCAGAACAAGTGTAAAAATTTTTGAAATCCGCCCACTGCCACGCCCCCTTTTTAGAAAAACTCATTTTTTGGCCAAACCGTAAGGAATTTCAAAAAAGTGTCTGAGCAGGATATTTAGACAACCCTAATATCTATATTTCGTTCATACAAAGTTTTTTGCCACGCCCACTTTTTGGGGGCGTTTTTAGTAAAAAACGCTTTTTGTCCAAGTTTTAAAACTTTCGAAAAAATTTTTGATGCAAATACTTCCGCAATGGTAATATAAATATTTGGTCCATAGATCATTTTCACCTACGCCCACATTTTGGGGGCGTTTTCTTACAAAAACCATTTGTATACCCAATCCCAAGGCATTAGCAGTAGAAATACGTTGTTTTTTTGGCGAACCACAAAAGATTTTGATAAACTGTCTGAGCAATATATTGTGACAATGTCATTTTCTGTATTTCATCGCCATAAGGCCTATATTTTGAGGATATTTATAATAACGATGTGATGGGATAGGGTATCCAACGATCCGCACAGCGGATTGTAGCCTCTCATATGTTTTTTTTTTCTGTTGGAATTCCCCGGACTAGATGTGTAGAGTAGGAGGATCACAATAGCATCGTTAGGCATCAGTGACTCTTTCGCTGGAAATGCAAATGATATGTCTCCACCATCACACCACAATAATGGTTTGACATCTGGCCAAGTGGGTAGATTTATATTCCAGAATTGATTAGTGCGGGCGTAGCTTAATAAATTGTACAAACACATTTTCTTCACTCGCCGCGCTCATTTGTGTGCGGTTTTCTGAGAAATTAAGTGATTATTGATTTGCCTGCTTTATTAGGAGCTTTAAGGCAAAAATTGAAAAAAAAAAATCATCAGAATACAACAACAAAACAAAAATTAAAAGTGTTTGCTAGTGTTTTCGCTGTTGACCATGAAATTCTGGATTCTTGTGGTTTTTTGATGATTAAACACATTTTTCTCGATAGTTAATAAATCGAATACAATGGGAATGTTTTCGTGGAATTAATTTGTTCTCTCAAGTGGAGAGTTGTGTGTAGGAGATTGACAGATGTACTTTGGTGAAGGCGGTAGTCACTATTTGTTGTTTATTGGGAATTAAGTTTTGGCAGGTGGGTTGACAGTTTAAATTCGACATTTGGGCGGGTGACATTGCATGTTTTTTAATGCAATTATGTCAATCGGAGGTAATGAGTTCAATTTGTAGAACGAAATTTCGGGGTGGATATAATGACATTGGAGAACAAGTAAATTGACAGTTAAATCGAAATCTGTAGAAAATGTACTACAATAAAGTTAATTAAAGCAATTAAGGGTGTTCTGTATCAACTGATTTATTCCAATATCAGGCAGCTTTTTATGGGATAAAATAGTTGTGCAAGTTACTTTTAAGTGTAATTTTTGTGAAAGCAAACTTGGGACTGAAAAACTTATACTTCTTGAAATTGTGTTAGAGGAATTCTACTTATAATCAGCCCTAGCGAGGTATCCGTCAGAGCGGACAATTTTCCACAACGCGGAGGTTCAAATTCCATTCGAATTATGTGTCATCGAAAAAAATTACTGCACAAATGCGATGGCTTCGCTTTACTACAATTCGTAAATGAATTCAGCGAAGAATTTGTGTTGGAGGAAATCAGAAAAAGAATTGCAGTTAGCTGTCAAGCTGAAAATGCACCTGAATGCACTTTTAATTCGGTGGGATGCGTTTCAACATGTCGAAGAAATATTCCGAACAGCTTTTCGGAAGAATACCTCGAAGCAAAAATCCTCCGAATCGTACAAAATCGGTAAATATTCCGCTCCGACGGACGCTAGGGCTGAATATTTTGAAAAAGTTCTGCATTTTGTTTCTATAATTCTGGCGCACAAATTACAGCTGGAAAATAAATTCAGAATCAATTAGTTCAATTTCAGTTGCAGTAGATAAAATGCAAATTAAACAAAAATAGGTTGGAAATACAAAAAATAAATTTAATGTTATTTTTTGCCACTCAATGTACATGATCCTGAATTTATATAGGTTTTTCTTTTTTATCTTCAAGGTAATAGTCTCGAAAATATGCATCATAACACCCACCTTGGTGAGCTCATGGGGCTCAGTGGCGCGATGGTTAGTGCGATGAACGTTTCAAATCTGTCAAGAATTTCATTTTTTTTGTTTAAATAGGGAAAGAAACTAGTGGTGTTGCCATTCAATCTAGTTTTACAAGTTTTACAAGTTCAAATAGTAGTTTTTCGTAAATAAAAATCTTAAAAAGCTCTAAAATGTTCTTAGCATGTCTTATCTTAGGTTTGGAGCGATGTCCTTTTTATATTCTAATTTTAAGAATTCTGTCTTAGCTCTTTCAATAAATTTATTTAAAAATAACTGTTAAAACGAATTGTACTAGATGTGCATAAATGGGACTAACTCACTTTAGAAGTCGTAGAGTTGCAAGAGTTATATATGATCGACATTTACAAATCCGATGGTGTATCCCTAATTTTTCCGAATTGGAGTTCATCTACGCCAGCAAAACGAATGCGTTAGATTTTTAATCTTTCCTACTCATCAGGACTCTTTCCGAGTAGATGGAAAAATGCATTTGCTTACCCTGTACCAACAAAAGGCAAATCTGTTTCTTCCTCCAGTTACTATCCCTACAGCAGGTTGATGAGTTGATGACATATTTCACAGAAAATTGGAACCAATCAATATACAATGGTCGAGAAAGCAGCATTATTGGGTTTGATATTCCGAAGGCATTCGACAGGATTTGGCATCAAGTACATTTGTCGAAAATCCGTGCAATTGAAATCGTTGAAAAACTCTATTTTATAGATTAGAAATTATATTTTAAAACGTTCAATTCTTGTTGTTCCCTAAGCCCTAGCTCACAACTTCTCATCTGATCCATTCTTCGTTAATAGTTTCAGGTCCATGTTCATATCATTTTCGAACGTGGACTATAAATAGAATTCGACTCTCCTTTTCATTTTTATAAAAAAAGCCCTGGCTTACAACTTCTCATCTAATGCATTCTTCGTTAATAGTTTCAGGCCCATGTCCCTCATTTTCGAAAGTGGACTATAAATGAAAAGCACATTGAATTCGCACCTTGGAAGCATTATAGAAGGGGTTAATCCGATAATGCTGTCTTTCGTCATTAAAACGAAACCAACAACTTCAGCCCCTATCAATTAATTGCACCAAAAGCAACATTACACATCCTAGATAGGATTCAAACGCGAGCGAAAAACTTATAAGAGACTTAGGAATAGCGAACTTCTCTGTTTCACTCGAACATCGTCGAAATATCTCCTCCTTACTCTGTTTTATAGCTTCATTAACAATCCTCTATTTTTATGATTAAATTTTCTTGTAATTGACATTTTACTATTCCCGGTCGAAACTAAAAAAAATATATAAATTCGAAGCAAATCTATGGTTCAGGTGAATATACAAAATGACAGCAAACCAAAAAAAACAAATTTTTGGCGCAACAGGCTCGTTAGTACCCAGGGCCTAGCTTTCTCACAACCATTCATGTGTGCGTGTGTACTTCTTGCACGATGGCGGGACCTCCTGTTTTATGCCGACTCCGAACGGCTAAGTTGAGATAAGCTATTCTTGACAATTGATACTACTCGGACGATTTGTCAGATCATCACGAGAGGAGGGCCAGTGAAAAATCATTTAGGTGTTGCTACGGCTGGGAATCGAACCCAGACCTTCTGCGCGGCAGTTCATCGCACTAACCATCGCGCCACTGAGCCCTCTGACAGCAAACCAATGGGGGGAAATATTTTACTACACACCAACTTCAAGCTTTACATAAAATAAAATTGTATTGTATTGACATTTTTTAACAAAACACACATCACTTATACAAATTGTATCCCTTATCAATTAAAACCAACGCCCTTAGCAACATCATCTCCTTACAGAGAACACCGACAATTGCAAATAAAATTATACCAGATTTGGCAGACATTTCAGTGAGATAAAAATAAATTAATACAATGTCAATGACGCAACTCTTAACGTTCAGTAATATCAATATTTCCATACTCTTGTTACACTTTCAAGACCAACGATAACTGCGTCTGGGCCTTGAACTTGTCCAAGAGCTGATAACACTTCCCCCATATCATACATTCACGGAATTTGGCATTTCCCATATTAAACCGCACCGATGTGACAGCAACCCCGATATATCTGTCATAAAATTGATAAGCTAATAATTGCATATATCGACAACGACCCAATCACCACTTTATTCAGCCATTTTGCAGGCATCTAATTTGTGTTTGCATTCACCTGGCTGCAAGACAATTTGCGCTGCGTGGGCTATCATCTCTCAAGGATTTCCAAAGCATACAATAAAAAACCTACCCCACCAACACACTACACCTTATGCATTCCATTCAACACAATATTCTATTCCATAACAGAAAATGGACTATGATCCCTCCAAAACACTGTGTAGGCGTTTTCGAAGACCACATACCCATTACGAAACCGAGAGAAAAAAAAGTAGAATTACAAATTCGGAATTTAAATACATCTTGCTGGTGCTGGTTTGTAGGGGCGCTCTGCTATATGCAATTAGCTTTGGAAAATTGACACAAAATATGACAGACAGACCAAGATCTACTACACTCAGCTGTCATGTCAACTTAATTTGTTTACTCTTGTTGTACTGTCAAATGCCCACTGTAGATACGTATGCTGATGAGTGATTTTTGACGATGATGATACTGTGCAATGTTGCTGTGCAATTTGTGTTTTGAATACCGCGTTCAACTTATGTTTATTAGGATTTCCTGCTAAATTTCAATTTCCTCTATAGCATTCAGTTGTATGGCATTCACTACTACCTTCACATCCTCCGCCTCTACTCATCCGCTATATGCAAAAAAAAAATAGTGACTTAAATGTAGCAACTATACCCAACCCCAATCCTCGACGACCACTTGACATAACAAGTGAACAGTAGTGGCAGTTATGTAGTAGTCGTCTCTCTGATTCTGAACGATGTCACTTTTATATTTCCATTTTTTTTTGCTTATAAATAAGTATGTCAAATTAGAGCACTGTAGCGTGTCGATTTAAGTAGAAAATGGTTGTCTATTTTTGTATTGTTGTACCTTTCATTTTTCTTGAAACATGAATGAAAGGTAAACTGTTCATTCATGAAATACTTTCATTATCCAGTATCAGTATCTCCATATTGTTCCGCACTACCGCTATACCGTAAAAGATGGGTAGTGAATGAGTGCGTTCAGGCAGACTAACAACCACCTTGAGACAGAAGGTAATAATCCTCATATTCATTCAGACATATTTTTAACGATGAAAACTTATTCTTCGGCTTTTTTGTTTGTAGGTACTCATCATATTTTGTGGGAGAATTTTCATATTAGGTGCAACTAGTTGTTTATTATTTTGCTTGGTAGTTATTAATGTTTTCTGCTACGCTACGTTACGTCATTACTTAGTTTAATGAGGAGGTTTCATGTGCGCTCGGTATAGTGGTCGTTTAAATTATACTGCTCCGCATAATATGCCGCCTAAGGAGGATCTTTTTTTTGTTGTTGTTTTACTTTGGAAATACAGAGGAAATGAGACTCCTGTGTTATTATACCACATGGGAATTAAAGAACAATGTGTGTTGTGAGCGCTCGCCCCAGTGGAGAATGCATTCTATAATTGGTGGCGTAATGAATGGCCGAGTCGGATAGCACATACCAGGTCGGTGATAATATTGCTGTTGGTCATGCTACTGCCATTGTTTCTGTTTTCATTTTTTTTCTGTTCCTAATTAAAATCGGAGTTTGCAACTGAATAGAGGAAGAAACATCGACGTGGTAAGCATGTGACATTTTTACAACCATGTGACAGTAATGACGTTAATCACGAGAAATATTATTTCCGTGTGGAAACATTACGTTTTAACTTAGGAAGCTAATTATGTCCGTTTTTCAATTGAAACTTGTGATCAAATGCAGGGTGTACAAGTATCGCAACTATCCGACAAAATTTTACTAAGGCTTCCCCTCTGTTTATTAAAAGTCATTTTTGTACGGCACGATTTAGACAACTGTTGCCTTATTTTTTTGACTTTAGCTGTGAGTCTCATTATACTATTTGCGTCATTAGGACTGAAACTGTTTGCGGATTCATTGTAAGGGAATAAGATGAATAAACCTTATGGATGGAAAACCGAGATAGAGCGATTGATCTCTTTTTCGTTAAACCTTTTCGTTTCATAAAATCCAATTCACACCGTCCTAAAAGATGTTTCACTTAATATATAATTTTAGCTGATAATATGTTTCTCTAATTAAAAATAAAACCCAGCGTCCAATTTTTCTCATTTTTTTCCAAAAAGCAATGCTTGCTCTATTCGAAGGCAGTAAAAATCTCAACCGAGAAAATCCCAGAAGTATTTGTAAATGCAGCTTGGCTAATGACTGAATCGTGGAGTAAAGGCCAGACTAAGCTGTAACAGGAAAATGAAAGCTGATTAGTCCACTTAGTTGAAAAGTGAATTTGTATTCGAGTTTAGCAAATAGCTACGTGTTTTATTTTCCGTGTGTATTTGTCTACGGGATGAATCGAGATCGATTTGAAATCGAATCCACAGTTAATAAGTCGATCCTTGTTTAGGTCGTATTAGCCTTGCCATCCGTCCGGGTTTTCCCGGACATGTACTCTTCTTTGCCTCTGCGGGGAACGTCCGGTATAGTTTTAATAATATGTCCGGGATGGTATTTTCACTTATCTACTTGGCAGTTTGTATTAATTAATATATTATAAAAAATAATTAGGAGATCACTAAAATCAACAAAATTAATAATTCAGAAATGAATACTCAGAACAATCATTGGCCGTGTTCCGGGTTTCAGTTTTAGTAAGACATCATGATGAAGCCCTGTTCACATTGGTCAATCGACCATTTTAGTTACGTGACATTAGGGGAAATGACGGGAAATGGCTGACTAAACAAGTTGAAAATTTACGCATGGGCACTCAGATATGAGTGAAACAATTGATTTTTCTTCGGCATGTCCTTAAGATGTTTTTTTATATCAATAAAATTACTCGATATTATAGATTATTCAAGTTCTGTTTTACTTTTCTGATAAAGCATAATTATTCTGAATAGATGGAAGTTAATAAAAATCTAAAAATATGATAAAATTAAATTGCAAAATAAAGGGTTTGTCATAGTTTGACATTTACCTTACCATTCGGTAAGATTTTGCGTTCCGCGTTACTTTACCTTATTCAGTTGTAGTCAGAAATCCGGAACACGGCCATTGTGGTGGATTTGGCTCTCTCAAAGCAAATGTTTTTAATGTGAAAGTAAACATATTTGGATTAAAAATGTATACTACGACTGAACGGAGTGAATTGTATAATCAGGTTATGCATACATACATTAAATATATTTATTCCATATAGGAAGTGCACCTTCAACAAGGAGTCGAAATGTGGAACTATTTATTTTATGTTAAAGAAGTCGATAACTTAGAACCATATTAAAACATTTAAAAAAAAACTTATTTTTTTGTTTGTCCTAATTTTGTACTCTTTTTCTGTTCGTCATTTGTCCGTATAAGTCCGGGATTTGGAACCCCATGTACTCCTTTTATCAAATACCATCTGGCAACACTAGGTCGTATTGACAATCTAATCATCATTTGATGTTCATTGCTTGGTGTTTTTTTTTGTGTTTATTTGACATCTTCGAGCTAAAGCTAGATCGATTGGAAATCGAATCCACAGTTGAGAAATCGTTTCGTGTTGAGGTCGTATTGATAACTTTTTGAAGCTCATTGCTTGGTGCCTTTATTCTGTGTTCATTTGCCCTTTAGCCTGTAGCGAGATCAATTCGAAAACGAACTCAGAGGGTTGAAAAGTCGATTTGTGGTTAAGGCAAATTGACAAAACTCTTTTAAGGAACATTGCATTGTGTTTTTTACTTGGTATATTGCTATAATTTTGGCAGTGGCCAGATCGAGTTTCCATCTAACGCAATGGTGAATAAAGATTTGCATTTACCAGCTAAGTTCTGTCTGATGCAAGATTGAGTTGACATCCAACGAACATTTTTTGTCCAAATAGGAAAATACGGTCATACATATCAGCCCACACGGATTAATATTTTCAAAACATTATGTTACGTCAATAAAGTTCACGCCAAAACTCACACCATAACCCAGTAATTCCTAATCCACTTCAATTCATTCATATGTTATGAGTTTTTTTTCGCGCGAATATCTATTCCATAAAATAAAAATCTATTACAATAGACTATTCCACTTCCTTTCACACATAATTTCCATTCACTTTATGTGTTTTTTTCACCGCGTACAAAATGAAGTGTTCCCACAACTTCCGTCAAAGCCCGACATCATTATCTACCAAAAACAAGTTAGACAAGTGAAATATTTTGACAGATTGTGGTATTTTTTTTCGCGCGAACTCTTATGCAACATTGGTAGACAATATAGACCGGAAAAAGTTGAACAAATTGCCGGGTGAATAATAGATTACAAAACCTTACATTTGACGTCATGTTTCGCGTCAAACAAAAATCTAGTAACATCTCGCCATCAACTGTCATTCGCATATGTTAAATATTTGATCATACATTACATCATAGACAAAAAGAATGGTTTGAGTGGTTTTTTTGTTTAAAAAAAAACACTTGTGCAGCACGTGGTGAACACATTTGTGAGTGATTCGCACTTTTAAAATTGAATCAGTAACTTGTTATACTATTTCTGTACTGACGTTTGTTATGGTGATGACCTTACGTTTTTAATGCATCCACTCACTCATCCACTTGTCTAGGCTTAGAGCTTAGACAAAGCAAATTCCTTATACACGCGAAAATTCTGAGTCATCGATGTGTACAATAATTGCACATGGGAGCGTGTATTGTTTTTGACAGCGCACGGAATTCAAAATCGGAAATGACATCGCCAGTGACAGTGAAATTAAATTAACAATAGCCTTTAACAAAGAGAATTCCTTTTTAGTTTTTGGTAGCAATTACACTCTTTTGTTTAACATGAATTATTGTGAATAAGCGAAGACAATAGATCTGTCAAGTACAATGTTGTTAATCAAAAGGTATTTCAGGAAATTAATGAATGCGGAAGTTATTTGGGTTGAGAAGGTAGTTTGACATTTAAAATGTTGTGCATGGCAATAAATGTTTAAGGCGTTTAATGATTAGTTGGATATTGACATCTGTCAATGGAGCTTAAGGTACAAAGAATCATAAAACAAAGTGACAAATGTTGTGTTTTACAAATTAAAACACTTAAAAGTAACATTCCTTAGCAATAGTTTAAAAGTTAACCTTACATTTAGTTACTCAAACATTTTTTTATTTAAAACTCATTGACGCATTTTCATTAATATTTCATTAGCTCTTGTTATGTCTAATTGAAATACATACTGGAATATTCCTTCTGACATTTGACTGAGCAATTGCTCCAAATTTATGTGTCACAAGAAGATTGAAACATATAAAAAAGACTCACCAATGTCAAAATGGCAATTGAAACTTTTATTTCTTAAAAATTACAGGCATACAAGTAAAAAAAAAGTTACAAGTTCTGTTCCCGTATATCGTATTTATTTTTACAGTACAAAAGTACAAAAATTGCGTACACAAATGGCTTTAAATAAAAAACAAGTAGGTACAAACCAAAAGACTCATAACTGACCTATCATATTACTATGCAAAAACAATTAAGAACAGGAGTCGAAAATTTGTGGCGCCAAGTTGGACATTTGACAGCCGATAACTTTTGATTTTAAATTGAAGCCACCTGATTGGTACATAGATGGTCGACTGCAGATTTTATTTGTTCAAATTATTAACCAACGGCACCTTGCTCTAGCTCCATCTTTTTTTAATGATGAGTTGTCATATTTTGATAATTTCTGGCATAGTTATGTGACAGTTTACAGCAGAAGTTTTTTTTGCATTAGACCAATGCAATTGGTCCAATTATGTAAACCCGGTAGGGTCGGTATAGATGGCTTGGGTATCTGCATGAAAAACATTGTGCATGTTTGGAAATCTGACGTTTTTTTTCTAACTCCAATTTGCATGTTAGATCCGTCCCTTGGTTTTTCTGTGTTGGATGCCACATTGTTTGACGACCCTTCGTCTCTGCTCGTAATTTTAATATCAAAATCTTGATACGGGAAATTGGATTAAATAATATTTCGCCATGGCTGCTGAAGGCTTTTATAGACAAGATTACCGGTCTCATGTCATGTTGCCAAAATTGTTGCTGTATGGTTAATTTGACAACTTTGGAACTGGTACATCAATTGCCGATGTTGTAAGTAAGAATGCTGTTCTTTGAACGTGTGTTCTAAAAAAACGCCTAAGATTCTATCAAGTGTCACCCCCAATTATATGGTTTTTGCTTAAATCGATAGGGCGGCTGTCCCAAAAGTGGTACCACAAACTCGGGGATCGATCTCCTGTTATTGAAAAGACTAGTTCTGTTTTGCCTAGGTTTACATCTAGACTATAAACTGCTGCCCACCTGCTGAATAAGTTTGATTGGTAGGATTTCGCACAAGGTCAACGAGAATTTGCTACATCCCATGAAGAAGGACTACATCATACCTATACAAAAGCCACTGTTGCAACGGCTTCTAGTTGCTTCAGTTCTTTATTGACGCCTTTTAGCCAAATTAGTGAAGACAGTACACATCCCTTAGGAGTACTCTAAGCCGCTTGAAACATTCACCTTGTGCTAAAGAGATAACACGGTTTCTAAACATGGTCCAGTTATACACGTTTCTTTATCCCAACTCCTGCAAGTCTTGTTTCAATGGCTTCTTTCCATTTCTAAGAAGGCTTATGGAAGGTCCGATTCACAATAATTGCACAGCAACAAGCCTTCTAAAATTTTACATTTTCCTTATCTACCACATTTCTGTCAAATCACACGCCTATATCATTCATAGCCTACATTCAGCAGGAAACGATGTAAAAATAATTCAAAAGTAGTCGCCACAATCTTTTTTAATGTCATCACCCATCTAGTACCTAGTACGTACACAACAATGCAACAATTACTTCCTTTGCAACGTATGTAGTGTCGCGGCTTTCCCATCCGTCAACGTTCATTGACTGCGCGAAAAAAAGCCTCAAACTAATACGTCAAATGCAAAACGTCATGCAAATCCACTTTGTTCGCAATAATAGTACAAAATAACCGTTAAGCCAATATGGCTGAGAATTTCAAATGTAACAGTTTGTATTTTCATTTTGCAATACGATTTCCTTTCAATTAGTTGGTAACCTCAAATTTTACATTGTTACGATAGATATCCGATACAACAACAACGACACAAAAAATACTGCCCCATCATATCAATGAATCATTATCGTCGTTCGCAAATTTGCACAAGTGTACACAATGGCGGTAATTGTGTATAACGTGACACCATCACCACACCGCCACCACATTGAAACCAAATATTGTCAATAGATATAAATAAATAGTCAAACCCATAGCAAAGGTGGGTACAGACGTATTGTCGATTTTTGGCAAACAACCACAAACAGGAAACAGCCACCCAGTCGCCATATACAGCGTGTACGATGTGTGTATTTCGACTTGATTGATGAATGGCTGTTTGTAGTATTTTTCGTGTTGTGTATATGGGGGCTTAAGTGGGGTGATCCACCACCCACCGAATGTGTGCTAGGTACCTATAATAAAGAGAAGAAAAAAAAAACTAACACAGAGAAAGACAGAGATAGCGAAATGGGGTGAGCAATGAAGCAACAGTGCACAGCACAACCACTTGAGAAATATGTCACTTCCGGTCGATTAATTTGTGAATGAAAATCGCTTTCGAATGAGTTTGGCTTAGTTCACATTGTGCATGGTGCACACATCACTTTGATGGCATATCAAGGCTGTGGGAGGTTGATTTATTTTGTTTTCTTCATGAAAAAGGCCTACCGTGCCTATAATGGAATGTCAACACATTTAGCTGTCATTGAGGAAAAGACAATCAGGTTTTTGAATGAATGACAGATACATTTGGTGTGGTGTATGATTGTTTTTTTTTTTTATTTTTTGTTGTGTTCAACAATATCAGATAATGAATTTTGAATGTCAATTTCATTGCAAGTGAAGGCCACTACGCATCGTGATAGTATGTTGGCGTGAAATCAATTTTTTTTTCTTTTGTTGATTTGATAGCAATTGGCCTACATTTGACATAAGGCTATTGACATTAAATGACTAAGAGTGGGGTGTATCAAATATAATTAAATATAAAAACATACTTGGGGAGGTATGTTTTATTACTTTCAAATTACCTGTCATCCTGTTGCAGATAATCCCGCTCAACATTAATTAAAATGTAAACACAAACGAATTACCAAGGCTCTTTGAAAACATCCTTGACATTTAAGGGTAATTTACCAAAGCCGACCCACCATTCCACCCAACTTATGCAAATGACATCACATTACAATATTTGCCCGCAAACGGGTGGGGTTTAACTATTTTTTAATAGCCAAAGGAATGTAAATTCATTCTTAAGCGGATAAACCAGTCCCAAATGGCATTCAAAATAGATTTCCTTTCCCCCAAAAAGAACGAACCGTCGAACACGTGTATGTTACTTTGTTCTTCCGAATTTCCATTAAAAAAGAAAAATGAAAATAAAAAAAAATCTGATTAACACAGTCCCCCTAATGAATGAATATAGATTCATCTGCCAACCTGCTACAGAAATTCAATCACCATATTTTTATCCATTAATTATTTCACATCGCTCTCGTTCAAATTCACACACATGTATACACCACTCATCAATTTTTCTTTTGGTGGATGATTTTTTTTTTTTATTTTTTTGTCGAAAAACGTCAAGTAGTGATATTGAATCTGAATCTACTCATCCGGCGTGCTGTTGCCTTTATTTATTTACGATGTCATCGTGGTGTATGATGGAGAAGAAATTTTATATTTTTGGATACCAACACAAAGTGCTCCTCCATTCATTCACAGAACCGGCTAAAATCAAACAGAAAAGAACACAAAAAAGTGTGGAGAAATGAGATGACTCGTCGTGTTTCGTTTTTTTTATAACACCACCGCCCGGAGTTGCATAACTCCAAATGCAGAGGGAGGAATTGTGAACTTGTCATTTTTTTCTGAATCAGAATCCACATGGAAGACATTTTCAATATTTACTTACTTCTGTAGGGCAAGTATTGGTTTTGTGTAAAAGTCTGTTTTTATCAAATCTTACCTTACATACGATACGCTATGGGCGGATGGATTTGTTAATAAAATCGTAGAGTAATGAACACAGGATTATTGGACACTAGGTAAAAAAAAAAGATTTTTAAAAATTGAATTTCTATGAAAAGGGCTAAAATTATTCTGAACTTAATTAATACAATATATTGGATTTATAATAAAATCTGATTGCAGTGTGGTGTCACTCTTAAATCTGGATATAGATCAAAAATTTGATCTTTTTTGATGCCAATGGAGCACGATTTTGGATTGATTTTTGTTTGTCTGTGTATTGTTGAAATTTCTTGTCTTTGAAGCTAGTATCGGTATAGCTGTCAAGTTTCAAGTCACATAGGTTGAATGTTTTTTTTTTAATTTACATTTTACATTTAATTGCTGCAGTGTTATAGATTAATAATAGTTTTCCACAACCGAAATAATTATATAACAAAACGAAAATCACTCTTGTCAAACTGACAGCTATAATTTGTATTAGTGTGAGTGCAAGCAGGGGTAAATCTATCGAAAATCCAGATTTGCAAAATTGATCTGAGATAAAAAAAAAATTAATTACTTTGCCAATGGTACACAATAACTGTCAAAATCGGTCTTTTGACAAATCCAGATAAAAAAGATTGATTTTTTTTTACTAATGGAAAACGCTATTAGTTAAGAGGAATGGGGTCAATTCGTTCACTAAATTTTCTTAAGCTTAACATAATTACTTTTACTGTCGTCCCCAAAATTAAATGTTTCATTCTGACTGACAGCGGAAAATTGCTCTCCATCGCCATTGAAAAAACTGCAGAGATAGTTCTTCCATACTTTTAGCAGCGACTGTGAATAAACAAGGCCTCTTCTCTTTCATCCCCACAGGAATCTGTTCGGGCTTTTTATCTCTGCCTTTGACGTTTGATTTTTTTTAGTAAAACTCACAGACATCATTCCTAATGTAGGCGCAGTGGCTAGTACGAGATTGTTGGCTTGGACTACTATGCGTGGGTCCCAGGTTCAAGTTCCGAAAGTAACCACACGAAATAAAGTTTTTTTGTACTTTCCCACCTCTTGGGAAGAGTATAAAATTGTCATGAAAAGCTTCTCAAATTTGAGTTTCGTCGTTGAACTAGACGTCCCATTCTTTGTGGTAAAACTACAACTTCGCAGAAATATAACTTCGCACAGACAAATGAATGGAGAATCTGGGTTTGAGGACATGTATTAACAGCATATTATTATGCCAGACATTTAATTTAATTTCCTGAATAGGAACCTCTATAACTGCGATGCGACTGAACGCTTTTCTTGTCAATTCCTCATTCTCAAAATCATTAGTTCTTCAATTCTTTACAAAATCTAGGAGGGTCGAGATTATTTCATCTCACGATCAAATCGGAATGGTTTTAAAGGATTCAGTAAGGTGGACTGCAAACATTTCAAAAGATAAAAGTCGTTAAAAGTGATTTCAGTATAGTTGACTGAGTATAATGCTTGTATAGTGTCTGTATAAGAGTTTTTGATGCCTAAAATTGTAGTTTGTTTCAGTTTCTCACAAATGGTCGAGTTTTAGGGCTACCAAGGACAAATTTCAAAGTCAAAAAACAATGCCAACTGAGATAAAAACAGGATAATTTCTATATTTGTGTTTCGCTTATAAATTTATTCGACTGCAAGTATTTCTGAATTCCCATAGCAAACATACCCGTAAGCTTTCGCAAAGAAAAATTAACGTCAAATTTTGAAGTATGAAAGAGACGAAAAACAAAAACATCCCTGCACTTAAGTGTTTTGCCTACAAAAGCTTCGAAGATTATTTTTAGGAACTCCTGGGCTGTCATCCGAAATTCCTGACAGTTTTATTTTCTCATCATCCAAAATTCTACTTACTAGTGGCGCTTAAGTCCGGAATTCTTCAATTAGCCCGGTCGTTAGCTAACTGCCTCCAGTTGCGCACATCAAGTTGGTTGAGTTCGTTTCCTACTTGTGTGCACCACTTTAGGTGAGGTCTTCCTCTACCGCGTCCGATGTCTGGAGGTAATCAAAGACTCTGCGAGTAGGTGTATTGGTTTCCATTCGCTCTACATGTCCAAACGTCCAATGGGGAGTTGTTTTTTTTTTGACTAGGGGTATGTCGCTGTACATCTAGTATATTTCTTGGTTGAATCTTCCATGATTCAGCGCCATTAAGCAGGGCTGGTATGATCTCCTTAGTAGTTCAAGTTGGGGCTTTACTACTAAATTGCATTCATACTCCGGGGAAAAAAAAACAGCTGTTGGCAAGAGTAATTCTTCGTTTATTTTCTGACGAGATGTTGTTGTCAGAGTTACTAGCGAAATTCTGCCTAAAAAAAATCGAAATAAGAAATTAACGAAACGAAATTTTTTTCGTTCATCTTTTTACTTAGTAAGCGTACGGCTGGTGCGGTCCTTGAAATTAAGCCGAATTACGAACTTTGAAATTTGGCGTTATTTCACAATGACAAAGAGAAATAACGCCGAACATTGCTTGTGAAAAAAATCCGAAACCAGTGAGAAGGTAAATGAATTTTCAAGTTTGTTTTGTTAATTTCCTTTGCATACATCCTATTTCGCACCCATCTCACATCCAAAAGTGATCACATTCAGGGGGGTAAGCGTATGCCATAGTTTATTACTTTGGTGGGTATACTGGTCCGTCCGAAAATGTTGAGGTAGGTATTGAAATTTGGTAGAAAAGCTCTTCGATCAAGAATTCAATACGGTAATAAATATTTTTTTTTAAATCCGCCCACGGCCATGCCCACTTTTAGATCAAATGTCAAGGAATTTAATAAATTATTTAGACAATATAATTTTCTAAATTTCATCCATATAAAGTTTTTAGCCACGATCTCTTGTTGGGGATGTTTAATTTAAGGATGGAATGGGGTCGGGTATTGAACGATTCGCACAGCGAATTTTAGACTTCCCATATATTTTTTTCCTAAATTAATATAAATTTTAAAATCGGATCTCCTCATATGTGTCCATTTTTAAAGCAAGTTTTTTGAAATGGGTTTTAACGATTTTAATATTTCCAACATATTTTTTTTAATTAAATTTTTTTGATATGAAACCACATTCTGAATATTATAGTCCAATATTTTCATTCATTTACATGTGACGAAAAATGTTGCAAATTTTCGTATGTGTCAATATAAACTAATTCAAGTTGCCAACTATATTCTGTTTACCAATAAGTGACCAACTTTATAAAAAAAAATCGAACCCACAAGAAGCAATTACATTCGACCCAATGACTGATTTCATTTTATGTCATAAGGCTTCATGACTTTTTACCAATGGAAACGGTTCTGATATTCTTTATTGTAATTTCGTTTTTACTGTTAAAAATAAACGTGTTGATTTTATTTCGTTCAAAATTGTTTTCAAATTTGTTTTTTATTTTACATTAACAAGGAAAAAAAATTTAATGAGAGATGCAAGAGTAGTACGTTTAAAGCTTTTGTGATTGTAAATGTTGTTCTTATTTCGTTTGTCTACTGTTAATGAGGACTCCGGGCCATATTTTTTAAAACGTACAAACATAAACACAGGCATTTTGTTTAACAAAAATTGTTTACAATTTAAAAAAATGACTGTCGATGGAACGTTTCCGATTGATGAGTAGAAACAATGAAAAGTTGAAAGAAAATAAATTAAAATTGGTTTACTGTCAAGGTGGTGATTTTGTTTTGATGTTTGAACTCGAAAAAAGGATAAACATAAATATTGATGTATTTACACATAAGCACAACATCTGTGTGCAATTTGGGTTGGAAATGTGAATTAAATTGAAATCAGTAATGGAGTTTGGCTTGCTGGAGTTAAGCGATTTTTAGAATGTGGATTTGAGTCTAATTAGACTTCAAATATACAATAGTGGAATATTCATTTGGCAACAAATACTACGCCAGATATGATAACAAATATTTGATCAAAGACAGAAAGGGTGGTTTCAAAAGTATTTGATAAGAGTCCCTCGCTTTCACTACAAAACCAGTATATTGGATTGATAAAATCAACTTAGTTCTTGTTTTTCTGATTATGTGATTCATAAGGCAGATGAAGAATTGTTAAGGTCCTTTCGAGTTTGCTTTGTTTGTATACACTTCTCTTGAGTGAGGTGGTCAACCTGTAACAAAGAATCTGAAACTCCTCTCTTCTTCCTTTTTCACTCGTTCACCTGTTTTCTTGTTCTCTACCAAAGAGTTTTGGAATTGTAATGTTCGTGTCGTCAGTTGGCATGTCTGGTGGATCGTGCAAATGTCACACGTTTAGAAATTATTTCTCTATCCTCTTTTGAACATCAGCTGTAATAAAGTTATGGACATCCAAAAGCGAACGCAGAGTTAAAGGCGAATCATTAATTAGATCCCCTAAAGCACATTATTAAATGACTTAAGGCCTCATACATTCCCTCAGCTTTATGTCTTACTATAGCAATTAGCTAAGACCTAGTCTTATAACTCCATAAGAGAACATGCCAAGATTCCAAATGGCTCAACCCTTTAACGAAGGAAATGGAAATTATTTTGAACAAAACCGAATCAATTAACCCAAGTTGGGTCGGAAATCGGAATCCATCGATCATATCTCAGAACAGTTTGGGGAGGAAGGAGCAGACGCATATTGCCAATAATCGTGCAACATGACGCTCTAGAGGTGATATAATCTCTAGATTCTGTAATGTAAAATGAACGAATAGTTGGACACTTTCGAGAACATCATGTCTCAGAACAGTGGAAAGAGGAGACAACTGAAGCTAATTGCTAATAGTAAGACCTAAAGCTGAGGGAATGTATAAGCTCTAGGTGTTATAAAGGGTTAATCTTAAAAGAGGATAGTTAAATACTTTCAAGTAAAAGATCGCATAGTAGATCATTTGCGGTACATGTTTTCAAGAAGGTACTTAAAATCTCACTAAAAGGCATACAACTTTATGACATTCCTTCTGGGTTTAGCCTAACCAATGCTAACTTAACGTTTAGTTGTCCAATATATGTATATAAAAGTTGTTTAAATGCATGATCCCGATTCGAATAAAGGCCAGGGTGTTTTAAGAGGTATAGAACTTTAAGTTGGCAACGTTATTTTAACTGGCGGCCCTTTTGTCAGCTGTATTTATTTTAATGTTGTTTTGGCATTTCACCATGAATAGACTGATGTCTGAACAACGCTTCCAAATTGTGCAAATTTCTTTTGAAAATCATGGTTCTGTTCGAAATACGTATCGCGCACTACGTCCATTTTACGGTCAACATAATCGCCCATCAGAGCAATTAATTCGATTAAGTATGGAACGTTTTCGCACCACGTTTACTCTAAATCATAATACGCATCCACAGAGACGTCGTACAGTGCTGCTGTACAGCGTAGCGTAGAGGAAGACCCAAATCAGTATATCCGCCATCGTGTACAGGAATTGGATATGTGGCTAGTCCATCCACTTTATGGAAGATTTTGCGGAAAGATCTTGGTTTGCGTGCTTACAAAATCGAACTCGTCCAATTGAAGCCACAGGACCGCCTAGCAAAGCGTAGATTCGGTGATTGGGTCCAAAGCAAGATCTCAATTTTCATTGGCGAATTTTGTTTGTTCCATGAAGCTCACTTTTGGTTGAATGGATACGCCAATAAACAAAACTGCCGTATTTGGAGTGATGATAATCCTCAACTTTAAGTTGAGACACCATTACAACCACAAAAACTGACTGTTTGGTGTGCTTATTGGGTTGGGGGAATAATTGCTCCGTACTTCTATAAAAACGATGCTGGCCAGAACATTACAGTCAATGGTTACCGCTATAGAGCCATGATTACTAACTTTTTCGTTCATCAATTGAACAGGAGCTGTGGTTTCAACAAGACGGCGCAACATGTCACAAAGCTCGTGCCACAATTGATTTGTTGAAGGAAACGTTCGGTGAGCGCATAATTTCTCGTTTTGGTCCTGTGAATTAGCCGCCAAGATCGTGCGATATAACGACGCTTGACTATTTCTAGTGGGAATATGTGAAGTCAATAGTCTACGCCGATAAGCCTGAAACGATTGACCACTTGGTGGACAACATTCGCAGCGTTATTGCCGATATACGGCCACATATGTTAGAAAAAGTCATCGAAGATGATGACGTCCGAGCCAACCCAGGCGGTCATATTATTATTATTTTTATTTTTTATTTATTGATTATTTTTTGAATAAAGTAAATTTCATGTCCACATTTATTCCATTTCAAAATTCTATACCTCTTAAAAAACACCTAGATTTTTTTTACTTTATCAAGAACAACTGCATTAGATCAATTGTACGCCAAACTTATTTAATTGCAAATATAGCCTTTTTTTTACTAATACAAAAATAACAAATACAACCACAATTAGATCTCATAGCTTTGTGAAGCTTGTTCGTAATATATAAAGACTTACATTTGAGTACTTCTACAATTGGGTTTGGAGATGTCCAAGTCATTTATCAAACATAAAAAACCACCTACCTATTAAAAAATCTTCCAAATGAATAAGCTTCCCCTATTTTTAATAGCTTTTCAATTACCTTTTACATTTTTTTGTAAAATGTTTTTTTTATGCATGAGCATTATAATTAACATCAATAAATAGTAAGCTCTCAAGTTCGCATTTCCGTTTAAGCTTGTTCCCAAACTCATTCCGATAGAAAATTGTTACACAATCAGTATAAATGCTTATTAAATTTATGAGGTAATTATATCATTAAGTCGCCGATTATTGTAGCTTAACTTAATCAGATGATTAGATGATAATAATAATCTATAGAAAGGGAGATTGGTTATGATTGTAAAAGAAAAACAAAATTTTATTTGGAAAGTGACGACCTAGTGATGTTTATTTACCTCAAAAAGTAATCTTAGTAAAACATATCGATTGTTGATTGTGAATTAAGCATAAAGATTTTATCAAAGAACTCACTAAAAAAAACAATGGAAACGTTTTGTTACGCACTCTGGTGGTAACCTTTGTACTGAACCATGAATGTAGACATCTGTCAAAGTAGCCACTTGATTTCTCTTTTTCAACGAGAACTTTAAATTTGTTCCTGTTTGATATAAACTATTTTTTAAGTTTATCAATAAAATTATAAAGTAAATTAAAAAAAGTTAAATAAATAAATTTAGAAATTGCAGTCCACAAGAGTAATTGCCCCCCATAAAACGTTACCAAATATAACTTTCTCAACACGACCTCTGTCAACTAACTCTATTCATAATAATTCTCTTAAACAGCTTAGCGGTTGTATAGTTGTGCAGTTTGTATTATATGAATCTATGCCGCTTTTAACAGGGTTGCAGAAGTTCTTAAACCTAGAAAGCATACAAAAAATTATCGAAATTATTCAAATCTATTACAATTCAATTCCGAACTGTCAAACACAACTCAACATAATCCAATGAGCCATCTTCTCGCACTCGCTTAAAGAGCTTTGAATGCCTTTACAGTTTTTTGGGGTGCGCGGCCGTTTGGTGGCGTGAAGAGGAAAGTAATAGACCGAATAATGTTTATAGATGCAATGAAGACTGACTTAATATAATTGGGATGACAGCCAATTTGTCAGCCTAATTGCAATCCTCCAACCAACATATCTAGTAGCCCATTGCGTGCCTAGATTCATCCGACCCTTTAAAAAATCGGTGGCCATGATAATTAGAAAAGCCAGTTTCATGGACTTTCAATTCAAGCTTGACTTCTTTTATTTATATAAACCATTTTCAGGTGAAGGTGAACCTATATAATTGACACTGAAATAGAAGACAGTGTCACATCAGTTGCTACAAAATGCTAGAATGAAGACTGCAGTCGTCTGTTTCTGTCAGAAAAAAAATGTAGACATCTATTAGACATTCGACAACCATAAACCCTTTTTCCTGATTTCATATTCGAAATCAAAAAATAGTAAATTTTATTGGCTTTCTAAATTAGAGAGATTGTTTCTGAAAAATTTCACTTTTGGAACGAAATACAGAGAAGGGTCCCGGTACAAAACCCAGTACCAAGTAAATGATGGTCAATTGAAAGCGAAAATGGAAATATGTGCCCATGAACTGACAAATGTAGTTATCAAAATTTTACTGTACACGAACTAGCAAACGATTTTTTTTATCAATAATTAACTTATGTGAATATGAGTTGACAATAGTGTCGGATATTGACACATAAAAGAACTCTCAAACCTTACCGAGTTAAAGGCACGTGGAAACACTGCTTTATTAAGCTGCTATAGAATTAATTCAGCCTTTATACAATGTTGTATGATTCTAATTTTACAATAAGAGCCATTTTAAAAAGTCTATGAATTATAAATTCAATATAACGCATTTCTGAATATCGATGTGTGTGTTTAAATGCATTAAAACTACTAAACAACAAACAAACAACAATCCCGCAACTGTTGTTTTGACATTCATTTTTGTTACTATGTTGTCATACCTGAATGCAGACAGAATAAAAAGCAAATTAGAATCTCCACTTATAAGCTCAAAGTTTTGCCCATTCCAATCATGATCTACTCCAACAATTCAGACGATCGATAAAATCGCTTTAATGAATTTAGATGGGGTATTTCCTGTCAAAAATAAAACTGCGTAGCTCACTAATTGTCAATTAGTTAGTCTAAATAAACTCGTGCTATACCATGCATCCCAATAGTCACATCAATCCTCATTTAACAAAATGTTGCGGTCGTGAGATTTAATTAAATGCTAATCAACTGCTGATTAAAAATCATTTAAACTTACTGACGCGTACAAAATACCAACAACAACAAAAATTGTAATTTCTTAATTCGCAAGCCCTTTTTGTCTGATGACAGATGATTAGCAAACCCTCTAAAAAAAAACAATTCTTCCACTTTTGATTAATCAGCGAAACTATATACAACCATAGTGGGTGTGTCATAGACCATTAAATCATCCTTTAAAATATTTTTTTTTCTTACACATTCCAAAACAACGAACAAATTAAATCAAATTTATGATGACATTGACAGGTGTCATTTATCAACATAAATGTCATGTTGTTACATCATTTCACGTTTCCGATGACTGAGCACAACACACCACAACATTAAAAGGTGTAAATGCAATAGACACGATCAAGTGTCAACTGTCAAAATATTTTTCTTTTATTTATATTTTCAATTTGAAAGCAAGCACACATATTACTTCTCGTTTTTTTTTTTTTTAATTTTCGGTTTTGTTTCAATAAACCTCAATTAATATGACCGATTTATTAGCAGAATTTCTCATATATGCGGTTTATTTTTGCTCCTCGCTTTGCGCTTAATTGCTCGATCATGATAAATTGAGACGCGAGATCGCAAATAAATTAATTATTTTTTTCTTGTGTTCATTTTTATAGTGTGGTGATGAGCTGATGATTACTCACTCACTCTGAATCGAGAATATGAAACATGGATTGTATAACTTGTACGAGTGTACCAGAGCGTATCGGTGCACATGGTGCAGGGTTTCATAAATCGCAAAGGAATGAGAATACATCCCAACCGAATGGTATTAATGGATTTTAATGATTTTTATTAGCTTGGAGGATGTAAAATTGTTTGCCAATTACAAAAAAAAATTAAAACGTTTATTTGCTTGGTGGCATAATTTCTGCGTCTCCATTAATTTCTCAGAACTACGGGTTGGATTGTTTTTTTTTTTTGTTTAAATTTCATGACTGGACATTGAGTGTCCCCGCGATGGGAATACAAAGATCTCTATTAAATTTTGATATGGAATTCAATCTTTGGTGATTCGGAGAATTGTGGTTTGCATTTT
Source organism: Rhingia campestris (assembly GCA_932526625.1). NCBI lineage: Eukaryota > Metazoa > Arthropoda > Insecta > Diptera > Syrphidae > Rhingia > Rhingia campestris. The sequence continues at coordinate 95,035,265 of OW052184.1, forward strand.
ACTTATCAGGCCTGTGTTTGTTGAAGAAAATGATACGAAAATTAAACTTGATAGGTTTTTATCAGTTTTGTCGCTGACCCTCGCAATAAACAGAGATTACGTACAAAAAAGAACCTTTTTCATTGTATGTTTGAAAAGTTGAGTGTGTAAGCTTGTCTCGGATTTTTTTTTTGTGCTATCATCAAAGTCTGGCAAGTTTGCAAGTAAGACATAAGTATCGCAATGGGCTAAAAAAAAACATTTAAACAATTTAGAACTCGTTTTGTTAGGAGTTTACTCGGAAATTGCATGTTTTGGCATGTTTCTTAATTAGTTTTTATCTTGAAGAGCCAGGAACGAAGTAAGCTTGCGTCATGTCGGCGCTCGGGCCACCTTATCTATCTGTCATCGTCTAGACTCTAGTGAGAGGCAGCGAGTTCAGTAAGGCTTTTTTTTAACATAGTTTTCGTTTTCTTAGTAATTTGTTTGTAAACTTAGTCACATCACGGCTTATTTTAAGCTATTGAAGGTTAAATGCATGTTCTTTAGTCATCGTTTCGACCTTGAACTTGAAGGGATTTATAAGAGTAGGTGGTTAGGTATAATACTGTCGTTTTTGTCAGATTAGCAATGTAACGAAATAATTATTGAACAGAAGCCTCTTCATATTCATATCTACAGGTCACAATGGCTACATTACCTTAAAAAATATTTAAACGTTTTCTTTGAAAAAAAAAAACATTTTTAGTCAAATTTTAAAATATTTAAAAAAAAAACTTTTGATACAAAACCATTTGTCATATTAACAAGCATATTTCGTCTATAGATCCACGCCCACTTTTTGGGGACATTTTCTTAACAAAACAATTTTTGTGCACTACCCCATATCAAATGCAATAGAAATTTACGAAATGCGAAATCCGATGACGAATGAATTCCATCAGCCTAATTGTAAGTTTCAAGTAATTATCAGGCTTTCGTTTTCCCTTTTCGTAAACCAACCTATCTCCCTTGTTTTATGACATAATCTCTACAAGGTCAAAAGTGTAATAATTATGAAAAATCATTCATCGTTTCGACCTCGAACTTGAAGATTGATGATATTAGGTCGTTATGTAGGTGGTGTCCATATATACAATCCACAACCAGATGGCTTCTCATATAGACACGTAGGAATCTGATGAGTCCACGAAAATGACTTCAATGGAAAACTCAATTATCCAGGCATTTTCCAGTGGATTTAGGGACCACTGGTATGTTAAATAAAACGGTTTGTGCATGTGGCTCTTACTTGGTAACCAACTTACCGCTCAAGCAAGCTGGTTCCTGTTTTTTTATTTAAACTCGCTTTCCCTAGGGGTATATTAGTTTTGATACAAAGTTTGTAACATAGAGAAATAATTTAGTTAGATAAAGTATATGGATTGACTCAGAATCCCTAGCTGATTCCATTTAGCCATGTCTGTCTATCCGCCCGTCCGTCTGTTCAGCGCCGATTTTAAGGCCTTAAGTTTTGAACTCGGATAATAAAATTTGGTATATGGGATCCTTGTCCATGCCTTGAACAAGTGTGTTAAATACGCCCACTTTTTGGAGGCGTTTTTCTACAAAAACCATTTGTTATCCACTCCCCATAGCATATGCAATAGAAACCCGTTTTTGTCAAACCATAAAAGATTTTGATAAAACTTTCTGAAAAATATGTTGACAATGCCATTTTCTAATGTCATCCCCATAAAATGTTTACCCACACCCACTTTTTGGGGACTATTAGTATTAAAGATGGGGTGGGATGGAATAGGGTATTAAACGATTCACACTGCGGATAGTAGCCTACTCATATTTTTTTTTGGTAAAATCCTGTATGAATACTCTGAGAACCTTGCTTCGATTAATGACCGACTGCATGATATCCTCCCAAATAAAAAAATTTCGCTTCGATAAAGCACAATCAATGCTATCTCCCATCCAGCAATATTACCTGTATGAAGTCTTATGGAAAAACATTTGGCGCACTTTTAGGAAGCTATTTTCTTCTATGCAACGAAGTACTTGAATCGTGTTGACTGATTCTCCGGTAGGTTCCCGATCTTTTCACTTTTTTCCGATCGGTACACCTTTTCCCGATCTTTTAACCTTTTTTAAGCCTTCATTCGTAAGCTCTATTCATGCAATGCTTCGGATTAACTTTGTGCGAAGTTCTACAGAAACATCTTAACGTATGGTACATGTACACACATCGGAAGCTTAAAAACAACCTTACAGAGATTATACCATCATAACTTCGGTTATGTTTGTGAATTTTCCTGCATAATGTCTTAAAAAGGCTTCTACCCAAACAATCGACATTAAAGTGGGTTAGTACAAAGAATACCACAGACAAACTTTTCCAGTCCTCAATAGGTATTTTTACTATCATATCGACATGATGTTTATGTCCTCTGCTTCTGTGGTCATGTATTAATCATTGCGATTGTCTCTTCCTGAATGTCGACAGCCTTTATGCAGTAAAGGGCGCCTTTGCTTATTATTTATTCATTCCCCGGCCAGTTTGGCAATCCACATTTTATGGAATTCCCTGTGATCGAAATTGTTTTTTTTTTTTAGGGAGTAGCATCCAGGAGCAATTATAAATTAATAAAACCTTTCCTACAACCTCTATTCTTTAATTATAATTTAGTAGATCTTTCAAAAGTAATTTCACAACAAACATCCATGTTACCAGAGACTTCCGTTGAAGTTCCAAGCTTGTCTCGATCTATTCCACCGGCGCGTACGGCGCAGTCCATTTGCATTTTGCTGCAAAACTACGATCTGGCACGCACGTATTCCTCTGTTGACAGGAAAAGCCAACTTCCTTTTTCCGTTTGTTGTTTGCCATTTATTATTGCGATACAATACCGCCTACAAAATAGAAACCCTTCTATGCTGTCCATTCGGTCGTTTACAAGTTTCAATTTCAAAAGTGAAACGCTTCCAAACACGGCGGATGTTGTTTTGCATGTTCCTTTCTTATTGTTGTTTTCGTTGTCATATTTTTGTTTTCTCGTTGACACTTCCTCCCTTTCTCGAGTGTTTTTGATTATAATAATTTTGTTTGTATTAATTGCTTGATGTTTTCTTTATAAAAAAAAAAATTAAAAATAAATTTTGTGTTCTTTCCTTCTTTTTCCAGATGGTTTCTCAAGTTTCCGGGATGCATTTCCGGAATGGTGTGAAGATGATAGCAATCAGAATCAGGAAATGGAATCTAGTCGTGGTACACAAGCTGACCAGCTAATGGGTTTGAGGTTAGTATTTGTTTTTAAAATAAAACGGTCCTCACTTACTAATTAAATTTTTGTCTTGTAATTTGCAGATCACTGAGGATATCGATACCCCATTCGGATTCTGCTTGTAGTAGTTCAGCTGAGTCATCCGATGGTGAGGGCACAACACATCATAATTTTAATGAAGCACCAGTGGAAATAGTGCCGGGACTTTTTTTGGGCAATGCATCACACAGTGAGGATTCAGGGGCATTACAAAAATATAATATTAAGGTAGGGGTTATACTTTAAAAATAGTTTTATCGAAGATTTTCTTCACAATATTTTTTTTTCTTTACAGTACGTTTTGAATGTGACACCTGATCTTCCAAATGTTTTTGAAGCCTCCGGAGATATACAGTATTTACAAATTCGAATAACGGATCACCATTCACAAGATTTGGCTATGTACTTTCCAACAGCTATTCAGTTCATTGGTGAGTAATGATTTTTTTTTTCATAGTTGTTGACATTTTTAGTGATCCTTAGAACGATCGCGCGAGGTCTTAAAGTTTGAAGCTGTAGGTGTAGGTTTATTTTTAATTGGTTTAAATGTTTGTTTGTAGTTAAATTGATCTTAAGAGAGTACATAGCTTATGCAGTTAAAATGGATCTTCATGATCCAAGCAATTATCTTGCAAATTAAGTTGGAAATTTGAATTTTGGATTGCAAGACATTCTCAATCGCGGATATGCCACTAAACTGACAGGACGATTAAAACTCGTGAAATTAAATTTTATTTGGCGAAAGGCAGTCGCCAAAATAAATGTAAAACTCATGTCAACATTTATGTAGGGATAGCCATCTTGATAGCAGTGTGTGTTCAAACTTTTTGATATGCGACTGCGACTTTTTAGTAGCGCGATTATGCATGCCCATTGCCCACTATTAGGTCGTCTTATCGATTATATTGAGATATTAGTTATTCCTACAAATGGCCTCGACGAATCACAAGTGTATAACTTGTTGTAGTAACCACCGAATTCTGAGTAAACTCCTAAAATATAAACTACATCAGATTAAGAATGTTTGCAAATGTTAGCGTCTTCACTTGACGTTTCACTTGACTATTTGTGCTGATATTTGCCAATGTACGCACAATCGCTTGTCGTTCTGTTATGAGTTTTGCCTGACACTATACTTCAAGACCATCCTTTGTAGGCCATATTTGGCGTGATTTCTCCTTATGAATAACAAATTGCCATCAACCTTCCCTTTCTTTCCCCAGCACTATTGCAGCACATGAACGGCATCGTAGATGTTGCTTAATGCTGCTACTGCAATGCTTGTATTGGCGAAATCCTATGCTTGATTTGTAGATAGCTTGAAGGGTTTCTGAACTACCTATCTTTGTATGGGTGTTTCTACCTTAGTTTTACTTCGTAACCCCTTTTGTGAAGTTATGCCTGTGGACCTGGAGCACCCACATAAACTGTTTATATAGAACTTCCACTTGAAGGTGTTATTAGGTGTTATTTACTTGGGTGCTTAACTTTTGTACAGCCTCCGGTCAATAATAAGTTGCAGGTATCGGTTCTAGTCTGATTACCAATCTATAGTTTGGAAGAGTTGATATGTGGATGGCCAGATAGAATGATACGAATAAAGAAAACAGGTGTCCAAAAACAACGATAAACAGGCAGATCTGTAATGCATGCAGCAAAAAAAAAAAACAAATTTTTGGATCAACAGGCTCTTTAGTACCGGTCCTAGCTTTCTCACAACTATTCATGTGTGCTCGTGTACCTCTTGCACGATGGCGGGACCTCCTGTTTTATGTCGACTCCAAACTGCTAATTTAAGATAAGGCTTTCTTGACAGTTGATACTACGCGGATGGTTTGTCAGATCATCCCGATATGAGGGCCAGTGAGAACATTTAGGTGTTGCTACGGCTGGGAATCGAACCCAGACCTTCGAACCATCGAGCTCATCATAACCTCATCGATATGAAAACAGAGTGATTATGAATGGCCAACTACCTACCGCTTTTGTTAATTTCGTCATTCCTAGTAATCTATTGTATATAGCGTGCCATAGTGCTGGTATGAATGGTGCAGGTGCATTAGCTGAAGACCGGTTAGCTGAGGATCTTTAATCGATTCCCAACATTCCCAACATTGTTCACGAAAAGCTTATTTTATTACAGCTCAGATTGTGGTTTAAATTGCTGCGTTTGTGTTGGATTTTTAATCGCAAATATTGGCACTGACAATTATGGCATCATTGTTCATGAAAACCTTGTCTCAAGTCATCTTTTCGGATTCGGCATAAATTTAGGTCACATCATTGTTCATTGTGTTCACATCAATGGTTGTGGTTGTTGCTGCAAAAATTGGTCGGTCTAAGAACTAATTGGTTGGTGGAATTCCTGTAGTCAGTTTGTAAATTCTTGGACCACTGCCTATGTTTCCTATGGGCAAAAAGGTATAGAACTACATAGAGTACGCATCACAGCTAAAAATGTTGTAGCCGTTTTATACACGGGCAGTAAGCGCGAAGTGGAATTTTTGACGTTCGTAAGCATCGGCTATGCTGTTTCTTGATGATGGCATTTCAATGTGAACACGGGGGTATCAATATCAGTACCCCGCATAGTAAATTTTTGTGGTATGAGATGGGCACTCTATGTAGTTGTATACTCTTTGGTAAGGAATTCTGTTTTGGAACAAGTACTTCATTACTCACGTTAGGAAGTAAGACACACCAATATTTTTTTAATACTCATTGCTTATATCTTGTGTAACGCATATGGATGCTCTAATTCATTCTGTTCCTTCTATGTAATTGTCAAGTATTCGCGCGAGAATTTAAATGCTCTTGCAGCTGCTATTTTATTTTAGCAAAGCCTCTGATCGCTTTTGAGTTTCACGTACCATGTCACAGATTTTTCGTAGTTAGGTAGCTTTTTATGGGCGCTATTATATTTTTTTGATTTTCCATACTTATGGCTCATTGAAAGAGTACGGTTTGCAACCATTTGGGTCACAAAAGATCACTTATAGCACCTTTTTCTTTTTCAAATCAGCAATTCTATGATCTGGGTGAAGGCAGTTGAATCGTGTTCTGTGAAGTAAAAAAGAACCCATTACAAGCTTCACTGTGTCACCAAACAACAATTTCTATATTAAATTTAAATTAAATATTATTAACTTTCTATATTTTATTTATAGAGGAAGCCCGGTCTAAAAATGCCGCCGTGCTGGTCCACTGCCTGGCTGGTGTTTCACGTTCAGTCACCGTAACACTCGCCTATCTAATGCAAACGCGTGCTCTCAGCCTAAATGATGCCTTCAATCTAGTGCGCGATCGCAAACCCGACGTTTCGCCAAACTTCCACTTTATGGAGCAGCTGCACTCCTTTGAGCGGCAACTTCGTCTTAGTCCCAGCGAAACCCTAATGGACGCGACCAGCGGCTGCGATCGCTATCCCCCGCGCGGTGGCAACAAATTTACCTGCAATTGTATCGCAAGCGATTGCAAATGCATGCAAACCAGCGGTTTCATTGCAAACGTTAAAGCAACCGGAGTCTCACCAGACTCGGGCATTGAGTTCGACCGATGGACACCGTCCTCCGATACGGGACTTAAATGAGATCAACTTGTAGGAAAGAGTTTTGTTCTGCCACCTACTGCTGGTAGTGAAGAACCGGTGGCGCAAGCTGCCGATAATGTGTCGCCCGCGTCAACGACATCCTCGTCGACAACAACGACCGCTGAGGCGGTGTCGGTTGTTGAAAATGTTGCCACTGGATCGCCGCCACCAATGCGATCACCAGCAGCAGTGACAGCTATAACAACGCGTATGACAAATTCAGCATCAGTAGTGACGGAAACCCCGCCAATTTGTTGTGATGCTGACGAGTTAGATGAAGACGACGAACAGAAGGAGCAGTAAACAAAACTTTTTCCTACTCGATTGGTTGTTGCTTGGCATAACTCAAATTAAATTTAAAAAAATAAAATAAAACACAAAACATAAAAAATATTTAAAAATTGTTTACCACAAAAAAAGAACATATATATTTTTTAATGTTTAAATTTGTAAGCGGGAGGTAAAGCTGTAAAAACAAATTTCATATATATACACACCCCACAAATGTTAGTATTGTTAAAACAAAAACTATATATATATAAAAAAAAACTAATAACAAAAATACAATTGTTAACTCATCTCAGTCAAAGTGTAATTACACCACACCGATGGGAAATGTTTTAAAAACATTTTTTTCTGTGCATAAAAAAAGAAAAACGATTTTTTTTTATATTATAAAACAAGTAAAATAAAATATTTTCTAAGATTTAAGGAAACAAAAAGCCATATTACTATGTATAAGAATTCATCAAATGTCACAATACTGTATGTTCTTTCCAAAAAAAAAAATGCAACTGAAAAGCCAATTTTTATTCAATCGTAAATATTAATATTTGCATCTCCATAACTGATGCGAAAGTCACTTCCCCCATCATATACATATATCCGCGGAAAAGAAAACTAAACCGCATTTCTTATTTCTTTTAAATGTACCTAAATTGTCAATCACACACAAATCATAATATTTCTCTTTTTTTATACAAAACATAAATTAAATAATTAAACATATATTTTATATTTATTTTACATTATTATTGTTGTTTATAATATAAAAAAAAATACATTCACACACTATTCTCCGATAAATTTTTTTTTTATTATACATTTAACAAAACATAAATATAAGCAAGAAGTAATTAATTATAAAAAAAGAAAATAATTTAATTGTTATTATTTCTTCAATGTAATAGACTGACTTTTAGTTATGTTTATTAAAACCAATTATTGATTTTGTTATTACATGTAAACACAAGATTGTATAAATAAATTTATTTTTTTTAATTGCTATACTTTATGTTTACACAATTAAACAAAAATACAAAACAAAACTACATATCTTTATTTTTTTGTTCATTCAAATCGTTTGTATACAAGGAAACATTAAAACAAAAACAAAATATTATTAGATAATCATGAAAAAATAATAACAAAAAAAAAAACAATTTATTAAATGCGACTATAAAAAAAAAAACAAGTTTTATTTTAGTTTTCACCTTAAATCCGGTTTGGTTGCTTTCGTTTTTATGATTTCGAAATTTCTGTTCGTAAATCGTTTAATGGGCGATCTTTTTGTATCGGGAAACATTTTGGGATGGCGTTGCTATTTATGTGCATGGATGATATGGCGCGTGTATAGAGACATTTATGTATCGTATGGAATGACCTTTTCGCGTGTACTAATATTGATAATCTGTGATAATCAGCCCTATCGAGATATCCGTGGGAGCGGAAAATTTTCCGATTTTGTACGATTCGGAGGATTTTTGCTTCGAGGTATTCTTCCGAAAAGCTGTTCGGAATATTTCTCCGACATTTTGTAACGCATACCGGCGAATTGCGTTGAAGTGCTTTCATTTTTCGTGAAATTTTTGACAGCTAAGTGCATTTTTCCCGATTTCATCCGAAACAAATTCTTCACGGAATTTATTTACGAATTGTAGTGAAGTGAAGCCGTCGCATTTGTGTAGTATTTTTTTCCGATGACATTACCTCGAATGGAATTTGAACAAGTATGCGGTGCGGAAAATAATCCGCTCCGACGGATACCTCGATTGGGCTGAATATTTTTAAGGTCCTTTTCGAAATGCAGTCTTATGTTGACAGGACAATACAAATATCTGTTCAAGTAGTCAACAATGTGAATTGAACGAGGTAGGGGAACTCTATCACAAATATCGTTTACGGTTTTGGACTTGGATTGTGTTTATTGTAGTTAAGACAACTTTATTGAAAAGACAACTTAAAGAAAACAACATGCACGGCGGATGATATTAAAAGAGCGATAACTCAATATCGACCATTTTGGATTTTATTTATTATCAAAGGCGATCAGGGGTGAAATTGTTTTTTCCAAGCTTCCATATTCTTCCATTCTGACTTCTAATTTTCAAATAATTTTTCGAAAAATTTGGCAGGTATTCCCATTCACTCAAGTTTGTCCAAGTAATAGATATAAATTACTTGGACATTTGTCGAATATCCACCAGCTATCCATTACTTATAAATGCATATAGAGCTGACTGTCAAGTGCCGCGACCGAGAGGCGATTTCTTTTAGCTCTGAAACTTCAGAGCATGATCAAAGCGACCTCTACGAGGTCCGTATTAATTGACCAAGAATCCTGGGGCTCTATTATATAAAACGAGCGACAAGTAAACGATACAGTGGTAAACTATAGTCACGACAAAGTGCGAGATAAACATTTAAGACAGCTCAACAAAAGCGAAAGCTATATGACTGGCAGTCTAAAGAAATTACGAGTTTCGTAAAACCTAGAACGATACTCGTTTTATGTAATCGAATTTCAACGAGAACGAAGTGATTTCAACGATATTCGTTTTATAAAATTAAGCCCCTGAGCATGAACCAAGTGAGGGCATTTTGCGTTTTACAATAGCATTAGGATTGAACAGAGCTCACTCGATATGTTCGGTTTCTGCTTTGGATTAAAAACGAAAAGACCTAATACATACAGAAAAATGTATTGCCTTCTCACAAAAAAATTAAAAAGATATAACAAAAAAGACATGACGATCTCGAATTGGACTCGCGCAAAAAACAATCTTCAGGAAGGAAGCGGACATCTCGACTAAGCTGGTGTAATAATCAATAGAAGAGTGATTTTGTTCGGGCATATTAATTTGGAGTACCTAGTGTTGTTTTAGGCTAACTATTTTTTTCAGTAATTACAAATGCATATAAAAACGAACTGACAGTATAATACAGTCCATACCAAATCAGTTGGCTGCGCAGGTCTCTTAAAATGTATTTTACAATATCTTAAATTTCTCTTAAATCCTCTCTGCGCATTGGACCGTTGGCCAACTGATTTGGTTTGGGTATGGACTATAACAAACGAGTCATCACAAATTCAACGACTAAAAGGGAGTTAATTAAGAGCGGAGAAAAAAATAAGTGTAACTCGCTTCTATAGGTAAATTAGTCCATTCGCAAGAAACGAACTCCGAAGATCGAATGCAATTAGTTAGAAATTTTGACATTTCATAACATCTTCCATAATTCTAGTCGCTCTCGCTAGTCACTACTCCCAAGCCTGTGAATAATTGATGTAATCATGGAAGATTATAAAAACGTTTGTGAATTACCTAAGTTTGTGTCAACATAAAAATTTTATTTCATAACCAAGTCAATAGCCAATGTATTCCTTACCAACTTTCAACGCACCAAATGAAAACAAACGAATTTTGAGGTTTAAATTCGAGCGAGTGATTTGCTCTTGCAAATAACGAATGATGTTTGATTCTAGAGTTTGACAGTTCGTGAGAATCGTATAAAAATCAGCGATTGTTGGATTTGTTTGTGATAAGTGTTTGGAATTTAGCGATTTTGGTGTGGAAATGGTTAGATAAATTAAGACTGGCTCGGGTGCATGGTAAAAGTGTGAATTTGGTGTTTATATAATCTGCAAATAAGTGTAACATTCCTGGTCGTCGATGGGTGAGTTGTGAATAGAAATATAGTTTGTAGTTTGATGGTGGGTGGTGGGTGCAGTTGAAAAGTTGTTAATGTTTCTTGGACTGAGCTCGGGGTCCTTGGTTTAAATCGAGCTACAAAAACTTAGTTTTATCCCGCTTCACCTCTTGCGAAGGTCTGACAAGAGCAATACTGCCATGAGGAGTGGCTCCTCAAATTTGTCGTTCAGATGCGAAGTCTTCTTTGTGGCAAAAATAATAGCTCAAAGGAATGGAAAAGCTTGGTTTGAGGCCATGCAAGTATGGGCCGTAAATGGCTGATATCAATTAGGTAAATTTTGGTTAATATGTGTTGATATTTCTTTTTATAAACATATAGTTTTATTTTGTTGCATATACGAGTCAGATAAAATGTTTTAGAAGTTATTTACCCAGCATACCCATATTTCCTCATTTCCCGGGTTCCTGATTTCAGATTTAGTAAGATATCTTATATGAAGCTTCGTTCTTATTATTATTAGAACAGAGCTTCATCTAAGATATCTTACTAAATCTGAAATTCGGAACGCGGCCATTGTTGATTACATTGGGAAGTGTATGAATGAATAGCCAATGCTTTCTAGGGATCAGTTTTTCAGTGCAGGGTCATTCTTGTTGCAGGAACCTCGGGAAACATGTTCTTTAGCCAATTTAACACCTGAGTTTACCTAACAACTTTGGTGATTTACCTCCAGATTAAGCGATTTGGGTTATCTCGGACCTTCCTTAGCCCTAAAGACTAAAAACCCGTGCCTAAAAATTATGTAAAGCAATTTTACAGGCTACAAAAACGTTTGTTCTCCGATTGAAACGTATTTACTTTTTGTTTTGTTTTAAAGGCTGTGTAATAGAACAGTCCGGAGTGAACCTGGGCTTCAACCAAAATGCCTCTCCAATTAGCCGGGTCCTTAGCTAACTGCTTCCAGTTGCGCACTTCAAGTTGGATTAGGTCGTATTTTGTGCGCCCCACTTAAGGTGACGTCTTCCTCTACTGCGTCCGACCGCGACGTCTGGCTGAGTATCCAAAACTCTGCATCGCAGAGTATTGGTGTCCAATTGATCTTCATGTCCTTTTCATCTCAAACATCCAATCCGTAGTCGTTTTGACTAGGGGAATGTAGCTGTATAGCTTATATAGTTCGTGGTTGAATATCCACCTCCATAGCCTATTGACGCAAACGGGACCGAAGATTAGTTGAAGAATTTTGGCTCAAAACGACAAGGATTTCTTCATAAGGGTGATAAGGGTCTTGGATAGGATCCCCATAGTAGTTCAAGTGGGGGCTTTACTAAGAAATTGCCTTCTAAACCAGAAAAAACGCGGTTGTCAAGAATAATTCTTCGTACAATTTCTGATGAGATGTTGTTGTCAGAGTTAATAGCGGAGCCGAGGTAGACGAAGTCCCGTACTACCTTAAAGTTAAATTTGTCAATGGTGATGTCTTTCCAATTCGTCGATGTTGTGTGTCCTTTCGTGTTGACAGCATATAAACCCATTTTGCCGCTTCCTTCTCTATACTAGCAAACGTATGTCGTATGGCCAATTATGTCAATATCGTCGGCTTGTGCTAGTAGTTGCACCGATTTTTGGAAAATTGTGCCTCTGGTGTTGGCTCGGGAGTTTTACATAATCCTCTCAAGAATCAAATTGAAGAAGTCACATGACATTGCATTGCCTTGACTGAATCATTTTTTGGTATCGTATATTTGGGTGAGATCGTTGCCGACCCTGATGGAGCAGAGAGAATTCTACATGGTCATCCTGCACAGACGGAATTTGGGCGGTATAACAAAACCAGATATGGCTCTATATAGTTCGTCTCTATATATGGTGTCTCATGCGGCTTTGCTATCTATGAATAGGTGGCAGCTATCGATTTGGACTTCTTTGGTTTTTCCAGGATTTTCTGAAGTGTGAATATTCGACCAGTTGTGGACTTTCCTGGCCCAAAACCACACTGATAAGGGCCCACAAGGGATATGACTTAAGCCTTTGTAGTTAGCGCAGTTCAGAGGATTTTTTTATGAGGGATTGAGCAACGACTCTGAAGTTCCATTCTTCAGGCATATTTAAATCCGATCAAATTTGATTTTTGATGAATGTTATTTACCACATCATCTCCACCGGCTTTATAGCTTGTCTTGTTGAGCTTAATTGCGCGGTTACGGCCAACGCAATTAAGGGAGTTTGCTAGTTCATGCGATTCCGAGCTAGTCCGCGCTAGTGTGTTCGTAAAAAACTTGAAAATCAAATGAGTTTTGATCTACAAAATTACAAGCTTGGACTAGCGCGAAATCAAAAAGCGTGATCTGCGACCACGTTATTGATTATCCATACATTCGATTTACTAGCGCACTAGCGCGAACTACCATCATTGCTTACTAGCGTTGGTTGAAACCGCTGCCCAAGTGTAGGTATTGCTATCCTCACTTCACTTAGGTCGGGTAGTTGGTAGTTTAGGGAGATTATTTGCCATCGCCGTCTAACAGTCTGTAGAAGTGGTTCTTTAATATCCTCAACAAGGACCATGTTTCACGATCATTCGTTGTTCACCTCGACATGATTCTGTTCGCGTCTTGTTCCCCTAACTTTTTCGTTTTACTCCTTGGTAAAACTTACGAACATCTTTCCTGGGACGTCTCTATATCTTCGAATGGGCGTTTTTTGCTCTTTTTTCTTCTTTATGTTCTTCTCTTTTTCTTTTCGTATGATCAATGGCAAGCTCTCGTCTTCACCTTCACTTTGCCTTGCAGGCAATTGACACACAACCTTAAAAACAAACGTTGTTGTATGTAAAATGGCTTTATATCATTCTTAGGCATTAGTTTAAATTGCAACTAGTGGCGTTTACCAATTCATTAGCTCGTTGGATTTTTATAACAACGTTTTGGAAAGTCTTTGCCCCATATTGCGAGTTTGTATTAGCAATCGACAATCGATATGGTTCGTTTTTTCCTGATCGACTAGGTGTATTTAATCAGACTTTTTTTTTTAAATATTGACAACATATCAAATATAGGTCGAATTTAGAGTGCCAAAAAAGTTGCAAGGATAAGAAATATTTGGTGGCTGCTTCCTATTTCATTACTTTCGTCATTCAACAAAAATGATGATTGATATTTCTTAAATACTTTGTTAATTTATTTAATAATGTTGTTACCATTGATACCATAATCCTTGAAGTCATATCGAAAAATTAAAAAAAATGTTTTTCAAAATCAAGTGGGTTATTCCCAAAAGCTAGGCGAATCGCTTTTGATGTCAGATTTGTATTTTTAATACAAGAAAATTACCAAAGTTACCAAAGATCAAAACTTCAAAGGCAAACTGCTGATTAGAAACAGCTTTCAATTAGTAGGAATGAAAAACAAACTGAAAAGCATAAGGGGTATCATTTTCGCCTGCTTTCCCTATTGATAACAAACATTAGCGAAGAGAAATTGAGGTATTTGTTTCAAAACGATCCTTTTTCCAGGTGTCAAAGCAGTTTGTTTTTATAATAATCAATTTCTTTGTCGATTGTCTAACAATACCAAAATCAAAATTGGCATGATCGATTTTTGACAACTATTCCCAAGTGCGTGACTTGTTTGTGTGGATTACTTTTCACTGTGTTCCCGTGTGACAAGAAAAATAAAACTTATTTATGAATAAAATAAACAAAAAATGTTGGTTACTGAAAAAGTTATTACATTTTTTCAATTTAGTTAAGTTCTTGTTCATTTCTCTGTCTATTGCGGACTTTCTTACACTTTTTGGTATTTCTACGTACATTTTATAATTTTTAGTGCACTACGTCAATTTTTTTTTTTTTTACCATACAAATCAAAATAGCTGTACAAAACTTGCTTCACCAAATGAAATCGAGTTGACACTCAAAAACGATCAGTTGCAAACATCTATAAATGTTTCACATTGGTTTATTTGTGTTTTGGAACAAACATATAATTCTTAACACACAAATCCATTAATTAAATTAAATTATTATTTGAATTCTCAAATAAAGTAAAAATAAATAAAAATAAAAAATTATCAATACCTACATAAGCAATAATTTGAATTAAAAATATTATATAGTCAAATTCTGTTAACATAAAATGCAAAAGCAACAGAAAAAATGCCCAAAATATAATACAACTAGACAACCGGAACACAAAACAATTTGGAAAAATGATTAACAACATTGGAATGATTTTAAAGGATTTTACAATCAGGGCTGTGTATAAGGTAAGTAGATAGAAGTCATGAAGAAGAGAAAACAAAAATTTAAATAAAAATTTTTATAAACCGATATTTAACGTTTGATCGAATATTGCATTCCATATATATTAGAAACTAAAAAAATTGTAAAAGAACGATTCAAAAGGCAAAGTTGTACTTAAACAAATTTATGCAAGTACAAAACGAATTGATGTACGAATTTTACGTAAACAAAATATATATATATATACACACATCAAAAATACATCTATATGTACCATTTACTAAATGAAAATATTACAAAGAATAACACAACAAATATTTATAAAAAAAAATGTACATTTAAATTGCTAATTTGAAAATATATAAATATTGTATTTGCATTTTGTCATAAATACATTTCTGTATGAAGAAACAAAAATGGTTGTAATCTCTTCTTTTCTTAAATTTAAATTTAAATTAAATAAATAGAGAAAAAAACAGGAAAATAAATTTACTTCAGGTCAGTGCTATAAGGAAGAAAATGAAATATACGATATAGAAATAAATGTAAGTTTACTACATTTCTAGATTTATAAAGAGACAACAAATATATTTCGTAGATTACAAAAAGAAATGCCGCCAGTAGATATCAGATGTAATACTTTTTATAACTCTACTTTAGAGGGTTTATTAAATGAGAAAACAAAAAGCAAAACAATATATAGATGTATTTTAAAAATAAATGGAAACATTCACATTTTGTAAAGTCCATAAACACAATTTGTACCTTTTATATAAACAAAAAGAATCAACAAAAATGAAAACAAATGCTCGTATGCATAGGAAATTTTATTGTAAACATTTAAATAAAACAAAATTTTTAGCAAAATAATTGTAATCCAATGGGCAACTATTTATGTCACTTGTTTCTATAAACGGACGTTTTTAATTTTTGTTAGCATAAATCTAAAATCTATTTGGTACAAATATTGTTGTTTGTGTTTTTTGAATCGAAGAAAACATTTTTTTTTCAAAGTTTTATGATTGTGGGGTCAATTTAAGGTCTTTGGTGTCAATCATTTTTATATAATGTTATGGGTGTAATGTGGTTTTTTAATTTCGATTTGAACTAAGCTACAGTCGTTGGTTATTTTTTGCTAATTCACTTGAATCATGTAAAGTTTTCGTAAAAAAAGGTATTTTATATGTTTTTATTTAGAGCCACAGATGGGCAGATTGGTCCAAGTCCAAATTAAAATCGATCGATCCAAGCCATTTGGTACTTAATTACTTATTTACGTAAGTCCAGAATAAACCTGGGCCTCAACCAACATGCCTTTCTAATAAGTTCGGTTAGTTGAGGTCGGTTTCTACTTGTGAGCGTACTTATTCCGAGATCTTCCTCTACAGCGTCCGACCTCTGCCCGGGTATCGAAGACTCTGCGAGCGGGAATAACTGTTGGTGTCCATTTGGTGTGCAGGTCTAACCAATCTGAAATGCGCGGAGTTTTTTTTCCAATAGGTCTTTGTCTTTAAAGTTCTTGAAACGGAACCGACAAATTTATGAAGACTTTTTCACTCTAAACGATCAAGGATTTCTTCATTCCTTTTTGTTACAGTCCATGTTCCGGCAGGACTGGGATGATCATTGTTTTATATAGGGTCTCCTTAGTATTTGCAGTGATGGCTTTACTACTGAATTCCATTTTTTTGTATGTAGAAACAGCGGTTGGCAAGAGTAATTCTTTAATCTCGAAACCGAGGTAGTTTTATCTGTCTTTTTGACAGCATGTATTGGTCTTGCCCTTATTTTCTGTTAAACTCACTTTTACCGCTTCCTCCTCTAAACTAGCAAACGTGGCTGTGATATCACGTTGAGTCAGACCAATGCTGAGTGTTTTTATACAGATTTATACAAGACTGTGCCTCTGGTGTCAGCACGGGAGTTTTGTACAGTCCTCTCAAGAGTTATGTTAAAGAATGTGAGGTCCAGATGTAGGTGACCTCGTTAAGTCGTTACGCTTGAACTTTTCCCGAAAGTGCTACACGATTGAAATCATTGGCTCTCACCAGAATCCGTAGAGGCGACCTCCGAAGAGGGTAGATTTTCCAGTGAATCTGGATTGCCACCTGATGTATTATATCTTTTCGTTGTATTTACTGTATTTTCGTTTTTTTTTTATTTGTACACATTTTAAACTCGATATACCGGGAGTGGATTTTAGTCGCCTTCTACGACATACATGCCTTACCTCGGGTATATTCTGACCCCTGACTCGAAGGGGTTAATGAAAATGGCAAATTATAATTTTTACCGAATCGTTCGGAAGTGCAACGTTCATGCCTATACCCAGAATTCAGTTTGAAATAGATTATCTGAGCATGCAATATTCCCTTCTCTTTTTGGATCACATATCGACCTGGTTCGTTGGAGATTCCTTTAATTCCAACGAAAGTAAAGCCAAGTACTAAGGTGACCCCATTAAAGCCTACACCCATAACAATTGTATTTTCTCAGATCTAATTCTTTTTCATTCGTCGTGTATCTTCTTCTAAAATTGACCATTCATTATTTTTCTTATCAAAAAGTAAAACTAAAAACATATATCAAACCTTTGAAAGACAAAAAAAAGTATCTGTCCACATTTTATACCAAATATGACGTTTCACTATAAGAAAAACAAATTAAAAAAACATATAGGTATCCAAAATGTAACGCTGATATTTTAACCAGCGTTGTTAAGAAAAAAAAACTTTTTCTTTTTTTTTGATTCAGAATGTTAAATTCATGCAGATTATTATAAACAAAATTAAAAATAAAAATACGCAAACCTAACGAAATTTTTAACACAAATGTGATCGTTCAAGTATGAAAATTCAAACCTGATAATTAAAATTGTAGAAAAAAAAATTATATTCATACACACTCAAACACACATCCAATTTGTATGCATGAATTATAAATGTATTTTAAGATTAAAATCAACAAAATGAAGAAATAATTGAAAACACGAGTACTTTCGTTTTTTTAATTTTTGTTTTTACAGATTGCAGGAATGGCGATATCGAGGTTTCACATTTTTATCTTCATTATTTAATATAGGTCTGGTTTGCATTCAAGATTGCATGAACATATAGATCCAGCAAGATCCAGCCTTTGATCCGATCTATAATCCTTCAAGTATACATTCGCTCCATCGAAGATTTTTTTTTATTAAGGGGAACAACATTAATAGATGAGGAAAACTTTTTCTGTCAAAATAATAATTCCTTGCATTGCAGTATATAATATTGATGATTTCCTTTTATAATGCTAGAAAGACATTAGCACACTTAAGGGACGATTTTGCAATTGTCAGTTAAACAGTCTGATTGCTGTCTAATGAATAAATGTATCTACTCTTTAACAACAAGATAAGTGGGTGTTAGTTTTTCAATTACTGAATAACTCCTGATTGTAATTGAACTATTTTGTCAAACTCAACTGTGTCTAACTTCACGATACTGAGAGAAAAGAGAGATATGTAGTGACAATCTTATTTGTTAGAGCTAGCAATTTGAACAATTCCGATTGAATTAATTCCTATTAATGTTGTTTTTGATATTGCTGTATCAATGTGTTTCAAGCATTATAAGTAAAAAATATGAAGTTGTATTCTTTCAGCAGAAAGAGTGAGGAGTTGAATGCAAAAAATTGTTAAATCATTAAAACTTGCTAAATAAAAATAAATCAAGCTTTTACCAGTCAACTTCCATACTTCCTTTCAGCGAAATGCCATTGGAATATATTAAGTAAAGCCAGGCCAACCCATTAAAAATGACTTTAACTTTCCCATAAAAAACATTTCTCATATGCACCAAATTTTATTTGTCTCAGTTAATCCATTATCAAGTTATTTTCCATAAGTAAAACTATTTTGCATTTCCCCCATTGTACCGGTCTTATTACTTAAGCCATTTTTTTTTTCAAAATGACATTTGTTGTGAAGAACTACCTTTATTCCTTCTTCATGCCAAATTTCATACAGACCTTCCTTTCCCTTACCGAGATATATGCTAAAATGTAAAAATCAACCATCGCAACTGCTAGCCTGGTGTTTCATAAAATTCATTAAATTTTTGGTCAGTTGAATAAAAATGAATTTCGTTTTGCAGAAAAGTCTTTAAGGGCAGGGGGTCAAATGCAAAACTCGGTTTACTATATGAAATAACTCGCTAACGGATTTTTATAAAAAATATACAAATTAGTATAGGCCTAAATTGTCAGTTTGTAAGAAATTATTGAATCCCATCCGGAATTTCATGAAAAGTCCTAATATGTAAATACGAGTGGTGGGTGCACGACTGGATCGTACGCAACTTTCTCTTTCACAGCGAGTTTGGCGTTAGATCAAATCATAAGCATTTTGATTATTAATGCTAGAAATGATATAAATAATGTCGAAATTTATTTATACGAACGTTTACTCCGAAATTTGAAGGACTCGGTGTCTATGTGAATAATAATCATTTTTCGTTATTGGCCAAAACTGAAAATTCCGTTCAATGATAGTTGGGATAAAAATAATTATGTGGAAATATTCTTAACTATAATAGTAGTATACATATTAAATTTCATTTAATTTGACATGGCCTAAATGACAAAATCTGTTATATGGATTTTCACGAAAAAAATGGGTACGCAGTTTTGTTGAACTAATATGCTGATGGTATATATAAAGTTTAATCAAAATCGTTAGAGCCGTTTTCGAGAAAATTTAGGTTATGTGTAATTTTTATATGCCAGGTACCGGTAATAACATGGCTAAAAGCAAACAAAAAAAAAATTGCCTGACCAAAAGAAACTTGGATACGAAATTTGAAGACAATCGGTCAAGCCGTTTAGGCTGGGGAGACCAGTACGGACAGACGGACCGACGCACAGTGTGTTATTTTACACATCTAGCGGAACTTTATTTGTTTCGCGATTGAAAATATTGTTTTTTTTAGTTTACCTGTTCAATTACGTTATGTATGTATTTCTGTAAGTTTTTTCTGAGTTTTGCTTTATTATTTATTTAATACTAGCTGCCCGCCCGGGTACTGTTTCGTTTTAGGGTCCGTAATAGTATTTTAGTGTTAGTAGTATTTATTTTCTCAAAGCTGACCTGAGAGATTTTCTCAATATTTTTTTCCGTAAGAACCTTGTACAGAGTATTAGAAAACTACAAAAAAAAATCAGCCAAATCGGTCAAGCCGTTTTCATGTTATGTCGTGACAACGGAAAACGGGTTTCATTTTTATATATATTGATAGATTTTGGAACTTACCTTATTTATAATAGTTGGATCCATTATCTCGAATCATTTCAAAAAACATATGAGAAGGCTACAATCCGCTGTGCGGATCGTTTAATACCCTATCCCATCCCAACCTTACAATAAATATCCCCGAAATGTGGGTTTTATGGCGATAAAATATAGAAAATGACGTTGTCACAACATATTGTTCAGACAAAAACGACGTTTTTCTCCTGCATATGCTATGGAGTAGGGTATACACATTTGTTTTTAAAAAAGCCTCCAAAAAGTGGGCGTGGTTTAAAAAGATCTGAGGAACAAATGTTTATATTAACTCTATTAATGTTTTTGCATCGAAAGTTTTTTTGAAATTTCCTTAATAATTTAACGTAAACCGCTTTTTAACAGAAAACGCCCTCAAAAAGTGGGTTATGAAAAAAAAAAAAATTGTATGGGGTGAGCAGTCAAGAGCAAAAACTTTAAATGGATTATGACAAATAAACCATAGCAGAAAACATTAAGCACTATTACAGGAGGGATACATGTGGATACATTTTTAAAACGCTTCACAAACTCAGAAGACAAAAAAAATAATCCAGGCGTAAGGCCTCCAAACAAAACGAAGATTTCTTTACTTTTTTACATTCAGAAAAGATTTTTACTTACCTTCAAAACTTAGAATATCCCAAAAAATAATAAAAAATTATATTTCGTGATATAACTGCGTATTTCAACAAACACGGAAGGGTCAATTATACACGAAAAATGCAACTAACTATAAAAAATATTTTTGCTCAAGTGAAGCTTCTGTTTGTGATGTCAGAGACCGGTAAATACCGTTTTTTTTTTTTTTTTTTTAGCTTGTTATTGGTGGATGTTCTACCTTTCATATTATACCAAAACATTATGATTTGGCCGACTTTGAATTTTGCATAAAATTCCGCTAGATGTGTAAAATAACACACTGTGCGACGGACGGAATTCCAAAAACCACTTTTTTGGGTTCCGCTATCATCTTAATGTTCGAATCAATTAAAATCTCGAGGTCGAACATTTTCACGAGAACAATATCTTTCTCTTTGTAAGAGAAAGTTATAAATATACAAATTGGTATAGGCCTAAATTGTAAGTTTGTAAGAAATTATTGAAGCCCATCCGAAATTTCATGAAAAGTCCTAATATGTAAACAAAATGTGAAAGTTAATTGCAATCACTACCGTGCCGTGTTGGAACATTATTTTTGCGCGTAAGTAATTATTTGAAAAAGCTTTTTTGAGTGAAATTGCTATTTTGAGTAAAAAAGCTTTTTTGAGTGAAATTGCTATTTTGAGTAAAAAAAAACTTTTTTGAGTGAAATTGCTTTTTTGAGTGAAAATTATTGAAAAAGCTTTTTTGAGTGAAATGGCTATTTTGAGTAAAAAAAAGCTTTTTTGAGTGAAATTGCTATTTTGAGTAAAAAAGCTTTTTTGAATGAAAGAAATTGCTATTTTGAGTAAAAAAGCTTTTTTGAGTGAAATTGCTATTTTGAGTAAAAAAGCTTTTTTGAGTGAAATGGCTATTTTGAGTAAAAAAAAAGCTTTTTTGAGTGAAATTGCTTTTGTTGAGTGAAAATGATTGAAAACGCTTTTTTGAGTGAAATTGCTATTTTCAGTAAAAAAGCTTTTTTGAGTGAAATTGCTTTTTTGAGTAAAAAAGCTTTTTTGAGTGAAAATTATTGACAAAGCTTTTTTGAGTGAAATTGCTTTTTTGAGTGAAAATTATTGAAAAAGCTTTTTTTGAGTGAAATTGCTATTTTGAGTAAAGAAGCTTTTTTGAGTGAAATTGCTTTTGTTGAGTGAAAATGATTGAAAAAGCTTTTTTGAGTGAAATTGCTATTTTGAGAAAAAAAGCTTTTTGAGTGAAATTGCTTTTTTGAGTGAAAATTATTGAGAAAGCTTTTTTGAGTAAAAAAGCTTTTTTGAGTGAAATTGCTTTTTTGAGTAAAAAAGCTTTTTTGAGTGAAATTGCTTTTTTGAGTGAAAATTATTGAAAAAGCTTTTTTTTCAGTGAAATTGCTTTTTTGAGTAAAAAAGCTTTTTTGAGTGAAATTGCTTTATTGAGTAAAAAAGCTTTTTTGAGTGAAATTGCTATTTTGAGTGAAATTGCTTTTTTGAGTGAAAATTATTGAAAAAGCTTTTTTGGGTGAAATTGCTATTTTGAGTAAAAAAGCTTTTTTGAGTGAAATTGCTATTTTGAGTTTGAGTGAAAATTATTGAAAAAGCTTTTTTGAGTGAAATTGCTATCTTGATTAAAAAAGCTTTTTTGAGTGAAATGGCTATTTTGAGTAAAAAAAAGCTTTTTTGAGTGAAATTGCTTTCGTTGAGTGAAAATGATTGAAAAAGCTTTTTTGAGTGGAATGGCTATTTTGAGTAAAAAAAAGCTTTTTTGAGCGAAATTGCTTTTTTGAGTAAAAAAGCTTTTTTGAGTGAAATTGCTTTTGTTGAGTGAAAATGATTGAAATTGCTTTTTTGAGTGAAAATTATTGAAAAAGCTTTTTTTTGAGTGAAATTGCTTTTTTGAGTAAAAAAGCTTTTTTGAGTGAAATTGCTTTATTGAGTAAAAAAGCTTTTTTGAGTGAAATTGCTATTTTGAGTGAAATTGCTTTTTTGAGTGAAAATTATTGAAAAAGCTTTTTTGGGTGAAATTGCTATTATGAGTAAAAAAGCTTTTTTGAGTGAAATGGCTATTTTGAGTAAAAAAAAGCTTTTTTGAGTGAAATTGCTTTCGTTGAGTGAAAATGATTGAAAAAGCTTTTTTGAGTAAAAAAGCTTTTTTGAGTGAAAATTATTGAAAAAGCTTTTTTTGAGTGAAATTACTTTTTTGAGTAAAAAAGCTTTTTTGAGTGAAATTGCTTTATTGAGTGAAAATTATTGAAAAAGCTTTTTTTTGAGTGAAATTGCTTTTTTGAGTAAAAAAGCTTTTTTGAGTGAAATTGCTTTATTGAGTAAAAAAGCTTTTTTGAGTGAAATTGCTATTTTGAGTGAAATTGCTTTTTTGAGTGAAAATTATTGAAAAAGCTTTTTTGGGTGAAATTGCTATTATGAGTAAAAAAGCTTTTTTGAGTGAAATGGCTATTTTGAGTAAAAAAAAGCTTTTTTGAGTGAAATTGCTTTCGTTGAGTGAAAATGATTGAAAAAGCTTTTTTGAGTGAAATTGCTATTTTGAGTAAAAAAGCTTTTTTGAGTGAAAATTATTGAAAAAGCTTTTTTTGAGTGAAATTGCTATTTTGAGTAAAAATGCTTTTTTGAGTGAAATTGCTATTTTGAGTTTTTGAGTGAAATTGCTTTTTTGAGTGAAAATTATTGAAAAAGCTTTTTTGAGTGAAATTGCTTTTTTGAGTGAAAATTATTGAAAAAGCTTTTTTGAGTGAAATTGCTATTTTGAGTAAAAAAGCTTTTTTGAGTGAAATTGCTTTTTGAGTGAAAATTATTGAAAAAGCTTTTTTGAGTGAAATTGCTATTTTGAGTAAAAAAGCTTTTTTGAGTGAAATGGCTATTTTGAGTAAAAAAAGCTTTTTTGAGTGAAATTGCTTTTTTTGAGTGAAAATTATTGACAAAGCTTTTTTGTGTGAAAATGATTGAAAAAGCTTTTTTGAGTGAAATTGTTATTTTGAGTAAAAAAGCTTTTTTGAGTGAAATGGCTAATTTGAGTAAAAAAAAAGCTTTTTTGAGTGAAATTGCTTTTGTTGAGGGAAAATGATTGAAAAAGCTTTTTTTGAGTGAAATTGCTATTTTGAGTAAAAAAGCTTTTTTGACTGAAATTGCTTTTTTGAGTGAAAATTATTGAAAAAGCTTTTTTGAGTGAAATTGCTATTTTGAGTAAAGAAGCTTTTTTGAGTGAAATTGCTTTTTTGAGTGAAAATTATTGAAAAAGCTTTTTTGAGTGAAATCGCTATTTTGAGTAAAAAAGCTTTTTTGAGTGAAATTGCTATTTTCAGTAAAGAAGCTTTTTTGAGTGAAATTGCTTTTTTGAGTGAAAATTATATTTTTGAGTGAAATGGCTATTTTGAGTAAAAAATTGCTTTTGTTGAGTGAAAATGATTGAAAAAGCTTTTTTGAGTGAAATCGCTATTTTGAGTAAAAAAGCTTTTTTGAGTGAAATTGCTTTTTTGAGTAAAAAAGCTTTTTTGAGTGAAATTGCTTTTGTTGAGTGAAAATGATTGAAAAAGCTTTTTTGAGTGAAATTGCTATTTTGAGTAAAAAAGCTTTTTTGAGTGAAATTGCTTTTTTGAGTGAAAATTATATTTTTGAGTGAAATGGCTATTTTGAGTAAAAAAAGCTTCTTTGAGTGAAATTGCTTTTGTTGAGTGAAAATGATTGAAAAAGCTTTTTTGAGTGAAATTGCTTTTTTGAGTGAAATGGCTATTTTGAGTAAAAAAAGCTTTTTATAGTGAAATTGCTTTTTTTGAGTGAAAATTATTGACAAAGCTTTTTTGAGTGAAAATGATTGAAAAAGCTTTTTTGAGTGAAATCGCTATTTTGAGTAAAAAAGCTTTTTTGAGTGAAATTGCTATTTTCAGTAAAGAAGCTTTTTTGAGTGAAATTGCTTTTTTGAGTGAAAATTATATTTTTGAGTGAAATGGCTATTTTGAGTAAAAAAAAGCTTTTTTGAGTGAAATTGCTTTTGTTGAGTGAAAATGATTGAAAAAGCTTTTTTGAGTGAAATTGCTTTTTTGAGCGAAAATTATTGAAAAAGCTTTTTTGAGTGAAATTGCTATTTTGAGTAAAAAAGCTTTTTTGAGTGAAATGGCTATTTTGAGTAAAAAAAAAGCTTTTTTGAGTGAAATTGCTTTTGTTGAGTGAAAATGATTGAAAAAGCTTTTTTGAGTGAAATTGCTATTTTGAGTAAAGAAGCTTTTTTGAGTGAAATTGCTATTTTCAGTAAAAAAGCTTTTTTGAGTGAAATTGCTTTTTTGAGTAAAAAAGCTTTTTTGAGTGAAAATTATTGACAAAGCTTTTTTGAGTGAAATTGCTTTTTTGAGTGAAAATTATTGAAAAAGCTTTTTTTGAGTGAAATTGCTTTTTGGAGTAAAAAAGCTTTTTGGAGTGAAATTGCTTTAATGAGTAAAAAAGCTTTTTTGAGTGAAATTGCTTTTTTGAGTAAAAAAGCTTTTTTGAGTGAAAATTATTGACAAAGCTTTTTTGAGTGAAATTGCTTTTTTGAGTGAAAATTATTGAAAAAGCTTTTTTTGAGTGAAATTGCTATTTTGAGTTAAGAAGCTTTTTTGAGTGAAATTGCTTTTGTTGAGTGAAAATGATTGAAAAAGCTTTTTTGAGTGAAATTGCTATTTTGAGAAAAAAAGCTTTTTGAGTGAAATTGCTTTTTTGAGTGAAAATTATTGAAAAAGCTTTTTTGAGTAAAAAAGCTTTTTTGAGTGAAATTGCTTTTTTGAGTAAAAAAGCTTTTTTGAGTGAAATTGCTTTTTTGAGTGAAAATTATTGAAAAAGCTTTTTTTGAGTGAAATTGCTATTTTGAGTTAAGAAGCTTTTTTGAGTGAAATTGCTTTTGTTGAGTGAAAATGATTGAAAAAGCTTTTTTGAGTGAAATTGCTATTTTGAGAAAAAAAGCTTTTTGAGTGAAATTGCTTTTTTGAGTGAAAATTATTGAAAAAGCTTTTTTGAGTAAAAAAGCTTTTTTGAGTGAAATTGCTTTTTGATCTTGATTTGATTTTTTGATTGCTATCTTGATTAAAAAAGCTTTTTTGAGTGAAATTGCTATTTTGAGTAAAAATGCTTTTTTGAGTGAAATTGCTATTTTGAGTTTTTGAGTGAAATTGCTTTTTTGAGTGAAAATTATTGAAAAAGCTTTTTTGAGTGAAATTGCTATTTTGAGTAAAAAAGCTTTTTTGAGTGAAATTGCTTTTTGAGTGAAAATTATTGAAAAAGCTTTTTTGAGTGAAATTGCTATTTTGAGTAAAAAAGCTTTTTTGAGTGAAATGGCTATTTTGAGTAAAAAAAGCTTTTTTGAGTGAAATTGCTTTTTTTGAGTGAAAATTATTGACAAAGCTTTTTTGTGTGAAAATGATTGAAAAAGCTTTTTTGAGTGAAATTGTTATTTTGAGTAAAAAAGCTTTTTTGAGTGAAATGGCTAATTTGAGTAAAAAAAAAGCTTTTTTGAGTGAAATTGCTTTTGTTGAGTGAAAATGATTGAAAAAGCTTTTTTTGAGTGAAATTGCTATTTTGAGTAAAAAAGCTTTTTTGACTGAAATTGCTTTTTTGAGTGAAAATTATTGAAAAAGCTTTTTTGAGTGAAATTGCTATTTTGAGTAAAGAAGCTTTTTTGAGTGAAATTGCTTTTTTGAGTGAAAATTATTGAAAAAGCTTTTTTGAGTGAAATCGCTATTTTGAGTAAAAAAGCTTTTTTGAGTGAAATTGCTATTTTCAGTAAAGAAGCTTTTTTGAGTGAAATTGCTTTTTTGAGTGAAAATTATATTTTTGAGTGAAATGGCTATTTTGAGTAAAAAATTGCTTTTGTTGAGTGAAAATGATTGAAAAAGCTTTTTTGAGTGAAATCGCTATTTTGAGTAAAAAAGCTTTTTTGAGTGAAATTGCTTTTTTGAGTAAAAAAGCTTTTTTGAGTGAAATTGCTTTTGTTGAGTGAAAATGATTGAAAAAGCTTTTTTGAGTGAAATTGCTATTTTGAGTAAAAAAGCTTTTTTGAGTGAAATTGCTTTTTTGAGTGAAAATTATATTTTTGAGTGAAATGGCTATTTTGAGTAAAAAAAGCTTCTTTGAGTGAAATTGCTTTTGTTGAGTGAAAATGATTGAAAAAGCTTTTTTGAGTGAAATTGCTTTTTTGAGTGAAATGGCTATTTTGAGTAAAAAAAGCTTTTTATAGTGAAATTGCTTTTTTTGAGTGAAAATTATTGACAAAGCTTTTTTGAGTGAAAATGATTGAAAAAGCTTTTTTGAGTGAAATCGCTATTTTGAGTAAAAAAGCTTTTTTGAGTGAAATTGCTATTTTCAGTAAAGAAGCTTTTTTGAGTGAAATTGCTTTTTTGAGTGAAAATTATATTTTTGAGTGAAATGGCTATTTTGAGTAAAAAAAAGCTTTTTTGAGTGAAATTGCTTTTGTTGAGTGAAAATGATTGAAAAAGCTTTTTTGAGTGAAATTGCTTTTGTTGAGTGAAAATGATTGAAAACGCTTTTTTGAGTGAAATTGCTATTTTGAGTAAAAAAGCTTTTTTGAGTGAAATGGCTATTTTGAGTAAAAAAAAAGCTTTTTTGAGTGAAATTGCTTTTGTTGAGTGAAAATGATTGAAAAAGCTTTTTTGAGTGAAATTGCTATTTTGAGTAAAGAAGCTTTTTTGAGTGAAATTGCTATTTTCAGTAAAAAAGCTTTTTTGAGTGAAATTGCTTTTTTGAGTAAAAAAGCTTTTTTGAGTGAAAATTATTGACAAAGCTTTTTTGAGTGAAATTGCTTTTTTGAGTGAAAATTATTGAAAAAGCTTTTTTTGAGTGAAATTGCTTTTTGGAGTAAAAAAGCTTTTTGGAGTGAAATTGCTTTAATGAGTAAAAAAGCTTTTTTGAGTGAAATTGCTTTTTTGAGTAAAAAAGCTTTTTTGAGTGAAAATTATTGACAAAGCTTTTTTGAGTGAAATTGCTTTTTTGAGTGAAAATTATTGAAAAAGCTTTTTTTGAGTGAAATTGCTATTTTGAGTTAAGAAGCTTTTTTGAGTGAAATTGCTTTTGTTGAGTGAAAATGATTGAAAAAGGTTTTTTGAGTGAAATTGCTATTTTGAGAAAAAAAGCTTTTTGAGTGAAATTGTTTTTGAGTGAAAATTATTGAAAAAGCTTTTTTGAGTAAAAAAGCTTTTTTGAGTGAAATTGCTTTTTTGAGTAAAAAAGCTTTTTTGAGTGAAATTGCTTTTTTGAGTGAAAATTATTGAAAAAGCTTTTTTTGAGTGAAATTGCTATTTTGAGTTAAGAAGCTTTTTTGAGTGAAATTGCTTTTGTTGAGTGAAAATGATTGAAAAAGCTTTTTTGAGTGAAATTGCTATTTTGAGAAAAAAAGCTTTTTGAGTGAAATTGCTTTTTTGAGTGAAAATTATTGAAAAAGCTTTTTTGAGTAAAAAAGCTTTTTTGAGTGAAATTGCTTTTTTGAGTAAAAAAGCTTTTTTGAGTGAAATTGCTTTTTTGAGTAAAAAAGCTTTTTTGAGTGAAATTGCTTTTGTTGAGTGAAAATGATTGAAAAAGCTTTTTTGAGTGAAATTGCTTTTTTGAGTAAAAAAGCTTTTTTGAGTGAAATTGCTTTATTGAGTAAAAAAGCTTTTTTGAGTGAAATTGCTATTTTGAGTGAAATTGCTTTTTTGAGTGAAAATTATTGAAAAAGCTTTTTTGGGTGAAATTGCTATTTTGAGTAAAAAAGCTTTTTTGAGTGAAATTGCTATTTTGAGTTTGAG
The DNA here is from genome assembly GCA_932526625.1 of Rhingia campestris. Classification (NCBI taxonomy): domain Eukaryota; kingdom Metazoa; phylum Arthropoda; class Insecta; order Diptera; family Syrphidae; genus Rhingia; species Rhingia campestris. Next base: position 95,064,020 of record OW052184.1, read on the forward strand.
TGAAAATTATTGAAAAAGCTTTTTTGAGTGAAATTGCTATCTTGATTAAAAAAGCTTTTTTGAGTGAAATGGCTATTTTGAGTAAAAAAAAGCTTTTTTGAGTGAAATTGCTTTCGTTGAGTGAAAATGATTGAAAAAGCTTTTTTGAGTGGAATGGCTATTTTGAGTAAAAAAAAGCTTTTTTGAGTGAAATTGCTTTTTTGAGTAAAAAAGCTTTTTTGAGTGAAATTGCTTTTGTTGAGTGAAAATGATTGAAATTGCTTTTTTGAGTGAAAATTATTGAAAAAGCTTTTTTTTGAGTGAAATTGCTTTTTTGAGTAAAAAAGCTTTTTTGAGTGAAATTGCTTTATTGAGTAAAAAAGCTTTTTTGATTGAAATTGCTATTTTGAGTGAAATTGCTTTTTTGAGTGAAAATTATTGAAAAAGCTTTTTTTGGGTGAAATTGCTATTATGAGTAAAAAAGCTTTTTTGAGTGAAATGGCTATTTTGAGTAAAAAAAAGCTTTTTTGAGTGAAATTGCTTTCGTTGAGTGAAAATGATTGAAAAAGCTTTTTTGAGTAAAAAAGCTTTTTTGAGTGAAAATTATTGAAAAAGCTTTTTTTGAGTGAAATTGCTTTTTTGAGTAAAAAAGCTTTTTTGAGTGAAATTGCTTTATTGAGTGAAAATTATTGAAAAAGCTTTTTTTTGAGTGAAATTGCTTTTTTGAGTAAAAAAGCTTTTTTGAGTGAAATTGCTTTATTGAGTAAAAAAGCTTTTTTGAGTGAAATTGCATTTTTGAGTGAAATTGCTTTTTTGAGTGAAAATTATTGAAAAAGCTTTTTTGGGTGAAATTGCTATTATGAGTAAAAAAGCTTTTTTGAGTGAAATGGCTATTTTGAGTAAAAAAAAGCTTTTTTGAGTGAAATTGCTTTCGTTGAGTGAAAATGATTGAAAAAGCTTTTTTGAGTAAAAAAGCTTTTTTGAGTGAAAATTATTGAAAAAGCTTTTTTTGAGTGAAATTGCTTTTTTGAGTAAAAATGCTTTTTTGAGTGAAATTGCTATTTTGAGTTTTTGAGTGAAATTGCTTTTTTGAGTGAAAATTATTGAAAAAGCTTTTTTGAGTGAAATTGCTTTTTTGAGTGAAAATTATTGAAAAAGCTTTTTTGAGTGAAATTGCTATTTTGAGTAAAAAAGCTTTTTTGAGTGAAATTGCTTTTTGAGTGAAAATTATTGAAAAAGCTTTTTTGAGTGAAATTGCTATTTTGAGTAAAAAAGCTTTTTTGAGTGAAATTGCTTTTTTTGAGTGAAAATTATTGACAAAGCTTTTTTGTGTGAAAATGATTGAAAAAGCTTTTTTGAGTGAAATTGTTATTTTGAGTAAAAAAGCTTTTTTGAGTGAAATGGCTATTTTGAGTAAAAAAAAAGCTTTTTTGAGTGAAATTGCTTTTGTTGAGTGAAAATGATTGAAAAAGCTTTTTTTGAGTGAAATTGCTATTTTGAGTAAAAAAGCTTTTTTGACTGAAATTGCTTTTTTGAGTGAAAATTATTGAAAAAGCTTTTTTGAGTGAAATTGCTATTTTGAGTAAAGAAGCTTTTTTGAGTGAAATTGCTTTTTTTGAGTGAAAATTATTGAAAAAGCTTTTTTGAGTGAAATCGCTATTTTGAGTAAAAAAGCTTTTTTGAGTGAAATTGACTCAAAATAGCCATTTCACTCAAAAAAGCAATTTCACTCAAAAAAGCTTTTTCAATCATTTTCACTCAACAAAAGCAATTTCACTCAAAGAAGCTTTTTTTACTCAAAATAGCCATTTCACTCAAAAATATAATTTTCACTCAAAAAAGCAATTTCACTCAAAAAAGCTTTTTTACTCAAAATAGCAATTTCACTCAAAAAAGCTTTTTCAATCATTTTCACTCAACAAAAGCAATTTCACTCAAAAAAGCTTTTTTACTCAAAAAAGCAATTTCACTCAAAAAAGCTTTTTTACTCAAAATAGCGATTTCACTCAAAAAAGCTTTTTCAATCATTTTCACTCAACAAAAGCAATTTTTTACTCAAAATAGCCATTTCACTCAAAAATATAATTTTCACTCAAAAAAGCAATTTCACTCAAAAAAGCTTCTTTACTGAAAATAGCTTTGAGTAAAAACGATTGAAAAAGCTTTTTTTGAGTGAAATTGCTATTTTGAGTAAAAAAGCTTTTTTGAGTGAAATGGCTATTTTGAGTAAAAAAAAAGCTTTTTTGAGTGAAATTGCTTTTGTTGAGTGAAAATGATTGAAAAAGCTTTTTTGAGTGAAATTGCTATTTTGAGTAAAGAAGCTTTTTTGAGTGAAATTGCTATTTTGAGTAAAAAAGCTTTTTTGAGTGAAATTGCTTTTTTGAGTAAAAAAGCTTTTTTGAGTGAAAATTATTGACAAAGCTTTTTTGAGTGAAATTGCTTTTTTGAGTGAAAATTATTGAAAAAGCTTTTTTTGAGTGAAATTGCTTTTTGGAGTAAAAAAGCTTTTTGGAGTGAAATTGCTTTAATGAGTAAAAAAGCTTTTTTGAGTGAAATTGCTTTTTTGAGTAAAAAAGCTTTTTTGAGTGAAAATTATTGACAAAGCTTTTTTGAGTGAAGTTGCTTTTTTGAGTGAAAATTATTGAAAAAGCTTTTTTTGAGTGAAATTGCTATTTTGAGTTAAGAAGCTTTTTTGAGTGAAATTGCTTTTGTTGAGTGAAAATGATTGAAAAAGCTTTTTTGAGTGAAATTGCTATTTTGAGAAAAAAAGCTTTTTGAGTGAAATTGTTTTTGAGTGAAAATTATTGAAAAAGCTTTTTGAGTAAAAAAGCTTTTTTGAGTGAAATTGCTTTTTTGAGTAAAAAAGCTTTTTTGAGTGAAATTGCTTTTTTGAGTAAAAAAGCTTTTTTGAGTGAAATTGCTTTTTTGAGTGAAAATTATTGAAAAAGCTTTTTTTTGAGTGAAATTGCTATTTTGAGTTAAGAAGCTTTTTTGAGTGAAATTGCTTTTGTTGAGTGAAAATGATTGAAAAAGCTTTTTTGAGTGAAATTGCTATTTTGAGAAAAAAAGCTTTTTGAGTGAAATTGCTTTTTTGAGTGAAAATTATTGAAAAAGCTTTTTTGAGTAAAAAAGCTTTTTTGAGTGAAATTGCTTTTTTTGAGTAAAAAAGCTTTTTTGAGTGAAATTGCTTTTTTGAGTAAAAAAGCTTTTTTGAGTGAAATTGCTTTTGTTGAGTGAAAATGATTGAAAAAGCTTTTTTGAGTGAAATTGCTTTTTTGAGTAAAAAAGCTTTTTGAGTGAAATTGCTTTTTTGAGTGAAAAAGCTTTTTTGAGTGAAATTGCGTTTTTGAGTGAAAATGAGTGAAAAAGCTTTTTTGAGTGAAATTGCTTTTTTGAGTGAAAAAGCTTTTTTGAGTGAAATTGCGTTTTTGAGTGAAAATGAGTGAAAAAGCTTTTTTGAGTGAAATTGCGTTTGAGTGAAAATGAGTGAAAACGCTTTTTTGAGTGAAAATGAGTGAAAAAGCTTTTTGAGTGAAAATGAGTGAAGACGCTTCTTTTCAGTGAAAACGCTTTTTTGAGTGAAAATGAGTGGAAACGCTTTTTTGAGTGAAATTGCGTTTTTGAGTGAAAATGTTTTTTTGAGTGAAAATGAGTGAAAAAGCTTTTTTGAGTGAAAAAGCTTTTTTGAGTGAAAAAGCTTTTTTGAGCGAAATTGCGTTTTTGAGTGAAATTGCTTTTTTGAGTGAAATTGCGTTTTTGAGTGAAAATGAGTGAAAAAGCTTTTTTGAGTGAAAATGTTTTTTTGAGTGAAAATGTTTTTTTGAGTGAAAATGAGTGAAAAAGCTTTTTTGAGTGAAATTTCGTTTTTGAGTGAAAAAGCTTTTTTGAGTGAAAATGTTTTTTTTGAGTGAAAATGTTTTTTTTGAGTGAAAATCTTTTTTTGAGTGAAAATGTTTTTTTGTTTTTTTGAGTGAAAATGAATGAAAAAGCTTTTTTGAGTGAAAATGAGTGAAAAAGCTTTTTGAGTGAAAATGAGTGAAAAAGCTTTTTTGAGCGAAATTGCGTTTTTGAGTGAAAATGAGTGAAAAGGCTTTTTTGAGTGAAATTTCGTTTTTGAGTGAAATTGCGTTTTTGAGTGAAAATGAGGGAAAAAGCTTTTTTTGATTGAAAATGTTTTTTGAGTGAAAATGTTTTTTTGAGTGAAAATGAGTGAAAAAGCTTTTTTGAGTGAAATTTCGTTTTTGAGTGAAAAAGCTTTTTTGAGTGAAAATGTTTTTTTGAGTGAAAATGTTTTTTTTGAGTGAAAATCTTTTTTTGAGTGAAAATGTTTTTTTGTTTTTTTGAGTGAAAATGAATGAAAAAGCTTTTTTGAGTGAAAATGAGTGAAAAAGCTTTTTGAGTGAAAATGAGTGAAAAAGCTTTTTTGAGCGAAATTGCGTTTTTGAGTGAAAATGAGTGAAAAGGCTTTTTTGAGTGAAATTTCGTTTTTGAGTGAAAAAGCTTTTTTGAGTGAAATTGCGTTTTTGAGTGAAAAAGCTTTTTTGAGTGAAATTGCGTTTTTGAGTGAAAATGAGGGAAAAAGCTTTTTTTGATTGAAAATGTTTTTTTGAGTGAAAAAGCTTTTTTGAGTGAAATTGCGTTTTTGAGTGAAACATTTTTTTTGAGTGAAAATGTTTTTGTGAAAAAGCTTTTTTGAGTGAAATTTTGTTTTTGAGTGAAAATGGTTTTTTTGAGTGAAAATGTTTTTTTGAGTGAAAATGTTTTTTTGAGTGAAATTGCGTTTTTGAGTGAAAATGAGTGAAAAAGCTTTTTTGAGTGAAATTGCTTTTTTGAGTGAAAAAGCTTTTTTGAGTGAAATTGCTTTTGTTGAGTGAAAATGATTGAAAAAGCTTTTTTTGAGTGAAATTGCTATTTTGAGTAAAAAAGCTTTTTTGACTGAAATTGCTTTTTTGAGTGAAAATTATTGAAAAAGCTTTTTTGAGTGAAATTGCTATTTTGAGTAAAGAAGCTTTTTTGAGTGAAATTGCTTTTTTGAGTGAAAATTATTGAAAAAGCTTTTTTGAGTGAAATCGCTATTTTGAGTAAAAAAGCTTTTTTGAGTGAAATTGCTATTTTCAGTAAAGAAGCTTTTTTGAGTGAAATTGCTTTTTTGAGTGAAAATTATATTTTTGAGTGAAATGGCTATTTTGAGTAAAAAATTGCTTTTGTTGAGTGAAAATGATTGAAAAAGCTTTTTTGAGTGAAATCGCTATTTTGAGTAAAAAAGCTTTTTTGAGTGAAATTGCTTTTTTGAGTAAAAAAGCTTTTTTGAGTGAAATTGCTTTTGTTGAGTGAAAATGATTGAAAAAGCTTTTTTGAGTGAAATTGCTATTTTGAGTAAAAAAGCTTTTTTGAGTGAAATTGCTTTTTTGAGTGAAAATTATATTTTTGAGTGAAATGGCTATTTTGAGTAAAAAAAGCTTCTTTGAGTGAAATTGCTTTTGTTGAGTGAAAATGATTGAAAAAGCTTTTTTGAGTGAAATCGCTATTTTGAGTAAAAAAGCTTTTTTGAGTGAAATTGCTTTTTTGAGTAAAAAAGCTTTTTTGAGTGAAATTGCTTTTGTTGAGTGAAAATGATTGAAAAAGCTTTTTTGAGTGAAATTGCTATTTTGAGTAAAAAAGCTTTTTTGAGTGAAATTGCTTTTTTGAGTGAAAATTATATTTTTGAGTGAAATGGCTATTTTGAGTAAAAAAAGCTTCTTTGAGTGAAATTGCTTTTGTTGAGTGAAAATGATTGAAAAAGCTTTTTTGAGTGAAATTGCTTTTTTGAGTGAAATGGCTATTTTGAGTAAAAAAAGCTTTTTATAGTGAAATTGCTTTTTTTGAGTGAAAATTATTGACAAAGCTTTTTTGAGTGAAAATGATTGAAAAAGCTTTTTTGAGTGAAATCGCTATTTTGAGTAAAAAAGCTTTTTTGAGTGAAATTGCTATTTTCAGTAAAGAAGCTTTTTTGAGTGAAATTGCTTTTTTGAGTGAAAATTATATTTTTGAGTGAAATGGCTATTTTGAGTAAAAAAAAGCTTTTTTGAGTGAAATTGCTTTTGTTGAGTGAAAATGATTGAAAAAGCTTTTTTGAGTGAAATTGCTTTTGTTGAGTGAAAATGATTGAAAACGCTTTTTTGAGTGAAATTGCTATTTTGAGTAAAAAAGCTTTTTTGAGTGAAATGGCTATTTTGAGTAAAAAAAAAGCTTTTTTGAGTGAAATTGCTTTTGTTGAGTGAAAATGATTGAAAAAGCTTTTTTGAGTGAAATTGCTATTTTGAGTAAAGAAGCTTTTTTGAGTGAAATTGCTATTTTCAGTAAAAAAGCTTTTTTGAGTGAAATTGCTTTTTTGAGTAAAAAAGCTTTTTTGAGTGAAAATTATTGACAAAGCTTTTTTGAGTGAAATTGCTTTTTTGAGTGAAAATTATTGAAAAAGCTTTTTTTGAGTGAAATTGCTTTTTGGAGTAAAAAAGCTTTTTGGAGTGAAATTGCTTTAATGAGTAAAAAAGCTTTTTTGAGTGAAATTGCTTTTTTGAGTAAAAAAGCTTTTTTGAGTGAAAATTATTGACAAAGCTTTTTTGAGTGAAATTGCTTTTTTGAGTGAAAATTATTGAAAAAGCTTTTTTTGAGTGAAATTGCTATTTTGAGTTAAGAAGCTTTTTTGAGTGAAATTGCTTTTGTTGAGTGAAAATGATTGAAAAAGCTTTTTTGAGTGAAATTGCTATTTTGAGAAAAAAAGCTTTTTGAGTGAAATTGTTTTTGAGTGAAAATTATTGAAAAAGCTTTTTTGAGTAAAAAAGCTTTTTTGAGTGAAATTGCTTTTTTGAGTAAAAAAGCTTTTTTGAGTGAAATTGCTTTTTTGAGTGAAAATTATTGAAAAAGCTTTTTTTGAGTGAAATTGCTATTTTGAGTTAAGAAGCTTTTTTGAGTGAAATTGCTTTTGTTGAGTGAAAATGATTGAAAAAGCTTTTTTGAGTGAAATTGCTATTTTGAGAAAAAAAGCTTTTTGAGTGAAATTGCTTTTTTGAGTGAAAATTATTGAAAAAGCTTTTTTGAGTAAAAAAGCTTTTTTGAGTGAAATTGCTTTTTTGAGTAAAAAAGCTTTTTTGAGTGAAATTGCTTTTTTGAGTAAAAAAGCTTTTTTGAGTGAAATTGCTTTTGTTGAGTGAAAATGATTGAAAAAGCTTTTTTGAGTGAAATTGCTTTTTTGAGTAAAAAAGCTTTTTTGAGTGAAATTGCTTTATTGAGTAAAAAAGCTTTTTTGAGTGAAATTGCTATTTTGAGTGAAATTGCTTTTTTGAGTGAAAATTATTGAAAAAGCTTTTTTGGGTGAAATTGCTATTTTGAGTAAAAAAGCTTTTTTGAGTGAAATTGCTATTTTGAGTTTGAGTGAAAATTATTGAAAAAGCTTTTTTGAGTGAAATTGCTATCTTGATTAAAAAAGCTTTTTTGAGTGAAATGGCTATTTTGAGTAAAAAAAAGCTTTTTTGAGTGAAATTGCTTTCGTTGAGTGAAAATGATTGAAAAAGCTTTTTTGAGTGGAATGGCTATTTTGAGTAAAAAAAAGCTTTTTTGAGTGAAATTGCTTTTTTGAGTAAAAAAGCTTTTTTGAGTGAAATTGCTTTTGTTGAGTGAAAATGATTGAAATTGCTTTTTTGAGTGAAAATTATTGAAAAAGCTTTTTTTTGAGTGAAATTGCTTTTTTGAGTAAAAAAGCTTTTTTGAGTGAAATTGCTTTATTGAGTAAAAAAGCTTTTTTGATTGAAATTGCTATTTTGAGTGAAATTGCTTTTTTGAGTGAAAATTATTGAAAAAGCTTTTTTTGGGTGAAATTGCTATTATGAGTAAAAAAGCTTTTTTGAGTGAAATGGCTATTTTGAGTAAAAAAAAGCTTTTTTGAGTGAAATTGCTTTCGTTGAGTGAAAATGATTGAAAAAGCTTTTTTGAGTAAAAAAGCTTTTTTGAGTGAAAATTATTGAAAAAGCTTTTTTTGAGTGAAATTGCTTTTTTGAGTAAAAAAGCTTTTTTGAGTGAAATTGCTTTATTGAGTGAAAATTATTGAAAAAGCTTTTTTTTGAGTGAAATTGCTTTTTTGAGTAAAAAAGCTTTTTTGAGTGAAATTGCTTTATTGAGTAAAAAAGCTTTTTTGAGTGAAATTGCATTTTTGAGTGAAATTGCTTTTTTGAGTGAAAATTATTGAAAAAGCTTTTTTGGGTGAAATTGCTATTATGAGTAAAAAAGCTTTTTTGAGTGAAATGGCTATTTTGAGTAAAAAAAAGCTTTTTTGAGTGAAATTGCTTTCGTTGAGTGAAAATGATTGAAAAAGCTTTTTTGAGTAAAAAAGCTTTTTTGAGTGAAAATTATTGAAAAAGCTTTTTTTGAGTGAAATTGCTTTTTTGAGTAAAAATGCTTTTTTGAGTGAAATTGCTATTTTGAGTTTTTGAGTGAAATTGCTTTTTTGAGTGAAAATTATTGAAAAAGCTTTTTTGAGTGAAATTGCTTTTTTGAGTGAAAATTATTGAAAAAGCTTTTTTGAGTGAAATTGCTATTTTGAGTAAAAAAGCTTTTTTGAGTGAAAATTATTGAAAAAGCTTTTTTGAGTGAAATTGCTATTTTGAGTAAAAAAGCTTTTTTGAGTGAAATTGCTTTTTTTGAGTGAAAATTATTGACAAAGCTTTTTTGTGTGAAAATGATTGAAAAAGCTTTTTTGAGTGAAATTGTTATTTTGAGTAAAAAAGCTTTTTTGAGTGAAATGGCTATTTTGAGTAAAAAAAAAGCTTTTTTGAGTGAAATTGCTTTTGTTGAGTGAAAATGATTGAAAAAGCTTTTTTTGAGTGAAATTGCTATTTTGAGTAAAAAAGCTTTTTTGACTGAAATTGCTTTTTTGAGTGAAAATTATTGAAAAAGCTTTTTTGAGTGAAATTGCTATTTTGAGTAAAGAAGCTTTTTTGAGTGAAATTGCTTTTTTGAGTGAAAATTATTGAAAAAGCTTTTTTGAGTGAAATCGCTATTTTGAGTAAAAAAGCTTTTTTGAGTGAAATTGACTCAAAATAGCCATTTCACTCAAAAAAGCAATTTCACTCAAAAAAGCTTTTTCAATCATTTTCACTCAACAAAAGCAATTTCACTCAAAGAAGCTTTTTTTACTCAAAATAGCCATTTCACTCAAAAATATAATTTTCACTCAAAAAAGCAATTTCACTCAAAAAAGCTTTTTTACTCAAAATAGCAATTTCACTCAAAAAAGCTTTTTCAATCATTTTCACTCAACAAAAGCAATTTCACTCAAAAAAGCTTTTTTACTCAAAAAAGCAATTTCACTCAAAAAAGCTTTTTTACTCAAAATAGCGATTTCACTCAAAAAAGCTTTTTCAATCATTTTCACTCAACAAAAGCAATTTTTTACTCAAAATAGCCATTTCACTCAAAAATATAATTTTCACTCAAAAAAGCAATTTCACTCAAAAAAGCTTCTTTACTGAAAATAGCTTTGAGTAAAAACGATTGAAAAAGCTTTTTTTGAGTGAAATTGCTATTTTGAGTAAAAAAGCTTTTTTGAGTGAAATGGCTTTTTTGAGTGAAAATGATTGAAAAAGCTTTTTTGAGTGAAATTGCTATTTTGAGTAAAAAAGCTTTTTTGAGTGAAATTGCTTTTTTGAGTGAAATGGCTATTTTGAGTAAAAAAAGCTTTTTTGAGTGAAATGGCTATTTTGAGTAAAAAAAAGCTTTTTTGAGTGAAATTGCTTTTGTTGAGTGAAAATGATTGAAAAAGCTTTTTTGAGTGAAATTGCTATTTTGAGAAAAAAAGCTTTTTGAGTGAAATTGCTTTTTTGAGTGAAAAAGCTTTTTTGAGTGAAATTGCTTTATTGAGTAAAAAAGCTTTTTTGAGTGAAAATTATTGAAAAAGCTTTTTTTGAGTGAAATTGCTTTTTTGAGTAAAAAAGCTTTTTTGAGTGAAATTGCTATTTTGAGTGAAATTGCTATTTTGAGTAAAAAAGCTTTTTTGAGTGAAATTGCTTTTTTGAGTGAAAATTATTGAAAAAGCTTTTTTGGGTGAAATTGCTATTTTGAGTAAAAAAGCTTTTTTGAGTGAAATTGCTATTTTGAGTTTTTGAGTGAAAATTATTGAAAAAGCTTTTTTGAGTGAAATTGCTATCTTGATTAAAAAAGCTTTTTTGAGTGAAATGGCTATTTTGAGTAAAAAAAAGCTTTTTTGAGTGAAATTGCTTTTGTTGAGTGAAAATGATTGAAAAAGCTTTTTTGAGTGAAATTGCTATTTTGAGAAAAAAAGCTTTTTGAGTGAAATTGCTTTTTTGAGTGAAAATTATTGAAAAAGCTTTTTTGAGTAAAAAAGCTTTTTTGAGTGAAATTGCTATTTTGAGTAAAAAAGCTTTTTTGAGTGAAATTGCTTTTTTGAGTAAAAAAGCTTTTTTGAGTGAAAATTATTGAAAAAGCTTTTTTTGAGTGAAATTGCTTTTTTGAGTAAAAAAGCTTTTTTGAGTGAAATTGCTTTATTGAGTAAAAAAGCTTTTTTGAGTGAAAGAAATTGCTATTTTGAGTAAAAAAAGCTTTTTTGAGTGAAATTGCATTTTGAGTGAAATTGCTATTTTGAGTAAAAAAGCTTTTTTGAGTGAAATGGCTTTTTTGAGTGAAAATGATTGAAAAAGCTTTTTTGAGTGAAATTGCTATTTTGAGTAAAAAAGCTTTTTTGAGTGAAATTGCTTTATTGAGTAAAAAAGCTTTTTTGAGTGAAATTGCTATTTTGAGTAAAAATGCTTTTTTGAGTGAAATTGCTTTTTTGAGTGAAATGGCTATTTTGAGTAAAAAAAAGCTTTTTTGAGTGAAATTGCTTTTGTTGAGTGAAAATGATTGAAAAAGCTTTTTTGAGTGAAATTGCTATTTTGAGTAAAAAAGCTTTTTTGAGTGAAATGGCTATTTTGAGTAAAAAAAAGCTTTTTTGAGTGAAATTGCTATTTTGAGAAAAAAAGCTTTTTGAGTGAAATTGCTTTTTTGAGTGAAAATTATTGAAAAAGCTTTTTTGAGTAAAAAAGCTTTTTTGAGTGAAATTGCTATTTTGAGTAAAAATGCTTTTTTTAATGAAATTGCTTTTTTGAGTGAAAATTATTGAAAAAGCTTTTTTGAGTGAAATTGCTATTTTGAGTAAAAAAGCTTTTTTGAGTGAAATTGATATTTTGAGTGAAATTGCTATTTTGAGTAAAAAAGCTTTTTTGAGTGAAATTGCTTTTTTGAGTAAAAAAGTTTTTTTGAGTGAAAATTATTGAAAAAGCTTTTTTTGAGTGAAATTGCTTTTTTGAGTGAAATTGCTTTATTGAAAATTATTGAAAAAGCTTTTTTGAGTGAAATGGCTATTTTGAGTAAAAAAAAGCTTTTTTGAGTGAAATTGCTTTTGTTGAGTGAAAATGATTGAAAAAGCTTTTTTGAGTGAAATTGCTATTTTGAGTAAAAAAGCTTTTTTGAGTGAAATGGCTATTTTGAGTAAAAACGATTGAAAAAGCTTTTTTTGAGTGAAATTGCTTTACTGAGTAAAAAAGCTTTTTTGAGTGAAATTGCTATTTTGAGTAAAAAAGCTTTTTTGAGTGAAATTGCTTTTTTGAGTGAAAATTATTGAAAAAGCTTTTTTGGGTGAAATTGCTATTTTGAGTAAAAAAGCTTTTTTGAGTGAAATGGCTTTTTTGAGTGAAAATAATTGAAAAAGCTTTTTTGAGTGAAATTGCTATTTTGAGTAAAAAAGCTTTTTTGAGTGAAATTGCTTTTTTGAGTCAAAAAGCTTTTTTGAGTGAAATGGCTATTTTGAGTAAAAAAGCTTTTTTGAGTGAAATTGCTTTTGTTGAGTGAAAATGATTGAAAAAGCTTTTTTGAGTGAAATTGCTTTTTTGAGTGAAAATTATTGACAAAGCTTTTTTGAGTGAAAATGATTGAAAAAGCTTTTTTGAGTGAAATTGCTATTTTGAGTAAAAAAGCTTTTTTGAGTGAAATTGCTTTTTTGAGTCAAAAAGCTTTTTTGAGTGAAATGGCTATTTTGAGTAAAAAAGCTTTTTTGAGTGAAATTGCTTTTGTTGAGTGAAAATGATTGAAAAAGCTTTTTTGAGTGAAATTGCTTTTTTGAGTGAAAATTATTGACAAAGCTTTTTTGAGTGAAAATGATTGAAAAAGCTTTTTTGAGTGAAATTGCTATTTTGAGTAAAAAAGCTTTTTTGAGTGAAATGGCTATTTTAAGTAAAAAAAGCTTTTTTGAGTGAAATTGCTTTTGTTGAGTGAAAATGATTAAAAAAGCTTTTTTGAGTGAAATGGCTATTTTGAGTAAAAAAAAGCTTTTTTGAGTGAAATTGCTTTTGTTGAGTGAAAATGATTGAAAAAGCTTTTTTGAGTGAAATTGCTATTTTGAGTAAAAAAGCTTTTTTGAGTAAAAAAGCTTTTTTGAGTGAAAATTATTGAAAAAGCTTTTTTTGAGTGAAATTGCTTTTTTGAGTAAAAAAGCCTTTTTGAGTGAAATTGCTATTTTGAGTAAAAAAGCTTTTTTGAGTGAAAGAAATTGCTATTTTGAGTAAAAAAAGCTTTTTTGAGTGAAATTGCATTTTGAGTGAAATTGCTATTTTGAGTAAAAAAGCTTTTTTGAGTGAAATTGCTTTTGTTGAGTGAAAATGATTGAAATTGCTTTTTTGAGTGAAAATTATTGAAAAAAGCTTTTTTTTGAGTGAAATTGCTTTTTTGAGTAAAAAAGCTTTTTTGAGTGAAATTGCTTTATTGAGTAAAAAAGCTTTTTTGAGTGAAATTGCTATTTTGAGTGAAATTGCTTTTTTGAGTGAAAATTATTGAAAAAGCTTTTTTTTGAGTGAAATTGCTTTTTTGAGTAAAAAAGCTTTTTTGAGTGAAATTGCTTTATTGAGTAAAAAAGCTTTTTTGAGTGAAATTGCTATTTTGAGTGAAATTGCTTTTTTGAGTGAAAATTATTGAAAAAGCTTTTTTTGGGTGAAATTGCTATTATGAGTAAAAAAGCTTTTTTGAGTGAAATGGCTATTTTGAGTAAAAAAAAAGCTTTTTTGAGTGAAATTGCTTTCGTTGAGTGAAAATGATTGAAAAAAGCTTTTTTGAGTGAAATTGCTATTTTGAGTAAAAAAGCTTTTTTGAGTGAAAATTATTGAAAAAGCTTTTTTTGAGTGAAATTGCTATTTTGAGTAAAAAAGCTTTTTTGAGTGAAATTGCTTTTTTGAGTGAAATTGCTTTTTTGAGTGAAAATTATTGAAAAAGCTTTTTTGAGTGAAATTGCTATTTTGAGTAAAAAAGCTTTTTTGAGTGAAATTGCTTTTTGAGTAAAAAAGCTTTTTTGAGTGAAATTGCTATTTTGAGTAAAAAAGCTTTTTTGAGTGAAATGGCTATTTTGAGTAAAAAAAAGCTTTTTTGAGTGAAATTGCTTTTTTTGAGTGAAAATTATTGACAAAGCTTTTTTGTGTGAAAATGATTGAAAAAGCTTTTTTGAGTGAAATTGTTATTTTGAGTAAAAAAGCTTTTTTGAGTGAAATGGCTAATTTGAGTAAAAAAAAAAGCTTTTTTGAGTGAAATTGCTTTTGTTGAGTGAAAATGATTGAAAAAGCTTTTTTTGAGTGAAATTGCTATTTTGAGTAAAAAAGCTTTTTTGACTGAAATTGCTTTTTTGAGTGAAAATTATTGAAAAAGCTTTTTTGAGTGAAATTGCTATTTTGAGTAAAGAAGCTTTTTTTGAGTGAAATTGCTTTTTTGAGTGAAAATTATTGAAAAAGCTTTTTTGAGTGAAATCGCTATTTTGAGTAAAAAAGCTTTTTTGAGTGAAATTGCTATTTTCAGTAAAGAAGCTTTTTTGAGTGAAATTGCTTTTTTGAGTGAAAATTATATTTTTGAGTGAAATGGCTATTTTGAGTAAAAAATTGCTTTTGTTGAGTGAAAATGATTGAAAAAGCTTTTTTGAGTGAAATCGCTATTTTGAGTAAAAAAGCTTTTTTGAGTGAAATTGCTTTTTTGAGTAAAAAAAGCTTTTTTGAGTGAAATTGCTTTTTGTTGAGTGAAAATGATTGAAAAAGCTTTTTTGAGTGAAATTGCTATTTTGAGTAAAAAAGCTTTTTTGAGTGAAATTGCTTTTTTGAGTGAAAATTATATTTTTGAGTGAAATGGCTATTTTGAGTAAAAAAAGCTTCTTTGAGTGAAATTGCTTTTGTTGAGTGAAAATGATTGAAAAAGCTTTTTTGAGTGAAATTGCTTTTTTTGAGTGAAATGGCTATTTTGAGTAAAAAAAGCTTTTTATAGTGAAATTGCTTTTTTTGAGTGAAAATTATTGACAAAGCTTTTTTGAGTGAAAATGATTGAAAAAGCTTTTTTGAGTGAAATCGCTATTTTGAGTAAAAAAGCTTTTTTGAGTGAAATTGCTATTTTCAGTAAAGAAGCTTTTTTGAGTGAAATTGCTTTTTTGAGTGAAAATTATATTTTTGAGTGAAATGGCTATTTTGAGTAAAAAAAAAGCTTTTTTTGAGTGAAATTGCTTTTGTTGAGTGAAAATGATTGAAAAAAGCTTTTTTTGAGTGAAATTGCTTTTGTTGAGTGAAAATGATTGAAAACGCTTTTTTGAGTGAAATTGCTATTTTGAGTAAAAAAGCTTTTTTGAGTGAAAATGGCTATTTTGAGTAAAAAAAAAAGCTTTTTTGAGTGAAATTGCTTTTGTTGAGTGAAAATGATTGAAAAAGCTTTTTTGAGTGAAATTGCTATTTTGAGTAAAGAAGCTTTTTTGAGTGAAATTGCTATTTTCAGTAAAAAAGCTTTTTTGAGTGAAATTGCTTTTTTGAGTAAAAAAGCTTTTTTTGAGTGAAAATTATTGACAAAGCTTTTTTGAGTGAAATTGCTTTTTTGAGTGAAAATTATTGAAAAAGCTTTTTTTTGAGTGAAATTGCTTTTTGGAGTAAAAAAGCTTTTTGGAGTGAAATTGCTTTAATGAGTAAAAAGCTTTTTTGAGTGAAATTGCTTTTTTGAGTAAAAAAAGCTTTTTTGAGTGAAAATTATTGACAAAGCTTTTTTGAGTGAAGTTGCTTTTTTGAGTGAAAATTATTGAAAAAGCTTTTTTTGAGTGAAATTGCTATTTTGAGTTAAGAAGCTTTTTTGAGTGAAATTGCTTTTGTTGAGTGAAAATGATTGAAAAAGCTTTTTTGAGTGAAATTGCTATTTTGAGAAAAAAAGCTTTTTGAGTGAAATTGCTTTTTTGAGTGAAAATTATTGAAAAAGCTTTTTTGAGTAAAAAAGCTTTTTTGAGTGAAATTGCTTTTTTGAGTAAAAAAGCTTTTTTGAGTGAAATTGCTTTTTTGAGTGAAAATTATTGAAAAAAGCTTTTTTTGAGTGAAATTGCTATTTTGAGTTAAGAAGCTTTTTTGAGTGAAATTGCTTTTGTTGAGTGAAAATGATTGAAAAAGCTTTTTTGAGTGAAATTGCTATTTTGAGAAAAAAAGCTTTTTGAGTGAAATTGCTTTTTTGAGTGAAAATTATTGAAAAAGCTTTTTTGAGTAAAAAAGCTTTTTTGAGTGAAATTGCTTTTTTGAGTAAAAAAGCTTTTTTGAGTGAAATTGCTTTTTTGAGTAAAAAAGCTTTTTTGAGTGAAATTGCTTTTGTTGAGTGAAAATGATTGAAAAAGCTTTTTTGAGTGAAATTGCTTTTTTGAGTAAAAAAGCTTTTTTGAGTGAAATTGCTATCTTGATTAAAAAAGCTTTTTTGAGTGAAATTGCTATTTTGAGTAAAAATGCTTTTTTGAGTGAAATTGCTATTTTGAGTTTTTGAGTGAAATTGCTTTTTTGAGTGAAAATTATTGAAAAAGCTTTTTTGAGTGAAATTGCTTTTTTGAGTGAAAATTATTGAAAAAGCTTTTTTGAGTGAAATTGCTATTTTGAGTAAAAAAGCTTTTTTGAGTGAAATTGCTTTTTGAGTGAAAATTATTGAAAAAGCTTTTTTTGAGTGAAATTGCTATTTTGAGTAAAAAAGCTTTTTTGAGTGAAATGGCTATTTTGAGTAAAAAAAGCTTTTTTGAGTGAAATTGCTTTTGTTGAGTGAAAATTATTGACAAAGCTTTTTTGTGTGAAAATGATTGAAAAAGCTTTTTTGAGTGAAATTGTTATTTTGAGTAAAAAAGCTTTTTTGAGTGAAATGGCTAATTTGAGTAAAAAAAAAGCTTTTTTTGAGTGAAATTGCTTTTGTTGAGTGAAAATGATTGAAAAAGCTTTTTTTGAGTGAAATTGCTATTTTGAGTAAAAAAAGCTTTTTTGACTGAAATTGCTTTTTTGAGTGAAAATTATTGAAAAAAGCTTTTTTGAGTGAAATTGCTATTTTGAGTAAAGAAGCTTTTTTTGAGTGAAATTGCTTTTTTGAGTGAAAATTATTGAAAAAGCTTTTTTGAGTGAAATCGCTATTTTGAGTAAAAAAGCTTTTTTGAGTGAAATTGCTATTTTCAGTAAAGAAGCTTTTTTGAGTGAAATTGCTTTTTTGAGTGAAAATTATATTTTTGAGTGAAATGGCTATTTTGAGTAAAAAATTGCTTTTGTTGAGTGAAAATGATTGAAAAAGCTTTTTTGAGTGAAATCGCTATTTTGAGTAAAAAAGCTTTTTTGAGTGAAATTGCTTTTTTGAGTAAAAAAGCTTTTTTGAGTGAAATTGCTTTTGTTGAGTGAAAATGATTGAAAAAGCTTTTTTGAGTGAAATTGCTATTTTGAGTAAAAAAGCTTTTTTGAGTGAAATTGCTTTTTTGAGTGAAAATTATATTTTTGAGTGAAATGGCTATTTTGAGTAAAAAAAAGCTTCTTTGAGTGAAATTGCTTTTGTTGAGTGAAAATGATTGAAAAAGCTTTTTGAGTGAAATTGCTTTTTTGAGTGAAATGGCTATTTTGAGTAAAAAAAGCTTTTTATAGTGAAATTGCTTTTTTTGAGTGAAAATTATTGACAAAGCTTTTTTGAGTGAAAATGATTGAAAAAGCTTTTTTGAGTGAAATCGCTATTTTGAGTAAAAAAGCTTTTTTGAGTGAAATTGCTATTTTCAGTAAAGAAGCTTTTTTGAGTGAAAATGGGCTATTT